>CM038725.1:17699174-18299174 GCA_021613375.1 Megaleporinus macrocephalus | reverse complement strand
TAGTGAAAAAAGCTACTGATGAATCTGAGGCTCATTTTATTACATTCTATGAAACATTTGCTCAGAATCGGCTGCTTAGATCTTCTTCCTTATGGGCAAGGGATTGAATTGAGCTCTCTGTACAAGAGGGCATTGTTTAACATAAAACCACGGTTCAAGAATGTGCCATTTTGAGAAAAGCAAAAATAACCAACTGAAATGTAGTGGTAAATGTGGTATTAAGCAAACTTAACACATAAGTCATCACTTTTGCAGCAACAAAGACCTCTATCTCTGCCAAAAAGAGCTGGTAAAGCATTAAATCGCCAGGGTTTACTACCTAATTCCTTTGGTCTCCAGCACATACATGTGGTCAGATACACAAAGTCTGAATGTGCTGTCTTTTCAAGTCATCTGAGGACATTAGCATCATGGAATATGATCTGTGTAGCAACCTTTTTCAGCTTAGTATAAGCTTTCTTCTGCGCACGGATAGGCATAGGAACAGTGAGCGTAACAAAATATTCTTTGAAGTGATCCATAATTCATCATGTATTGTTGGTGGGGATTACTAGCATGACTATCATCATCAAGAGAAGCCTAGCAGCTCTAATCCTCTTTATGCCAGTCAAATGGAGTACAGCAGCTAACAATGAAGCAACCTGAAACGTGAACTTTTCTTTACTTTTCACCGTTATACCATGTGTAGCCTTAAAGCTGCTCAATTTGATGAGCGTGGCTTTGAAAGCCGCATTGTTTATGCAGCAGAGTATCACCCAGCTTGGTGGCTTTTGAAAAACAGCACTGTTTATAAAGCAGAGTAGTGCCCAGTTATTACTGAAAAATGGTATAGAGTTCAGAAGAAGCCATTAAACCCAATGCATAATGGATACATTCAAACTGCCAGACTAAGTAGGCACTAAGTAGACATATAAGCAAGTGCTTGAAAGCACTGGAGTAATGTGTCAATGTTTACTTTAGTTATTAAGGGAAGATTCTTCCGATGGATGCTAAGAGTACCAAGAAGAACACAGCACAGACAGAATGAAACAAACAAAGTTACATCCAACTGAGTCAACACAGCCCTTAGCAAAAGCATTGCTGTCCTAAACTGAACCCCCTTGTTCAGCAATTGCCGTATCTCTTCTGAACACTGCAGCAAAGAGGGGGCCTCCGAACACTTGACCGGACTGAACCTCTTCTTCCTCTCAAGCTCGGGATGACGTGAGAATCACAAGCTGTTTGTCGAGAGGAGAAGAAGTGGTTGGAAATGAAACCCAGCGAGCACAAATCCCGTGGAGCTGTCACTCTTCATTAGCATGGAGCGCTAGCTCGAGAGAACTGTCAGTAGGAGAGTTGGAAGGCGGGGGGGTCTTGTGTGGGCGATTTAAAGAGTGCTAACATGTGGTAACCACAGATCACTTTCATCAAGCTGGTCTCTGCTAAGTCTCTCAGCCCGGACAAAGAGCCGTCTGTTCATGGAGGAGGAGCGAGGCGCCAGCTAACCTGCAGAAAAGGGGTCTGCTGGTGGTCATGATACTGCAAGCAATAGCTCAATAACCTTCTAGGCTGTTGCCTGCCAATATAGTTAATACAGCTAAGCTGAGCACAGGACAACTACAGGATTGTCTGAAATAAAGATTGATAAATGGTTCTTGGTCTGCTTCAAAGAAAAATAAAGAAAAATTCCACACATGCTTAAACAAAGTCATTCAGAGCGGTTTGATTCCAGAGAACTGTGTTGGTGACAGGAACCAGATGTCTAAAGTTTATTGTATCTAAAAGCGACCTTGCAGAAAGTTAAACAAACAAAATGGCTATGAATAAGTTGCCTAATGCCTGAGACATTGTTTCACAACAGCATTTGGGCCTGGTTTTGGTCTAAATTTGTATTTACAAAACATTCACAGGGCAGAGAAGTGCACGCAGGATGGAGAGGTGTATGCAGGGCTTTGAACCACAAAATAACTTTTCTTTTTAAATCTATACTTTTATCAACAATCATTTTGGATTGTAAATAAAATGGTTATATTTTCAATGTTTTAAACCACAGAATTTTAAGTTAGGCCTAGTCATTATTTAGTATCCCTCAACTGTTTGTAATATTTGTCCTAGTTTATTTTCTAAAATAAAAGTCTCTGTGCTCACAAAATCCTGTTTAAAACCAGATTAAAACTAGTTAGATCTTGTATACAGGACAATAATTGGGTGGTCTAAGGATTGACCAGCAGAGGCAAACAGTCAGCGGGGTGCCAACGTTAGCAAGCCAGTGGACCATGTGCTTGCTATCAGGGACCAGCATCAAAAGCACAAGGCATACTGGTTTTGCTGGTGACCAACAGAGGTGGTCCATGCTGTTTTTAGCAGGGTTAGCAGCAACCAGTGATGTCCAGTTGACAGTTTATCATCTGTTTACAGTTTATGGGCCGATTTCAGTTCTTAACAACAGAGCTTTTTCAAGGAATCGGTTGGAAGCCACATTTGCATGTGTGCTGAAGCTCTGTTCTTCTTACGCTCACAATGTTGCTGTAATTTCATCTTCATTTGGCTGCACAGACAGCTGCAAATTGCAGGCTGTCCCAGGAACATCTCAGAGACATTTAATCGGGCAAAGCTTTCCTTGATTTTGCTAAACAGGCTAACAGCAATGAATGATACTTTAGATCCTTTACCAGATATTGAAGCCAAAATCACGATCCACCATGTGGACAGAATCTTTTACACAAGCTCCTTCACACTATTCACATCTCATTTATGAACCAGCCATGAAAAGATTATTTAGAAGTGGTTCTTTTATAAACGTGTTTTCTTGGACCATAAAGGATACTTGAATAAGGTCTCCAGCCATTGTTTTCCAAAAGAACTTCCTGCACAAGACTGGGTTCAGTCAATTTTGTTTTAAGTTCTGTAGTTAGACCAATTTCAGTCTAATCATTTGGCCTTATTCATTTCACCTATTAGCATGCACACTCGCGAGCCTGCCACGACTGTGGCCCCTGCAGCCACTGTTTGATAAATGCCAAGAAAATGTGTGAAAGTGAGGCCGGAGAATGAAGGCCGTTGCAGAGTTAGGAAAGCGGGTCTGCATACTGACGAGAGCTTTCAGAAGTAATGACAAAAACTCCTTGGGATCACTTCCCTGGCAGGCCGCTCCTGCCCAGTCGGCATCTTTATTTGCTGAGTAACTAAGCAATGCCAAAACTTCTGCTTGGAGCTAATAACCGGCATCTAAAGCATAATGTAATGGGCTGTGGAGCCATCGCAACTATGTTGTTCAGGACATGTGTCATAATAATCTCCTGTCCTTGGAAAGAAGTGCTTTGTGTTTGACATAATGATGTTGATACTTACATAAATAAATAAGAGGAAAAAAAACTGTGTGTACTGGCATGCTTACAATGCGTGTTGTAGGCTATGGCCCATTAAAAATAAAAGGCTATTATTAGCTTGACTTTTCTTTGGCTGATGAGCTTAAATAAGGCTGTGGTCATAGAGGGAGGTTGGCCTGCGCACCTGCAGGCTTTGTCTGTGATTAGGCAGACCAGAATGCGCAAGGCCTCATTATGCGCTGCTGCAGGTGTGCTCTGAATGTGAGCATGCTCCAACTCGCAATTGAGCAGGAGAGCGTGGATGAAAAACCTTTACTCGTGTTGGAACTACAAAAGCTGCCATGAAAAGGCTGCTTGTGGTCTGGGTAATTATATGTACATCAAACAAAAACATTCTTATAATTGTTAATAAAGAAAAGACAATATAACCCATATAACCGGATCTAAAATATGATTGGCTGAGGCGCGTTTAAAGTCTTTGTGAAATATTGCATACACACACACATATGACTCCACCTATCAACTGAATTTTGTATGCATACACTAAGATACTAACAATGTCATGTTGCTTGACAACCATAGTACAGTATTAGTAAACCACTCCGTCGGGTAAATAAGACAGCATTTGGATTTAAATAAGAAAAGACTTAAAAAGCCTTTCATCTGAAAATGATGACAGTTGTTAATATAATATATTAATATTATCACTTGTGTAGCTTCTCATTTCTTAAACAACTATGTGGGAAGACTTATCCCTAAACAGCTGTGTGACTGTAAGATGACCATGATGAGTCCAGTCTTACCCTATTCCAGAGTGACTGACGCGTCAGGTTAAGAAGGGAACCTCATGGAACAAGGTATCTATCATGCACAGCGCCCACAGCATAAGCCTACAAGTTTGCACTGCACACTGCTGATGATCTGAGGTGCTTCAGTTGGCCAGGTTGAGGCTCAGCAGCATTGACTGCCTAAATGTACTGAATGACCAGGTTATCTCATCAATTAATTGTCTCTTTCCTGATGGCATGGGGATATTCCTGGACAGCAATGCTAAGATTCATTGGGTTCATATTCTGAAAGACTCAGGAAAGGAATCATGAGCTGGCCATTAAGTCTTCACGATATGCTATGGAAGACTTTACTGAGTGGTTTAACTCTCCCGTTGTTAATACAACATTTCGGCCAAAAGATGATGCAACTCTAGAAGGAAATAAATGTTGTGATCTACATAATGTCGATGAAACATTATCATGGCGAGTGCACAACATGATCAAAACTAAAAAACTAAAACCTTGTATCCTGACGCTGTTGTAAATGATTTGGTATATACAGTTAACTGAATTCTTATTATTAGGGATTTAAGAAGCCCCTTCACTCTAGTAAGCCCAGCCCAGTGTAGCTTTTTGCAGTATTTGGTAAGTCATTCATAAAGTAATTCATTTACATTCTATATAATTAGTAAAAAATGTTAAGAGTACTTTGTGAGTACTTATTTGCACATGCTTGTAGACTAAATGTAATAAATAATAGATGTTAGTTGTTATTTAGTTTCCAGTGTGTTATGCAGAGTGAGAGGATATTAGTACTGGGTTGGAGTCTCTTCTTGTGTTAATGATATTAATGGTAAAAAAGAGGTGCTAATAGGAGACTGGACGCTCCTGCACCAAGCGAACGGTGGTACCTGTGATGGCCTCGGCAAAGACTGGTTCTAAGAGCTCTCCCTTGTACAGTCCGTAAAGAGTGACCCTGTAGAAAGTGCTGGGAGAGAGGTCAGTAACAGCCAAGCTGAACTCTTGGCCTGAAAGAGTGTGGTTCTGGCCTTCAGAGAGGCCATCAGGGTCAGCCACCTCGATCACAAAGCCCTCAAACTCCCCTCTCTCCAGCTTCCAGGAAATATTGAAGCTGTCCCAGGACACTCCGGAGACGGTGACGTTGCCAACCAGCGGCTTTTTGTCGTCTGGATGACAAACAGAAGAAAGTAAGCAGGCAGGCAGTGGAGCACAGGTACATGTGAATGAGCACATCTTGAGGTAGCAGGGAAGTTTGGTGTAGTCTTCTTTCTTCAGCGCACGTATAGTGCTCTGCGCTGCAGTGCTGTATTTACGGAACAGTAGGTACACTTAAGAGCAAGTTCAGCAAAAAGGAAGGCAAGAGTTAATGAGCCTATAAAATGAACAGAAAATTTACATCATGACCAAAAATCCATTTCGCCATTTCTTTTCTTTTTCTCAATGAGCCCAATTCATAGCGGGCTCTTTATTGTATGACCCCAGGATATTTTAGCTCTGGGAACTTGAATAAATAAACCATGGTGTTTCAGAAAGGCACGAGTAGCACACTGAAGAAAGTAACACATTGAATGTATTTGATTTAAACAAGCACATAACTTTTCCTAAAAAAGGAAAATAACATTCTGTACGTTCAGGGGGACTGGATGGTGATTGAGTTGGGAGGGCTGAAGTTTAAGGTGCTACATACAGCTTACAATTCTGCACCTAAAGTTGCTTGTGCATTAGTGACACAACAAAGCATCAGATGATGGGAGAAACTTACCATAATGAAAGGTCATGTTAACGTGAACGGTGTGTGGCTACTGCAGATTTTAAAAATATACAGTTTAAACACACTCTGCGTCCCTTACAATGTGTTGGTTTTCTTTGTTATTTAGTGCGTGTGTTAACTTTTTTTAAGCAAACTAAAAAGTGTATCTCCTGAAGAAGAGTGATTACATTGCTTATGCTTGGCAATATGTTTAATAGGTGGCTGGTATAGTATTCCAAGTGGTTGCTAGAGTGATGGTAGATGCTACGGTGCTGCTATTTACTTGCTATAGTATCCCTGATAGTTGCTAGTTGGTTCTTATGGTATCTAAAGTAAAGAGTTGCTAAATGGTTGCTATGGTATCCCAGATGGCTATTATTATGCAATCTAATGGACCTGCATTATCATGATTTAGGCTGGTTGCATAAACATTCCCTCCCCACATAATTCCCATGGGAAATAAAAATCACTTAACAATAACTGGATAAAATCTGCATGTCACATTAAAAAAGCTGTATATGAGCTCACACATGCACACACATTCCACAGAACCAAACATTCCAGATCTGAATTGGATTTGATTGGAATGTGCAATCACACATTGTATATTTTTGTATATTTTAGTGCAGAATGTATATTGTTTTGTTGTTGAGTTACCATATACCATAATATTTATTGCTGATATAGTACTTTTGTATTTTTGTACAAATAACATGCTCTTTAAAATCAAGTAGATTTCATGTATCAGTGTGAAAAACATCTCCTGAAGTTCTTATGTTAGAGAATTTTGGAATTTTCATCCACGATATCTGCAATATGGATATTCCATGAACTCTACTTACATCTTTGAAATGTCAGCAATAGTGACAAACTATGAAAACTGTTGTAAAGGGTCTGGAGGAGACAAGTTCCCTTTGTGAGTAAAGTGTTTTAAACATCTGTGTGTGTTGATCTCCAGTTCAGGTCCATCTGTTCCATGCAGAATGAACATCTGCCCATGCAATGAAAGAAATAGTGCAGCATGACGCTGTAAAGTCTGTAGTGATAAACAGGCTCATCTGCGGAGTCACCCTTTGGTCTTAGCCCATTAACAGCGACCATGCACCTGAGTAACAGCTTGCTGAGGCAGCTGTGGTATTAATGGCTCGGAGAGGAGCCATTAATTTCTGAAGGTTCTGCGTAGCCTGCTTGAGCAGAAGTACGCCGAACACTTCAAACCGTGCGAAGCCGGCATGCAGCGCAGTGTACCCCGTAATTGAATATCATTGTGCTCCGTCAGCGTTCAGGAGGAGAGAGGAGCAGTTTGGAGATGCACCACAGGCTTCCATTATCCTCTCAATGCACATTCAAGTGGTCACAAGCATGGTGGGCAAAATGGAATGAAAGACAATGTGAATGGAGTGAATGACCTTCGCAGGCATCAGCTGACTATTTGCTTATGAAAGGTAACATTGTGAGTCATATTCAAAACTTTCAATTAATTGAACAGTCACGTTTTTCTGTTAAACTAAATCAGGATTGAATTCTGTATGCCTTCGGTCTGGCCTTCACTTCATTTTGATGGATAAAGGATGAGATGGAGCCTTTTTATGACAAGCCAGAGTCACCCTAAATGAATACTCCTGGGTTTTTCAAGCAAAGCTCACTTATAAGAGAACCCAGTGCACAGTTGCTTTGGCCAGTTGCTTTAGCAGCTGCTCATCAGCTTCTATTGTAAGTGTATTTACAATGTACAAGTTTCCTGTTCTTATCTAAGTACACAATTCCATTTTCTTGTCTGTGGTAGTAAACTGTATCTTACAGATTCAGCACTGCCCAATGGAGTATTCCTTTAAGGGCATTGTCAACAAGGTTGGATTTCTTCATGCAAATGTTTGCAAGCATGTTTATATACATGCAACAAAGGTTTTTGGTGTTGATGTGAGTTCCACTCACTGTTCTTATAACTACATGCCTTACCTATTAGCTTCATAGCAGTCAATGAATGGTTCACTGAATAGTTACTGAATAATTCACAGTGTTTACCGTGTTATAAATTCTGTAGGGTTGGTTTATTAAAGATGCGAGAACAAGTGGATGTTAATAGCAATGTGTATTCCTATATTTTATAAACAGTAACTTTAATAAGAGGCTTAAACATTAATGTAAGTTAATGTAACAAGATTTTGGATGAAATGATCAATTCTTGAGTTGCGTGAAACAAAAATAAAATAAACGTTTAAATATAAAAATAAGGTTTTTATGCTGATCAACATGGTATCTCTGTACACATGGTATTACTGTTTACATTGCGTTAATATTTTACGATGAATGATCAATAAGCTTGCTCCTAATGTGCTCTCAAAATAAAGAAGGTGTGAACGGACTGTTTTGAACGTCCTATTTTAATAGTGATGTTTTTTATATATATAAAACAAATATTTATATAGAGCCATGGACATTCAAAGAATCATTTGCATGCTTAAATGTTTCTTCGCATGGTAAAATCATTCTTCAGATGGAGAATGTGTTGCATATGGTTCTATATTTGCTACTGACTGTTATGACATTGTGTGTGTGTGGGGCTGTATACAAACATATACACATATATATATATATATATATATATATATATATATATATATATATATATACACACATACACATACACTACTGCTCAAAAGTTTAGGATCACTTTAGAATTTCATTTCATGCAATTTTCATGCAATTCACAAACAATATTGTCAGATATGGCCAGAAAGAAACAACTTTCTTTAGAGACCCGTCCATTGTTGTGTTAAGGAAGGAAGACTACTTCATTGAAAACAAGAAAATTTCACTGTGATCCCAAACTTTTGAGTGGTAGTGTATATATATATATATATATATATATATGTATATATATATACATACAAATACATGCATTTTGTAAAACCTCAAATCTCATAAAGGTTTTGTTCCAAATGCATTGGTATCTTATGGATACATATCATTATTTTTGGCATAAGAAGCCACAGGACACAAACAAAACCCTAACCCTTTAAAATGTCAATAGAGATGCAAGGTTTTATCCAGAAAGCGCTAATGCACAGATATGACCGGTCTTGGGCACTGTTGAATGCTTACTGTCCCTTAATGACCTCAAACACTGGGTCCCCAGACACTTGAGCTGCGATCCTTGTAATCCTTTGAGCAAGGCACCCAATGATTGTCCATCAGGATAAAGGCGCATACCGAGTGGTCTCCCTGCCCCCACCCACCCCCATCCCATTATGGGCCTGTGGAGAGTGTATGCTCCATGTTTGTACTCCCTGTCTGGAGGCGATAATAGCTGCAGAAATGAATTTGTGGGATTATAGCGCTGCTGATTTCAGAGGCAATGTTTTAACAGGCACCTCAGCATGAGGCCTTTTTATTAGCCAACGCCCCCGTTCATCCTGGTCAAATCACACAAAACCAGAGGGGAGTGGCCTCATTTGGACAATTATCACATGAATAAGCTTTGTGTGTGTGTGTGTGTGTGTGTGTGTGTCTGTGTTACTGTGTGGCATAGTCTATATTTTTGGCAGCACCAGTTTCCAAGGAGTTAACGAGTTAGCTATTTTTCTCCCTCATGTCATATCACTTCTCCCCCACCCCCCTGCCTTTCAGGACTAGCCAGTTACATAACAAGCCACATTTTTTGTAATGAAATATTTGGTTTGGACGTTCAAGCAGCACTTTAAGTACCACCAAAAATGTCATAATCATCTGTATTTGTCTTTCCCTTCTTGCTATAACGTGTAAAATAAATCCACATGTTGTAAATGTGGAACCGAAAGGAGACTAAGGATGTATAGTTGGAGCTAACAATGAATTCAGTTCACTCCACAGCTTGGCTTCTGTCCTTGGCACCAGAACTTTATGAATAAAAAGATCTCTCTGGCCAAGAGGGTAGCAGACAGAACCTAAAATTGAATTAAAAGAGCTTTGTACAATCTACTCCTTCACACTCCAAAAGAAATATTAACAGTTGGTTGGCCGCAATGCCTGCTGACTGGATGAATGAATTTATACAGCAGATAAATCGCTCTTTCTGGCCAAGAGGTTAGGAAAGAGCAAAAACCTAGATCTATTCGAAAAACTCCTAAAGCCCAAGATAAATATTTTTCTCTATCTTTAAGAAGGCAGGACCTTGAAGCCATTGGTACTTTAGGAGAAACTGAAACACTGCATGCTAGTGCACCAGTGGAACAGTGCTCACTGAGGTGGACGACTGACCTGTGGACGCTGAAAGACTAACTGGTGCACTCTTCTTTCTTCCTCGCTCAGAGATGAGGGTGATGGTATACAGCATGCCCGGGCTCAGGTTCTTCAGGGTGTAGGTGCTGGCGCTGCCTGGAACCTCCAGCTCAGCCCTGTGGCCATCAGCAGACACGAACACCAGCCTGTAGATGTCAATCTTGGCAACGGGTCTTCTCCAGATCAGCACCAGTGTGGTTTCTGAAGTCTCGCTCACCTCCAGATCTTTAGGAGCATCAAGGTCTGAAAGAGGAAAATGCTAATAAGAAGTTTTTTTTTCCTGGAGGTCCAAAAAATCATTAGGGAGCCTCGGAATTTGTTTTTAACTAAGATTGGTCAACAGGTACATCTCAGCCATACATTTTGTAAACAATACATTTTGTAAGCAAACCTATTCCATACATTCTCATACATTTTGATGACGTATACATGGAGGATATATGGTGGCATCTTACCGGTTACGGCATTGGTAGTGGTGGGCAAGCTTTCCCTCTCTTCCTTGATTGCGGTCACTCCCATTCCATACTCTGTTCCAGGCCTGAGTCCTGCAGAAGAAGAAGACTCTTTAGTTCTACAGCTAGTGTTACGTTGTTAGCATGTTAGCTAATGTTCAGGGCTACACGTTAGTCTAATGCACTTTACTGCAATTCCTCAGAAACACAATTCTTGTATTTATCCATTAGGCTGTTACGGACAGAGAGGTGTCTTCTCCCCTGTTTTGGTTTTTCGTTAGTCAAACCTGGTACCGGACACTATTTTACCTTTTAATTTCCATCGAGCTTCCAAGTAACAAAAAAGGTGAAATGCTTTAGACTGAAAGGTGAAATGCCTCAGTAAAATGCTTTAGACTACAGATTGATTGGAGAGAATCTCCCCTATGACCTTAAACACATATTCTGGCAGTCCAAAGAAAACCGAGTATTTCCAAAATAGTAATTTACAGGAGAGCAAAAAACTGTTGTTAGTCTCAATGTAAGTTAATGTAAAGAGATCATATTCCAAGAAATTTCAGATTTTCAGTTGGTCCAGTCATCATGAAATTAGCCCAGCTCAACTGATTTAAGAAAGTAAAAATCACAAAAGAAGGAGATACACTACCGGTTAAAAGTTT
This sequence comes from Megaleporinus macrocephalus, assembly GCA_021613375.1. Lineage (NCBI taxonomy): Eukaryota > Metazoa > Chordata > Actinopteri > Characiformes > Anostomidae > Megaleporinus > Megaleporinus macrocephalus. The sequence continues at coordinate 18,287,954 of CM038725.1, read as the reverse complement.
TAGTACACTACCAGCCAAACGTTTTAGTACAGTATCTAAAAAGTTTGACTGGTAGTGTGCTAAAACGTTTGTCTGAAAGTGTACTAAAACGTTTGACTGGTAGTGATCTAAAACGTTTGGCTGGTGGTGATCTAAAACGTTTGGCTGGTAGTGTACTAAAACGTTTGGCTGGTAGTGATCTAAAACGTTTGACTGGTAGTGTATCTAAACCGTTTGGCTGGTAGTGTACTAAAACGTTTGTCTGGTAGTGTACTAAAACGCTTGACTGAAAGTGTACTAAAACGTTTGGCTGGTAGTGTACTAAAACGCTTGGCTGGTAGTGTACTAAAACGTTTGGCTGGTAGTGTACTAAAACGTTTGGCTGGAAGTGTACTAAAACGTTTGGCTGGTAGTGTACTAAAACGTTTGGCTGGTAGTATACTAAAACGTTTGACTGGTAGTGTTACTAAAACGTTTGACTGGTAGTGTATCTAAAACGTTTGACTGGTAGTGTACTAAAACGTTTGACTGGTAGTGTACTAAAACGTTTGACTGGTAGTGATCTAAAACGTTTGGCTGGTGGTGATCTAAAACGTTTGGCTGGTAGTGTACTAAAACGTTTGGCTGGTAGTGATCTAAAACGTTTGGCTGGCAGTGTACTAAAACGTTTGGCTGGTAGTGTACTAAAACGTTTGGCTGGTAGTGTATCTAAAACGTTTGGCTGGTAGTGTACTAAAGCGTTTGGCTGGTGGTGATCTAAAACGTTTGGCTGGCAGTGTACTAAAACGTTTGGCTGGTAGTGATCTAAAACGTTTGGCTGGTAGTGTACAAAAACGTTTGGCTGGTAGTGTATCTAAAACGTTTGGCTGGTAGTGTACTAAAACGTTTGGCTGGTGGTGATCTAAAATGTTTGACTGGTAGTGATCTAAAACGTTTGGCTAGTAGTGGTCTAAAACGTTTGGCTGGTAGTGTATCTAAAACGTTTGGCTGGTGGTGATCTAAAACGTTTGGCTGGTGGTGATCTAAAACGTTTGGCTGGTAGTGTACTAAAACGTTTGACTGGAAGTGTACAAAAACGTTTGGCTGGTAGTGTATCTAAAATGTTTGGCTGGTGGTGATCTAAAACGCTTGGCTGGTGGTGATCTAAAACGTTTGGCTGGTAGTGTACTAAAACGTTTGACTGGAAGTGTACAAAAACGTTTGACTGGTAGTGTACTAAAACGTTTGACTGGAAGTGTACAAAAACGTTTGACTGGAAGTGTACAAAAACGTTTGACGGGAAGTGTACAAAAACGTTTGGCTGGTAGTGTACATGTTTTTCTTTGGATTATATATTTGGATTAAATAATTATTAGTCCGAGGCTGATAGGATTGGTGATAATCCCCAGTTTACTGTCATTTCCAGTAATGGATAAAATAGTAAATACAACCACTGGAAGGAAAACACATGTACTTGGGACAAAATAAGTGTGCTGCGGAATTCCATGAGGTTCATTTTATGATGTTTTTGGAGCGTCTGTGTAGCTTCTCCATGTACGTCTATTGTTTTCATAATTGCCATCAGTCAGTTTTATATTTCAGCCCCGCACCATTTCAATCACATTCTCCTCAGTGGCCATATCAAAGAGGTTCTCACCGCATGCCAAGAGCAATATTTACTGTCTTACAAGAGGCACTTAGATCAGCATAGCCTCTGCTGATAAGGGCCCCCAGCCCAAATCCCAGCATTTACTCCTCTTAATGCCTCTATTGGCTCCTACAGAGGTCACTGCACAGGAGCCTTCCAGCATGAAATTACACCTAATTCAGAGGAAACTCTTACTATCAATAAAATCACGAGCGTGACGGCAATTACAGATAATAACAGTGTGAAAGAGATGAGTAGTGAGGTGTGTGTGTGCGTGTGTGTAACACACTTGATTATCAGAATAGACTCACTGCCTTATGTGGGGAACGGGCCTCCCAAGGACAAAGGAGCAGACCAGACAAAGAATCTATTACGCGTTTTGAATATATTTTTTCTCCCCCCCAGCCTGGCTAATCCCTTCTTGCGGTTACACATGGCATTAGAGAATGAGACTGCCTCAAAGCACAGTGTATAATAGGAGTGGTGCTGAGATGGGGAAAAAAGACCCTACTTTCCGTGTTTGACTAGGATTTTCACATTGAAACTAGTGCCAATGTTATTTAATTTAAGGGTTGAATGCTAAGTCCTGACCATTTTCGCATAAAGTGGGCTTTTTGTGGGCAAGCAAATGTTCACATAAAAACAAAGGAACCCATTTGGAAATAAGTGCATTGAGTTTAACACACAAAAATGGTAAAGGCTTCACAATTAGCAGTGAGAGAAAAAAAAACATTAGGCTCTTTTAGTCATTTACATAATGGCATTTTAGTGGCTCCTAATCCATTAAAAGTAACATTGCTCAGTACTGGAATACAAGACTGTCACCACACAGTAATAAGCTAATATTGGAACGTAGGGTCTGAAACTGGTTGTGCAGATTGGCTTTTTAAAGGGCAGTCCAATATTCAGAGTCCATACAAGAAGCAGGGGTCAAGACATAGGCAGGCAACATCAGAGACAAATTATATATATATATATATATATATATATAAAGGGGACAAAGGCAAGTTTCATAAGCAGGGAAAAAATAATGCCAGGAAAACAGCTTGGATCTTGAGTACGTACAACAGAGACTCTGCAAACACATTGAGAAAACAAAGTGGTATATATATTTTTTCCGACATAATTTGAACACGACAATGTTTACATTGTTTGAGTGTTTCATGATGAATGGATCAATGGAAATCCTTCAAAATGGTTTGGAAAATATTCTAGTTCCATTGACTTTACTTCCATCGAAGTAAAGAAGGTTTTCTAGCCCGCTACTGAAAAGTTGCCATTTTGGAGACTAGTTTTTCATTGGACAGTGTCTGGGAGTCTGAATGAGTCCTTGATCAACTGCAGATGTGTGAAAGAGCAGGACAGTGGAAGGAGGTGGAAAAGAAAAACAAAAGCACAAGGCAGAGCTAGAAACGCAAGACAGTGTGGCCCAGATAAGGCAAGGTAATACCATGAAGCAACAATACCATAAAGGCCACTTTAGCCTCTACAAGAACGACTCATTATACTAGGCCAAATAGCAGTCTCTTCACAGTTCAGGTTCCCTATGGAAGATGCTGGAGTACGCTGGAAGTGTGGACTCCAGTCGGATGACACCACTTGCTGAAGGCTTGGTAGGTAAAGTCTTCTTAAACGCTGAAGCTGAAGAAGCAGTGTGAAGAGATACAGAGGTCAGAATAAAGCACTGCTGAGATGTAGTTTGACTGCAGGATGGCAGGAGCGTGAGGTGTTGAAGGAAAAGCTGGGGTAGGAACGGGAAAGCAAACAGGATCTGCAGTGTCTTGTGTCTAAATTGAACAACGACGTCACACACTGAAGGGGTCATCATGAAGCTGACGCCATCCACCACAGCGATGAACCAGAGGAGGCCAAGAGAAACTGTTGGTTCAGCTGCAGGAGGCTGAGGAGGCACTGGAGTGTCCCAGCCTGGAGAAGCCTAAGCAGGGGCTTCAGGGAGAGGTAGGGGAGCTCTGTGTGGAGTGGGCCAACACTGCAGCACCAGCGCTGGGAAAAAAATAGCAACTACTGGACAAGCAGTTGGGGGACTGGAGGTAGAGGAGTGAGGAACAGGTGACTGAGGTGGAGAGATGTCAGAAAGAATGCAAGTAACATTCAGGCTGTGGAGAACAAGGCCCTCCGGGAGGACATTGCTGATCTTACCCACCAGTTGTCGGATGGGGGCAAGAACTTCGTGAGCTTCAGAAAAAAGTATAAAAAATGTATAAAGAAGACCTGCAGACTTTACTGGAGAAGTCTACGGCAGCATTATAGTGGTTTAACAAGAGCTGAGGCAACACAAGGGATATGTAAACCATTTACTATGTTTCGAGTTTGAGTTTCCTTTCATTATTTTTCCCTGAGTCCACCTATTTGCACTCTGAATATTAGACTGCCTTATTAAAGTCACTCTGCACATGCTACCTGCCTCAGCCACTAGTTACAAATACATACTAATAGCACAAAGTAGCTATATTCACAAACAGCACTCATACCCTCTATAATAAAAAAAGCATATATACACTCATTAAAACCAATGACATTGTCTATTAAATTGCTAACTGCAAGCCTTACCAGTGATCTTGGCTTGAGTAATGTCCTCTGGGCCAGCAGGGAAGGTAAGCTCTCCGTGTTCTCCTCCAGACAATGGGCCATATTTGATGCGGTAGCTGGGGATGTTAGCTTGACTGTTTTTCCACTCCAGGGTGATGGTTTCGTCAGTCTGCTCAATTGCCTGCAGGTCCTTGGGAGCATCCAGGTCTGGAACACATCAAGCTTAACTAGTTGTACATCTTCTCTTAACTATGTGTGGTGAGTATGCAGAGCCAATCATACCAGTACAAGATCTGCTCATCTTAAATAATTAGCTCAGTCAAAGCCTTCTCTGATCTAATCAATGATATATCTATGCATACTCTTGCGTGCCTACCTACACTAAGTAATCTTATCAGAAACACCATATAGATGCAGTTTGTTTACAGTTCTAATTACTGAATGTCGGCTTTGAGTTGCTACAATAAACTCTTTAAAAGTCCTCCGTCAATGTCAATGGCAAGGGAAGCAAGCACAGTGGTTTGATATAAATAGTTTCACAGTCTTTGTGCAATCTATTTATTAATTAATGTGATACACCACTTGGCTAGACAACTTCTGTAACAATAACACAGTTACACTCACCAAGGTGACAATATCATTAATATCATTCTACTGATTTATATAATCTTGTAAGTACGTACAAACTTATTATTTTTACTTGCTAAGTAAATGTATTTAGCCTAGAATAGTTAAAGGCATCTAGCTAAATCAAACATTTGTTCATCCACACCTGTTGATTCTAACTTTTGTCTTTGTTGGAATGTAATAATCAGATATTTTAATATAATTTTTACACTAAAACAGACAAAGAAAGAATAAAACAGCCAAATGTATTGACTTCATTCAACAGTTAAGACAGAAACAGACAAACTATTACTCTTTCCCACTGCATGCTATGGCTTGACTTGACTTTATTCTTTTAGTGGCTAGTGACAATTCCCTCTGGTAGAGTGGGCCTGATAAATTGTGAAGCAGTAAATGGGCTGCGGTCAGTAACTGCAAAGCGCACCAAAGTAGTGGATGTAGTAAGAAATACTGTTTCTAGTATTTATTTTTATTGTGTTCATATTCGTTTGGCTTTTCATTTTACATAATTGAAAGTTGGGTGTGACTTGCTCACCTGTGGTAAAGGTTTCGAAGACTGGCACACTGGTCATCTCCCCTCTGCGGGCCATCAGAGACACTCTGTATTCGGTGTCCGGGTACAGCTGAGCCAGGTGGTACTGAGTGTCTATTGCTGACAGTTCCACCGTGTTAGTGTCTGAGGAGTCGGTGATCGGGGCATAGGACACAGACACTCCATCAACCTGAGCTATGGGCTGGAACCAGGTGATCAGGGCAGTACTCTCCGTTATATCACGCACTTCCACCTGACTAGGAGCATCGATCACTGCATGGAGTAGAACGCAAGACAACGGTTGGAAAACGGTAGTCGAGCAAATGCCAAAAAGGTAAATATGTGAGCGGGATGCATAGATAAACAGATTATTTCTCTTTGTAAATAGTTCCAAGAATCAAACCATCAAAGGTTTGCACTGAAAATGCTGCCGCTGAGGGAAATAAAATATCTCTTTAGGATGATGCACTCAGGAATTATGCTGTGTGTGTATATGAAATCATTGAATTGGATTATTTGTAATTTCCTTAGATCATGTATTCCTAGGAAGTGAGACTAGGCTCCTGAGGGGAAAATTGGTTGGTCACATGAGACGCTATGGTAAGAGGTCATCTTTCTGTGAGCAGTAGATAAAACAGAAAATCAGCATTTTTCGCTCAGAGCAGATTTGCGAGTGTGCAATGCTGCAGAGGTCTCGGGGGATGAGTGCTTCTTGAGCAAGGAGAGCACCGCTCACTTTCAGCAATTAGTGCCCCTTCCCCAAGCAGCTCCTGACTAGCATATATCTCAGAAGTGGAGCAGCAAGCATGCTGGAAGACTTCTCTGAAACCCCTGAGACTCATTGGTATTGAATTTTATGTATTAGCAACTAAAATGAAATTAAATTAAATTAAATTCCTTATACTTCATTGTTGTGTTTAATTAGCAGTGTTCTCACAAATTTCATGATTATCTTTTACCTTTGCATTTTGTGCTGTTCCACTGCAACTGAGAGTTTGGCCGGGAATAATATACTACAAATGTTTCTCTGGTCTGTAACGGCAAAATTAAAAGGGAACACATCTACGCAACACCTGGTGTTTTACGAGCTAACCACAAATCACAAGAAAGAAGGGGGTGTATCCAATGCCACAATGTCACAACACTAATAGCTTTCCCACATATGGTTTGGCTTATCTCAAGTGACCATTAGCGATGTTTCCAGTTCCTGAAACTGTGTGGGAGTTACTGAAAGACATGAAAAGCAGCATTGCTTTCATTGTTGAAAGCTTTACTGAGTTGCTAACATAAAGAAATCGCACAGCCAGAGTAAAAGTTGAGCAACTCTGTCAATACATTTTCTCATTTCTAAGCTCAGGGAGCTGTTGTTGATCATCAAAAGAAGAAAACTCGGTGGCCAGGACCCACCGCCGTGTCCACATTTCTATTACACACTTCTATGACTTACTAAGAACTCAGTTAGATTGCATTGTAGACCATGTAGTTAGAGGATAATAAACCTCAGGATAGAGAACATCAGACCAAAGACCAAAAACAGACCAAAGCCATGGATAGGGCATCATTGAGACATAGACATAGTGATGGTATCCAAAGTTCTTTGCTTGCATCATTTGAAAGCTTTAGTTTAAACTGCATGCATTGCCAGGAACAAAAAATATGTCAAGAAAACTAAGGTTTGTATAAAAGCTTTAGAAGAGTACTGAGATAATCTAGATAAAAGTAAATCAGGAAAGGCAACAGTGGAAATAAAATGTGGGTCTGGTGTGGGAATGCTTTATCGCACTTGGCTTGACTTCAATCAGCAGCTTGCCCAATTAGTTTACCACATGCAAAGATCTCAAGCTTACGTGCTCCTCAGGTCATATCCCAAGACCGTGTTTTGCAATGTGCAACGTGTTTTGCAATGTGCAACGTGTTTTGCAATGTGCAAAGATCCCACAAATATAAATGTGGTCTGCCATCCCCCTTAAAAAAGAAAATCAATTAATGATAGTTGATATCTGCTTACTTGTAACCACATTCCGGCTGGCTGGTGGTCCGCGGGTATTGTTCTTCAGTACCTCAAGTTTAACCTCATACTCTTGGCCAGGGCCCAGGCCTGACTGCTCAAAGGTGGTCTCAGGTGGCGAAAGTGCATTCAAAATCTCTCCATTCTCCTCTTTCTGGCAATTCACAACAGGCCACCAAGATAAAATCAGTCATTCGTTCTGTTTTATTAATGAGATACATGCACTGCATACAGGAACAAAACATTAGCTCAAACATTGACTTAAACAATCTGACATAAAATCATATAAATTCATAAAAATGAACCCGAGACAAGGAAAATGTTTTGGTGGCTGTATAAGTACAAGTTTAAAATCATATTTCAACATCATGAATGAAGATTGTGTTCTCTGTCTTTGGCATACATACCCGTATAATTTGCATGTGAATTGTTTCGAAAATAATACAAGAACAATGTATCTTTGTGACTGCAAATATAAAATCTTGGTTTGGTTATGTTTTAGCTAGAAGAAACCACAGATAGAAAAGTGACTCCAGACTGTGTGGACACAGCAACTCCATGAAAAATACAGAGAAATTACAGAGGTTCTGGAGAGTAAACACTTGGGACTTTCAATCGCATCCACTTGGATGTGAGTGCTTCACTTCAAAGTGAAGGGCTTGTTTGGCATGGGCAACCTCAAACTTGATGTAGAAATGAGGCTGCCAAGTTGCATTTGAAAGAACGGGGTATAGGGAGACATGGTTTGCATGCCCTGACAGGAACTATTTTTTAGTTTGCCTAAGCCCTTGAAAAAGAAAATAAAGCATTGTGAAAACAGTAACAGTCCTCTTGCACATGGTCACCAGAGTTGTCGCCAGAAGCTTCTTAGGAGGTTTTGTGCAACAAAACCCCAAACCCCAGACTTTCAGACAGCAGCCTTTTGCATATTGGCACCCCTCAAGTATTTTCCACAGGATACTTATACAGTTCCCGTTTGGAACTGTTACTGGCAAACAGATGGGTCCTTTCATATTACATTACTATTCCCACCACAGCAAATTTCAGGATAATGCTAGGCTTCGAATGCAGATCATAACCACTCTACATTGACATGTGTTGCACTCACTGTGTTTCTGAAGATGAGGTTCCAGCCATCAAAGGGGACATTCAGAGGATCCCACTCAACCTCCACAGAAGTCTCTCGCACAGATTTGAACTTCAGGCCCTCAGGTTCAGGAAGATCTAACAAGATGTTAACAGTATTTAAAAAAATAGCTAAAGCAAAAATATAATTTTCAGCCCCTAAATCTAATTTTTTCTAATCTAATTTTTAATCATGGCCGACTCCCATCAACCTGACAGGGTTAAGGTTAGCATACCCCACATAGTCTAACCATATTTTCAAACTGCCACCAGTCGTTGGACAGCTTAGTGTGCTTGATGATGAATGTTAACTGCTTCAACTATCACTTCATTTAACAAATGCTTGAGTTGACTAGCATTGCAGCAAGTGATAGGAAAGGAAAAGGGCCATTATATGTGTCCAAACTGAGTTGTATCACCTGGGAGTCCGCTATGTAACCATTTCCAATCTTTTAAAAGAAGATGACTGATGATGACTTACGTGTTGCCACTCTGGCGCTGACTGGAACACTCATCTTGTTGTTCAAAACAGCATAGACACTGATCAGGTACTCCACTCCTGGTTCCAGCTCCCTAATGGTTGCAGCTCGTTTTTCACCAGGTACTCTCATATCTAGTTCCAGACCACCAGCTGCAGTAGGCATGTAGGTGATTAGATACTCAGTCACCTGTACCTCGTTGACCCAAGATACATCCACAGTCTCTGGGGTGACTTCAGTCACGGTCAGATCCCTGGGCGGGGCAACTGTAGGTAAAAAAAGTTATCTTAATGTAGCTTTCAACAACATGATACTGTATTTGTCTCAAATACCATCAACAATGGACTTACTTTCAGAACAGTCTTCTCCAGTGAAACCCAAATCACAGATACACATGCCATTCAGACAGTGACCTTGTTCATTGCAGTTTCCTGGGCAGGTCAGTTCTGAGCAGTCGGTTCCAGTGTATCCCTCGAAGCAGACACACTTTCCATCATCACAGAAGCCACGGTCCAGGCAGTTGTTAGGGCATGTCTTTTCACTGCAGTCCTCTCCAGTAAAGCCTTTGTTACAGACACACTGACCATTCACACAGTGACCTCGGTTATGACAGTCATTAGGACAAGTCAGCTCACTGCAGTCTTTGCCTGTGAAGCCAACATGGCATACGCACTTGCCATCCACGCATTCGCCATGGCCATGGCAGTCATTAGGACAGGTCTTAATGCTGCAGTCCTCCCCAGTGAAGCCTTTGTTGCACACACATTGACCTTTCACACAGTGACCTCGGTTATGACAGTCGTTAGGACAGGTCAGCTCACTGCAGTCTTTGCCTGTGAAGCCAGTATGGCAGACACACTTGCCATCTACACATTCACCATGGCCATGGCAGTCATTAGGACAGGTCTTAATGCTGCAGTCCTCCCCAGTGAAGCCTTTGTTGCACATGCATTGACCATTAACACAGTGACCTCGGTTATGACAGTCGTTAGGACAGGTCAGCTCACTGCAGTCTTTTCCTGTGAAGCCAGTATGGCAGACACACTTGCCATCCACACATTCACCATGGTCATGGCAGTCATTAGGACAGGTCTTAATGCTGCAGTCTTCCCCTGCAAAACCCTGCTTGCAAACACACTTTCCATCAATACAGCGTCCATGGTTATGGCAGTCATTGGGACAGGAGAGCTCAGAGCAGTCATCACCTTGGAATCCAGCATCGCATATGCACTCTCCGTTGACGCACTGACCTCTATCATTGCAATTGTCAGGACAGGAGAGGATGCTGCAGTCTTCACCCTGGAAGCCGGGATCGCAAATGCATCTGCCATTGAAGCAGTGGCCTCTCTGACTGCAGTCGTTGAGACATGTCAGCTTGGAACAGTCTTCACCACTGTAGCCAAAATTGCAGACACACTGACCGTTGACACAAAGGCCTTTGTTGTTGCAGTTGCCTGGACAGGTAAGCTCACCACAGTCCTCCCCAGTGAAACCCTCATCACAGTAGCAGGTCCCGTTGACGCAGCGGCCACGGTCAAAGCAGTCGTTGGGGCAGATAAGCTCTGAGCAGTCAAAGCCTGTCCAGGGTTCATCGCACACACACTCACTGTCCACGCAGCGCCCCCTACCTAGGCAGTTGTTCAGGCAGTTGGTCATGGAGCAGTCCTCCCCTGTGAAACCTTCTTCGCAGATGCAGGCCCCATCAATGCACTCGCCATTTTCACCACAGTCTACAGGGCACAGCTCAATTCCACAGTCTTCTCCCGCGAAGCCCTCAAAACAGACACACTTGCCGTCAACGCAGCGGCCTTGGTCCTGACAGAAATTGGGACATTCGGGCTCAGAGCAGTTGGCCCCCTTCCAGCCAGGATCACACACACAGCTGCAGGTCTCAGTGCTGTAGTTGCCACGACCACTGCAGTAAGGCTTGGTAGTGACCTCACCTGAAAAACACAGGGCAACTGGCAGGTCATAAAATCGCAACATCGTACTGTACAAATTAACCTTACTGTACAAGCTTCTGAACAAAAGCCAATGACTAGAAGATCTAGTGTGTGAAATAAAGATCAAAGACTGAAAGACAATACCCTGACTCCTCTTTGAGGATCAAAACGTGGGCTATCAAAACTGTAAAGCTTACTTCCAATTTGAACTCACCTGTAACCTGAGCTCCACAGCAGCCGGCCCCACTTGTGCACTGATCCCTCAGACTAGACACCTCAGCCTCCAGCATTTCCAGCCTATTCAGGAGATCCTTCAGATCCGGCAGGTGGCCATCGCATCCACAGGCCTGCTTGGGGATGTTGATTCGATGAGTAAAAACGATCTGGTTTTCCCCGTCCACAGTGTGCTCCATGTGCTGCTCCGAAGGGACAGACCTGGGCTTCATTTCGGCTCCTCCAGGCGAATCTAGGTCCACTGAGCACAAGGATCCAGATGGGACATTGATGTTGTAGACATGGTTGAAGACCACTGGTTGGTCTGGATTAGGCAGGGACATATTCTCTGTTTTGGGTGGCATAAGGGATTCTCTCCGGTGCCTGATTATTTTCTTGACCAGACCAGGCTCAGAGAGATCCAACAGAGTGGCCAAAGCCACAAAGGCCAGAAGAAGGCCTCGCATCCCCATGAAGACACACTCTTGCTGATCCTTGGTTAAGAAGAAGGCAGGATAGGATAATGTATGTTCTTAGGTTGACCCTTGAACCTGAAATGGAAAGGGAGAGGCATATGTTGTACATGTATGCAAGAATTTGAGAATTCTAACATCTAACATTGTCCTTGTGTCCTCAGTGTCCTCAGTGTGTGTGGATGAGACTCCAGAAAAAACAACACAGCTCATGAGGGACATGCTTGTGCAGTACAGTGTCAAAACATCCCAGAAAAAAAACAATTAACCTTACACCATGGACTGTAAGAGGAGAACAACTCAATACATTATAGGCTACCATGAGCCTTTTCAGCCACACACCTCCCAGCAGGGGACGGACTGTCAGAGGGCAATTTCAGGCTTTCTGTCTCCTACATTTCCCCGAGGAATGCCTCCGGCAATTAAAACAGAGTAGGAATCTGCGACCTTGTGGTTGAGTGCGTATATCTTGACAGTGTTTCCTGTGACAGCTTGCCATGATCACAAAGCAGGCAACACCTGCATCTGAGAAAGGCTACTCCCTCCTCTGACATGGCAGCCTATAACCCAAGTTGACAGATTAATACTGGTATAGGGGAGACATCTGCACTGCCCTCTATAGCATGGCTGCTCAGGGTTCACGCTACTCTCAAAAGTTGGTGTTCTCTGACTGCTCTCTAGACGACAATATAGTCTCACATGGAAACATAATTCTTTCATCATAAAACAAAAGAAATAGTCCTATATTTTTGCAGGCCTCAGGAGACGTGTTCCTTCTGTTAGAAAATGGCTTAAAAAGAAACGAAGCCAGCTTTGAAAGTTTTTATGCTCCTGCTCTTTAGAATACGTCCTTGTCTTTCTGCTTAAGTCTTGTAGGAGCTCGAATTTTTATGCTATATCCACATGGCTGGGTGAGCGCTTGCCAACGGCGGGGCTATGGAGATCTAATTTGACAAATTCTCAAAGGCTTGAAAACAAAGAACACTAAATAAGATCCATTCAACACAGTTTTAACCACCTTCTAAAACACATCATTTTGCCACAGCTTTAAACTGCTAATACTGATCTATAAAAAACAAACTCATTATGGGCCTAATTTGCTGAGACTTTTGCAGGTGCAAATTGGACACATTCTGTTGCAAAACTGGTGCATAAGCCTAAATGTGTGGTTTATGTGCCACATGCACAGAAAAACATAGAATGTGTTTCTCTTTTACACATATTTGAGGGATGGCAACACAGTATATAGGTAAAGTATGGGTGGACATATAGAGAGTGTGGTTAATTACATACTCAGTTCACTTAGAATTGCACAGCTAGCAGCAGCTGTTTGGTGTGGAATTTAGTAAATATCTTACTAAATAAATGTTGTTAGGAGGCTTCATTCAAAAATAGGAGGTATTATAGTCACTTTTGAAAAGCATCTATTGTGCTTTCTATTTTTTCCCTTTTATTATGTTATGTAGATTTTTGTGCACATATACAAACAGTCTGTAAAGCTGTAAAGCCCAAAGTAAAAAAAAAACAACTTTCTCAGGCCTCATTGGAATTTCCGCTCTATTACAAGGTGATGTCGCCTTGTAAAACAATCCTTACTACTCGCCTACCAACAAGCTTGGAACAACTAATCTCTGAAACACTGTATCTTCCAACTTGTATGACCAGACTCTCAGGACCAGACACTAGTTCAGAGTCTGGACAGATGGTGAATATTGATATGTTTATTGGTTTTTGGGGAAATTGAAGCATGGATTCTAGACCCAAAAATAAAATTATGAACATTGAAAATAAGCATAATAGATGCCCTTTAACTGAAAGACCAACAGAACAGTTAACTGCAGCAGTTGCATCAAGACTCGTACTACATCTTGACCTACAGTTATTCTTCAGATAATTTGTTTTAGAATTCCCATCTTAAGCATTGTGATACATCAATGTTGAGATGGTAATTCAACTGAATCAGTTTGGAAATTAAGAATATACTCTAAAGTTATAATAATGAACAAGTACATTCTCATTTTTTGGACTTCCAATGCAAAGAAAGCTGTATTGCTCTTATTGTCTTTACTGGTCTGCTATAGAGCTGATTGAGACACACTTGTTTATTGGGTAAAGCAAATCATAGTTATATTGAATCTTGATTGATTCAATCAATGAAAGATCATGATTTTTAACCACTATAAATAAAATATACTATTAAAGTATATAGAATTGTGGTGCTACTATACAACTATACTACTATACTATATCAAAGTATATATACTGGTGCAACAGGACGAAAATCTCTCGCTGTTGAGATTTCTCTTTTGACAACAAAGGAAGTGAGAGTGCTTAAAAAGGACATAAATCTCCTCGGGTTACTATGAGGGAGCGGAGGAGCTGACAGTCTGTTATAGCCACAGTGAACCACAGTGAACTATCCAGCAGGTAATATCCTGCGAGAGGCACTGTGCTGAACATAGACCCGCCTTGACGTGTGATTAGCAGGTCTGACAGATGAAGCAGGCTGAGAAGGATCCCACGGCTGCAGCCGCCCATCCCTGATTAGACAGACAGGGATGAGCACCCCCTCCACCCCCTCTGGTGATGGAGCGCTAAAGCATCTTGCCTGATGGGAGCCTCGCGATCTGGACCCTCAAGGGTGTCAGGGACGACCCCCACCCCTCAACCCAGGGATTAAATCAACAAAATAGCCAGAAAATTGCTTTGAGCCGCTACGAGGGTTTTAGTTCTGGGTGGATAGCTGGCTTTTTCACTTTGAAGCCTGGCTTGTTGCCACAAGAAGAAGAAAAAAAAACACTTTGAAGGACCCAGACGCTCTTTGTGAACCACCACTGCCTGAAACCTCTGGCCAAAGCTGACCTGTATTGACAGATGAATACCACAAAAGCAAAACAGTAGGAAGGAACCTTAAAGAAATCTATGAAAAAGGTAGAAAGTCATTTCACTGAGCCAGAAAGGAGTTAGCTCAGGATATGGAAGGCAGTCCAGTGTTTATGAATGAAAATCTGGAAGGCACTAATGCTTTCCAGCACTGAGAAGCAGACACAAATGTCCTCCTTTTTTGGATCTCCATCAAGACCATACCAGATCCAGGTTGCTGGCACTTATTTTCCTGCTGGGCCTACAATAATGCATGGGCTGCTTTTTTCTCTCCTGCTCTTAAGTGAGGCAGTTGGCTGCCTTGTGTCTAATGTGAGGGCAAATTCACTTGAGGGGTGAACCTGCTGGCACATATATTTAGCACAAGTGAACTAAATTGGGCTAATGCTAAGGCGTTATCCCTGAGTGTTGACGGCAGCTGACTGGCAGGAAAGGCTACCACACACGGAGACCAAATACAAACTTTAATACGTCGTTAGCTCTGCTAAAGCATCAAAATTAATTAGACCCGAGTGCCGCTGGCTTCCTTTATGTGTAATAAAAAAAATTATTTGCTTAACTTGCAAGTTTGTTGAATTAGCGAGAGAAAACACATCTTGCGGTAAACAAGGTGATAAATAGTTGCTGCTGAAGCACCGTAAGAACGGAACAATTAAAATGCCAGCAGTTTACTGTCTACTGCTTCACATGTAGGCTTAGTTTATGACTTTAAAGAATGGAGCTGAAAACTTTATATGGGCTTTGCTAAAAGCAGGTTCGCAAAGTAATTTTTCGGTATAAAGTTCAATAACGCGTGAATAAAATAAAACCACTCTCAGTGGCATCACAACTATATTATCAGTGTCCCAGTAGCTGCTATAAATTAGATAGAAATTGCCCTAGCGGCATGTGAAATGGGCAGATGGAAACTACCTCAGACTTATAGCACATAACTGATGGGAAATGAGAGTCTGGTGTAATTCTGGACGAGTAAATGCACTTCAGGTCCAGCTGGCCTTCTGGTTCTCCCCGAATTGCAGTTTTATCATAAACACTCGCTGACCACCCATTCTTACATTATACCCACTCCTATGTGAAGTCATAAATGTACATCGTGTTAGTCCACACAGCTCAATGCAGCTCCCTCAATGACGTTCTATATATATATATATATATATATATATATATATATATATATATATATATATATATATATATATATATATATATATATATATATATAATCAGGTACCAGATTGTTTTACCATAACTGCTACCAACCTAAGCCTGAATCCAACTGAAATGGATATTTTCCTAAACGATTGCTTTACCAGACCCTAGCATTTCAGGGAGTTGGGTCCTGTTTTTGTGCAGTCCAATTTCTGAATCTGTTCTCTAAGGTTGATGATTGATGGTAGGGCTTTGCACTCACAGGTGATTACATACCTCAGATAAGAGCTGCTGTCTACTGAAATATTGGGACTGACAATGTGCTGAAATGTAATCTTCTCTGGACTTATATAAAATGTTCAAAAATATTCTAAAAAAAACACCAAAAATTCAGATGCACGGGATAAACTGCATGCATGGAATAATTCAAGTGTCGCTTGATCTGATTCCAAGCGATCTTGGAAAGCTGTGTAGCATGGAAAATAGTATCCTGACAGCAGTTTTGATGCCAAGGTTTGAGCCACAGACACATAACCAGAGCCATTTACAGCTTCACCTAATGATCCTCACCCAAACTCCCTATAATAAGAAAGACCGTTCTACTGTATAAAATATCACACTGAAGCATTTGTAAAACCACATGATACCTCCATAAGCTTTTCCTGACAACTGACAAACCTACTTATAGGCTTATTCCAACCATCAGTTGTTGTAAATGCTGCTTTGGTTGACTTTATTTAATTCGCCTTGGCCAGTTCTATGACTGCTGATGCATGTTGGAAAAACTATATGCATGTCTATATAAGTTTATTTCAATCGTCTTAGAAGATGTGTATATATATAAAGGTGGTGTAGCCTAATGAGGGTTATTAACAAATGTTGTAAGCATTCAGAGTAACACTTATGAACCCTGTATTCACAATGCTTTATAAGTGCATATATAAGGCATTATGTGGCATGCATAATACCTCAAAAAGCTTGGCATAAGCTTTTATAGTTGCTTCTAAGTAGCTATATTTACACGCATAACACTTTTTAAAGTAAGAGAATATTAATTTATCTATAATCTATATCTATAATATTTAATACCTGTATAACACCCAGACCCATAGCTAAAATGAAGCATGTGTTACTGCATTCAGTTATAAGGAACACACTTTCCCTCTCTCTCTCTCTCTCTCTCTCTCTCTCTCTCTTTCAGTTCATTTGTATGAAATCATCAAGCTTGCTTAGTTTTGTAGGTCACCCATGACAAAAAGGCTCCAGCCTTCTCTGGGACACGGACTTAATGTGGGTCGCGTGCAGTGCTGAGTGAACTGCTATTGTCTGGAGACTCTATTCACCTTCAGAGGTGCCATAGAAATGCGCTGATAGTTACTGCAATCTCAGAAAAGACGAGTAGGATTCCTAAGTGGTTCTTGACTTTGTTGTGCAGTTCTGGGAAAAGCTTGCAGTGGTATTTGATCTTTACATTTTGCAGAGGCTAAAAACACTATCAAAGCATGGTCACACAAATAAATACTTCTTTCAAAAAGCACAGAAGGTTCTTTGGAAAATGAAAAGTAGTTTTTTTTTTCTATAGCAGCACTCCACTCCTCTTCTTTTACATCCCTCATTGCTCACTAGCAGCTCAACACACAAGTCCCATACAGAGGTTATGTCCTAGTTCATATGATAATTAAGTTACCAAGAGAAATAGATTATATTAATTACAAATATCACAGGAGTCCTCCTAGAATGGCCTGTTGCAGAAACATATCTGTTTGAATGAGGCCAGTGTCAAAAAATGAAGATAGCTGAAGTGTCTAGTCACAGTTCTAAAAAGTGTGAAGAAACAGACAAATGGGAATTAAATGCTCTTCAAATATTACAGGCCTACTTATATCACTCTTGTTGAATTCAATTCTTTATTGATTTGCCACCCTCTAAGGTCACAATCACAGATAGTGTTGCTGAGCCCAGCAATATGATTGAGATTTCTAATCATCAAACAAAGAGATGGATTTCCAGGATAGCTCATAAGGCTGTCTGGCTGTACGGCTTTGGATCGATAGCACAGCAAGCAAGTCCTTGCTCGAGTTGTGGTTCATAAATGGATTTTGAAGTTATCACCTCCCCAAGTGATGAGCATAGAGATGCCATGGTTCAATTCACATCCTTTTTCCCCCTTCTGGTTTTCTTTTACCTTTAGGAAAGGTTTGACATATCTGCCTCAGCCACAAAATCAGCTTTTTATAGTCAACTGATGTGAGAATAGACAAGATGTTCAGAATGTTAGCAAAGTTCAGCCGCAGTTCAATATGAATATAGGTTGATATTTAGATTTGCTGCAAAATGTTGAGTTTGTAGTTGGAAAGTTATGTCTCTGAGAGGTTGTGCATTGTTTATAAACAAAGCTGACACAAAAAATAATGATTTGCATCAATATAATACATTCTTGCAGCGATTAACATTATCTGAACATTCTACTTGTAGATATGTAGATAATTTGGCTAGAGCATCCAAAGCCAATGTTAATACATTGTTAATCAAATGTAAACAATTGTTAAGAACACATTTTTTAACGATGCTAGCACATTTCTTTGTTTGATCATGCAAATACAGCTTTGAAATGGTTTATAAAGTAACTACAGATCTGCTGTACGGTGCAATGCACTAGGTGATGTTTGAGACCTGAATCAATGAGCTGCTAACTAACAAAAGCTACAGCAAAATGGAAAGCTCCAGTTTTCCTCAAAAGCCTTCACTGTAACAAGAATCTATGAGCTGTATGAGCGTGAGGCTATGATCGTAGGGTTTGACATCTGTTATACATTATACATTGACATTGCTAGAACTTGCAACCATTGTTAATTTCACTTGAACTTATTGGTGAAAGAGGAGGTGGTGGTGGTGTTTACTCCACAGAAGTCATGTAGTTTTAATGTTCAGTGCAGGTAAACCCTGAGTTTACATGGTGAAAATATTGTTAATTATTGAAAATAATACAGTAAATACATCCTAATGAAGCTTTTAAATAAAACATCTACTCATAAACAGTCTACTCTAAGACAATGCAAATTCCTGCTAGCGTCGCTATGGGATTCTAGTAGTGGATTAGTGTTAAATTAAAGGTAATTCATATTAATATTTTTGAAAAGCATAATATTTATGTATAGTATTAATTGCAAAGGCATTACATGCTTTACTTGAGGCTTTTGACAGACATATTAGCATATATTTTACCTTGTAGCAGTTTTACCATGACTCTTTCAGCAGAGAGGCCTATTCAAAATGTAAATGTGAATTTCTCTGGCACTTCAGATTTGTGCTGATGGTTAATCTAACCCATTAGGATTTCTCTTCAGCTCTTTAAACCAAAAAGAAAAGCTCAGAAAGCTATATCAACCTAGATACAATGAATAGAAACAATTCCTGATTGGCCTGCTTGGCATCTCAAGAACATCCCTTTAGTTTGCATTTAAAAATGTACAATGAAACAAAAATCATACTATAATACTTGCATTTAAATACAAGATACTAATGAATAAAACTGAACCAAAAACGACAGTCATTACAGACATTAAGCCTAATGTGATGAATCATAATGAACTGTTTTAGTCATTTTGACAACAGCTTAGTTGTACACTGGTTCCTCCTTCCATCCAACATTCTGTAAAGCTTGTCTAACCTCGCAATTGATAGGTCAATGGTGATGTCTGGCAAAATAAGAGAGAGGAATCCAGAGAGAAATGAGAGAGGGCTAAGATATTATTGGATGCCAAGCCTTAGCTTATGGCTTGATGCTGTAACAGTTCACTGGCTCCAAACAAGCCTTTTCAGAGCGACTGGCAATTCCTCCTTGGCTCTTTATTTCGCTTGGCCAGGGTGCACTTCAAAAGGCAGTCATTTGAAGCTTGGCCTGGCTCCAGTGTCCAAGATACAGGCAAATGAATATCTCTGATGATGACAATCACAAGCACGCGCATACACTCGCGCACAGAGAGCCTTTAGAAAAAGAAAGTGGTGCATGTCTAGAAGGCTGTGCCTGGAAAGGCTGTGAGGTACAAGAGCAAAGTGAACAGTAACCAGAGCTTAAGCAAACAGATTTATTAAATCATTCCAGCTATAATGTCATAGAAAAAGTAATTACTAAAAATGCAATTACATTTTTATAGTTCCGGGGCTCGAATCTCATTCCAGTGGTTAACAAGTCTCTTTAATCTAATTCGCCAGATTTACATGCTCAACATACAAAGTACAAACATTCTACTATTTTCATCTTCCCAAACCCAAAGTCTGTGTTTTTTTTCTATGCCGCACGGGAAAAGCATACGATTACATGTGGACTGATAATTGAAAGTCAGTCAGCAGAGGCTGTTTTTTGCCAGGGAAAGGCTGGGTTTCATGTCAACCAAACCCCATTTATAGAGCTTTAATGATGCTGGGGGCTCAGATGGCATTGATAGAAGGGTTTGTGTGTGCGAGAGTGATAAGGGGGTGGATGGGCAGAGATAGCTGCGTTCACACTGCTCTGAGAGGTCCAGCAGTTCACTGCCTGCCATTGCCATGCTTTACAATAGCAGCACCCAGACTAAACTAAATAGAGCAGGGCTAGAGTGACATTGCCAAGGGTAAGTGCTATCATGCTGATTAAAGGGAAATGGAAAGTTTTGGGCAAGTTACTGTTGGGCCTGAGATAGCAAGGAAGTGGACCTTAGGCTAAATAACTAGTTTCTAGATTCCTAGATTCTATTTTGACATGAATGGACTCCCGTTGGTTCTGTCCACCAGCATTTTGCAATATTGTCAGAAGGCATGTGGCTCACAGTAGCATGATGCAAATATACAAGAGACTAAACATACAGTCCAAACTTCATTCTAGTTTATTTCTGTTAACACCCTTCATACCAGTTAATTCCACTCAATATGGCTGTTAAGTATAATTTATTCATTTTTAGGTTATTCATTAATTTTGATAAGTGAAAATGCACTTACATACAAATGACAAATAAGGTTTTCAAAATGATCATTAATAAAACAGTTAAATGTTAATCTGCTGAGTATCATCAGAGCTTTTCATTGCTATTTCAGTTAGTAATACTGTGGTCTAGTTGCACGATTTTAATGATTTTCTTCATAATACACTGAACCAGGATGCAAAAATCCAAATGACAGAATTTGTAAAAGGACTACTGACCTTGGCATTGCATTATCAAGGTCACTGCGAAACTTCTCTATAGTGCAGTACACCGCATATGTGAAAGGCATGTCAAATTAAAAGTCCTTTGGTTTTATTATTAAATAATGTTTTAGGAAAATAATAAACTTGCGTGTCAAATCAATGGGTCAGTGACCAGATAATTTGACTGACCAATTGTATCCAAACTTTTTGAACCATAAAAAGCAGAAGATGCAACTTATTACAACAATAAAAAATAGGAGGCGTAGGAACATATCCCTGTGGGTTTCTTTAAAAATCTCCTTAAAGCGAATGTCCTCAAAGGAATGGAAACTCTTACATATACAAAATGTGGACACATTGAAAACTGAAGAAACTGCTATTATATTTTGTTGTCCAGGCCTCTCAATAATTTTCTGTAAAATGTTTCTGCTACATTTCCTGATGCTGAAAAGAATACCTTCCACGATTTGACTGAAAATTCAAATAAATGAAGGGTGGTCTTCTAACGATGCAGTGTTTGTGAAATAAGCACTCCTTTTGTTCTTATGGGCATTTTGTTTTTATGTCAGAAAAGTTATTATTATATTATCTTAATTATGTTATAATATGCAGGGTAATTACATATTAATTACATTATTACTTAATGATTTACATTTGCAATATACTTACATTCCGTGCTCACAGATTCGACTCAACGTCAAGAAAAGAATGTATGTTTTACATTTGTTTACATAGTAGGATAAGTTTTAGTCCAGGTAATTATATAATAAAAGATCTACTCTCTTCTATTGAACACAAACCAATGAATGTTAGTATCTGCACTTTAGACAGAAAGTCTTTGTTTCAATGAGCTATGCGTTTAATTTAAGGCAATTCCACTGTTTTTATTACTTTTATTACCACCGGCAACCTCTAAGGGTTAAGGGTGAAACAGATCCAGGAGGCACTCGCCATGACCCTAAAATTAAGGCTAACCTTTCTTGACTTGAGGTCCATGTGCAGTTTTCCCATGTGGGACAGTCATGGGAGAACATTTGTTACACTGACTCTGGTTTTACATTGTTAGCACCAGTGACCTGACCTTTATTAGCCTAAAGTCTGGAGCAGCCAGAATAGCAGCTTCATATGTTCTCTTTACAGCACTACTTACACCCCCTATTTCTGCCCATGGTCATAACAACACAAACCCTCATTCCCACAAGTTCCCTTTTACAACCTGGTGCTAAAAGCATTCTCAAAGTTTTCTTTGTGCGGATACCAGCAGTGAGGGCCAGTGGCAGTTGTCCTGGAGAGCAATGAACCCCAGGAAGACGGAGTTCTAGGTCAAATGTCTAAGCCAGGTATAATCTTAAACATAAAGGTGCCAAAAAGAGCCTCACTCTTCTCTAAAGAACGTCTCGATTGATGGTTTCATTAGTGTGAATGAGATGTATGAGGTTGAGCTTTGTAAACGTAATGAACCTCCATAACAATAAGATTCGATACCACTTAAGGTTTTTTTCTGGAGCAATCTGTCCAAGGTAGAAGCCATTAGGGTTTTTTTATTTATAACAGTGTGGATTGCTAAAAATGTCTACTAAATTTTGTATGATGTTCTCTCCGGTACATGCAATGCAGAGACTATGGAGACAAAGTGGTTCTTCCTTCAACACATAGTCTACTTTCACCAAAATAACGATCTATTGATCGCTCTCTCCCACTGGAGGCTAGACAGATACAGCCATATTACTTCTGGTTTGCTTACAAACTGGAGCCACAATTTAGCGGCTACTGATATTACGTCTTTCAGGGACGGATGTAACGGAGAGTGGGGTGCAAACTAACGTAGGATGGCTATTTCATGATGACAAACTGTAGAGTGAACTATGCTTTTGTCATCTTCCACATGATTGGGTTAGTATTAAAACTAAAATTATGAACATATTGTGAGGAACAGCAGTTTCAACAAAGATAAAGACATCTGTCTATCATATTGCAGAGATATCTAGAATGCTAACCAATTAGCCTGGGCCTGTCCTTTGTCCGGATATCTCTTTGTACCTCAAGAGGTGACGGTAAGTCACTGTAGTGTCAGGTCTGCCATCAGTCCAACATGAGAGGATAAAGAAGTAGCTCTGACTCAACAGCATGTTCTAAGCTATTGTCTATCACGTTGAACGTCCTGCTCATGGTTAGATCATTTAAGGCCAGGCAGCCAATGAAAAGAAGAGTAAACTCAATGATGGCTGACAATCTTGGCAAGCGAGCCCTATGACCACCAAACAGAGAAGCAAAACAAGAGCTTACATTGATGTTGCTTTCCACCACTGGAGAAGCTCTTGTCAAGTAAATGAATGAAAGTTTTAATTGGCGAGTTTCTTTTAGACTGATAAGTGAACAGCTGTAAATGCTAACATTAAAGAGGAGAGACTGTTTTTCGTTGTTTTCCTTGTTATGATAAGGGTTAGACATCATGCAGGCTGCGTCATCTTACAAATTACTCCTTTACCTCAATTAGGCCTCTCAACTAAAAGCAAATATAAGAAGTTGTACTCCGATCACCCCTTCTTGTGCCAACTTTCAAGTGCCAACAGGGCCTATTTTGCCCAAGAAAGTGTAGAAAATGTAGTTAGCAAATAAACTGGTATGCTTAACTTGTATGTGTACTATGTGCAGGCAAAAATTTGTATACTTATAAAAAACATAGTCTCATCATTCCAAACGTCCACACATGTAAAATACATAACATGAATGTTCTACGTTTAAGTTGTATTTACCACTGACTGTATATCATGATCTATATATCTGGGGATAATATTGATTTCAGTGGATTTCACAGTGCATTATACTGGACAGACCCAAACAAACAACCAACGAAACATTTTGTGTGTCATTTGATGTTCAGGAGCAGGTAGTTCTATAAGATCAGAAACTATTTCATGCCACTGTAGATGCAGCAAACACAGAAAAATAGTTCTGATGTGTGTCTTATGCTGATTATAAGAAATATGTAATTTTTTCAAAACAGTATATGCCAAGTATACTTAACACTGAATTTTATGTTTCCCAGTAAACAATATATGTATGAATAAGTAAATAAATAACATGTTATGATATATTTATTTTTACATTTTTATTTTATATAAGTAAGAACATGTTTAAAAAAGGTGTCTAGTCTCCTGAATGAAATGGTGTAAGTAGTCGTTTATTTAACAAAGGTAGAAGACAAAGCAACTAAAGAGAAGCAAAGGCCACCAAAAATGTTCAGGCTTCGTCTGAAATGAGTGTGGAAGTGGTTAGGTGAAGATATTGCTATATGCTTCGCCAGTCTCTCAGAATTATGGCTGTAAATTCTCTCGCTTGAGGACGTTCTCTGTCCTTGGTCCTGGTTCTGCTCCTTCTAGCTGCAGCAAAAGTGAACACGGCTGATGAAAACCATATTCCATGTCAGGAGCACCAGGCCAATAGGTCAATCTCCTGAAGGACAGTGAAGAAGTGATGGGAAACACATGCTGTTTTATGACCTTTTCTAAGCTCTGCTTATAACATATCTGGCATGCTTATGCTAATCAGGCTCATTTACAGCATGGCCATTTGGGAGTTATTCACGCGCGCAATAAAATGTCCATTTTTGTCAGCCGAGATAAAAAAATGTGCTTCGATGGAAACCTATAGTCCAGAATTAACTTTACTGCTTCCATCCTGTCAGGAAAAAGGCCTGTTTTCCAGCAGCAGGAATGTGCTGGCTGTGATGAAAGGACATCTGTTTGGTCCAAAAGTGTGGCCCTTGTCATGTTGGAGGGTGCCATCAATTTGAACCCTTAAACCCGGCACTACAGGACTATGCTTTATGGTTCTTCTTTAGACCATTTCCCAGACTAAACTGTCTGCCCAGCTCAATAGGCCAGCCTTGTGCCTGCTCATGTAATGGTGGACATTCCAGTTCGAGGGGTCACTGGTGCTGGATCTCAGTCACTGTGGAATCAGCCACATGTGCTCATCTCTTGGACGCCACCAACGGAGACACTGGCTTCAAGCCTGGTCGCTGTTCCTAGATCTGTTACATTAGCACCAGACAGACATTAAAACCGTCTGGAGCTGTGTGGGACTTTTACATATTGGAGTATATTGAGGAAATCTTTGTTCGCTGATTCAGACGAACCCTGCGGAATGCCTCCATGGCCATTTTTGGAAAAGAAAGAAGAGCTTTTTTAGAGCACATTAATGACCTGCTGCCTGTCTGTCAGTGCCTACGCTGTCAATGCCAGGGTTGCTGACAGGCCTGGAATTTGTTACTTGTCTAATGATCTCGCTGATGTCAACCTTAAAGTGATTTTTATATTTGAATTTTTCTTCTTTAAAAGCAACATTACGTAACAATATTACCTTAAAAACAACTTCAAAATCATTTTCATTGTACTCTGTTTTATAATAGTGGCATCTCTGTCATTGCCAATCTAGACTGTCTGCTGTAGCTCTACATAACTTTGGAGGAGTGGACCTGACACATCATCACAAGCATGGACATCATGACGAAGGCCGCGAAGAGACGAAAGAAAACATATTCAGAGGAAGAGACAGAGTTACTAAACACTGGACAAGAGTAAATCTAATGGTTTTTACTCATTGACAAGAGCTAAAAGAGATAAACAGGAAACAAGACACATGCTGAGCTGGCCTTCTTCCTGTTGGAATAGTAAATTATTATCTGGCTTGCCAAGTTTTACTGTGTGTCAATCCAAATTTCATACAGTTAGATAAGTTGTTGTTTGTTAGCAGTCCCATGTACATAAAATCCTTTAGTATTATTTTATCGTGTTGGCCAACATGGTTCTGTATTTTTCTGTAAAGTGGACCGACATGGTCTGTAAAGTGAACTGTAGTGGGATCCCAGTATTAAAATTGCTGTACAGAACTAGTGCATTACATAGTGTTAACGATATATCTTATGGTTATTATATGATCAACTCCCAGGTAGTTTACTATGAAGCAAATGGAACACAGTGAGTCCTCAACGAATGAACCATAGGATTAATGTGGGGCATCATCAAGAAATATGGCCCAATATTTAATGGCAAATTGTATTTTAAGTGTTCTTCAGTTGAATTAGAATTAATTAGCTACAACAACAGACAGGTCAACTGTATCCTACAGACAGTAATATATCACTCCTGGCAGAATAAACCTTGAATCTTGTATCTTGTATATCATGGCTTTTACATTGAATTTTAATATAAACCAATGGAACTAAACTTTTTTCAAGTTGTTTTGGCTTTTTTCCTTTGGTCTGTTCATCATGATTATGCAATTCACACACAATACAAAGAGCAACAGGCATTTTGAAATTGTCCAAAACTGAAAAACAACAAAAATAGAAATCAATGATTTTGTTTCTGGCAGTAGTGATATATTCAGTGCTGTGCTGCCTTCGTATATTTAATCTTTAGTCAAAACAGCTATAAAAAGCAGTATTTTTTATGCACACCTATGCCTTTATTTCCTCACTACATCAATTCCACAGTTTGCTTTTTGTTCCTCATGCAGAAATAATCTTATATTAAATCTCTTGCATTTGCACAGTACTGTATACTTACCCTTATAGATCCAGATATACATATGTATAGATTAACAGAATCCCTGCAGATAGTAATATGTGAGTGTGTGAGGGAGGCCAAGACATAATGGGGACAGAGAAAGGGATAGAGAGAGGGAGTGTGGTATGGAGCACTGAAGGAAAAGAAATGTATCCTCCTCTTTCCCCTCTATGTACCAGGTGCTCTGCAGGAGCTTCTTGACAGATATACGTGCTCTGAAATGAGTGGAATCTCCACAGCAGCAGTGAAGCCCACTCTGCTCCAAACAGCTGCTCCAAATGCATTGCTAAGCCAGGAGAGGCTAACGCTAATGCTAACAGCTGTTCAAACAAAGGCTGCTTTCTCACTCATCTTTATTCTGAGTGGCACTGTCAGTGAATACCCTGCATACAGCACACCGATCATAAAACATTTACACTCTGTGCCTGGGCAACGCCACTGGGTGGTTGGCAGCCATAATGTGGCCCTTGATAACTGGAGCGGAGTACTGAAAATCCAATAACCACATAGAAAAACAGCATTTCGAATCAATAAAGTAATAACTATACAAGTAGACGTTTATATAATTAATTACTGGTACATCACATGTTTTAACATGTCTTAAAATTTAAGTGATATGTAAACTCATCAGCAGGTCAAGACTAACATTCATCACTCTCATTCCTGCATACCTTCTATATTAGTTTCATAGCTACTGTTAAAAAATAATGCAACAAATGATGTGCCTAGTTTTATAAGAGGTTGAGCTAAAAAAAACCTATACTGCCAAACTGTCCACTAATGTCTTCTTGCATAGTAACTGTGGCAGAAAGTTGGCAAACATATACTACCAATCAGCATTACATCACATTAGCAAAGAACTTACTCCCAGGTGGATAACACAGGTAGTACTGCACTGCCATGACAGTATTTTATATCAATCCTAAGAGTTCATTAACCAAGTTGCTGGAAAAAAATGATCCCAAACAGACAACTTGACAAGATTGTGTGGTTAATGTTTGTATTATAATTATGAATTGGCACCAGCCACACATGTAACAGGGTTTAGTGAAGGAGTCTTGACTGTACTTACAGTTCTAATGTTAGTTCATTTTCCACCAGCTCAAGAGACAGTTTGAACTATTAGAATTACTGAATTACTATTATAATTACTATAATTACTTATTTTTAATCGTTTTAGTCATTTTATGCAAAGCTAAGACATCAAACTGGGACAATCAGCTACTTAACTTACTTGGATGAACATTTTATTGCACTACTCTGCGCACACACAATCTTTCTACACAAACAAATTTCTACATTCACACAGAATTGGGTCCAGAATCAAACAGTTTTATTGTTTCTCTGTCAAGCGTTAATAAAAAAAGCACTTGTTCTGTGGTTAGCACCAACGCTAACAGCATTAGCTTCTCATACCTGGTTGTCTTATGTAGTTCTAACTATAAAGTAATAATTCTAAAAATAGCTATCCATTAATGATCCTGATTTCCTAGTTTATATTCTGGAGCTCTTATTGATTGTATAAAAGTGATGGACTAACTTCTTCATCTTTAAAAGTACAGGGTTGTGAATAGCTACAGCTGTAAGTGAGAGAGCAAACACAGAGAATCCTCAGTGGGGCTGATGCAGCAGCTCTATCTGGAAAACTGAGAGAATGTAAGTAAATTCTGTCAGATTCTTGAGTATATTTGACATCACAGCCTCCAGCTCAACATACTTTTACTGCTATTGCTAATGTTTGAATTTATTGTAAAGGGTGACATATATTCAGCTACTTGAATGGTAACAGTTCCTGATACCTTAAAACAAAAGAAAATTGGACTAAATGTTCTTTTACTAGGGTGGGAACAAACTTAATGTTATATTTCTAAGTCAAGTCAACACTTCATGAAGGTAGAGCTCAAGGTAGGAGGCAATGGTGTGCATATCAGAATCACTCATAGTAGTAAGGCAAGAGAACATGACTTAAAAGTTCTGCAAAACCTCCAAATAAGCATGTAGATGTGTGTCAGGCGTACAGAGAAAGCAGTTCCTCTTGCTACCAATAGCCTTTCACTAGCTAACATGTTTTGTTTCATTGTTCTCCAGTTTTTAAATCAGCAGTGACTAGATGGAAATCAGAGAGTGTACCTTTGTTCTGAATCCAGCAACAAAAGTTCAATTAGTTTTCTCCAGACGTGTACTTTGATTAGAAGGCTACGAGATCTAACCCTACATGACTAAATCAGGTCTATGCTGGCAGTAGGAGTTGGGTATATCATTGGGCACAATAAGATTTTTGCCAATATTGTGTAAAGCTTGTCCAACCCTGCAACAGTAGTCACAGATACATTTGTGGGTGGAGCAAGGACAGGTGGTGACCAGGCAATCAATCTTAAGGTCAGTAACTAAATTATTTGCCTGCAGTTCATGGGGTTAAAATATAGAAATGAATTAAATGCATTATTGTCTGTATGTTATTTACTGTTAGTTCTTTACTTTGTTAGACCCTCTGTCCAGACCCTCAGAGCACAGGGTCTGTGTTCGACACTTACATGCAGACAGACGCATATCACCCAGAATGATGTCGTGAGCAGGTGAGGCCGCCCTGTTTTCTAACACATGAGGTGAGAAAGGAAAGAAGCTGGCAGCTGACAGGCTACCAGGAGCTGGAAGAGGACTAAAGAACAGTGCTAACGCAAAGCAGCTGCTGCAGACTTAGCCTGCCAGCCTGGACGTTACTCGATCAGCCCAGGTGTGGACGCTCCAGCAGGTAAGGCAAACCCGTTAACCCAGAGCTGACGGACTACACAGGACGAAGCTGCTGAAGCCACACTTCTCCATGCTCGGAATAAATGTGTTCGGAAACGGTTCAGAAGCCGTCTGCTCTCCAGCCAGTAACAGCAAAAAAAATGCTGGCGGCTTCCCTCATAAACCGTAATGAGGAGCATCAGGAGCAGCTTACAAGTCTCTGGCTGTGAGAAAGCCGGCAAATCAGAGAGAGAGAGAGAGAGAGAGAGAGAGAGAGAGAGAGAGAGAGAGAGAGAGAGAGAGAGAGAGAGAGAGAGAGAGAGAGAGAGAGAGAGAGAGAGAGAGAGAGAGAGAGAGAGAGAGAGAGAGAGAGAGAGAGAGAGGTATAGAAAGAAAAAAAGATGGATGTGAGGAACAAAAACAGGGAATTAGTAATAAAGAACTAGACAAGAGGAGAAGGGAGAAAAAGAGAAAGATAGAGAAAAAAGTAAAGAGAGGGGAAACAGAGAAAAGAAAGCAGAGAGAGAGAGATGAAAGAGGAAGAATTGGAAAAAAGAATAAAACCAGATTAAGCAAGTGAAAGAGGAAAGAGAAAGAAGAAACTGAGAGAAAAGGATAGAAGAAAAAGATGGAGAGGAAGCAGAGAGGTAGACAGAAGGATCGGGAGAAAAGGGAGGAATAGGGATAGAAAGATGAAAAAAGGGGAAAAGGGATAGAGGGATAAAAGAGAAAAAGAAGAGAAAGAAAAAACAGAAGGGAAACGGCAGAGAAAGAAGAAACAGAGGGATCCAGAGAGATCAAAAGGTGAGGGGGAAGAGGGATAGAGAGAAAGAGTGAAAGAGAATGAAATAAGAAGAAGGGAAGGAGAAAAAAGGGAAAGAGAGCAAGGAGATAAAAGTCAGAAAGAAAAAGATTGAAGGGTGAAAGAAAGAGAAAGATAAGGCAGAAAGAAAAAAAGTAGGAGGAAAAGAAAGATGGACAAGAGAAACAGGGAGAAGAGAAAAAAGAAAGGGGAAGCGAGAGAGAGAGAGAGAGAGAGAGAGAGAGACAGAGTCCTGTCTGATCACTCCCATCACTTAATGCAGCCTATTACAAAGTATACTTTGCACAGCACCCGGTGCAATACAAACCCAGTACAGGGCAAACCCAGTATAACACAAACCCAGTACAGCGCAAACCCAATATAACCCAAACCCAGTATAACACAAACCCAGTACAGTGCAAACCCAATATAACCCAAACCCAGTACAGCACAAACCCAGTATAACCTAAATCTAGAATAACCCAAACCCAGTACAGTGCAAATCCAGTATAACCCAAACCCAGTATAACCCAAACCCAGTACATCACAAACCCAGTACCACCCAAACCCGGTACAACACAAACCTAGTATAACCCAAACCCAGTACAACCCAAACCCAGTGCAATCCAAACCCAGTACAGTGCAAACCAAGTAAGACCCAAACCCAGTATAACCCAAATTCAGTGCAATCCAAACCCAGTACAGTGCAAACCCAGTATAACCCAAACCCAGTACAGTGCAAATCCAGTACAACACAAACTTAGTACAGCACAAACCCATTGCAATCCAAACCCAGTACATCCCAAACCCAGTGCAGCTGAAACCCAGTACAAGGTTCTTAATGAAGCAGCCCATCAGCGTTCAGTTAATCCCAGCTTTCTGACAAGAAATTGAGCTAAAACACAGAACACTGACTAGCTCAGAACTACTGAAACAACCATGCAGCAACCACAAAGACAAAAAGAAGAGAATGTAATGCAGCACTCTAACTCTCATAGGTAGATGTCGATGGCTAATTGCCTCTGAGCTTACCTTTACTGAATGAGACTCTCTCTCTGTCTTTCTGTCTCTGGGACGAAACACATGCAGGGCTCGCAAACTTCTGCAAGTTCTCTCTCGAAGGTCTGCTTCTTTTTTCTGTGATAGTTTTGTTTGTTTGTTTGTTTCCTTCAGAGAGATGCCAGCTGTGTCATTATATTTTCCTCTCTCTCTCTCTCTCCTCTCAGCAGTAGTGTTCCATGTAGGCACGGAGCCTGCTGGTGCTGCAGCCGGAGAGAGGGAGCGAGTGAGTGAAAGAGAGAGAGAGGGAGGGTGAGTCCCTTTCTCTTAAACAGTAGACACTTTGCGGTCAGACCCCACTCCACTCCCACCTACCATTCTTATATACACCCCCCTCCTCCTCCTCCTCCTCCTCCTCCTCTTCTTTTCCTCCCCTCCCCTCTCTCGCCTTCTCTGTCTGTGGGTCTCTCTTTCTATCTCTCTCTCTCTCTCTCTCTCTCTCTCTCTTTCTCTGACTGGAAGCTGAAGAACTGAAATGGGATGCCTTGAGGCTGAGTCGCACAAGAAAGAGAGAGAGAGAGAGAGAGAAAGATAGAGAGTGTCAGAGTGCGTGTGAGTGCGTGTGTGTGTGTGTCTGAGAGAGCGTGAGAGAGTGAATATGTGGCAGAGAGAGAGAATGAATGAGAGAGAGAGAGCAGATGAAATGAAGTAGAAAAACAGAGAAGGAGTGCGTGAATGACAGAAAAAAGGCAGAAGGAAAAAGAAGTGAAGGAGTGTAATAGAGTATAAAGAAGACAGACAAGAGGAACAGAGAAAAGGAGCAAAAGATGGAGAGAATGACTTTAGAAGGCAGTAGAAAAGAAAACAGGAGAGAGAGAGAGAAAAAGAGGAACAGAGAGAAGTGAGAGGATGAATGAGAGGGAGAGTAGGGAGTACAAGAAAGGGAGAAAGAACAGAGAAAGAAAGAGGGGAGAGAGAGGGAGAAGGAGAATGTATGAGATAGAGAGTAGAAAGTAGAAGAAAGGGAGTCAAGAGAGAAAGAGAGAGAAAGGGAGAGAGGATATGAATGAATGAAAAAGAACGAGAATGAAAGAGAGAATGAGAACAATTGTGTGAGAGAGAGATAATGAGAATGAATGAAAGAGAATAGAGAGAAGAAGAATGGAGAAAAGACAAAAAGGGAGAGGGAAAGAAAGAGAACGAGAATGGATAAGATGGAGAGTAGGAAGTAAAATAAAGGGAGAAAGAAGAGACCAAGAGACAGAAAGTGGAAGAAATGAGAAAGATACAATAAATGAGAGAGATGAGTGTAGGAGAAGGGAAGAGAGTGGGAGAGAACAAGAATGAATGAGGGGGAGAGATGAGAGTGGAAGAAAGAGTGAGAGAAAGAGAGAGTAAGAGAGAGAAAATGAATGAATAAGAGAGGGAAATAGAAGAAAAGGAAAAAGGGAGAGTGGAAGAGAGAGTGAAGGAGAGAGAGCAGGAGAAAAGGAAAGAGAAAATAAGTAAAAGTGAGAGTGAAAGAGAGAAAAGGGGAGAAAAGAAAAATAACAGGGAAGGGAAAAGAGAAAAACTGATTAAAGAGTGTGTGAGAGAACATAGACAGAAAGAGAGAGAGAGTTGGAGAGAATAGAGAGAGATAGAGAGAGAGGGGGAGAGACAGTAATTGAAAATAGAGAGAGAGAAACAATCAGAGAGAATAGAGAGGGAAAGAGAGACAGTCAGAGAGAATAGAGAGAGGGAGAGAGAGACAGTAATAGAAAATAGAGAGACAGAAAGAATAGAGAGAGGAAGAGAAAGAGATATAGTAATAGAGAACAGAGAGAGATATATACAGTAATAGAGAATAGAGAAAGAGAGAGAGACAGTCAGAGAGAATAGAGAGGGAGAGAGAGACAGTAATAGAGAATAGAGAGAGGGAGAGAGAGAGATACAGTAATAGAGAAGAGAGAGAGAGGGAGAAAGTGAGAAAGAGACAGTAATAGAAAATAGAGAGAGAGAGAAAGAGAGACAGTCAGAGAGAATAGAGAGAGAGAGAGAAAGAGAGACAGTCAGAGAGAATAGAGAGAGAGGGGGGGGAGAGACAGTAATAGAGAATAGAGAGAAAGAGAGAGACAGAGAGAATAGAGAGAGGGAGAGAGAGACAGTAATAGAGAATAGAGAGAGGGAGAGAGAGACAGTAATAGAGAATAGAGAGAGAGACAAGAGAGACAGTCAGAGAGAAAAGAGAGAGAGAGAGAGAGAGAGAGAGAGAGAAATTGAGCTATTAGTTAGACGAAGAAGCCGAGGGCTACATTAACAGTAACATACTCTTCTAGATGAGAATAAGCGCAGGCTGAAAAGAGAAAGGAGCTGAAGCGGCTGTTCTCTGTGTTTGATGATGGGGATGACACCGCTGAGGGGATTTGTACGCTGATCAGCATAATCAACACATAATCCCACTTCCAACAGGGCAGACAGAAAAAAGACCCCCAAAAAGGTCACTTTATTCGGTCTACCAGCAGCCATTTTAAAGCTTAATTCACCCCCCCAACTCCTCAGTGTGCGAGATACTGGCGCTTCCGTATGCACCGACCCCGCCGGTCCCCCACACACCACACATCCAGACCACCCCCACACGCACACACTGCAGGTAGAAAGGAACCTCAAACCATGCGGTCTTCAGTCATCAGCCAGCACTGCTCGCAGCATTCTGAGTGATCAGGAGCAGCGCAAGCAGTGTGCAGTTCATACACACAAATACCATAAAATTCTAAATGACCTCAGGTTAGATCACAGATGGTCGCATTATCATTGACATAATAAAACCTTCTGTCTCTGAATCGGTAACTTCATGCGCGGAGGTAAACAAAATCCTAGCCTTATCGTTAATTTATGTGAATGTGAATTGATTTTTTTCCAAGTAATTTGGGTCCATTTCTCTGTGTCCATTTATCACTCAAATTAAATTTAAATACAACAGCAACAATATATGTGTTCAGAGAATGTAAACTACAGGGGTTCAGAGTATTTAAACAAAATAAATCTGCAAGAATTTGATTGTAACAGGCAAAAATGTGCACTTCAAAAAAGACCCCAAGGGATATATCAAGCAGTTCGTGAAGCTGGAGTGTTCTGGCATTGGACTTTGAAAGACTGATATCACGCAGAGCTACAATATCATCGTAACTTCATAGAAGTGAACATCCAATGAAATCCTTTCCATCTAATGAATGGGGGTGAAAGACGAGGAGTGAAACCTCCCTGCTGTGAAAACAGTTCACAAAGATCGCAGTTTTGACTCAAACCAGAGAACCAGACATAAACCCGGGAACACCACTTTCTTCACATCAGAAAATCTTGTACAGGACTTTTAGAAAAGTTGACTTGCTCACTCCCTGAGAAGAAAGAATAGGAAGAACATTGGTTGTTGTAACTCATACACATTTCCATCAGAATACATTCCATGAATGATACTGAAGACAAGCAATGCTTATATTTCATCTGAAGGACCTCCTACACCACAGGTTTAATAGCTATGGTGAAAATGGGTCATTTTTAAATGGTGTAAATTAAAATTGGCCACACTTTACTGTAGGGCACTGTTCATACAGCTACTAAGCACCATCTCTCACGAAGGCTTCTTTAGATTTGATTAAAATTGTCCAAAGAGATGTTTTTCGCAAACGCCATCTACTGAAATAAGTGTTTGTAAACATTTACGTAACAGTGCCCTACAGCTACAAATGTAAACAAAGGTATTGTTAGGAGATCTTGCTTAATGCCTAGTTCACACCACACGATTTTAGCCTGGTTTTTCAGTCGCTGACTGTTTCTTGTAGATCGCCGACAAAAACCTCTGCTCGGAGGCAAATCGCCGACCACTCGGCGCTCGCTCAGTCATGTAGTGTGAACAGCCGAAAGACGCTCGCCGACCTGTCGCCGAGTGCTCGTCGACTAACCGCAGGCGATCGGCAAATATCTAGCATGTTTAATATCTGGACCAGTCTGTGCCTGTGCGTCTAGCTACAGCCAATGGGATCACGTAAAGAGACAACCGTGTCACTGTTCAACGCAATCTCTCTGCAGCTGCGGGCGACATGTATGTTTTCATTGAAAAATATATTTACCTCCAACTCTATCTGCAGAACAGACCGTCCCTGCTGGCCCCGTGCCTTTATCCATCTTCGTAACTTTTTCTTCTTTCTTGCAGATCAGCACGTACGTAGTATCGCTAGTTTTTGTATGTTCCCGTGACAATAACGTGTTTTTAGACCGAAGCCAGATGAGTCAGTGAAAGTCGTGTAATTCGTGTTGCAGATCAGTCATGTAGTGTGAAAGCCACAACAACTGAAAGAAAAGTTTTGTGTGAACTGCACAAAAACTTGACCATTCAAACAGTCGTGTAGTGTGACCAGACATAAGGACTCTTATTGATATTGAGTGGTTGCATAGGTGAGGAACTGAGTCTACAGCATGAAGGGTAGCAGTGTAACTTACTATGCTATACCATTCACTCAGCCTAATCAAACAAGTCACAAGTTTCTGTGCATATTGTGGATCTTGTCCTTATTTAAAGAAACAGACTGACTATACATTTTATTACAAATGAAGCATAAACAGGTCTGTATAATTGGATTAGCCAAACGCTATAGAATATTATTTTTATATGTGACACTACTGATTCTAATCTGTCCATATTGTGTATCTTGAAGAGCCCTGTCACCCAGTGAGCCTAGTGTGCTCTGATTAATCCCCCTTCACAAACTAGACTAGAGCAGGAGGTTTCAGAGCAGTACGTTTTTACTTTTGTAGCCCCCCGTGTGTTGTGCTTGGCTATGAAACTTGCTTGTAGGCTGGCAATAAGGATTGTGTTACAAGATGTCGTCACCTTGTAACAGAGGAAAGGGCTGGAATTCCAATGAGGTGTGCCAGGCAGCTGAGAAAAGGGGCTTCTGTGGGAGAGAGTTTCTCTCACTAGCATGGGCTTTATATCTTTGGAAATTGTTTACGTGCACAAAAAGCTCCACACTGAAGAAAAGGGGAAACCCAAAGAAGCATACTAATGCTATTACATTTAATTCATTCAAAATTGAGCACCGATCTGGGTTTGAATCCCGGTCCGGGCTGTTCTGTGTGGAGTTTCATGTTCTCCCCGTGCTTGAGTAGGTTTCCTTCGGGTGCTCTGGTTTCCTCCCACACGACATGCATGTTAGGTTGCATGTTTGGTCACTCTAAATTGCTCGTAGGTGTGAGTGTGTGCGTGTTGTCCCAAGCCCTGGTATGTGGCGAGGGTTGTGTCAGGAAGGGCATCTGACGTAAAACACTTCTACCCAAATCTAGCAAGCAGATTGAGTCACGGTGGTGACCCCTGTAGAAGGGTGTATATTTTTGTAAATGCATTATTTTATTTTTGCCAGTATATTAAATTAAGTTAATAAACAGTTTGCTTTCAAATGTGGAGTAGCATGTAAATGATGTATTTACTTATTTTTCATAAAACATGTCATTTGACCTGGGGCACCCAAACATTAGCAAACGTCCTTTTTTCAAATTCCTGACATGTGAGATGTTTGATGGGGGTTTCAGATCAGTTCAGATTCATATGGTCGTGCAAATGACTGGTCAACAATAATGTAAGACATTCTAAACTTGTGTCACCTCAAGTATTTTCTAATGCATGTTTAATATAACAAACACCAATTTAATACAAAGTGATCAATACTCCAAATCCTCCTTTATCTTCCCGACTTAGCAGAGATACTCTTCAAAGAGATCTCCATAGAGCCTGCACCAGCACTGGGGATGATGACTCTCATCAAGAGAAAATCTGACCTCAGAACCTTTTGCTCCCCGGGTGGGGGTTGTGTGGACAGTTAAGAGGGGGTGTATGTAGAGACACCAGCGAGGCTGGTGGGCTTTTTTTTCCCAAGGGAAGAATTGGGAATTCTTTCTGTGATGAGGGAAATCAAGCCTGATCAAACTGGGCTCAGCAAGTCATGAATCAGTGATGATACGATTGCTCGACATGGGAGTTTAATCTGGGACTCGTTTTGGGGGGGAGGAACGCTGAATTTCATATTAAACTCAGGCTGCTGATCGAATCCGTGCCGCTACGTCCACCACAGGGCAACCTGTATAAGCAGTGCATGTTCCAACTCATTTCAACTTCTCTGTGGCAAATGGCAGGAGGGAAGAGCGCAGGGAGAAGGCGGTCACTCCAACCAAGACAGGAATTGCTTTGCTGTAGGCATGGTGGCTAATCTATAGTAAACGTGGTCTAGCTCAATAGTGTAGCACTTAAATTGGAAATGCTAAGTTATACAGAAACTCCACCCGAAATTCGTAGGTTAAATGTGATTCGTAGGCTTTCGATAAATCTTGGTTAACCTCGCAATAGTTAGTACAGCAAAGCAGTATAGAACATATAATATGGATAGTAGGGGTGGGTGATATGGCCCTACAATAATATCATGACATTTCGTGGTATTTTTGCGATAACGATACTCTTGGCGATATGACATAACATTAAATAAAAAAAAAATATATTTCAAGGATACACCACTACAACAAAGTGAAAATTAAATTTTATTATTGCATACGATATGATATGGCACACCCCTAACTAAGATATTAAAAATACAAGAATTTTCATCAGATTGTAACAGAAGCCAATGATCCAGAATGTCACAATACTAAATAAGGCACTCCAAATATCTCCATATATCCTGAAGTAGAATGAATGATACTGAGCAGATAAAATCTGTCTTTAGTAGATATATAACAGGAAATGAGAAATGTATAAATTTTTCTTTTGCTAAAAACAGTAAAAAGTAGTACCCTGATGTGATAATTAGGGATGGGTGATATGGGACAATATTTCAGGGTATAATATTGTTCACGATATTCAAAAATGTTGGAGATATTATTGTGTATGATACGATATGGCACATCCCTAATGGATAGGTCAGTTAATCATTTTGTATGTTGCTAATGTCTTTTTGTGTAATGTTGCTGGTATGACAAACACCTTTTAATAATAATAATCTCAGAATGATAACTTTACAGAATGAGAACATAAGCATTTTTACCTTGTTACTTAACGGAACCAATAATTATGGAGTATTTGAATACTCTAAATACATTTTGAAATAAAAAGAGCAGCTGATATGTCAAACATTGTAAAATTAAATAAATAAACAAACAAAGAAAGAAAGAAAAAAATACACCCACCAGCCACAGGAATTGTTTGTTTTACCAGCTCCACATACCATATGGTCTTTCTAGATCTGCAACTGCAAACTGTAGTGGATCTGATCGGCTACATACTTCGTTACCTCCTTTTACCCTATTCCTCAATGATCCACTCTAACCAGCGCAACACACGCTAACACATCAACATCACATCGGTGTCACAGCAGTGCTGAGAATGATCCAAAACCCAAATAGTACCTGCTCTGTGGTGGCCCTGTGGCGGGGGATTGGGTGGGAGAGAGCTTGTGAGGGGATAGGGTGAAAGGGGGTGTACACACGTATATTGGATGATTGGATCTACTGTTGCTCTTACTGGGTGTCATTGAAGAAATCCCATGATTATTAAGCTCAGAATCATGTGAGCTATGCATGTACATCATGAAAGTCAAGCTGCTGTAAGCGATACACATATATTGTGAGGATGTACAAGCATAGGTAGAACAAAACACATAGCTTCTTCAATGGGCAAAA
The DNA here is from genome assembly GCA_021613375.1 of Megaleporinus macrocephalus. Lineage (NCBI taxonomy): Eukaryota > Metazoa > Chordata > Actinopteri > Characiformes > Anostomidae > Megaleporinus > Megaleporinus macrocephalus. Next base: position 18,249,394 of record CM038725.1, on the reverse strand, counting down.
CATAAAATCAATTCATTGCAATTAACCGCCCAAAGTTATTATGCATATTAGAGGTAGCCAATTATTTTCTTCAGTGGACAATAAAGTGGATCTATTCTAATCTAGTAGAAGTCAATTCTCACCGTTACACCACACAGTAAAGTAGGAACTAGTCCGGACCATCCGCAAGAACTGTGTGGTTGCCAACTCTACGAGTGTCAGCCTCTTCTTGGGAAGGGGTACTGGGTTCATAAGAACACATAACAGTCCTTTCCATCTGTTCCTCCTCTCACCTTTCTCTCACACTCTCTCTTTCACTCTGTCTCCGTGCTGTATGGGGAATTGCGCTGGGAGAGACGCGCGCCTCGCTTCGTCAGGCTTTTCCCTGCGCTGCTGACATTCGGAGGAAAATGCATCCCGCAGTTCTGATTTCCCAAATGACAGCAACGTGTGCATCCTCCCCCCGTCAGCCAATTTCTCCAGCCCCGAACCAGATGCTTGCTAGTGGGGACCAGGTTTATTTCCAGCTAGCGTGCAGGCTTATGGTGCTTTTACACGGGGGCTATGCGAGAGTTTCTGAACCACCAAGCCAAATGCAGCGGCATGATTTCAAGCGCAGCTCCTAATGGTGTTTTTAAAAGTGGTGGTGGGGAAAAAAGACTTCATTACAAAGCAACAGGCTATTACGGAACTATACTTTAGCGACGTAGCTACGGTAGCACAATAATTGCTAAGTGGATGTGGAAGGTCCACTTTCCTCCACATTTACTGGCCATAACGAGATCCGTCCGCAGGCATCATCGGCCTTGGGAACTGAGAGAGAGGTTGTTGGGTGCGCTGTCTTAGCAGGCAGTACTTTTCAACCCGTAATTGGTGGCAGTCCATTTGAAGAAAAGGACAAGGCCTCGACGGGTAGTAAGACACTTTCTGTCAGAGCTGGAGAGATCTAATTATAAGTGCCTGCGGTGTAGTGAAGTGTCAGAGCCAAGGAGGCTACAATAAGAGAGCGGAAGGCTAGAGGGACACGCCCCCGTCTCCAAGGCACCCTGTGACCCGCACAGACCTGTTTACCTCATTAAAAATGAATTCCCAGGTAATATTGGCACTTCACCGGCGCTCTCTCTCTCTCCCTTCCAGTCATCCATTATGCAGGAGGGAGCCTGGCTTGGATGGGTTAACTTGGGGAAGGTCATTTGGCCACTTGTGGGCTACAGAAGCCATCAAGTCTCGGTCTATGTCTCTCGGCCTCTCTCTGCTGTAACCCCGGCACAGCCGACGCCGTAGAGAAATTAACACTAATGCTGTGTTTAAAGTGTGCACAAAAAATTACCCTCAGGGAAATGGGCCTGCAGCTGCAGCAAGGAAAAAAAGAAAAGGACAAACAGTCTATTAGGGCTGATAAATAATTTACAAAACAAAGACAGGGATCGGTATGGAAAAAAAAGAAAAGGCATCCACAGACAGGAGCGAGAAAGCTTTTTTCTGGTTGTATATTTTAACACATCTAGTCGTTTGCAGATTGGTCAATAAATTGCAATTAATGTTTAGACTAATGAACAGCTTTTATCAGCCCGGCCTGGAGATACTGACTTTACACAGCAATAGAGGCAACTAAAACAAGAGTCACACATGGGATATGGAAAGGAGTTGCACGCCCACCCTTAATGGCAAAGGCAGGGAAAGCAGGCAGAATGATGGCCTGGACCACACACAGGTCACCAACCTCTGTGGACATGTGTATAAAAAGCTTGTAAATTTCTGCCGATGGTGACAGAAGATTAGGACTTTACTATGACCCCGTGACCTTGCTAGCCTGGAGCTCCTGATCTGTTTCCACAGTTGAGGCACATATTGGCCATGGAAACATTGTTAACCCTTTATCTTAAAGAACGTTTTTGTGGTGCTTAATGAATTCTTTGCTCAGTAAAGCCCAGACTGTGTCTATGACACTTCTTTAGTCTTATTTACTACATGTTAAACTTTACTCACTTTACTATGACCTGTACATAACTGGAGCCCTGTTATGTGAAAATCACTAATAATTTTATTATTAACTTAAGTCAACGATGTGATGTAGGACACTAAAGTACATCTGAAGGGGAGAGACCTGTTTTGCCCAGAAGGGTAGTCTTGTTTTGTCAACAAGTCAGGAAAACAGCCTCTGATTGGTTGACGAGTCAGGAACGCAGCTTCAGTTTGGCTGACAAGTCAGAAACACAGCCTCTGATTGGTTGACGAGTCAGGAACACAGCCTCAGATTGGCTGATAAGTCAAGAACACAGCTTTAAATTGGTTGACAAATCAGAAACACAGCCTCTGATTGGTTGACAAGTTAGTAACAGAGCTTTAGATTGGTTTCCAGACTTAAGAAATCAGTGGTCAGCAACAGCTATGCTAACAACAATAACTCTAATAACTCAACGGCTAGAAATGGATAATCACAGAAGATGGATGTTAGATGCAGTGGTGGATTTGTCATTATGAACTTATTATACAAAGTTTCTTCCAGTTCAATCCTGGACTACAAAGCTTCTGAAAGGGATATAATCACACCAGAGCCCCAGTGGAACGGAGCAATGCTATCCTTCCAGGACAAAGTGAAAGTAAGTCTCTGGCATGCAGAGTTCCCTAGATTCAGTCTTTTGATTCAGTCAAAAAATTCCATGAATAACCTACAATTGTTGGAAATCAAAGCCTAGTTCCATCCACAATTTACAACCCCTGCTCCAGCTAATCAATCTCTTCCCAAGTCTCTGATTGGCTAGATCAGATGTATAAGAGTCAAGAGTCAAACTCTTGTACAGCAGATTAGTGGATACAGGTTGGAACAAAACTTTTCAAGAGAGTAGCTCTGTGTGAGGAGGGCTGGAGACCACTGTTGTAAAGTCGTTTACAGCTCTCGTTTGCTTAATTGTATTCTGCTACTTTCTGGCCAACTGTAGTTTGTTCAGTTGTTCAGTTGTCACAGCTGCTGGCCAAAAAGTTTGCTTAGTGGCAAGGCAGGTTTGGAATTTGATACAGACCTGCTGGCACAGTCTTCTTCAGAACTGACCAAATAGGTAGCAGGTATAATGTATTCATTGTTCATTATTTCAGTTCTTTAACTGAATCTAAGCTATGGCTAGTTGCCCAGTAAAGTCCAGTAAAGTACTTTGCTGCCGGTGCTTAGCAGAATAAAACAGGTGTGCTGTACTCACAAATAATAGTATGGTTTGGAGATTATCTCATGATTGTGTCATTAGAAGTAACTTCTTAACGTTCTTAAAACGTTCTTGTTTAGCATGTTTAAGCTTCTATTGAGGATGTAAACTGTACTTTTCGATGTAGAACATTTCTTTTAGTGCTAATGAAAGCAGTGGTCACTAATCTTAGTCCTGGAGATCTACCTTCCTTATGACTGACATACTTGTCCCAGCTGATTAACATCATCAGAAGCTGTGTCTAAAACTGTGCCCTGTATATAATATCCTACATTTAAAAAAATCTAGATTACTGTGTAGAACCCCCCACTACAGGGGACAGAATTTGTTATGGTAGTTAATGATTTCAGACTCCATATTAAGTGGGTTTGTTTCCTTTCAATTCCAGAAAGGGATATAGGAGGTTCGAGACACCATTAGCTTTTCCCAACAGATCTCAGAATGATTTAAAGAAGCAGTGCTGTTGGTAAGATGTGTATCTTTTTTCATCCATGAGAGATGTTCGCGTATTCCTTTAAAACAAACAGGGCTGTGCTGAACATCCAAAGACAAATAAATGATTTCCTCTTGAGCAGCTTGCAACAATGGGGGCTTAGTGAATGGGGGGTCCTTGGTCTAAAGACAGAAGTGCTGAAAGGGGACTTTATTGGGGGGAACAGGAGAAGACCGAGTGGTTACTGCCCATAACTGCTTTTCACTGTTTCTTTAAACCGTCCTGTGACACTGCTGACCCCTGCTCGAAGCAGACCTCCTTTTTTAGGGACCCTATCAATAGAGTGGAGGATCTTTGACAGATTTAGAGGAGATGCATCATTGATGTGTCAGCTGTGTTTAACCAGGGAAATGTCAAATTACTGTAATACGATCAAGCAAGACACCTTTGAATTAACGTTTTGAAGAGTTGATGGTGCGAAATGATAAAATAGCAAGCATTGCCTGCTCTGGAGCATGAACGTAAGCAGCTTAAAGACCACTGGACATGAGAAAGGTTGTAAAATGGTTGGGTAGAGGGAGGGAGGAATTCAGGGAAAGGTTGCCCCAAGGGACCAGAGGCCTGACCTTGGTTCCTTCGTCGGCTACATTGGAATCCCAAAGGCCAGCAACAGATGAGTCAACTGTGGCATTGGCCACATGACTTCGGATAAAGTAGACACTGTTGGTGGCGCCATGTGGAACTCCCATGTGAGCTTCTCACAGGTGTTAAACAGCCACAAGTCGGTATTTGCTATCAGTCTATGAGAATGGATTATTCACTATAATTTCCTTCTAGTATTTTGTGCTTTGAGAAGGAAACTCTCTTCTATAAACACAAATGCAGTAAGGCAAAGGAGCAGAAGAGCACTAAACACTAAAAGGGCACTAAACACTTCTGGCTCCTATTTATTATTACATCATTTAAACCACTTATCATCTGTGGCAGTGGGAGGTGCCAGAGCCTACCCCAACACTTATTAGGGGTGGAAGGTAGGAAACACCCTAGTCAGGCCACCTGTCCATCAAAGGGAAGAAACACACACAGACAGTGGAAGGAAACCCATGCAGATACAAGAAGATCATGTAAACCCAGCTTGCGTATCAAACCCAGGACCACCTTCTGCTGTGAGGTGACAGCGGTACCCACTGTGTTAGCGTGCTGCTCTGAGCCTTTTTTTGTAGTAAGCTCCAAAATAGAATGCACAAAACATTAGTAAGTGTGCCCTGTGGTCTTTCAGAAGGAGCCAGTGATTTGGACAAGTGGTTTCCGGTGCTGGATCTGGTGCACCTGCCCTGCATATTTTCCCATGCTCTAGCACACCTGCTTCAACTAATCACAGCTAAATAACAAGCTTTTCCTGAGTTGTGTATGGCAGAGAACAGAATAACTGAAATATGCAGGCCAGGGATGCAGATGCAGGTCCAGGTTTGGAAACCGCTGATACTGACCTATGTTATGCCACATTTCAGCAGGATTCACCTTTTAGCTCTGCCCAGCTGTGATGACCGATGAAAGGACTTCCCTGCTCGTCTGATATTTCACTCCTCTTTCTGTCTCTCTTCTTTTCTTTCAAGACACCCCATCCCTCCCTCTGTCCTCCTCCTCCTCCTCCTCCATCTGCCCTTCTACACACTTCCCTGCTGACATTGTGCGCTGACTGATGCCACACCAGATAACCTGTAATGCACACCCCACCATAGCGGGGCAAAGAAAATTAGTGCTGTCATGGCCCTTCCTGGACCCCATGACTTTTACTGTTGTCAGCTAAGGGCAGGACTTTTGCCCTTCCTTTCCCTTTTCCGTGAAATAGATGGCATGATGCATTGTCTCAGGCACTTTGTGGCACTTTTACTACCCCTTGCAGTCATTCTCTTCACATTAGCTGCGGTAGCTGCCCTGGGACCGGCTCTGCAGCGATGCCTGAGTCCACTGAGGATAAAGCGGCGTCTGTGGCAGTGTTGAGAAAAATGTTGTATCTCAAGCAGAGGGACAGACCGGCAGGCAGGCTGGCTGATTTATTAATGCCATGCAGGTAGAGCCTCAGAGCTGGGTGTCAGGGCGTATTTCTGGGGAGATTAAGATGTCCTGGAGGTTTACGTCTCTGTGTCTACGAGCTTGTTTTTGGCCTGATAGCAAGCGCCTGGGGCGTGCTGTAAATAGCAGAGATGGGGTAAAGCCTTGGTGTAGCACACGCCTCTGCTTTACAATGAGAGCGAGCAATCCTTTGACTAGTGTGAGCTGACAAAACATAGAAATTCTTTGAGTGTACATCAACTGCTTCATCATTTCTGCATCACAAGCTGAGAACAAGGCCTGGAGGGGGGAAAACGGTAATGATGGTTTTCAAAATCAACCTTTTTCTCTTTGAGGTATAGATGATGTTCCACACAGGTATGCGGGAAGCTATTTTCAGATTAATATTAAGCAGCTAATTTACATACAGTGTTATAATGAGGTGATACAGTGATGAAACAAACACATTAAACCACTGTTGCACATCATCATTCTCTTATATTGGCCTGAATGAACTCTATGTGAACTCAGTGGTGGTTAATTGTTGATCAGAGTGTTGATCAGATTGTTGATAGGTGGTACGGTGACTGATTGTCATGTCATGCCTTCAGCCATGTCTTGAGATTAAACACTGAAACACACACTATGCAGGAGATATGACAGTTGATAAAAAAAACCTTCCTTGTTATGACAGATGATTATTCTGAGTTTAAATACACAGTTTTAAGGCTGCATAGACTTTTTCTCACCTCAACCTGCATGTGTTCTTGAAACAGCACAACCTCAAAGCCGCCAGCTGTTTTCAGCCCACTGATGAAAAATCACTCCAACTCTTAAACAAGCTTTTACTGTTTTTTGTTATTATTTATCTTTACTATTATCCTTTACTACTGTTATCAACTACATTTTTTTTCTTTCTCATTATTAGTTACAGTTCTGAAATCAGCATCGCCATTTCCCAAGTTTGATATATTAAGTAATTTACATATATTTTGATTTTGCTGTTCAAAGCTTTGAACGCTTGATCACAGGGTTTGTCTTTAACTCAAGAAAGAGATGAAGAGAGAGGAAAATGAAAACATGCTGCCTGTTCACACAAATATAGCATTTTTTGTTACCGGAAATGTAGGTTTTTGAAAATGTTCCTCAGGGTGGTGATGTTTGAGTTCATTTTTATTGGTTCTGCATAGATGCATTCAAAATCCAGCCTTTAACCTGCATATTAGTTGTCACTGTTTGTTACTTATTGAACATGCAGATCTCTGGAATATGACAGATCACCGGGATGTTTATGTGTGCATATGTTTGTGTGGGGGCTTTAGGGGTGATAGCATGTTTTAAATCAAACTAAATGTTTAAAAAGTCTTACTGCAACATTGAGGCATCCAATGTCCAGATTTGACTACAAATATAAAAAAAATACCTTATTCATGCTTAAGGTGTGACCTGAGGATCGTTAGCCGAAGACAAATTATTCCATAATTCAATAAAGTGAAAGTCCTCTCTGCGTAAACATCGCAGACACACATATTAACAGGCTCTCTTAAATATTTAACTTATTAATTTTTGGCTATAATCAGTTTCTGACTAATTTTTGGATAGTATCCTCATAAGATCTTAGTCACATGCATTCACACTTGGTAGTCAAATACGTCTTGGTTAGAAATCGGATTGCCGTACGGGATGGATGTTGTGAAGAATTACCCTGTTGTTTATCTGTTTATCTTCATCATTGCTAATATTCCCCAGCAATGCGTGTCCTATGATTATCTTCCTCTCAGACACGGATCACGTGCCTAGTGACATCCACATAAGGAGGAGGTTGTGGAATGTGTGGTGCAGAGGTGGATATGTTTACATTGCTGTAATATGTGGCTCAAATGCTTCTCAGTTTGAAAGATCAGATTCGTATCTGTAGATGTGGCTTAGTCTTATCCAGATTGAATCCTGACCCAAGACACATGAAGACCCCAGATGTAAACATGGTCCAGGGCTAAGTAAAAGTGGCCCAAATCTGTTTTTCTCCCATTTTTTTGTTAGGCTGTGTATACTATCTTTAAAATGAAACCTATATCATCGCTGTCCAATGAAAAACAAGTATTTCCAAAATGGCAACTTTACAAGAGAGAACAAAAACTGCCTTCACTTTTAATGGAAGTCAATGGAACCAGAATATTTTCCATGCTATTGTGGAGCATTTCTATTGATCAATTCATCATGAAGTGTTCCCACAACGTAATGGGCAGCTGCTGCATGTAATTGATGTTGAAAAATTTAATCCGACAAAAACTGGACAGCGACAATATCCAACATTAGTCTGAACAAAAGAGCAATGCTTTACATCAAACATCAAACATAACTACCAACAGATGCAGGTCCAATCTGGCTGTTCAGATAGAGCCCATTGCAACACATTGAATGAGAATCAGATTTTAGTACCACTGAACTGAAACTGAAAATGCCAGATATCATGTGTTTTTACTGCTCACCTGCAGAGGGAATGTAGTGTACGTGAAACATCAAAGTAAGAAGTTCTAAGTCCACTGCGTTTAACACGCTTCTGTGACTTTGTTAGAAAATCTGTTTTAGCTTCATGTGCACGCCCACGATGTTCCTCTTGAGGCACTTACAATTTTGAGGCCTTATAAAGTGCTGCTGTACAGGGTTGGCATGCAAGTGAGCGGTTTTGAGTCCTTCTCAAGAAAAAGAGGGAAAAAAGAATGTTTGGGGGAAAAAGTACATGTGTTGATGAAAGTCTGGCCATTTACTTGTAACAGCACAAGCCAGAGCGGTAGTTAGGAAAGATAGTTAGCCAGACATTTTCACTAGCTTCAGAGAAACATGAAAACATACACCTGCTGGTGTAGGTTTAGTTTCCTGCCTTTCAGCGACGCACACAAAAGCTGTGCTAAGTGCTAATAGCTCTCTTTGCGGAAGATCCTCAGTCTGCTGAAAGGACATTATGAGTTATCCAGGCCCACGAGGTGCTTCCCATCAAAAAAACTAGTAAAAGTTTGAAGGATTGCGTTGAGACAGAGAAATTGCTGCCTTCGCAGAAGCTGGAAATTTCCTGGAAAGGCTCATTGAGGAAGCAGCTTTTGTGCGTCTGCTTTTCCCCACCCTGTCTGTAGCGAGAGTCGTGCCCTCCTTGCCCTTTGTCTGCTCCGCTCACTGCGATGCATCTCTGGCTGAATGAATGGGGAGGCCGAGAGCAGAACAAAGAGCAGATCAGGGCTCTTTTCTGGGACACACCGGCTTAGGCGAGGACACAGCAGCCACGGCTCCGGAGCTGCCGACAATGCTCTCGGAAAGAGTTTTCTTTTTATTTACACTGACCTGCACTTAGCTCCCCTTACCCAAACCTCTATCTTCACTTTTACACACCAGAAACCCCAAACTGACCCCGGCTTAGTGTTTAAGGTGAAACTTCCTATAGCAATCCTGGGCTAGTTCTCGACTGTCCAGCACAATGAGACGAATAATCAGACAGTGTCAGCTGTGATTCCGGTCACGTTAAACCGGGCGTCCAGTCTGCACACACTCCTTATTCGTTTCTGCTGCCGCCCCCCCTACCTGTATTCCTCACAGACGTTTCCCAGGAGGCCAGATAAGGGCAAGGCCACATGGCCACAGAGAAGTGTGCGAGATGGAAGCTATTGAAATGCTGATGAGACCATGCACTTAAAAAAAACTGTGTTGAATGAGAAAATAGAATTTGTAATAAACCAACATGCATGCAAAAATATATTCTGCACTACAGAGTAAACAGAGAAACAAAGAATAATAAGCCTTGAATCCAAAAATGCATCAATCAAATTTGGGATTTTTTTTTTTCAACAAATAATCTAACAGCCTTTTAAACGTGTTGTATATTTCTGTGCAGGAATCTGTGAGGTTACTACCAATACGCAGACAGTGGAATATGATATGGAATACTACTATAGGAAACACGTAAACAACTCTAAACATGTTTTATGCCAAATATTTTCTGACATTTCTGACACTATACTGTTTTTTTTCAGAGCCACTGAGAGAATGCAATGGATTTTTTTTAGATAAGAATTAGGTGAGCACCAGATACTATCAGGTTAGTACCAGATGTACGTGATGCATCTGATATTGTCAAAAAAGCTGCACAGCTTATTGTATCTGGTGCTCAACACTTAGTAACTGGTGTTCATCCCATTGTAGCTGGTGCTCACCTGATAATATCTGGTGCTCATCCATTACACCACATGTCTTCAGGGGCTCTCTATTATATTAACAAAATTGTATGTATTTGATGTCAATATGGGACATATAATATGAGGAACTACAGTGTAAACAAATAAATGCACAAAGAGCAAGAGTTTATATAGTATATATTAAAAAGTAATAGTAAAAAATACAAGTATAAAGTGAATAAACACATTTAAAGAGACTCTGCATGCCTTTTTAAATAGGTTCTATATTTATTTATTTATTTATTTTTGTATATTTGTATGTATGTTTTCATTCTGAAACTAACCAGAAAGAGCAAGCAAGTTGAAGTATGGAATATTAAGGCGTATAGACTACATGGTATGTCTTTTATAGCTTATTAGATGCTTATAACATTATTCACGCAAAACTACATATAGAATGTGTAACAGGAAATCATTCTGGTTTACAGAAACCCACCTCTTTATATGTTTAAGGATATTTTATATGAAATGAATTTTATATATACAAAAATACAATCAGTCAAAATGGCGAAACTATATATATATTCTTTTATTTTTCTCCAGAAACTTCTATGTAAAGTAAAAGAATGTGGAATGAATACATAATATGGAATATAAGGGAAAACATAAACAAACAGGCTCAAAGAACAAGACTTTATAAGATGACTACATGCGCGCACATGTTAAACCAAAACTCATGAATGTATTTGTGAAAACCACAATATCTTTACACGCCTGGCCATAGCCTGCAGCGCCCACCTTCTCTGCCCTCTAGATTGAGCTGAGCTCGACTAAAATGTCATGTTTTCAATATGATGGCGTGCCATTTAGAAAGTCTTCGTATTTTCCTGAGTGCTCTTTTCTCACCACTGCTCTGAAATTTAATTCCGTGGCAAGACCACTTCTCAAGACCACCTCCCATCAGTGTTTCCCTCTCTCTCTCTTGCTCTCTCACCATCGCCCTCTCCTCTCCTCCCCCTCTCCTTTTCCTCTCTTTTTCTGCTGCTTATCTTCACCACTTCCTTTCATCTGCACATCACCATCCCTCGTGTCAGTAATCCTGCAGGGTGTTAAATAGAGGACAAGTCACGCCTCGGCACCACCAGCCAGCTTTGTCGACTCACACACACACATGCACACGCGCACACACACACATGCACACGCATGCACTCAAACACCCTCACACACGCAGAGCATGTTTTCGCACATACATAAACACGTTACAGCATGCTTGCACACATAACACACATGCAAATGCCGTTAATCTCTTGGGATGTGGAGCTGGCGCGTGTTGACGTTCTGTGAATATTTCTGGACGTTTCCAATTCCAGAACAAATTAATTTCTTTCTTCTGTTGTTGCAAAACTTCAAATTTCTGCCCCGCCTCCATGTCTGTCAAACTCAGGCTACCTGGCAGCAACTTCAGTACTTGTGCTAAACAACCAAGACACTCAGTCGCACCACAGAAAACTTAGAAGCCCATTCAAAAAATTCTATTGATAAAAAAAATAGACTGACTTGACAGGATGTTTATTGAATATATTTAAACATCGGCAAAACCGGAATGCTGGTCAAATAAGGAGAAAAATGGATTCTGGAAACTATGTTTACATCAGTTAAACCTGAAACATTGTTTGGCAACTATAGCAGAATAGCAGCTGAGAAAGCTGCTCCTTTGGATTAGCTAATGCTACAACTAATGCTTTCTTGTTCTTGCAGGTAAACAGTTAACATGTACTTATTTGAACTTATTTGAATGATTTGTCTATGACCAATAAAAAACAAGGCATTTTGCTATATTTTTCCCCTTCTGCACTTTGTAAAATAGTTGCAAATCAAACAATCAATCAAACAATGAAGCCAACTTAGAGCAATGAGCTGACCACTTCAATGTTCAGACCACACCATTGACTTACTAGAAGAGTGGACTCACTGGAAAATACCAGAATAGTGGGCTCACTGGACAATACTAGAAGAGTGGGCACACTGGACAATACTAGAAGAGTGGGCTCACTGGACAATACTAGAAGAGTGGGCTCACTGGACAATACTAGAAGAGTGGATTTACTGGACAAAACTAGAAGAGTGGGCTCACTGGACAATACTAGAAGAGTGGACTTACTGGAAAATACTAGAAGTGTGGGCACACTGGAAAATACTAGAAGTGTGGGCTTACTGGACAATACTAGAAGAGTGGACTCACTGGAAAATACTAGAAGTATGGGCACACTGGACAATACCAGAAGAGTGGACTCACTGGACAATACTAGAAGAGTGGACACACTGGACAATACTAGAGAAGTGGGCTCACTGGAAAATACTAGAAGACTTGACTCACTGGACAATACTAGAAGAGTGGACACACTGGACAATACTAGAGAAGTGGGCTCACTGGAAAATACTAGAAGACTTGGCTCACTGGACAATACTAGAAGAGTGGACTCACTGGAAAATACCAGAAGAGTGGGCACACTGGACAATACTAGAAGAGTGGACACACTGGACAATACTAGAAGAGTGGGCTCACTGGACAATACAAGAAGAGTTGGCTCACTGGACAATACTAGAAGAGTGGGCTCACTGGACAATACTAGAAGAGTGGGCTCACTGGACAATACAAGAAGAGTGGGCACACTGGACAATACTAGAAGAGTGGGCACACTGGACAATACTAGAAGAGTTGGCTCACTGGACAATACCAGAAGAGTTGGCTCACTGGACAATACCAGAAGAGTGGGCACACTGGACAATACTAGAAGAGTTGGCTCACTGGACAATACTAGAAGAGTTGGCTCACTGGACAATACTAGAAGAGTGGGCTCACTGGACAATACTAGAAGAGTTGGCACACTGGACAATACTAGAAGAGTTGGCTCACTGGACAATACTAGAAGAGTTGGCTCACTGGACAATACTAGAAGAGTGGGCTCACTGGACAATACTAGAAGAGTTGGCTCACTGGACAATACTAGAAGAGTTGGCTCACTGGACAATACTAATTTAATTTAGCTGTTTATTAAAAAAGTCTTCTTTTGCTGTATTAACTTCTTTAACATTCTCTGTTTTGTTTGGGCTTCAGTGGGATCGGTTTCAATTGAGTCACTGGCCCATACCTACTATTATCGCGGCTGTCCAAAGAAAAACACGTATCTCTATTTTTGTTGATTTTTACGTCATTTGAACACAACAGCTGTTGTATAAAAATTTCATGATGAACAGACCAATAGAAATGCTCCAAAATGGCTTGGTATAAAATCTGGGTTCATTGACTTACATTAAAAGTTAAGACTGTTGTTATTCTCTCCTGTAAAGTAATTATGGGGATTTTCAGTGTTTTTCATTGGACAGAGACGTTATATTACATCCTGGGTCAGGTCAACAAACATAAAACTGAAATTGGGGTGAATTCTATAGTGTAAATGTGTATATATGCTCAGATTGTCCAGCCAACAAAAGGCACACTCTTTAAGAAAGTAACCTCATAAGAACAGCTAAACTAGTGTTTTTCTGAGTCAGGTAAAATAAAAAAATAAATAAATGAAAAAAAGTTTGAGTGTATTTCTGTGCACCATTGCGCCGACACAAAATCCAAGAGTACTCATTAAAGTTTAACGCACGCACACACTCAAATGCACTCCCTCTTTCTCTGGTACCATATACAGATTGCTATATATCTCTGCAGTGTTAGCTGTTTAATGGCATGAAATTCATCAGGGGTGTACTCATCTGTGAAAATGGAGGGAAATATGAAGATAAATGACTACTCCAAAACACAGACTATGCAGTATAAGTGCTTACCATCTTATTCCATCACATCCTATTCCAGCCATTATGATTTCCTACAGGAAGTCAGCATAAGTTTCAAACTACTTTCTACATAAACACGACACAAAAACAATCCTGCCCTGCATTGCGTTTTATTGCCGCATCCACATATTAGCTCATAATCCAACCCACACCGGGGGAACAGAAACACGATAACTGCTGAAATAGAAAATAAAGAAGTCCTCTTCACCTTCACAACACTGTATCTCCACACTGTTATCACATCAAGATGATTGAACGAGCTGTTTCGCTGCCGTCTAGTTTTGAACCAAGCTGAGGTCGCGGAGTCTAAAGCAATGAAAGATGAATAAAGAGTATTGGCCCATCCATTAATCTGATCCAAATGTCGGCACGAGCGAGCGAGCGGACGGACAGACTAACCTGTGCAGTGATGGATGGAGAAGAATATCGGCTCCTTGTTCTTCACCCCTTTCACAATAAACACAAGCACTTTCAAACACTTTTTGTACTGAGAGATTGTTTTAAAGATGAATGCTTCTGAATCATCACTGTCCAAAGAAAAGCATGTATTTTCATTTTTGTCAGTCTTTGTTTTTCTCTATAATTTGAACACGACGGCTGCGCTTTAGTTTCATGATGAATGGATCAATAGAAACAGCTTTACATTAACCTATATTAAAAAGAATGTATTTGGCCTCTCCTGAGAATGTATTTGGCCTCTCCTGTAAATGTATTTGGACTCTCCTGTATATGTATTTGAACTCCCCTGTATATGTATTTGGCCTGCATATGTATTTGGCCTCTCCTGTATATGTATTTGGCCTATAAATGTATTTGGCCTGTAAATGTATTTATCCTGTAAATGTATTTGGCCTGTAAATGTATTTGGCCTGTAAATGTATTTGACCTGTAAAGGTATTTGGCCTGTAAATGTTTTTTTCCCTGTATATGTATTTGGCCTTCCCTGTAATTTTGGAGATATTTGTTTTTCTTTGGATAGTAATGATATGGTTGTAGTGTAGGATCTATAGAATGCATAGACTATTTCAGGTTCTTCCAGCTTAAATCTGAGAACATGATGTAGTTGAATTTGTAAGCATCCTACTACTATTTAAGGTAGGTCGCTGTTTGGATGTATAGGTCCAGGAAAAGAAGTGGTAACACTTTACTCTAGGGCACTGTTCATAATTCTACATGACACCTACATAAACTTGTGATGGCACCTATGGTGAACCTACAAACATCTACATATATATGAAATCATTTTGGCCTTTGGTCTCTAAATATGTTTAAAAACATGAGTATGAGACATATGAGTAAAGTAAATGAACACATATTTGAAGAGTCTCTATATGTATTTGAAACAGGTTTTATATACACAAAATATAATCAGTCAAAAATCTGTTTATTTTTATCCAGAAACTAATTTAAAGCATCTAAGAATGTTTTGATGTCAAGTAGGCAACTACTCCAGGTATCATAATTTTTTCTGACTCTGGGTTGTTGTTATTTTTTGTCACATCATCAAACATCTAGGATTGTCTTCACCACAAGGGTATTTCCTTCTTGACTGCTCTGGTTATGACCTGTTGTTTCTCTGTGTGGATCCTGGTTTTGGACTGCTTGTCAAAAACTTTATTGTAGAGACTGTACGTTACAGACAATCCAGTTTTCATTGTGTAATATATATTGCATTTAGTAAGTCTGTTTTCTGTTTGCTAACAATCTGATGACAACTTGATTGAGCCTTCAATTTCTAAAAAATATTGTGCAGTCAGTCAGAATAAGAACCTGGTCACAAAACAGCAGAGAACAATCAGCCTCCAACCATATGCTGTCTGCTGCCTGCTCCCAACAAACTCGTCCCACTGCAACTGCAGCAGAAACAAAGACATAAACACACATACAAATCTAAGACTAAACCACAAAACAAAAACATTAATGTTGTTTTTTTTTTTTTATTGGGGATGCACATCTCCCACGAAAAGTCACCAAAATATTGATGGAAAGATGGCATCAAAATTTTGTTCTCAATAAGAACCTCAGATTCCTCAATAGGACACATGCCAGACATGTAATCATAAAAAATAAGTTCTTTTGGATCATTTCTATTGGTCCATTCATCGCAAAATGTTTCACATTGCAAATGGCAGCTAGGCTTTCCAAACGGTGTTTGGACCTGACAGTGACGATTTATGTTTTTGCAAAGATCTCATTCTGAACGTTGATGACTTTCAAACGACTTCCCCGGTCGCTTGCCCACAACACATTCATCCATCATTTATCTCTGACAGCACTGTTATCTCTGTCAGAATGATAATCTCTGAATAACTGGCCATCAGCTGCAGGTGTCAACTCCAACAGAATGACTGTATGATTCATATCTCCTCAAAGTAGGAATGCGTAGCATAACACAAACCCAGGGCTAAATATCGCTTAACAGCTCTAATTTACACAAAACATTGCTTTGTGTATTGAGCGGACTGGTTAATGTGCACTTGTATAATTATATGCTGTTAAATTACACTTCACGTTTTTGGGTGGATGAGGTGTCAGGGCATAAATATTTAAAATCTCATTGCTGTCTTTTCTAGCTAATTATGGTGGCTGTACAAATAATCCTTTCATAATCGTTGTGTAAATGCCTACTGCCTAAGATAAACTGATCTCTAAAAGGCATAAGGTTAAGTTGAAACCTTTTTCAACAATTATTTAGAGATTATTTAGGAAAACCTTACTGGATTTGTGCTCTTAAGCATATTTGGCTATGGGTGGTCCACAATCATCATTAGGAAAGGCCAGGTGATGCAAATTGTGAAGGTTTATACATACTCTGACTCCCAACAATCAGCAGCCTCTAAGCACCTAGCTGCTGAAAATGAACATTTGATGTCCACAAAATAGGAGAAGGCTATAAGAAGATAGCAAGTGTTTTCAGTTAGCCATGTATTTAGGAATAGTGGAGGTGAAAAATAGAAGATTGTTTTCTGCATCCTGTCTACAAAGTTCAGCATCACACATTTGCAAAGGAACACTTAAACAAGCCTAAACAAGATACATTTTGGAAACAAGTCTTGTGGGCTGAACTTTTTGGATGGACTGAGAAAAAAAATACATATTTTGAGAAAATTTCATCACAAACACTTTTCCAACTGTTAAGTATGGAGGGGGATTGATCAAACTTTAGGTCACTGTTGCAGTCAGTGACACATAAACATCAAAAAGCTGAAGATGGATGGCTTCTGCAACAAGATAATGATCCCAAACACACCTTAAAATCCACAATGCACTACCTCAAGTGGTGCAAGCTGAAGGTATTGCCATGGCATTCACAGTCCTTGTAAGCATCATCAAAAATCAGTACATAGACCTCTAATGGGCAGTGCATGTAAGTATTTCACAGAACTAGAAAACTTCTAGACTCCTTACAAGAATTAAAAGTCTACACAAAGATATGTAGTGTGCCCAAACTTTTATTCACTTTGAAATATGAATGTGTCATCTCTTCGCCTTTTGGAAATCAGGGCATTTTTTGCCTGCTTAGTTATTCACAGTAACAGACATAGTGATGCCCACTGTATATAATGTAAACTATTGATTGTGTCCACTGTTACTGTTGTAAGCTATTCTATCTACATACAGTGTCAGAAACCATGTAGACAAGTCTATTTAAGGTTAGTTAACTTGATTTGAGGCCTCAAGCATAGAGTTGAGAAAAATAATTGGATGATTTAGGCATACACCTCTTACACAATGTAATTAGAAGAATATAAGCTTCCATTGCTTATTAGCAACATCAGCCTTTTAGCTCTAGTACAAAACTAAAGAAGCAAATGTCAGACACCAAACACATTTTGGCTGATCTGCTATATTTTGAGTAAACAGTGAAGTTGTCACGCTTTGCCTTGTCTGTCTGTTTACGTCCTGTCATACCATGTGCTTCTGTTTACGTCCCTGGTTTTTGTCATGTGCTCTGTGTCTCTGCCCAAGCCCCACCTGTCTCACCGGTTCCTCATTTGTATTAGTCCTGTCAGCTGTTTCCTCTTGTTATCCTGTGTATTCTGTCTTCCTGTTTTGCCCTCTCCTCTATGGTTCTTTTTGTGAGTTTATGATTATTTCTTCTTTGTTTGTGGCCTTTATGTTATTAGTGCTTCGTGTTTTTTTTTTTCATTAAATACTTGTTAAAGCTTGCATTTGCGTCCGCTCTTGTCTGCTCCTCACACCCAGCATGACAGAAGTTTTTATGCTTTACATTAATAAAAGTAAACGTTCCTGATGGTTCTTTGTTGGATGAACAATTCCAGGAAAAACTAAACTAAACTTTGTATTTGGGAAAGAAATGTTTACATCATGTGAAGATTTTTTAAAGCTGTAGGGACTCGCAGACAGTCTACATGAATAAAGACCAGTTTGAGGACCACTGTAATAAAACAAGCCAGTTTTTTACATCATTCCCACAAAAAAAAACTCTTTTTAGCCATAATGTAGTAAAATCTGTAAGATTGTATTCAAACCACTCTTCTCTAACTTCCAGATCTGTCTCAAAGGTCAGTGGTCACAAGAGGTCATGGGGCCAAGCTTTTAGGAAATGACCTTTCTTCTTAGCTGGGATTAAGCCATATCTCTCCATACTTTTCCTATCACTTTCTCTGGCACCAGTATCAGCTGCTATAAAGAAACTCTGAAGCTAGTAATGAGGGGTAATGGCTGAGTTTTGGAAAGTTTGTGTGGTTACTCAGTGGTCATGGGTCACAGTAATGCATTGGAGGGTCAGATGTCGGGAGAGATAGGACCACAGGCGACTGTGGCTTCTAACAAACAACCACCATGAATGAGCAGATGCAGCTGTGGCCAAAGGGGTCAGAAGCAAAGAACTGAACGTTTAGTCTGATTCTAAGAGCAATGGACAAGTAAAGCTACCTCTACCTCTACCTCTACCTCTGATGGAACCCTTTGAAGAGAGTTTGTGAGTGGCTTCAAACATTTGCCATGGATGGACAGATGGATGAGATGAACGCATCATTAGTTTGATGCAAAAGGTCAAAATGTTCAATGGACATTGTCATTTTCAAAGCAAAGCACAGAGAAAGAAGGTTCTTTGAAGCAAATGTCTCTGAAAAACTACTAATATCTGGTGACAACAAAATCCTTGCATAATGTTATATTAATAGTTTTCTAAACTGTATTGTGGGAAACACAATCTGCGTCATTTCTAGCTATTAACACAAATGTTCAATATCCAGAATTAAATTTACTGCACATCTCACTCTGTAAATAAGTAATTACATGGTGATAGAAGTGAAATATGACAGTAATTTCATAAGAAAAAAACATTACATTTAAAAAGTGGTGCATTTATTCATTGTTTGTTTATTTGTTTATTTATTTATTTATTTATTTATTTTTCTTCTCAGAACTGTCTTGGTCTACAAGCAGCGTTGTAATGTCTTGCAGGTGCGGCAACTTACAAATGCAAACCATGTAGAAGTAGTGCATTTTGTGACCCGTCATCAAAAACCCAACACTTTTTGTTGCGAATGAAGGGAGTGTAAAGATGTGCTTGAACAGCACCAGGTGTCCACCACCTCCATTGTCCCCTTGGCTCGTCCTTTTCTCCATCACTGAGGACTTTTTATTGTCCTCTTTGCTTTCTTTCTTCGTGTCCCTACAATTTAAATGGCTCCAGGCACCTCCGAGTGCCAATCACTGCTATTGTTTGTGCTTACATGTTTTTCTCCAGAGAAATTGCGCCTGCAATTACTGCCTCGACACTTTCTAGCGGTAACGCTCCAGAAATCCCTGCTGAATCCCTGAGGACCCAGATGTTCTCCAGCAATGTTGGTTTTACACGTCCTTAAGCCTGCATTTGTGTGGGTTCTGGGCTCTGCAAAGGTCTGTAAAACCTTCGGCTGGATTCTGCCATAGATCTTACATTTGCTTTTCCCCATACAGCCGTCCCACTTTTTCACGCTGTAGTAGAAGCCCTGATACCGATCCCTTACAATAAACTACCAGTTCAGATTCCTGAGAGGCCCTGGCAGCCTCCTGGAGAGCTAGGTCTGCTCTCTATTTTCATAACCTACACATGCTCCTTAAAAAGAACCCAGCCCACCATCCTGGCTAAAACCTTTGTATGCAGCGATTTTGCCAAGCGTTATGCATTTGTCCTCATGTTGCAAGACTGGATTGCAAACAAACAAATGTGTTTTAAATTTACTATGCATTCCTAATTTATGCACTTGCACGGATGTTTAGAAAACATTATTTAAAATCCACAAAGGCATCATTTTCAATTTCTCTGGCACACAAACATGGTTGACGTACAGTTGTGATCAGTCCAATTCAATCTTGGAGTATTTTCCTAGATCGCTATCAGGGTTCAGTTATTCTTGGTTGCTCCTTATTTTTATTTTACAATCAAATTACAGTCAATTAAATATATTATAAAAGACTAATCTGTTGCCTCCATTTTTGCACCCATAGCTTATTACACCCTAAAGCTTATTATTCACCAACAAGAAAAGTGCATTTCTTGAGAAGAGGTGAAGTAACTGCATAGCTTAAGCAGTGTAAGAGTGGGTGCTAGGAAGTTGCCAGATAGTTACTATGGTATTTTACATGGTTGTCTGAGTGTCTGCCAAAGAGTTGCTTTGGTATTCCATGTGGTTGCTAAGGTGTTGCTTGGTAGTTGCTCTGATATCTCAGGTGCTTGCTAGACTGTTGAGCAATATCTGAATATCTGAAAACCTGTGATATAAAAGCAGTGTTCTAAAACTATGCTATGCTATTGTCCCATAAATATTGACTGAGGCTGTTGCTACTGATGGTTGCTAGGTTGCTGCTATGGTAAATTGTTTCTAACTGATTTGTATCATTTAAAGGAGAATTCTACCACCAGTCTTTGCATATTTCTGTCACTGAGGTGTAAAGAAAGGCATTGTGAGTGGTACGACGTGGAATGGTTCTTTCTATAGAAATGTACAGACTTCTTCACAGTGGTGTTGATAGTAACCAGACATCACATTGTCTGCAACACAGATATAGCTATTTTATTTACAATCTGAAACCTACCAGTGGACCTACACATCTTCTAAGTTTTTATACATAACAGTGATGATGGTAAAAAAAGGTTTTATTAAAAAAAAAGGAAAAACAACACAGTTTAGGGCAAAATTCTACAACAGGCCTACCATAAAACATGTCAGACATCAGACCATAACTTTCTATGGGAGAGCATTTAAAAACATTAGATTCTTCAAACATCTGATTCACCACCACCTATCACCACCACTGTGAATAATTCTGACTTGTTAAGTTTCTAATTATGGTAATTATCAAACCATAATTAATTATTGGTAAGTATTTTATTATTGTATGTGGATTAAAAAGCTGTATTCAAACACACCATTCCCAATAAGGCAGAACATTCTGGAGTTGGAATGGTGTTGATATCTCTGTAACTGTGAGAGTTATTGAGTTAGAATATGAACTAAGAAGAAAAAAACAGAAGAACAAATAGAATAACTGCATTGCGCAAACGCTATTTACATGGAAACTGTGCAAACTTTTGAACCTGTAGAAGTGAGCATTGGAAGCTTAGACTCGCTGGTGGGTCCTGCCAATTTTATCGACTCAATCAAGCCGGAAAAACGCAGTGTTTAGAGAACTTTACTAATGGAGAACGACTAAATCCATGTGCTACTGCAGTTCAGGTGAAACCCTGAGCACATTTCCAAAGAATGTCCTAGCTCTGCAGAAGCAGCTCTAACTGAGCCGCAGTTCCTGTTCTGGCAGTAATGACTTTTACCCATCTCACATGGCTCTTTAACCAGCATTCAGAGCCACGCTGCTGCCAAAACCAGACGTGCTGAATCACTCTGTTTCCTTTTCCGCTGGACCTACTGAGAATGTTCACCAAGCAGCAACACTGCAGCCGCCCTACGTCTGGCCGCTTAGCAACACTGATGTAAATCTCATTAGCAGAGTGTTCCATTTCCAAACATGTGTGAAAAATCTCGAATTTCATTAAGCTTAACCATTTAACCCCGTGATCTGAGTGCATTATGCAATTATTAATTTTAAGACCTGATATTCAGGAGCTTCTATAAATTATTCAGTAACTACTATAAGCTATGTGTTATGAGTGCAGGGAAATATAGTGGGTTCATATGCAGGCCTTTAGAGTTCAAATCATTTAGTGTAGGGCTCATATCCTATATTTTATTATATTTGAGATTCATTTTTTATTTTTATGAGTTTATGTCCGAACCAGAGTCATAAGTCATTTTTACATGACTCTTTTCTAACCTCTTTATGTCGCTTAGAATTAACCAGGCTGTTTTTATTACTGGTGAATAGCTTTTTAATAGCTGTAAGAGTCATTTATGTAAATGAGCTCCGTTCTGATTTGTTGCCCTGTGGTGTGTCTCATTTGTAGTGCAGTCTGGGTTGAAAGAATTGAGTGTGACATCACAAAAACTATTAAAGAAATGTAGCTAAATGGCATGTTTCCACATTGGACAGTATGTTCAAACAGTACACTAGAATAGCTAATGTGTTTGAATCTGTAGTGTTAAGTACCTGAAAGTTCCAAAAACAATGGGAAAGATTTTGAAGTCTGTGTTGGCTTGTAAACTCAGCCCGTAAGTCTTTTATCAGTGTACATTTGGTTAAAGTTAGGACTATGAGGTATAGCAGCTTGGGTGTGTCTGAAAACGAGCATTTGCTCAGTAGGTGAAATCAGTAGATGAGCATGGCTAGTATGTCCGAATACTCAGTAGTCATTGAGCAGTATGCAAAGTTTATCTGGATGACCTACTGAATCGAGTGCTAAGTATGCGACTGCTGCACACACTGCTAACACTTGTGTAGTACGTACAGGGTCCAATCTGGTATCTACTGACTTAGTCTTCAAACTACCAGCTAAGTTGTGTATCGTTGGTTACGAGCTGAGGTAAACACAACACAAGATTGGTTTGTGGTGGCAGTGTTGATGTACTGAGCCAGTTTAAATGAATGCTAAAAGCTTACCTGCCATTAGTAGATACTACTGATAGGAGAGTAGTTAATGGGGCCTGTTTACCAGAAAAAAATAAACCCTGCAATCAGAGGATTTCAGTCAATTCTGAAAGCCAAAATCTGATTTGTACTGAAAAGCTATGCTGCAAATAGACAACATGCCACAGTGGTGAACCTTTCCCCACCAACACGCACCTCCTTATGATTTAAATAAACATACAGTTTATTTTGAAATCGGAGCGTAGCCTCAACTGTACTGCGTACATTTTGTGTGTAGAGCGTTTGTGGTGGAGCAGAGCTTGGAGGAGGAGGTTATTCCTAGTCATGTTCACTGGGACATCACCAGACTAAAATACAGCTGCTTTTGTTGTTAAGATTACAAGCAAACTGTCGGTGAAAACATTATTTGCATCATGTGCTTTCTTTTATTGTGTTTATACATTTTGTGGGCGCTTGTGTATCTGCTTCGAGTACACTGAACGTTCTTTACCCTCGGTCAGGGCAGGGAGTGAGGATGTGCCTCTCACGGACAGAAGAACGAGATGAACTTTTGGCTGCTGGTGAGAGAGAAAATAAGAGTGAGAGACAGTGACAGAAAGCAGAAGAGGAAAAAGAGATTATGGATAGAGGCTAAGGAGAGAAGAGGAAAACCAAGATGGGGCAAAAAGAGAAATAAGCAGGGGGTAAGAAAGGGAGAGGAGAACGGGAGACAGGCAAAGGGAGATGGAGCTGAAACCAAAAAATCTTTTTTGCACGCTTGATACAAATAAAATAACGAGTTAAATAAAACAACTATGATGTCATTTGTGTGAACAGTAAGATATTTGAGGATGAATTGATACATAGCTATGGTGTTTGTTTTCTGATGTCTACTCACCCAAAATTCTCAAACAAGAAAGCATCAGTATAGCCTTGTTATGTTTTTGTTATTATTGGCTTTAGCTTATTTTTAATTGTATTCATTTTAACCTGGTGATACAATACGTATCATGATACGGCAGCCATGATTCAATATATTGTGATATACTGAGATTTTTCAAATCCTACTATTAAAACATACCACTATATGAACAGGTTTGTTAATGCATTGCGCCCTTGTGCTGCTTGCTAATGTTGGAGTGGAGCTGAAAATGGATTACAACACTGCCATCTAGCGGTCAGAGGTTTAAACCAGGAATCTGTGTATCGATACTGTGTTTTTGAGAATCGATACAGTATCACAAAACATAATATCCCGATATTCAATATTTCAATATTTTCTTACACCCCTAACTCTAATCTTTGTAACGTACACATCATTTGGCCAATAACATGATTATGTGATGACAGCAGTGTATATGTGTAGATGTATATCAGTGTGGACAAAGTATCCGTCATGACGGCAGTGAAAGTAAGCAGTGAAAAACACTGAGGTGGACAAAAAGTAGCATGTTAAGCTGAAATGACAAAGCAGGGATTGATGGGGAGGAGAGTGTTCATTTGCATATAAAAGATGAGAACAAGATGTGTGTGTGTGTGTGTGTGTGTGTGTGTGTGTGTGTACATTGGCCCTATTTAATGTTGGTTCATATAGCATACACTGCACTGTATCTCTAAAGCCCACCAGCCAATGGCAAATGGCTTTTATGGCCTATTTTATTACTTATTTTTAAGTAAACATTAGCATTAATAATAACATGTTTTAATGCTTATCATGGATTACTGCTCATTTCAAAATGAGCAAATTATAGATTTCTGTTGATATTTTAAATCTTAAAAATTGAATTAACATTCCTGGCCGTGTAAGTGTTAATCTGCTGATGGTAAGTAGGCAGGCAATCTGTGCTGTGGTGTATGACCAGCTGCAGCTATTGTAATCCAGCCTCTTTAAGGAGACTTTAGTAGTTTTTTCTTTTTTTTTAATTATCTTCTCAAAATCTCATTAAAATGTGAAGGGCCTATCAAAGCATGGCTGAGTACCTGATACGTACAACAACAATGTTTAGAAAGAAAGATATTGGTGAGTAAAGCTAAAGCTGTGTGATATTTTGGTGAGTGAGTATGTCACATTCTGGATGCAGCTCATTTGAGGCTTGCTGCAGTTTCGCCAAGTGGTTGCTAAGTTGTTGCCGGCTGGTTGACAATTAATAGTAGTCTATGGGAGAAATGAGGGGTGAAAAAGTGACACATGGTGGAGTGCAGATCAGTATGTCTGTGGATTAGGGCTGAGTGCCTTTTCATAAGGTGTTGGGCAAAGGAAAAAATAGGGCTCGGTATGGACTCTATGGAATGAAAAAAGAGAAATAGATGAGTGTGGGTCACAATAATATTGAATTCATGTTCAAGGGTCTGCCTGGAAATAGCAGATGTAAAACCATATTTTTAGGTTGAGCAGAAGTACACTGGTGTTTTTGCACCCCATTCAGTCCTACTTAATGACAATTGTATGAAAACTATATGTTGAATCAAAAAGCTGTATACAATACCCGTATTTCTGACCAGACTGAATATTCCAGATTTGGAATGGCATTAATAGCTTAAAAACTGGGGCTAAAAGAGATAGACTCTAAAATTCGAACCAAGAAAAAGAAGAACATAAATGGGGTAACAGTAGTGTTGCACACAAACTTCAAATGAGCTGTTAATGCATCATAATTATATATATTTTCTTCTATATCATATTTATATAATATCTCCAAAATGGTAACTTTTACAGGAGAAGGTAGAGAACTTCTTTACTTCGAATAAGAATTAATAAAACGATGCTTCCCCAAGTATTTTGTAGCATATTTTTGCTCCGTTCATCATAAAAGTTTAACACAGAGTAAAGACGAGCTGGAGTTTATAAATAAGGTCAAAAAATAAAGAGCAAATAAAGAGCAGTCCTGACAGCAACAACAGCAGAAGTGTTAAAGGCGAGGAAAGAAATAAGGCATAATGGGAGGCTGGGAAATGTCCATGAACAAAATTAATTATGACTGTACATACATTTTCACAAATAGACCTTATAAAAGTGGAAAATAATGAAAAAAGAAAATAATTATGAATAATACAAGCCCTTAAACTTTATCAATGTTTACCTTCTTCATATAATTGCTTCTTTTAGATAAGAATCATTTGCTTTTGCATGACATAGGGCAAATTCAATACCACTGTTCAATAGGTATTATGTTCTTCAGAGATGTTAGCTAGTGAAGTTAGCTGTCTAAGCAGAGCCTGTGAATACGGATGCTGTTTATGGATAGGTTTACTGGAACATTCACATATTGCTGTTGTTGGGTTCAAATAACTTGGTTAAATCTACAGTAGGATAATTTAAAGAATAAGAAAAAAACATACTTTTAATACTAGTCAGTGTAAACAGAATGTTTCTAAGCAGAACCTTTCTTTTGTTGCACACAATGTAATGGGCAACAGGTATTTTCTAAGCATGTCAAAAACTGAAAACAGTGAACGTAGATGTATGAGGTTTGTTTCAACAGCACAAATATTATTATATGACAGAGTCTATATGACCACAATGCCTTGTAATTTTTTATTTTAGCCATTTTCAGTTTTTAGACAGTTTGAAGCTGTCTTGAAATAAAAAATACTTAAAATAAATTCTTGTTGCTTACTTAAATTTAATGTTCAGATGCTTTTTCCTCCTCCTGTACAGTTACCTTTCCGGCAGTGAAGGTTTGTGGTGCTAAGAGTTGGGGGTCCAGTTTCCTGAAAGCATCTTACAGCATTAAAATTATCTTAACTGGTAGAGAGAGCATTCAGTGCAATGCTCGCTCCACCAGTTAAGAATCTTTGTGCTAAGATGCTTTTGGGAAACCCAGCCAGCTTCAGTTATTCAGTCAGAGGCCCAGTTGTCTTTTGTCATGCTGAGAAAGTTGTCAGCTGTTTTAGCCAAGACAACAGAAACAATCAGCTAATTAATTTTGGCCCACCACTTTTGAAGATGTATCATGACCCCTGTTCAAGATAAATGCCATTATTCTGCTATTCTTCTGCTAGTTCTTGAGGGAATGATCATATTTAAACTGAAATAAATAATAATACTTTCTTCTTACAAAGCGCTTTTCTAAAACCCAAAGACGCTTACAATCATTTGTACATAGAGAAAAAAACATTGAACACAAAGACAGTTAGAAGGAACATCAACCTGACAATAATATAGCGACTAGACATCAGAAATTAGTGGTCGAGTAAATTAAACAGAAGGAAGGCCATAGGTGAGAGAGAAGAGGTTTTTAAATATGGAAAGAGAGGAATATTGTTTGACCACAGTTGGGAGACAGTTCCACAGTCGAGGAGCAAGTCTGGAGAATGTCCAATCCCCAAAGCCACAGAGTTTAGATGTTGGGACATTTAGAAGCCCAGCAGTAGAAGACCTAAGAGACTGAGATGGTTTGTAGGGAAGAAGGACGCTGGAGGTGCAAGATTGTTATAATTAAGTGGGAGAATCTTGAACTGGATCCTATATTTAACAGGGAGCCAGTGAAGATGCTGAAGACCAGGAGTAATGTGGTCATGAGCGCAAGTGTAAGTAAGTAACCGAGCAGTAGAGTTTTGTAAAAGATGATGTTTACATTTTGATACTTCAGGAATGGAGATTGTATTCTCCATTGCATTCTATCCATCCCTGCCAAAGCAATCTCAGATGTTAGTGTGATTTGAAAATTGCACATTTTTTGTATCCATGTCTGCGCACTGCATATGTTGTTATGCATTTGCTTAACACGTCTATCCAATCTGAGACTGTTTTTGCTCAGTTCATCCCTCTTTCCCTTTCCACATTCATGCTCCTGTACTTCTGAGCTGAATGCTACATTTACAGAAAATATTTACATTTGCTGTGCAGTTGTAGGGAATCTGGTCTACTTTGCCTTAAAGCAACACTATGCAGGAGTTGGGGATTGCACACAAAGGTGCAGAAGAACATTTGGCAACCTTAGTAGTGCTTCAGACTCTGGCAAGCGGACCTGCGTTTTGTGGATGCGTTGAGGGAGAATTCAAAGAGAACTCAGGCAAAACTTGGTAAAGGATGCGTCTTTTATTCTATCTATTATTGTCATCATATCTTGATCTTTATATAATGTTGATTTGACATTTGGGGCCTGTATAGTGAACCAGAACTTCTTTTTGAGCCAGTGTGTGACGTTCATATGTGAAGATGTACATCATGGTTTAAAAAGCTCCTATAAAATTTGGTACCTTTGACTCTTCAATGATTGTTTCAGGCTTTACAGAGTGACAGCAGCACTTAAAACCACATTTTTGTGTCCTGTTTGTTCTCCATATGCTCAGTAATATGATCTCCTTCATTTTGGAGCAAAAATACTATATAGTGCTGCTGTAAGGTCTTGCTTATCCTGCAAGACATGGACATAAACTCATACAAACTCAAAAACCTTTGAAGTTTCAGTTGTGGTTGTACAGTTACCAATGAGCAATAGGGTCTCGGTTTCTGTTTTACTGAACCAAAACAAGCATCTCATGAAGAATTATGTATTCTGGAGTCATGCACTGCTGTAGTGTCATCTAACTTTCTGA
This sequence comes from Megaleporinus macrocephalus, assembly GCA_021613375.1. Lineage (NCBI taxonomy): Eukaryota > Metazoa > Chordata > Actinopteri > Characiformes > Anostomidae > Megaleporinus > Megaleporinus macrocephalus. The sequence continues at coordinate 18,221,201 of CM038725.1, read as the reverse complement.
ACAAAGGAGATCTGTATCTTTAGGTCCCATTTCTCAAAGCCCAGGCATCGTTAATCATCAAGGCTAGTGATCCCCCAACACTCACTGACCGCTTAGCTTTGCCCAGAGAAAGGTTACAGCCTTGTCTGAGGAATTCAACACTAATAGCAGCTTAAGTCCCCTCGAAGGATAAAATACAGCCATCTCCTGTGGACCAGAGTCGTTCATTATGCCAAATGTTAGGGGTCATTTGAAAGAAACAAAGCAGCTACACTAGCTATTCAGAACAGAATCTGCAATAGTTTGAACATTCAAATCTTTTATAGAAGTTTTTCAGATGATAAATGTCACTGACTGTTATAATCTCATAAAGTTAGCTCAGAAGCACACAGCAAGGCTTTGAGAGCAGATGTACATATGTACATCTCTGCTTTATATAAACCTTGCCAGTTTCTGGTTTGTCAAGAAACATAATAAAACACAAATCAGGACTATATATATATATGTAGAGAGAGAGAGAGAGAGAGAGAGAGTTTGGATAGACATTCCTGGGACCATACCTAAATGGTCTTAAAGAGATTTTTTTTTACATCAAATTGTAATATAATATATACTCAACAAATGTCTCCTATCCTGTAGTTCCTTTCTAAATGTATACCTTCTCAAGGTATGCTGAGTAATTCAATTCAAATTCAATTTTATCCACGCAATAGAATGATATATCATTTCTCCCTCTAAGGCAAGAGTAAATGAAAATTTATTGCGGAAAAAAATAACACTCAGTTATTCAATCCTGGAAAATACAGTGTAACTAATGCAATTATAGAGCGATATATCACCTACCACGGTTACCATGACAACGCTTTATTACTTTTTGGCTCGGCTCATTGAAGGCCATCGGCTCAGACAGCAGATCCTTTCTGTTTGAGTATGACACCCTGCAGTTCGGGGGCTTCATATTTCATGCACTCATTTATATATTGTCGCTTTATAAGGAAAACTCATATCTTCAAAACAGTACGTTGAGAGGAGAAAGGAAAAATATTGATGTATGTAAATATAATGAGTTTTTATTTTAAGCAATTTTGGCGCCTTGTGTATCAGTACATTTGTCATGAAATGTGCACACATTGTAAAGGCTAAAGGGCAGCTGGCACTAAATATATATATATATATATATGTATATGTGTGTGTGTGTGTGTGTGTGTGTGTGTGTGTGTGTGTGTGTGTGTTATAAAGCTGATAGCAATACAAACTTGTATCTTGCATAACGACCCATATGAAAAGAAGTTCTGCAAACATTGTGAACCTTTTACTAATGTTGGGATTCAATCAATTTTATAACAATCATGTGGCTCTGAAAAAAATATATATATTATTCATTGTCTTTACCACACCTGTTTGTGAGCATGAACCATACCTTGGTCAAAGGAGGTCAAACAGATGTTGACACTGGAGGAGGCTGGAAGAGGAACAATTTCCAAGGAATTTGGACTTCACTTCAATATACTGTCAGGCAGACAGAGAAAGTTCAGCACCATTGTTACCCTTCCCAGGACTAGCTGTCTATCAAATATTACTGCCAAAGCAAGGCATATAATATTCTAGCAGATCACAAAGAATTTTGGCGCAGTGTCTAAAGCTCTGCAGACATCTCTTGCACTGGATAATGTCATTAATGAGTCCACCGTCAGGCGGAACATGAGCAGTAAGTATGAGGGAACATCAATAAGGAAGCCACTACTCTCCAAAAAGACTGGATCAGATGGAAGTTTACTGGAAGAATGTTCTGTGGACAGATGAGACTGTACCATACATTCCAGCCTAAGAACGCATGCCAACTGTGAAACATGGAGGTGGTAGTTTCATGGTTTGGGGCTATTTTGTTAACACTGGGCCGGGCGATTGAGCCACCATTGATGGAGCTGTGAATTCAATATTGTATTATCAAGTCTACTGGAGAATGACAGGATGCTGAAGCTCAACAGAAGACCAGTCTTGCAGAAAGACAACTGCACTAAACATTATAGACTACCAACCAAATAGATGAAGCTGAAGAAAAGCCGAAGAAATGGTCAGAGTTCGGTATTTGTGTGGCAGGACCTAAACAAGAAAGTCCACCAACATCACTTAGTTGAAGCAGTTCTGAAAGGAGAAATAGGCTGAAATTCCTCCAAGCCAATGTACTTATCAACAATTAGAGGGTATATTCGATTACACCAATTACTGAGAGCACTCCTATATATATTCAAACCAGAAGTGTGAATGCACAACTGCCAGACCCAAAATGTACCATTGTAATTTGAGATCTAGCCAAAGCTATGTGTGTCTAGATAGGTATGAACGACAATGCACCCAAACAAAGCTTAGCACTGTTAAAAGACAGGCCTATTATAGATCCATTATCCAATCTGCTAGTCATAACAAAGCTGGAAATATATCTGAATGCTGATGCTGATGGATCTTCCATTGCTCATAGAGTCTGCAGAAAGCACTGTTTCGTGGCAACAAGCTAGCACAAGACACCATCCTTAGCCTTCAAAGTGCCAAGCTCGTAAAAATCCTCTATAATTGAGTGTTTAGCTTCAAAAGCTAAGGTTTGGTAAATGATGAAGGAAACTCCACAGTGGTGGTCCAAAACCATAACAGACTGTCCAACTGGGTTTTAGCCCAAGGCCTTTACCAGCAACCCATTATGAGCCTACCACATTCTCACGGACCTCCACAGCTGTAACAGAGGAATTAGGCTTGTGGGATTTCTCAGACTCTCTTCAATCACATATAAAAGGAGAAACAAATGTGTAGCACAGCTGACCTAATCAAAATCACCCAAAACGTTTGGGATCATCCTAGAGGAGAACCATTTTACCAGACCAGACCTCTCAGATGGTTCTTTGAATTGCCTTGTAGTCTCTATATAATAAAAAGTTTAAAAGTAAAAAAAAAAAAAAAACAGAAAGATTTGCTCATCAGACCTCTCCGAGAAACGTGGTCTTAATACTCCAATGAGCATGCATGACTGACAGCCCTCGATCACTGACTTATATAGAAAGTTATAAACCACAGACCAAACATTTGTTTATATTATCATATAAGGAGCTGTGTTACTATTGTGGTTGCACTTCAATTTAGATGTTCAACAGTATTAAAACAGCAGGCTGCTCACATCTAACAACACCTGCAGCCTTGAGACAGATAGTAACTTTGTTACTCTGAATTCCAGTTTCAATTCATCTATGAGAAAAATAGGAGCTTTGATATTTGCATTGAAGTTACAAGCCCAGTCTATACATACATACAGAACATAATAGCACATGTGAGGAAAATCAGCCATACATGTACCAGCTTACCGATGAGTACTTTGTAGATCATTCAGAAGTTCCAGCAGAATTAAATGCTAGGTAGATTAGGATCAGCTCCAGCCTTAGTCAAGCTGATATATTAATATAAAATAATAATATAATTACTGAAGCTGTGAAATGGCCACTACATTTCGTTGCTGCCCAATGAAAAACAAGATTGGAAACTCCAAAATAGTAACTTTACGGGAGAAGCTTTACTTTCAATGTCAATGGAACCAGAATTGTTTCCAAGTGATTTTGTAGCATTTCTATTGGTCCACTGATCATGGAAATCGTACACAATATTAATGCCAGCTGTCGTGTTCAAATTATGTAGAAAAATTAAAACAGAGAAAAATAGAGATACATGTTTTGGACAGCGACGATATGCTTGTCATGTTGTAGACGATGCTGTTGTCTACATGACGTGCTAATAAATTTTTTTGTATGACAATACTTTTAAAAAGGCATCACTTTTACACACTGTACACTGCTGGACCAGCATCCAGAGAATGTATACACATAGAATGCCGGTGGAACATTAGCTTGGATGTACCCAACACATGGATAGATGGTGAGATACCTAGAAATTTTAGCTCGCTAGGTCGCTCAGACTTGGAAAAGTGCAGGGTGAGTCTTTACGACTTTAGTATTTACGAAACCACTATTAGGAACACCCGTAGGAGAAATACTGGTGAAAATACAGCAGACGTTTAATAAACTTGGGAAGGTATTCATGAGCCATTCTTCGTCAAAATACAGTGCCCTCCATAATTATTGGCACCCCTGGTTAAGATGTGTTCTTTAGCTTCTAATAAATTGAGGGTTTTTTTAAATAATATAGGACCACGATGGAAAAAAGAGCAAAATCCAACCTTTATCTTAAGTGCATTTATTCAGTAGGAAAAAAATCCCACATTAAGAAATAATTGTTTAACATCAAATAATGTGTGCCACAATTATTAGCACCCCTGATGTTAATACTTTGTACAACCCCCCTTTGCCAACAAAACAGCACCTAATCTTCTCCTATAATGTTTCACAAGATGGGAGAACACAGAAAGAGGTATCTTCGACCATTCCTCTTTGCACAATCTCTCTAAATCATCCAGCGACCTGGGTCCTCTCCTCTGCACTCTCCTCTTCAGCTCACCCCACAGGTTTTCAATGGGGTTAAGGTCTGGGGACTGAGATGGCCATGGGAGGAGCTTGATTCTGTGTGTGGTCAACCATTTCTGTGTAGATCTTGCCATATGTTTAGGGTCATTATCTTGCTGAAAGACCCAGTGACGACCCATCTTCAGCTTTCGGGCAGAAGCCACCAGATTTTGTTTTAAAATGTCCTGGTATTTCAAAGCATTCATGATGCCATGCACCCTAACAAGGTTCCCTGGGCCTTTGGAGGAAAAGCAGGCCCACAGCATCACTGATCCTCCCCCGTATTTCACAGTGGGCATGAGGTGCTTTTCTGCATACTCAGCTCTTGTGTTACGCCAGACCCACTTACAGCATTTGTTGCCAAAAAGCTCTATCTTTGTTTCATCTGACCAAAGCACACGGTCCCAGTTGAAGTTCCAGTACTGCTTAGCAAACTCCAAACGTTTACGTTTATGATTGTGAGTGAGAAAAGGTTTTTTCCGTGCATGCCTCCCAAACAGCTTGTTGGCGTGTAGATAGCGTCTGATGGTTGTTTTGGAGACTTCGTGACCCCAAGATGCTACCATTTGTTGCAGTTCCGTAACAGTGAGCTTTGGAGAACTTTTTATTTCTCTTATCATCCTCCTCACTGTGCGTGGTGGCAAAATAAACTTGCGTCCTCGTCCAGACTTGTTTACCACTGTTCCAGTTGTTTTAAACTTCTTAATAATTCCTCTGACAGTAGATACGGACAGGTGTAGGCGAGTGGCTATTTTCTTGTAGCCATTGCCTGACCTGTGAAGGTCAACACACATCTGCCTTACTTGAATGCTATGTTCCTTTGTCTTTCCCATGTTGAAGAGAAATGGCCTCTGTGTCACGTCATAATTATACCCCAGGGAAACAGGAAGTTGTGAATTGCTAATTAAATGTTCCTACATACTTTGATTAACTTCGTAAACTACTGTAGAAGTGACAGAAATTCTTTAATTACATTTATTTCCTAAGAATTGTTAGGGGTGCCAATAATTGTGGAACAGGTGATTTTATGAAGAAATATTATTTCTTAGTCAGGGATTTTATTTTCCCCCTAAAACTCTACTTGAGTTAAAGGTTACATTTTTCTACACTTTTCAGTGTGACAGTATGTTTCCACAATAAAAACTGAATTTATTTTAAGGCTTTTGACACATCTTAACCAGGGGTGCCAATAATTATGGAGGGCACTGTATATTGTTTTTGAATAAGATAGAAACTTTGATTGAACTTTAATAGAAAGAGAACACAGACTATAAAGAATCCCCTTTTTAAGGGGTGCAGTGTTTCAGCTTATGTCCATGAATGTGCAACTACCCAACATATTTTAATCTGTGCATGCAAATTTTAACTTTGGACATGAACTGAATGTCCTCAGATAGCATTCAGCAGATATATTTATCCCAGCTTGTATGACTAACACAAAAACCCATAAACCAGAGCTCAACATTTATGCTGAATGGGCGCTATGGTCCTGCTCATGTTTTACAGGCGCTGCACAAAATGACGCCAAAATCCACCACTCCTTCACCCAACAAAAGCATCCAACATCCGTAAACTGTACCTTTGCCATTAGACAACGAGCCTAAAGAGCGAGAAGGGTGTCTCTGACGGGCACTAAAATACAGACTAAGAGCTTGTGAATGATGCTTAGAAAGCTGGGAAAAAGAAAAGCTTAGTTTGAAAGGGAAGGATTTAAGATCAATTGAGCATGGCTGATGTAAATGCAACACAAACCCTGGTGCAACGTTCTCGCCTTAGCAGTCATCAGCAGTCTTCTCCGCCTGGTCTAAGGCCTCTTTACTGCTTTGCCTCTCAATTATTCTGCCTTTGACCTTCAGCAATCAGATCTGTCAATCTGTACATGCCTGGATGAGTTCTGCTGGCATATGTTTAAGCAATAGAACAGTGAGATTGTATGTTTTTAACATAACTGCTGTAATTCTAGTGGATGTTATTGCATAAATCAGTGGTTGAGATATAAACCCTCTCATTCAAAGTGGTTGGATGTGAAATAGTTCATTGCAGAGGAACATACACACTTGTTCGTTCTTCACAGTGGCTATAATAGGAAATACACAAATCTAGCCATTTTGTTAACTATCCAAACCCACTAGTGAACCGACACGTGTCTTCTGAGTTTTAGATGGGATCTTAAAAAGGGTAAAATACTGAATTTTCAGCCTCACCTTACCCTCCATGTGTCCCTTCACAATGAATGGAATTTAAAGCCAAGCTTCACAAAACTATCATAAATCAATGTCTTAACTTCTGCGATGACAACTACTTTGTTTTCTATCGCTTTAATATAAAGCAAAGCATAAAAACATACATCATAGAAGCCATCTGTTTTAAAAATTGGTCTTTTCTTCTGCCAGAAAGTAGTCCCTGGTGTGTAGAGTAAAGCAGCCATTGTTGTTTCTTAGCAAGTGGCAGTCCATGAAATGATGTGATGAAAAAAGAGCTTGAATTATAACACTCGGCCAAAATATCCCAATTGAGCCCTGTTTTGTGCTATATACAGTGGTTGACCACCAACATCGCTTAATAGAAGCTGTTGCACCATCTAATTGTTTTGGTTGTAGTAGTATTGCTACTCTTCATGTTCCACCTCAGGGAAGCAACAGTGTCACTAGTTCAGTTTTAGGGGAGCTTCAAAAAGTATCAAATATTATTACTCAAACGAATGTACATTATTAGTTTGAATCATCAAAACTATTGTACATGCATTTTTTGTTATTTAATTGTGCCACTGTGTCTCCAAATTCAGAATATACTGTGACACCAGGGTGTGAACGCGCAGGGGCTCCAAATGAGCTTCCACAGATAGCAGTCAGCATTGGACAAAAGAGTTAGGCCAGATTAGCCAATTATATCTGATGCTGAGTTGGAAGCCAATCATATCAGACCGAGTAAGTTGTAAGTCAGTCATATCAGTCCTGGGTGGGGCTAGTTGAGGTTTTTATAGTTAATGGGAGGTAAAGAAAAGGGGAGGGCATAGAGCACAAATGTTATCTCGCTGAAGAGCTATGAAGAGTTATTCATTTTAAGAAACTTAAAAAAGTTTTTATTTATTTATTTATTTATTTAATTTTTTTTCCCGTTAGGTATATCACAACAGTCACACTTGAATTAGCTATAAATTACTTTAATTATATTTAGTTGATACTGATGATGTGTCTTCAGTCTGTAGATGGTGTTTAAAGGGTGACTGCTTTGTAGAAGGCCAGCCAGCTGAGAGTTTGGCCAGTTCAAACCAAAACTTTGAGATCACTCTTGGCTCCTGGCCGATCTGCTTGTGTTTTCTGTTGCATTGACTCCATCTTGATATCTCATCTCGTCATCAGGCTGTTGATTGAAAAAGTACATGTATCCACCTTTCTTCCAGTTGCTTTGACCCCAAAGTACATTGTTGTACACTTGACAGTACATGTTTGAGACTTGATGAACCAAATCTGTGAAGTATCCTTTTTTCTAACAGCAAACCTCCTTAACATAATAAAATTTCATCTGAATTAAAGCATTATATTATATAATGAGATTAGAGTGCACATATATAGAACAATATAGAAAAAACATTTTATTTGAAGAACTAATTACAAGAGAAACATTTAACCACCCAAAGAGCCATTTAAGCATTGCCTTTGTTATGTATATATATGTAAGCATTGCCTTTAGTTAAGAACCCTTCAAGAGCTCTTGTAGGATGTTAATAAACACTGAATATTGTATGAGCTTCATGCTCCATGAAATTCAAAACTTTTAGTGGAAAGTTCTGGAAGACTCTGTTTGTCCTCAGAGGTGGCAGTTGCCCTGTGGCAGTATTGTAGAACTTCTCAAAACTTTAAACACATTAAGTGCGGAGATGCATAATGGTCTCACATCCTGCTGGTTTTGCCCACGCCGTCAGAAGACTGCCATATCTGTTCCTCTCCCTCCATTTGTCTCAATATTCGCTCTATAGCATAAAGGCGGACTGAAGGGGCTAGGCTTACAGGGCTCATTCATGTGTGACTGACATGCACAGTGGACCCCTGATCCCATTGTGGGCCAAGCTAGAGATGCCTGCAAAGTCCATTAGAGAAAAGGGGCTGTGCATTAAAATGCTGGGGGAGTATCATGGAGGAATGAATGGGCACGGTGGTCCTCTTGTTTTTGTTTCCGCCAGTAACCTCCAATGTGTGTGTGTGTGTGTGTGTGTGTGTATGTGTGTGTGTGCCACTGGGCAGGATTTAAGACAAAGAACACACTGTTTCAGGCTCAAGGTGTAAGAGAGTGAGAGGAGGACACACACCAGCACGTACACATACTCGCAAAGTCTATGAAAGCCCCTTGTTACGTCCCGCCTTGTTGAAGAGAAATGCAGTGTCGGCATAATGGTACACCCTAAAGTTGTCTACTTAAAATAAATTAACCTCTTAAGCTCTAAGGACTTATAGCTACATACTTGACATAGCAGTTTAATAATAGATATAGAGCTACATGATATGGAAAATAATACTAATACTGCAATTATATTGATTTATTTTTAATTGTGATACATCTTGCAATATTAGTATATTAAATAGGTATTGGTGTGACTTGCCTGTATTATTTTGACCAAAAAAAAAAAGAAAAATTAACAAAGAGGTTAACTAATAATTCATGGAATAACTATCAGGCTGCAAGTTTAAATGCCAATGATGCCAGGAGCATGTAACAAAGACAATGTAACTGGCACTGTGTATTGATATATTTATTATATGAAATTACATTGGTAGTTATTAAAATGTGCCACTCTTGTTATAAGTTATCAAACCTTGAAAAAATAAACTATTTTGATGTATATCAAGTAAAAATAGAACTTTGGGTCTTTGACATTTACCTGCAATCAAATTACAGCCAAATTGTTATGTTATTTAAAATAGAATACAACCTTGAGCATTATATTCCATTTACAAAGACTCTGCAAAACAAGTTCTGTGATTTGTTCCTGATAGGTGGTCTACAGATACCTGAATTATTATCTGACTTTCTTTAATATGTCATTGGTTATCAAAACCACTATGATAAGGGTTAGGTCAAAGAGTAGATGTAGGTTTTGTGTGAAAGCTTTTATCTCTGTTAGGTTGAGAAGGAAGTGTAGATTTTATGATGAAGCTTAGGTTACATTTACAGTTAGCATGGTATTTCATAGATTCTTTAACTTTAAATTTAGTTGCAATTAATAGACATTAAACTGAATGTTAGTTAAAGACGGTGGCTGTAGTTATTCTGAAACCAAGACCAAAACCACAATCATCCATGTTCTTGTGCCATGATGGAAGATGGAATCACGATACCCTATCCTCCCAATTTCAACCAGCTGCCACCACTGCTGGTGCAGCCTGTTGAGCTTTCATTATGTTCATTAGTCGACATGAGGTTATTCTACCATGTTCTTAAGTGTGCTTCTCTTTAGTGTTCCAAATTGGTAGTAATTTAATATAACCCAGAAATTGTACCCTGTTTTTCTCATTCACCTTCTACCTACTCCCCAAGGTATTACCCAAACTGAGCATTTGGAGAATTGTTACCCTCATATTAAAGACAGAGTGAACATCTACAGTGGAATATCAAAATAAACTACAGAGTTGTAGCCTTTTGTATTATGGATACAGCCAAACTGTTGCAATATCATGTTCACTGTAAAACGCTAAAATAAAAATAAAGAATATGCCATTGGAATGTTTTATATCTTTCAAATATCTGTGGTTTTGAATTAGATCTGCTGTAAGCAACCTTAACATCAAACTCATGACAGTAAAATGAATGGGTGATAAAATGAATGGTTATTTATTTTATTTTTTTCTTATTCTTTTTTCTCTCTCTCCTTTTTTTCTTCTCCTTTATTGTCTGTCAGGCCTGGCTGAATAAATAAATAAATAAATAATACAAACATTAACAACAATAGGTTATAGAAACCTATAGAGCTGTTCTTGTAAAAGCAAATATGTTTGGTATATCAGTGCATTCGGACTACGATTTTGATTGCGAAAATTGCCAGACATGACAGGTTAAAAAATAAATAAATAAATAAATAAAAAATGAATGGGTGGCATTGTTGGCTTGATGCCAACACAACACAAGAATTCACATTAAGACACCATTAAAAATTAGCATTATTATTGACTACTTATAGGGCAGGGTTTTCTGCAATAAACACTAATGTTTTTTAATACCTGCCATAACTCAACTTTACCAAATTGTATTCTTATTATGTCTGGCTAATTCCATTCTGATTAGTGGTCTGCTGTCACAACTGATGTCTGAAAACTGATTTGGAATTTGACTTGATTTTGATTTGATATGTCTGCTTCAACCAAACAAGCTACAGGTCAAGTATTGAATATACAACTATACTGTAGAACTTTTCTATTGTATCCTTTTTCTGTTTTTGCGTGTGTTAAAGTGGAACCTTAGTATCCGCTTCATAAAGCAGGTTGTTGCTTAGTAAACGATACTGCACTGCTCATTGAATCAGACTGTGTCGCCGGAACTAACTGTTGTATAATTTGCCACATTGCCCTCCCTTAATCGTACAACTGTTGTTGATTACGTTGCCACAGCAGCCAAGTCGAGCAGCATATTTCGAACCGCTGTAAAAAGTTGAAGAGGGGCACCTCTAATGAAGCTGCTGTCCTACTGTGTGCCTTGAGTGACTGCACAGCCACTGTCTAAAGCTCCTGCACGCTGTCTCTGAGTCATCTCATCTGTTCCTGGGAGGAAAAGGTGAGACACGGATATTTATAGAGGCTTCCACTCACAATCAGCCACATGTGGCTTCTCAGGCAGTGGGTTTCCATTGTGGCCCAGCACTCCAATCACTGTGGGGTACCAGGGACCACTGGAGCATGCTAGACGAGAAGATGCTTTTGGGTCATCTGCATGGGCTCACCGCGCTCTACTATGACATGTAATATGGCTCAGATGGATGGTTTGGTGTCTTCTTAGCGTCCTGTGTCTAATAATGCAGCGAGTGGGCTCAATCATATCCCCCCGCCAAACAATCACCTGCATTGTGAAAGCGTTTACACTGGAGCAGGAGAACGGCCGTAAATCACTAAAGCCCTGAAACGTTATCCGTGGCTACACCCCTCAACTGCCCCCCGCCTCTCCTTCTCTCGCTCTATCTCTCCTTTCCATCGAGCGAGAGCGGAGGGGGTGTTGACTGAAAGTGTGTCTACCCACAATCACCCTGTCTGCCTGGGCCTCCTCGAGACACATTTATAACAAGAGCCGTCCTCTGGAGGCAGACGTATGGCTGCACCACTCGGCCCGTCTATGATGCTATTGAAAATCCAAGTTAGGGGCTCCTCAAGACTTTTCCCATTAGCAGTAAACACACTTTCCGAAGACATCTTATCCTGGTTTGTGCCTCTGAGCCTCATTGTGTGTCAAATTGAATCAGAAAATGTTATAAAACACCATATCAGTGCACCAGCTCACTAAAACCAAATGTGCCGTGAATTGATAGAGGAGGAAAAAGCCTTGTTTTGTTTAAACGGAGGGGCTGACAACTTGTTCTCTTGACAACTAGGCTCAAAGACAACAGCCTAATGAGACTAATAGGGCTTTGAATTGAAGTACTTGCTGTAGGTTTCACTCTCATACTGCAAAATAATATGAAAAAAATAAAGTCAATAATATTGTGACGTCTTTGCTTTAAGCAACTGTTGTTTATTGAACATGGCGGCAGTGGAAAAATGCTGGCAGTGCTGACTGAAATGGTCAGAAGGCAGGCAGGTCACTTCTAATCAAACAGTTCTGCCTGACGGTAGACAGCAAACCCTTACCAAGTACACCATAGTCCATGAAAGAACAGCACATACAACACATGTACACATCTTAAACTAATCAGCACCAACTTATTTACTGCAGCAATACTCTGAGACACATTTATCTCAATTCTTAGGTTTCTTTATCATTTAAGCACAGCTGCTGGAAGTTTCTTAGTGATTGGGCCAGTAGAAATGCTCCAAAACTACTTGGAATAAAATCACTGTACATTAACTTGCGATTAAAAATAAAGGAACGGCTTTGCCCTCACCTGTAAACCTAACATTTTGGAGATACCTGTTTTCAGTGGACAGCAAAGATATAAAGGGTTAAAGAAATGACTTCAATGTAGAAAGATAAGTAAGCTTTTGTCCTCCTTCAGCAGTCTTTATAAGCAAATTACATTTCTTGGTACTGATTACTGCAATTACTATCCATTATAACTTGATGAATTAGTGTGAAGCCCCCAGAGGCCATGCAGTACAGTGATTTCCCCACTGTTAAAGGAGCTTTAGGCACGATGCAAAGTTGTGAACACCCCATAAGATAAAATCCCACACCTCTAATGGCCTAAATTTCATTTTTGTAGAATCTGTTGACAGCTTAAACAAGCTTTTAGGGACTTTTAGGGGAAGGAAATCAATAAATGAGAAATAAAAGTTCTAAATGAGTCTTTTGTATCTAGAATTTGCCACCATCTACAATCAATCTATTCTGTGATTTCTCACATGCATACAAAATAAAAGCCAACCAAATAGGCATTTTGACAAAATATAATCTGTTGAAGTACATTTTTATTTAAGGTTAAATCTGATTTTTGCCATCGTGATGTGGAGCTTGCTCAGCCCTACAGCAAAAGCAATGAAATGCCACCTTTGTCTGCAGGACATGAACAGGTCAACAGCAATAATGTTATCAAGACGTTTCATCAGTTTGTAAGTAGCACTGAACACCAATGAGCAGAACATATACAGAGAAATTTGTTGGAATATTTATACCAACATAACAACAACATTGCTGAAATTACTCTACAAACACCAGCACAGTAATAGTGAATAACTTCAAGATGAGCGTTTTCCATGAAAATCACAGGCTCCACAGCTTACTCTGACGTGATCTATGTTTCTTGCCAGAAATGTTTGTGCAAGACTTTCAACAGTGCTGAAAATGGATACATATGGCTCATAGATCTTGAGATTCAAACGATACATATTAATATGACTCCTGAGAAAACTATAGGAGAAGCTCAGGCAAGGAAGATTACAACACTATGACGTCTGCTTGCACATCAGACCTGTTTCCATCGGCTTACTCGATCAGTGAGGCTAACAAACTGTTTACATTAGGGTGGATTAAGACTAAAAGTTGAATGTTTCTTACTAACATTGAATGTTTCTTGTTAAAGGAGTAGAAGGATTTATACAACACGACAGATAAACTGAAGCAAACGCTGAAACGCGAAAACAGAAAAACACATTACATTCTAATGGATGTCTTTCGTCTTTCATTTGTAATTTGTACCACTGAGGTTGAGGTTACCCAGGATTCTATCAGGTTTTTATGTTTTAGTTCCTCCTAATTCTTTCTTATTTTTCATCAATTTCTCTCACACAAAACTCATTTTCTGTTATGATGTTGTCCTCAGGCTAAAGCATAGGTTTGGATTCATTTAACGTTTTTTTTTCTTTTGTTTGTGTTCACATTTACTACGTTTAGTCTTGCTGTGATAACAGTAAACAGGTGGTGACTTTATGCTTAGCAGTCGCTAACTGGGCTGGGCTCTCAGTGGGCGAACCTGAAAAGCTTTGTTTTACTGACAATTTATCACATGTTTGAATTCTGCAAGTGCAACAGCACTAAAAAATCTGTATTTTTTATGGCATCGGCAGTGGCAGCGGAACACTCCAATACCATTAAATCTCTGGGTCGTCAGTAATGGCCGATATTCTCATCTAGCCAATATATTGGATGTGTTCTGTTAGATGATACAGAAGGTTTTTCTAAAAGTTGGGAATTCTCTGTATGTGCCCTGCAATTTAACAGAATTTGCTATTAAAGGAGTGACAGAACAGTTTATGGAAAATGTACCTGTAAATTTTTAATATGCTGTAGTGTTGGTAGACATGCACATACGTCTTTTGAATGGAGAAGGTAAGACAATTTTTAAGGAGGATAGCCACTTCTAACTAGAGGTCTGCATTCCCAATACCTTGCTGTGTAAGTTTTAATGCCACCAATCCAGTGAATGTGGGAGCTCAATGTGGGAGCTGAGGAAAGTTCTGTAAAGAAAGGCCGATACACCACAGCTAAACCAATTAAAGGCAAGTCCCACATGTGGCAGTCATTTTCAGTCATGATTATTTGAGGAGAAAATAATTGATGTCAAATATCGGGTGTCTCATACCCTTGTATGGGGCAGCATGTGGGACGTGGGCAAAAGCAGGACAAAGGTCCACTTTTTGGTTGGAGGAGAAAAGTAGCTCAGGACTAACTGCAGTGGGAGCAGGATTAAAACATCAGTCCTGCACAGACTGCTACTTCTAACCAGTAGTTACATTAAAAATCCAACCCTGCTTGGACACAATTTAACAAACTAACACACCTACACTAACAACAGCACACCAATAACAACAGAACAGTCCTGAGAGACACTTTGCATGGCCCCACCCCCTAAGCTCCTTGTGGCATCCCAGCCTGTGGCAATTGTCGCAGCATTCTGTTTTACAGTGCATTGTCTGTGTGAAGGACTTTGGCTACAGTTAAATTTGAAGCTGTTTTCAGGTCCCTGCATTCCTCTCACTGAAACAGCACCTATTTTAGATGCAAGTTGGAGTGCGGACACACATGGGAGTGTAATTAGACACACCTCTGAGGTGATAATGAGCTTTTTCTTATCTTGGACAGAACTTTTCTTTCCTCAACTGGTTTATGTCAGCCACACATTTTTCCTGTAGATTTTCAGCCCCAGTGGGAATGAAATAAAAGCTTCAGAATTAAATGTATGATGTAGCCAAGCCGAACACATAGAGTGTAACATTACCCTTGATTCTCTTTGTTATCCTTGATGCAAGTTGGGGTACAAATGATTAAAAAGTAGTAAAATAGCACTTTTTAATAGTACTTTTTGACATTGATAATCCACCCCAGTGGGGACTGTCGGGTAGTTCCTTTAGGCAAATCATTAAATAGGACACTTGAAGCTTTTCAGACCGTAAAAACTTCTCTCTTGTGAAGATTTGAAACTCTCTGGTGGCTTGGACAGTCAATTTCAATTATTAGGATAGCCTGACAGGATTAATGTTTAGAGATGGTGGATTAATGTGAGTCTATCGATCGAGCCGTGTTAAAGATTAGCCTGAGAAGAGCAGTAAAGGCCAGCAAACTTCTAAATCTAAAAACTTATCGTTGCTCCTCTGACACATTGCGTATGTATCACCTATGCTGCCAGTTCTAATTGTAATCTCTGGGGCTTTGGAAGACTGTGAGCAGTCTTTTCTACATTTCTGCATAATTAAGATAACTAAGATTTTGTGGTTTGATATAGAATGCATCATTTTACACACTTAGCCAATCAGTCTTTTTCACAATGATAGTGATAGGAACCAGACGTCTAAAGAGTTTAAAGACTCTAAAACCTGCTTTATAAAATGAATATGTTACCTGTTGCCTAAGAGATTGTTTATCATCATTTTACATAAAAGCTTTTGGTCTGAATTTGGCCTAAATTATATTATCCTTTGATATATTACAGACATGTAACAATGTTGGCTATCCTCTTATTTAAGCCTATTTAGGTACATTTACCGTGTAACCATGTATTGTGTTCCTCATATCCAGTTATGACACTGCAGATAAGGTTTACCTTTCATGTTCAGGTGGGGAACAGAGCAAGACAGAGAGAGAGAGTGACTGGATTGGCCCACTTGGAAAATGACCTCACCATTTGAGGTTGCCAAAAGAAAGCCAAGGGAGCTTTGGCTCCTTTTGTTGTCGGGAAGAGGGCAGGAATCCATGTCACGCTAAATCCTATTTGGCTGGCCATGCAGACTTACTGCAGGACCCAGCCAGTGTCTGGCCATTAGCATAGCTGTGAACTGGACTGACTGGTAGATTGTAAAAGCGGGCGTTTACTGAATGAAGCAGAACAGACACCAAACACAGGGCGGCCCAGCCAAAAACACGAGGACACAGTTGTACCGCAGTGGTTCCAGGCCCTGCATATGTTCTCTTGGTCATTTAGACAAAGTGAAAAAGAATTGGAATGCTTGAATGGTCACTTAAGGCAAGAGCTGAGGCAAGAGCTGAGCCAAGGCAAGAATATAGCATGTAAATGAAATTCAGATTCATTGTTAGGGTCTGATATCTGTCTCAGTCTGCTGTGTCAGGTGGCTCTATTGGATCTCTTTCTCTATACTAGACTACGTTGTCAGCCAGACTCAGGTTCAATATTTCATTGTTAAAAATGTATATCAATCATTTCTCACTCATAGCTCAGGATCATATTTGGTGAAAAACATAAATACTAAATGTTCAACTGTAAGTAGAAGATGAAACAATTTATTATAACTGGAATTAGAGAAATAGTTCTTGTTTTCGGAAATGCAGATTTTTCAATAGGCCACTTTAATCAAAGAAAAATCCTTCATGACCTTTTTTAAAGCCAAATCCACTGTATTTAAGAATTCTTACTGGACCACACGTTACAGCCAACATGAATTAGAAAATGAGTTATAAAGAATATGTTGATATAATTCATGCTTTGGAATTTATAGGACAATCTGTGTAGTAACACAGCATATAACATATACAATTGAATACCTTTCAAAACATTTTAGTTGTAAATGACTAGAAGGTTACATTCGCTTCTACAAGTGACAGCTGCAGATGTGATTCACTTTAAACATACTCTACTTTTCAGACACCCTGCATTTATTTTGAATAGGTTGTTTGCATATGATGTCATGTCACTGTGTGCAGTGATTTTCTACATAAGCAGCACTCATTACAAGCTCTCATAATGCCTATTGTTTGCTTCATTTATGGCTGCTCAAACCAATCTAACCGAGAAACCGCAAGGAACTTTTATAGAGTACCAAAAATTATTGTTGATAGATGGGAAAATGCATGAAATTGACGGATAAACCCTGGCAACCTTTGTGAACCTTCATCTGAAGTCAAGACGAAGTCAAGACACTAGCTTCTTGTTTGAATTTTTCTGTTAGATCTTAAATGGAGCAGCATGTACATTCTGACAAATAAGGAATGGACCTTGTTCAGTCCGGAAGGCTGCATGGCGTATTGGAATTTTTACAGGTCATCTGTGGGTGTGCATTGGTTATAGATTTAAAACAAGAGCTGCAAGCAACACAACTAACATCTAAATCAGGTTACCAGTTACACAAAAGACAACATAAATAATGTGGTCTGCCATGCAATTGAAGTGAGCTGCAATGACTTTTCTATGTTATTTGGCGATTTTCCAAGTCTTTAGTTTCACCAGACCTTGAAGAGTTGTTAATTTACATTAAGTAAACAACCATAATGTTCATGTCGAGAGACCTTGTGACATTAAATGCTTATTGCTACGTTAATCCATTTAAAAGAAAACTTAATGACAGCCAGTGTGGAGCACCTTGGTACTGAGGACAACCCAACGGCTAACAAAAAAGATGTATGGCTTAGCACTTCTGTATGCTTTCCTTAGTTTTTTTTTAGTAGAAGGGCATCTGGATGAGAAGATAGTTCTTATATCTACTGCATTTGATAGCAGACAAATTTTTTTATTCATTAGGATCACGTCCAACATATCTTGTTATTTCTGTTTATGCTCTTATCTCGTTATATTGTCTAAACTATTGTTCAGTCTGCTTTTCATTTCCTGCCCTCTGCCATCTGTCATCAGAGTCACGTGACTGCAAACTATATTGAAAATGGAAATTAAAAAGGTCCAAACAGAATGTAAATGAAGTGTAATTGTAATTCAATATGTAACTATGAAGCTTATAACTGAACAATGAAATTAGAAAGTATATTTATATAAGTACATTTATAGAGTTTCAAAATAATAACACTGCTCTTCTAAGGATTAGGCAATGAGTTTCCTCAGTCCCGTGACAGAGTGGCTTTCTGGAATGTAGTAAGTCTGCTTGTTTTAGCTACATAGCAGTTAAATAACGGCAACGGTTTGATTCTAAAAGATGAAAAAGAGCTGGCACCCTAGTTTTTCAACTGGCAGTGGCTCCTGTGGCAAAGTGCCTTGATTTCTCAGAGAGAGAACGAGCTCTCAAACAGGCCCTGGCTGCAATCGTCTCCCTCCAAAGAGGCGAGCGAAAACCTCACGTTCAGAGCCTGAAAGTTTCCAATCGATTGAAAAAACAAGGATTTAATTGAGCCCCAAGGAGCCTGCAGTGCTACCTGTACTTGTAGGAGGTTGACCCTCCTCTGGCTCATGTCTACAAAAAGGTAGAGACACTGCAAAATACACTGTGCTAGGTGCTGGTCCCCCTCTCCATTTGCCAGTAATTGGCTGCCAAATGCACTTGACTGTGGAAAGATGAAGCCCTCTCTCCATGGACACTGTGCCTGATTCAGGGGAGCTGGAGCCAAATGAGTTTTGTTTGTGCCAGCGCCCAGTGGGGAGCAAGCGGACAGCTGGGTGGTGTGTATTCAGCGGCTTTACATAGCCGTTATGTGTCACACAAGCTCAACTCAGAGCCCTCGCTCTGTAGCTTGCTAGCCAAATAGGGGTGTCTCAAAAGGGATGAAACATCTCATTGAAGAAGATCTCAAATTTAGGCAATATTACCGACCACAAACAGCATAACATCAATGTTTAATGTCACAAATTTCTTAGTTTGACCAGCTGTTGTTGCTCTACTACTGCTGAGGTTCTATTTAAGGCTCTATTGAGTTTTTTTTTAACAACTACTGCAATGCTATGAATTTGTTTATCACTGACATTTACAATGACTCATTTACAAGCAGCAATGAATAAACCGATTAACAGCAAACTCTCAAAAGCAACAGCAAAGTACAAATTATGTAAAGTAATGGTATGCTACAAATATGGAGGAGTTGGAAAGTCTAGCCACTCATTTGAACATCTGTACTGAAACTGCATTCACCTGGTTTTCATAAGCTGTAGGTTTCTGGTTCCGTAGATCCACTAGGTTTTCAGTGATTTGATGTCAACTTAACTCAGAGCTTATCATGGCTTTGCTGCATCATTAACCTGGTGAAAAACCGTAGATGCTTGAGAGACTTTGGCACCAGCACCATCAGGTATATCCTGATGGGAAGCATCACACCCAGGTTTGGGAACAACACCAAACAGGATAGGCAGTCTCCTCAGAGGTTGGTGTGATCAGCTGAGCGGATCATCTCAATGGAGCTCCCTGACCTGCAGTCTATCTACCGCAAGGGATGCTGGACCAAGGCCAGGAAGATAGTGAAAGACATCAGTCATCCCAACAATGGACTCTTCTCTCTATTGCAGTCGGGGAAGGGCTTCCGCTGCCCGAAAGCCAAGACATAAGGAGGAGCTTCTTCCCACAGACCATTTGGGCCCTCAACTGGGAAACGACTAGCATTTATTTGTACATACACATACGCATAACTGGATTACTGCACAACACCCATACGCCCCACATACACAATACACACTGCTATATTTATAAACACTTACAACATTTATTTAACCCTTTCACTTTTACTACCTCCTACTCATGTGCAAGCATATGGATGCATCTGCACTTTACACTGCAAATACATTTGCATTTCAATTATTGCCATGAAATAGTCATACCTGTATACAAATATAGGGATGCATCATATTTTTATGGCACAGGACAGTCATATAAGCATTTAACTGCATGTTCTACTGTGTGGGGCTATGTGTGTTACAAAGCTATGATATACAGGGAGTCCAAGACCGCCTTATTAATGTCTTGCACCACCGAATGTCTCAAATACTGTATATATATAGCAGATTGGTCCACCCAGTTGGTTCTTCATGGCCTAGTAACTATAACTATTTCTGGTATACCCCTAAAAATCGTACACGTCAAAGCATATTTGTAAATCTGAAAAACTAAATCTGAAAGCCAAACATCCCGAGAGCCTGGTGTGAAGAATAAATTGTTATTCAAATTGAAACACAAAAGATCTGTAGAAAAGAACATTTCAAGAAGAAGAGTAGTTTTGTTGCTGTAGAAGACAGAATCAGCACCATGATGATGAGTGAGTTAGCAGCCAGACGATGCAAGCCAACTAACATGGCACCCGCCAACTACTATGTGTGACCAATAGTACTTGATTTGATTTCTTGCTCACCTGGGTTTCGAATCAGAAAGCCTCTGTGTTATAGTGTGGAGCCCATGCGTACCTCAGTTTGGCTTAACCTCTCATCATTGTCCCATTTGCCTGAATGGGGCTCAAATCACTATCTTCACCTTGACCCTTCTTGTCAATCAAGGTGGTCAACCACTGTGCACAGTATTGACTTGTGTTGACTTAGCTGTGCACCAGCTTAGGTCAGGGATATTCTTTCTGCATCGACATGTCACTTTTTGGCTTTTAAGGGCAATTATCCTCCTGACCCTGACAGTTATGCCCACTGCATTAGTATCAGCTTACAGACAATAGCCTACGTGCACCAGAGGAGAGGTCTGTTGTGGAGTTGGACTCTTCTTTTGGCTTAGTTCCACGAATTGCGCAACAATGTCTTGAACAGCATGGTTGTGTAGTTCAGCAGTGGAAGATTATTAAAAATTGATACTTAGGAAAATTACTGTAGTGAAAATTCAGATGAGTACAAGTAAAAGTACTGTACACTGTAAAACTTTGTTGGGCTTTAGCTTATATTACCATATTCATTCACTGTGGCATTTTGACAACCTTATGTAACGTCACTCCATTCATTTTATCCAGATTCACAGTGATTTTTGGCTGAAATCTTGCATTGACGATGGGGGAGTCAAACCACTCTGTGAAGTCTTCTCCAGCACACACCAAAAACTTTTAATTGGGTTCATTTCAGGACTCTGTGGTGGTCAGTTCATGTGTGAAAATGATTCCTTGTGCTACCTAAACCTTTCACAATTAGCGCCTGATGAATCTCAGCATTGTCATTCTGGGTCATGTCCTTGGCATCAAGGTACAAAAAAGGCTCTTTCAGTTCATTCAGGTTGTCAGCGGACTTCATAATATTGTCATATAATGTTGCTGATCCCTGACCTGACCAATTAAAGAGGCCCGGATTATAACACTACCTCCAGAGGCTTGTACAGTGGACACAGTGTATGATGAGTGTATAATTTCATGCATTTCTTTTCTAACACTGATGCACTCTTCGCTCTGGAATGGTGTAAATAGGCCAACCTGACTTGATGCCCTGGTTTCTTTGATGGTTTCTTGTGTACAGTGTACATGACAAAAGAACTACATTCTCTCCCACCTGTGGTCTGTTAAAGGCTGTAAGAGTTTATGTTCTAGCTGTTCAAAAAAATATCATAGCAAAATAGCACAGCGTGCTATATACCTGACCATATAGCAGAAAATATATGTTTTATATGGGTAAACCATGTTGACTGATGGACTAAAAATTAATACTATGTTAAATAAAGTAGTTAATCTAGTAATCAGGCAGTAATCTAGTAATTGATACATTGATACATAACTAGTTTAGCTAGCATTAGCTTGTAATGCAGTTGGTCAATTTGAGTTGTGAAAAATGGAGTTTACAGGAAGTATGGCAGTTGACAATGATGCTGTTTTCTTTAGTCATTATTTTCTTTTCTTTTTTACTAGCTGGAAAATACAGGAAGAAGGCAACTAGCTAACATTGATAGTACGATGATACCTCGATTTAGTTCCTTGTCTTTGGCCCGAAATGTACAAAATCAATGTGTTGAATACAGACAGAAATATTCTTTGTAACTTTCAATGGCTGGTGTAGAAAAGTAATGCTAGCATGGTTGCATTTATTATAGGTGACTATATACCTGTCTAGCAGTTAGAATTAATCACCACTGCAGGGCTTCCCAAATGCTGTGTTATGTATATGTGTAACGCTTGCTGGGTACTGTAAAGAGAATATTTTTTAATGAAAACAAGAAAAAAATCTGAATTCTGTCACACCAGAGGGGTGGGGGATATCATTCTACATCACATAATACTGCACAGGCCATAATGGGTTTTAAGGTGACTTTAAAACAAAATTTTACTCTAAGCATGAGTTCTTTAATCACTAATTTGCCATCATTGCTAAACTAAAATGAATCAGAAAGAACTCCACACATTGGCCTTTCATTACAGTGCAAGACATAACATTCGGTCAGTCATCCTTATTCTGGTTCACTGCAGCCCATCATTACATGCTTCTTTAAAGAATTTCCATGGAAACTTCTCTCTAATGCATCATACAGCATTACCATATTGGCTTATATTGCTTTTTTTGAATGTAGGATGGAGGAATGTCAGCGAGCCACAGCATCTTTTCAAACAGATGCTAAAGCATCACTGAACAGCTTAAAGCACTAGGATAATTACAGAAGCTAACCAAAGCCTACTCTGGCTAGCATCATTCTTAGAGAGGGCGTTGAAAAAGGGTGATCCTACCCACCTGGAGAGACCTAGCCATGGATAGGGATTGATCTCACAATCTTTCAACTGTATGGCCAACACTATAGGTGTGCTACTCGGGATCCAGGTCTATTTCTAGTTCTGTTCTTTGGATGAATGTGTGCATTCTTATATTTTGTTTTAGAAGCAAGGCTCAGTCTATGCATATTTGCAATTGTTGGAAAAAAAGAGCCATTGATGTAATAATAGAAACTTGTAACATTGCCCATGTTTAAATTAGTGGCATAGTCACAATTAGATTTTATATGTATATACTTTAACAGTTTTGATGTTGTGTTAAAGTCATCTATGTATCGTCTTGCAGAGATTAACATGATTAACAAGTTAACATGCTAACCAGCTAAACCCTTGTTCCACTTGTACCTCAAGAGATGACTGTAAGTTGCTGTAGTGTTGAGTCGAATCAGTCCATCATGAGAGGATAAAGAAGCAGCCCTGCCCTGACCATGTACTCTAACCTCTTGTTGTCAA
Source organism: Megaleporinus macrocephalus (assembly GCA_021613375.1). NCBI lineage: Eukaryota > Metazoa > Chordata > Actinopteri > Characiformes > Anostomidae > Megaleporinus > Megaleporinus macrocephalus. The sequence goes on along the minus strand of CM038725.1, from coordinate 18,197,799 downwards.
TCATGGTGAAGGTTCTACTACCGGTTAGATGGTTAAAGGACAGGTAGCCACTGAAATGAAGAGTTAATAAGAGTAGCTAAAGCTCTTGACTATTATATGCCACATATTCTTGGCAAGAATTCATGTTCTGCAGCAAAAACATGATATAAATAGAAGCAAAACATGAGTTAACATTGATGTTGCTTTCCAGCACTGGAAACGCTCTTGGAGAGTAAAGGGATGAAGTTTGATGCAGATCATGCAATGTTTCTGACAGTACGTGCAGTACGGTATGCAGTTGTGTAAAGCATATTGGGCTTTGGCAATGTTTATTTAGTTAAAAATAGTGAAAGAGGCACAAGAACGTAAGGGTGCCTTTGATTCCTCTCTGAATTCAGCGCAAGCTGGACTTTCCGCTGCTCTTTGTGGCATGCTGCTGTTGCCAAATGTTCTGCCAGCAAGACAGATTTAGAGTCAGACTACTTTGACCAATGAGATCACTTAAATGAGACTATGTTAAGCCTCATTTTCATTGGCATCAGAGGACATCTTTCCGGTAATCCCGTAACTCATCTTTTCCATATTCTGTATGCTGTAATTAAGTTCAATTGACTTTTATAAGTGACTATTAGATGCAGTTCATGTTTAAAACGTAGGAGGGAGCTTCTCTCTTATCCACAAAATACATCAGAAAGCTTAAAGCATATTGGGTTCATTCATTAATGTAAGGGTAAAAAAATATATAACAACAGGGGAGCAGAAAAATGAGGAGGCCATTAGCACAGGCCTAGTCTACTCATTGCATGTGTGCAAACAATGAAAACTCTTTAAACATGATACCATAATAATACCCACCGGCTTCTTGGCACAAAACACCAGTGGCCCTGTCCCAGTGGAGGGCAACGTGCAGACATACCAAGGTAATGCAGGGCTAATTCTGCAATCCAATACCTCTTAAAGCCTGTCTCTGATGAGCAGCCCACTGAAGCAGATCTCTCTCAGGCATGAAGCTGCTGTTATCTTCCGAAGCCCATGAGCCACGTAGCTGTCTTTATGTACCCCTAGTGAATTTCAGTCACAGTCTCATCTCCTATATTCACGTTAAGCTCATTAAGTATGAAAAAAGGAACTAAATCTCCATCCTATCTACGTGTTCAGAGACAGCAATGCACTGAGCTTTCACGCCAGCCCTTTTTCTCTTGCTTTAATATTTGTTCCTTAACAACTACCCCTCCCCCACTTGTAACCTTTACCTTTCCACCTTTCTGCAAACCCCCACACACACAAACACATGCATACACACTTCGTTTCCTCTGACTGACAGCTGGAAAGGTTGTTAAATGTTTGCCTAGCCATCTTTCCGCAGTTTGCAGTGTATGTTTATTACATTCCTCATCCCCTGTGCTGATTTCACTGATGGATCGATGTTTCTACAGGCTGCTGCAGTAAGAAAATCAATTATCAGGCTAATAAAATGCAAAAGGTGCTCACACACACACACATACATATATATATAAATTGTACATAAAAATATACATATAAAACTACTCATATAGGAAATAAACTTTTAGAACATATGTGAAAACTACTAACAACTGGTCTGTTACATTTATTTTAATGACATGCAGTAATTTTCCAAGCTAAAACTGTAAAATGCTCAATGTAAAATGCTTATATAGGCTTAAGGCTTATGTATATTGCTGCCTCCAAAACTTCTAAAATGCCAGGACAGGACAAGGTAACCAGACATTTCCCCAAATAATTGTGAGCCAGTTCTTGTGGTTCATTCAGCACAACATTTGCACACAATATTAAGGGCCAGTCGTACTTTCAAATTAGGTCAAAAGCTGAACATGGCAAAAGAAAGCAGCAATATATAATAATATAAAATAATAATATAATAATAATATATATAATAAGGAATGAATTTTGATCTGGTTAGTAAGCATTTAAAAAATCATAATATTATAAAAAAACAACATAACATTCATATAAAAGTGTTGATTGTATGTCTTTCATTGGTTTTAAGCATTAACCATTAACCAGTCCTCAAGGCTGTATAGGTATTATCCAGCACTTGGATTGCCTAATCAGTGCTTCATTACATTAAATCAGGTGCTGTTGGTTATGGAACTTAGCAGATCTATGTGATGCCTGGGAGCATCCCATAGAAATCTGGAACAAAAACTAGCTCAAAAGAGATCTTTTTTAAAATAAGTAGTTTTTCTTTCATCAAACTATATTCATGCTTATTTTAATTTGGCAATAACACTCTTATTGCCAAAGTAAGTGTTTTTAAACAGTCGGCTTTATTCACTCCACTAAGTTTTCTCTTCATTTGTTCTTGAGAAAGGTCTTTAAAAACAATTTTACACTAAATTCATGATGAAATCTTAAATCACAAACTTGGTGCTCCTGAGAGTGCATAACTCTGTTCGTACAAATCCCAAATAAGGAAACTCTGGTGAATGTGGGAATCTTTGTAAAATGTGTGTATAAGTGAGTTTTAAGAAGAAATATCTTCTAAAGAACAGCTGATGAATAAGACCCTTTGAATTTGCTATTTAATGTGTTGTCACTATTTTAACACATCTTTTGTGTTAATTATACATTAAAATAAGGCCGGAAAGAATGACACTGGTAACCAGCAAGTCATGTGTTAAGCCACTGACCAGTCAGGTCACATTACGTTCCCGTTGGTTATGTCCTTTCCAAGTCGTGACTTGTCTTTCCATCAGACATTTCTTTCATGAGCAGAGTTTGGATCTTCGGCTGTTCTGTATTTGGTCTGTTGAGGACCAATAACTTTGCAGATTTTATAATGAACGTTTGCTGTGCATTGAGACGATATTTATTCTACCACATGTTACCTCAAACAGAAGTAAACTCATCTAGCTAGGGACCTGTTTTAAACAGAAGGCTGCACCTTCCAGATGTTTTTCTTTGAACATGTGAAAATGCTAATTAAATTATGTGTTTACACTTGCATATGGCGCACACACAACATCTAAACCATGAGTAAATCTTAAAAAAACAAAAAGCAGGACAGCTTCACTAAAAAGAGTACAAGAGTTCTTAGACAGATGGACAGATTAAAGACTAACTAGAGTTATTCCAAGAGGAAGGTGTGGAGAAGAAAAACAGAATTACTCATATCTCCTCATTTATGAAAAAAAAAATTTGGCTCACTTCTCTTTACTGATGATATAACTGCTGACGGAAACTGTAGAATGAATATTGAAGTATGTTGAACCATCATTTATATCCAAATACCTATAAACACGGTAGTGTCTCGCCTTGTGGCTGTAGTAGTAATAGTGACAGTAGTATTAGTATCATTAGTATTGGTAGTCATAGTAGTAGTAGTAATAGTAATAGTAACAGTAGTAGTAAGAATATTAGTAGTAACAAAAGAAGTAATAGTGGTAGTAGTAATAGCAGTAATAGTAGTAGCAATAGAAGTAGTAGCAGTAAAAGTAGTAGTAGTAACAGTACTAACAGTAGTATAAAAGTTCCTGTGTTCTTCTAAGAACCCTAATTAGATTTACTTAGACAGTAATGTAGGAGGTTTGGTTCTATCTACAGAAAGTACAGCTCTGAATCACTTAATCCACTCAGAAGAGTTAAACTATAACTGTGTGGAGGTCAGGTTATACTTTATCACATTATTGAACCCTTAGCCCTCCTTCAGCATCTTCAGCAATGTTCCAATCCCTTTCCAGTATCCATAACAACATATATACACAAGACTCAAGTTATTCCGTCATGTCTAATGTAAATAGTATGTCTTTAAACTGCTATAAGAACAAATGCCAGTTTGTGGTAAATATACATCTTAGTCTTCAGTATATAAATTAGATGCTAGCCAACTACTGTGTGTTTAGTGGATGTCTTCCAAATGGATAATGTCTAAATACAATCCAGCTCACGAGAAACCACATAGAAATTTCCACAGTGTTGTTTCATTAGGAGAGCACAAACCACAGACCGACAACATCCTACCAGTCCATACATCACATAGGATCACTAGCATATGGGCCATTTTACTGAGCACAGTAACGCTGGCATCGCATCGGCTACTGATGGCACCATTGACAAAGGGGTCGCTAATCACCAATGCTCTCTCTTTGCATGTGTAGCCCCCCAAAGCTACAGAGCTTCCTTAAGATCTTCCTCTCCCCACTCAGCCCCTTTAATCCCAAGCCCAGACAGACTGAATCCAGCTCAGGAAGCTCCAGCCTCATCTTACCCTTGTCTGGAAGCCACCACCACATAACAGGTTTGGATGGTAAGCCCCATATTTTCTTCACACTGAAAAACAAAAAGTTTTCTTATAGGATTGCTCCAAAAAAACCCTTTCAGGCACTTCTATTTTAAAGAGTGTAGGGACCATGGGCAGAGCTTCATCCCTAATTAAAACTTAATGATCTAATTAATGATGTAATCAGATGTCTCTGCAGCCTGAAAGATCCAAGTAGTGCACATTTCCATTAAACCCAATCCAAAAGAAGAGCTGTCGTTCTCAACAGTGTGCACAAATCAGAGCAGGCTAAAGTCATTAATATGTCCACTGTGTGAGCCGGTCTCATTAAACCCCACTCGCAGCTGAGAGAACATCTGGAAGGAGCATGCCTTCAATGACCTTTCAGCGAAGCGGTTCTCTAAAAGCCAAATGACTGCTCTTCAGCTTCATTGTTTGCACTGAATACCAAAAACGTCCCACTTCAGCTTTAACCTCTCTTTCTTTGCCCTCCATCTCTCTCTCTCTCTCTCTCTATTCGTTTTCTCTAGCTGTCTATTTCTATCTCATTCACTTTGGTTCTATATACAGAATATGTCAGCTAAAAGTTATTTGCTGCATTTGTTTATTTATTCATGCTTTGTATTTATAGAACGTACATGTGACCCAAATTCAATATTAGGTATTTGCATGCTGTGAATTCTAACAAGTAGCTTTTCCCATTCTCTCTGCTTTTTAGTCTAGTCTCTCTTTTAACATGCACCTCACCTTATCTTACATTTTGTCTGGACAGGACTTGGTCCACCTCATGTAGTTGCTACCAGGGGTTCACTAAGCTTACTGAGCCTCCATACTCTTGCAAATACAGGTGTATGTAGGAAAATATAGAAAAAAGCCTTAACTGCTACGTAACTTTTATATTATGTTGAGGTTCAGTAAACTTTTATAAAGGTTCTTCGCCCTCAAACTTCCCATGAATGGCTCTTTAAATACCTAATGTTGAAAAGTGCTGTCTCTGGCATCGCTCCAAACAAAAACTTTATTTTTGGCACCTTTATTTTTGAGTGCGCCAGCCATTACTGACATGTGCATCATCAACACGGCACACAAAACAGTGCAGAAATCTCAAAATCTGTCAACATTTTCAAAATATTCCCACTGAGCTGTTGGGTGCCTTGCTGATCAGAGGACTTTTTAATCTTATTATCCAGGTCAAGAAGGGGGGAAGTGCCAAGTGCTCCGTGCTGACTGAAATGTATGAGGGCTGTTCAGTTCTTAAATTTAAATGGGAAGGGATCGATATTCCGCACGGATGCATATTCTTTTGGGTGGTCTTTTGGTTGCATTTCAAAAAAAGAAAAAAAAATGGGTTAATGAAAACACTGAATATTTGATGACAAGGCTCATAGTGTTGTTGTGAAAAAGATACAAACGCTTAGTTCAACAATTCCACTCAGCCAGCAAATTGCATTGCATCTTTCTATATAATAGTGGAAAGTCGGCTTTGTCATTATTTGAACAGAAATGTGTCAAGAACGAGATCTGCCAGCCACGTACCCATTCAGCAAAAGCCAACAAATTCAAGAAACATCCATTAAAAAAATGCTCCCTCACCGAAATATCTATTCTTCACCAGAAAGCGCAATTTCATCTAAAACCCAATGAAAATGTACCTTTTTATATGCAGATGGAGTTCATCAAAGCTTGTCCTCTATTGTCACGGTCTTGCTGCTCGCTGCTGGTGGTTCCCCAGAGAATTGAGGCAGATGTCAGTGGGGACACCTGCTTGGGCTAAGGCTCAGCCTCCTCCTCAGCTTTGGGCCCACAGGGTCATCCTTCTGGCCCCCCAAAATAAAGCACCACCCCACACGTGTATCATGGTCAGATTCTCGCCGAGCATGTGTTCTTGTGTACTGTATAATGTTGTGTGGTAAAATTTGATTACTTTTCTAAATGAAGAAAGGGATTGCTCTGCCTCCTAATGCTGAAACAGAGGCTCGGCTTACCCAATCCGAGGATCCATCTTGAGGCAAATCTTAAGCACTGCGGCACAGATTAAAAGCACCAGCATTAAACAAATTGTGCTGAATTCAGCCTCGTTCAGTGAGAAGAGTTTAAATAAATCTCAGGGGCTTACAGCATCTAGCCAACGGTTTATTCTGGTTAGGGATTGGTGTTTGCGGGGGGAGGGTGTGGAGGGCTTCATTCTCAAGACACCATGGCAAGCCATCTGTTTGGAAGTTTCATGGTGGGCCTACATCTACACACTCTGAAATGATTGACAGCTTTGTACTCCAATCCCTTCTTTGGGGTTCAGATATGCTTGTGATGGTTCTTCACTAGGGGTGGTTTGATACCACTTTTTGTCAATTTTCAATACTTATACCACAATATCTGCTGATAGTCATACCAATCTGATACAGTATAATTCTCTTTCTTAAACTAGTAAGCTGTTAATAATAATCATTTGTCTGGATACACTTTGTTTAGCCACCCATCTAAATAACATCAACTCTGTGAACCTTCTTACTGTGAAACTAATATTCAACCCCCCAAAAGAAGAAATACACACAACATAACAACGCTACTATTTCTTTTTATTTTACTTTTAACAGTTTTTTGTATTGATTAGCACTGTTAAACATTCAAAATAAAATTTAAAGTACAACTTTAGTTAATCATTCAACTTATCATTCAAGCATTATGGTTTAGGTTAAGAGGTTATGCTTTATATCTAATCCAGTGATTTTAACCAGTATCCTGAGGCCTGACGCATTAAACCAAGGCTGTATTTAGATACATACTTTTCTGCAATGCTGATGATTAAATGCACACATTTTAGTGGTTGAATAGACTTCACTACAATCACAATAAACCTCTAAATTTCTATTGTTATTTTGTTGACAGGGTCCAGCCGACATTAGAAACTCCAGATCTAAGCTGGTTTGTGTAATTTTATACCAAAATGATATAAATGACCATGCATCCTTCTTTCCTGGACCTTTTTTGGGACCTAAAAATGCAGTAGAGCTTTCTAAACTGCCTTTAATACATGTTATTTAATTTGCTCTCACATTGATTAACCACAGATTGCCCTGTGCTGGTTTCCTGACTAAGCAAAACATTAAAAGCAAAACATTTTACCACATGACAGTTAACACTGCTGCACAATAAGACTAGCCACCTCATTAAAATAACTGAGGCTCAAGCTTTGCTCAGTGTGGTATTTAAATTGTTTTAGCGGTAATCGCCAAAGGTTTGAGCAGCTGTTATATAATAGTGCTCTAGCCTATTGGTTGACTTTTCCACCTCCTTATATACTCGACTTGACGTTTGGTGCCAGCTGTGTCATTGTCCACTGCAGATATAGCGCCCTCTCAATATAGCTGGTCATCATAGTCACACCACATAAAACTCTTGTTACAATTTTGTTCAGAAGAGGCAGAAAAAGGCAACACAAAAGACTGCTGAAAAAAAAGCATGACAATTCTTATTGTTTAAATGTGAAAGAAGGAGGCACTCTTAACATATGTGTTTAGTGTGATAGTGGCGAGTCTCTTTGACCAGTTATCTACAACTTGAGTCGTGTCATGTCAGTACCATGTAGCATAAAAGTGGCTTTACTTTCAGGGTAAACTGTCTTATAATTCAGAGGCATTTGATGTTTTTACAGATGAAACCTTCTTAGACCCGAAATTCCTAATATAGGCAGAACCTATAACTGAACATATGATATCTACACTGGCTAATATCACTCTACCAGAATTTGCCTAGTTTAATAACATGCACTACCAAACATAATGACATACAATGAGCATGCCCATTGAGTTAGTCCTGTCTAATCAATAAGTGTAACAGTCAGCTTCATTCAACATCTTTTGGCAAGAAAAGCCTCAAAAAGTAGAGTTCATTAATGCCTCACACCTGATTCACCTAATCAGCAAATTAGCAAGGTCTTCATGAGTTGATCTCAGAATGTTAGAAGAGCCAATAATCTCTGCAGAGCTTTGGCCCAGGAGGAACCCAGTTTGACACTTCTGTATTCAACACTCCATTTTAAATAGAAATTTAAATAGAAATAATTTTATATTTTAGATATAAAAGTGGTTATACTCCTACTGTGCAAAGGGTGGATCTCTGACAGTGATCACAGACAAAATAGTTAACTTAGCTAGACTATCATAAGCTACACTAGATAACTTAGCTAGGTACCAGTCAGTTTTGTGGTAACGTGTATGCTAACACTTCACTGGACTGGCCAAATATAACAGTCACCTTTATCGCCCGGGATCCATTTAAAGGAAATCCTCCCATCTAGCATCTCCTCGTCACACACTAATGACATGTTACTAATGTGGAAGAGTCAGTAGAGGACTAGCCTAGTCATATCATTCTGACAGCAGGTTCTTTTGAATGTTGAAATATTCATCAAGTTACTAATCAAAGGCAAATCAGTTTAGTTTAATATACTATTGTGAGAGACGTGCTTATCAATGCAGAAAAAAAAATATTTACGTCCTCCCTTACTTTACTTAAAGTTTAGAATCAGAATCAGAATCAGAATCTGACTTTATTTGCCAAGTATGCTCACACATACAAGGAATATGTGTTTGGTTACAGAAGCTCAAAGTGCACGATAACTGACATAACAGAAGTAGCACATCCAATCCACACACACACACACAGTGACATACACACACAGACACACCTGTAGACTTAACATGTGCAGAGTTGTATGTTAAAAGTAAAGTATTACCTAAATAAAACCCCCTGGTGAGCTGATTATCCTTATTTCTACAGTAATATTATAACAGAAATCTTTGAAGCTACAGCCCCACTTACCCAAGTAATGGAAGTCCATCTCTGTAATCTACTTCAGAGGACACAGACAGTTTGGCATTACTCCTCTCGTACACACCTGTGGCTCCACACTGCAAGCAAAGGTCATGGTTCACAGCTAATTCACTTTCCCCTGCTGCTCCCTCTGTCTGCACCATGCCAGTCACTCCCTCTGGACTCATCACACAACAGATGGGTACTCTGGGAGTTAGCTTGACAGTTATTAGCATTCAGCAAGTGATATGGGCTGGAAATAAGCTACACCCTGTGACTGTGACTCAGAGGATGTTACTCATAAATTCCATCAAAGAGCATTGCAGGTGTTTTGTCTCTGAAGTTGAGCTGTCATTCACACTGACTGAGAACTGAATTTCTTATATTGTATGTCCTCTAGGCCTTTGGGCCTGAGCTTGAGGTCATTCAGGCAGTGCCATAGAAGAACAGAAACAAGTTTGGTTAAGTACAGAAAGAGTAAAAAGAACCACACCGCAGCACATCAACTGTCTGATATGATATTAAGAAATAACTGTTATGGGGAACTGTGGAAGTCAAGACAAGTCCTAGACAACTCTCAGATAGAACTGCTTGTATCATGCTATGAATGGTAAAGCAATACCCCCACATGACAGCAAAGGACTTGCAGGAAGGTTAAGCCAACACAGGTGTGGTGCTCCACCATTCTACTGTGCAACGTTACTTGCACAAACATAATCTTGGTGGAAATACCGGTGACATAATTACAATATTTAACATCTGAATTATGCGGAACATTATCTAGACAGGTTAAAATAATTTAAAAAGCAAGTGCTTTGAGCTGATGGAGCGACAATGGATTTTTATAAGGCCAGTCATCAAGGATGTGTATGTAAAAAAAAAAAAAAAAAAAAAAAAAAAGGAGCAGCATTTGATGAAAACCATCAACTGGTAAGCATGAATGAGACTTTATTATACTTTGGGGTGGTGTAGAAGCCTGTGGCACACGAAACACTGCATGGGAAACACAGTCAAGGAAGAACAAAATTCAAAACAACTTAAAATTCCTCATAAACTCTACACTCTTAAAAGAAAATGATGTTTTTTCAAGGGTTCTTAAGTAAAGACAATGTTTTTATATAGAGCCATGAAACTCATCGTTCTACTATTAAAATGAGATGGACATTATAATAAAAAGCAGTGCTACTGATGCATTTAAGAAAAGTACTTTATTGAACCATACACAACACATCCGGCTTCAATCTGAAGTCTCGTTACTTGGGTGTTCAAGGTTCTATGTTGAACCATCGTCCTTACTCCAGACCCCTTGGAAAAACGAGAGTGAGTTTTATGAGTGTACTTTTGAATTTATTTTAGAATGGCCTTCACATCTCCTGACGTAAACATCATTGAAAATCTGTGGGTAGATTTTAATCATGCTGTGCATGCAAGACCAAATGCGTAGTTACTTTATGTTTCATTACCGGAAATTCCAGGAAAACTAAAAAAAAAATACAATAAAATAACAAGATTCTGCATGGGCGAGTGGATGATGAGTGGATGTGATATATCTGGCAGAGATGCAGAGGTGGTGTTTACTTCTTCACTTTGAAAATCAACAAAATACGTCACTTGGTTAGCAGTGCTCAAACTTTTGTTTACAACTTTATCTGAAAATAAAAGTCTGAAATTTCTTAAAGAACCACATAGGGTTTTTTTTCCCAGGCAGAACTTAAGCCTGTTTCTCATGTATATTTTTCTTTCCAGGAAGACTCTCCAGCTGTGTAGACCAGGGTTAGGCTTAATCCATAACTAAGAAACTGACCCATAATGTAATGGTTCTAAACCATAATGTAATGCTTCTATACAAATTAAAGGCTTTTTTTCTCTAGAGCTGTATCTCCAAGCCAATGACCGTTTGGGACAGTTTATTTTAAGATGGTAGCTATAGTCCACATCCCTGGAAAAGAAGTGTAACTTAACTTCTTCCTTTACTGAAATCAATCCGTAGTGTTCTAAAGCTGTATAGAAGATACAGCATTTATTCAAAATCATTGTAGCCCGCGCCCAGACCAGAAAAAAAAAATCAGAAATGTCAGGAGATGTGACAGGTTGTTTATTTTCCTAGAGTGCAGTGTCTCGGAACAAAAGTTCTATTGCACAGCTCTCTACCTCCGCAGACAGTTCTCTGGGCTGGGTTCTGCTTGCGATTCAGGTCAGGTATGTTATTTAGAGAGCAGTCATCTCACAATCTGCCACGGCAGATGGCTATTTGTAAAAATAAATAACCTGCCGTGTTTTCTCCCCATGTCGGGGAGTGAAAAGCAGGAGGAAGTGGCCACATCAAAGTGTTATGCAATTTTCAACTTGCCCTCCAAAGCCAGTGCAGATTTGACTCGGGGGTCTTGTATACGTTTCCGGAAACATTCGTCTGAGATCACTCGGCATGACGGATGACCCCTCTCCTATCTCTCCCACCCACACTCTCTCCTCATGAACAGGAGAAATGGACCTGTAAACACAACTCGAAATGAAGTCAGGACAAGAGATGGTGTTTATAAGACTTTGACTTATATCTTCTGCTGCCGGGGTTTGGATCTGGACTAAAGCGCGTGCATTTGCGTGACATGATAATGAAAGTTTCTTTTCAACAATAAATGCGATACCTATGAACTTTTGGCACTTCCTCAAAAGTAATTATTCATTGGGTATGTGTTTGTAACCCTAGCAAGCGGTGGAGGGTTCAAGTGAATCCAATTTACCTTAGACTACGCCACCTTGGGCCTTTCACCCAAAGATAAACTCTACCACAATTCTAATTATTGGTGTTACGATGAAAGGAGATTCCACTGGTTGTTAGTAAAGTAATTGCAGAGACATGATTTTCCAAGACAATAGCATTTATTAAATTTCACTGAAATATTATAAAAAGAGAAAGAAACCCAATTAAGATCTCAATTTATTACACAGCCAACAGAATGATCCAATTAAAAGAAATTCAACACAATACTTCACATACAATTATATCACACCACAGATTAATGGAGGAAGGAGTGGGAAATGCTGGCCATGAAGGGAAATTAAAGGGCTTACCCCAAAAAAATACCCAAGAAGGGGGTATTAACAGATCAGTCACACTAAAACACAAAATAAGAGTGATCAGTGATGATTCAAAGCACAGCAAGCAGACATAAATGAAAGTTAAAGTGCCAGGAAGCCCCTCTGACCAGCATCATTCACCACTCCATCTCAAACTCAAAGATAATAATAATAATAATAATAATAATAATAATAATAATAATAATAATAATAATAATAATAATAATAATAGTTAACAATCAGACTCTAGACAACAAATAACCCAAAAGGAACAAATATCAGGACAAGACTATTAATTTAAAATACCACAGTAGACTGCCTGCCAAAAAACAGAAACATGCTATGAGCTCAACAAACAGCCACATCTCCCAACAAAATTCGTTAAGAGCTGTGACAGCCATGTGAATTAAAACCACACACCACACATGTTTCTTTTCCTGTATAGTCTTTGTCTAGTTGCTGTGTAGTTCTTTGGCTTGGCTATAGCATCAGCAGTTTCAGAGAGTACAGGTGAAAGCAGCCTGCCTGGTTCAGGAGGGAAGTGTTAAGTTACAGTGGTCTGGCATATATCTGCCACCCTGTAAGAATCTAGGCAAGTTACTTATTCATGCTCTGCCCACAAATGTGTTCTTTCTTAACAACTTTGTGAGGTCAGCTTTACAGAACACTGGCAGTTTCAAACCTAATGAGAAACTGTGCTGTGCATCTTTATAGATAGTTTCAATAAGGTAATGTAATTTTACAGGTGTGTCACAGTGTTACAGTAAAGGATGATGAATTTTTTTATTGGTGTGTAATTGAGCTTGCATTGCTATTTCCAGTTTCTGGTCTTATGAGGCCAGGCATGATCGCATAAGGAGAAAAGGCCTTAAGAGGCAACTTATGAGGCAACTTGTTAAACTTTTGGTGTTGGGTGGTAGTAAAATCCACAGCCTCACCTCAAGCAAGGAACACGTCTTATACATCTGGGATATAATTAAAACACAAGCAAAACAAGCTAGCCAGTGAAGTGCTATCATTAGCTCATGAAACTGGGTTTCCTTTGCGAGATGTACTGTTTATTTTCACTGCGTGTAGTATGTACTTTGCTTCAATGAAACACTGGAATGGGTTTGTTCGCACTCATTTTGTTCTAACCTTATTTAGACCACAATTGGTCATGGTTGTCTCCAGATCTCGTCCTGCAAGACTACTGTGGACATACGCCACACAGTGTTTAACCCTATATTTTTACAATTCAATATTTTCAATCATGTTAGATTTAAATTGCTTACAATAAGACCTATAGTGTGAGATGTTCGGCAACATAATTCAAACAATAACCAAGGCAAGAGCTGAAAAGGGAAAGCAGAGCACTGGAGCAGCTACTTGTTGAATACTAGCAAGTGTTCAAATTCCTTTCCAATTTTCAGAACCACATGGTATTTAGTATCAACTTACTAGTTTATAGTATAATGTTTCTCCAGTTCTTACTGTAGAACACAATAATAGATTGCACTGTAGGTCTGAGCAATAGGGTCAATGATGACAATGATTTAAAGTCAATAATCTCTCTGTTTGGGAACTAATAGAAGACTAGAGGGGATGATGAAAGAATGCATGTAACATGGATTTTGTTTTAGAGGATCCATGCCTTTAAGGTATCTAGCTGTCTTTCAAGTATTCAATCACATTTAACCCCGGAATTCACCTTTGGATATTTAACTTAATTCAATTAACTATATAATAATATAATAGCTTACTGTCTATATTTATTTTTAGCTGCACCATACTAGTGATAAAATCATTTTTTCTCCTCTTAAGATGAAAATGTATAGCCACAGCTAGGCCTGAGTGGCCCCGGGCCTACCCATTGATCACAGGCTCATCCGATTAAATGGGAAAATAACTTTTCAAATAAATTTAGTCCAATAACTGCAAACATTCAGTGGTCTCAGTAATCCAATTAACACGATGCAGTGTAGTTGGTCGCGCTAAAAAGTGTTTTTTTTTGCCATCTTGCAGTTGCTGTGTTAAACATCCTGAGTCTTTTTGGACATGCACAACTGAGTAATCCAAGTAAGGTTATACATGATTCTGATTACTGATTGGCTGCATGGGATTTGTTACTTCAATGCACCAAGCCAATGGTAAGACATAAATGGACCATAAACATTTTCATGTCCACCATGACAAGTTTTTAGTTTGTAAATTGTGTTTTCATTGGGTAAACATGCCTGCAGTGAAGGATGCTGCAAAATGATTGTTTCTTGTTGATATTGTTTTGTATCAGCACTAGAAAGAAGAGTTGGCACTGCTGTCAGAAATAGGCTATATCCTATAATATTGGAGACATTATTGTGTTTAGAAATTATATCTACCATGTTGGCCTGCTGGATCTGTATCGTATGACTATTAGTCTTATTTTTAAGTAAACTAACCAGATGTGACTGTTGTTTGAAGGCTATCCTTTTAAGGTCATTTGACATTCAAAATGTATTAATGAGGATCTTATCAACTTTATTTTTTTTAGCTGATTAGCAGTGGCACAGTGTTACTTTATTGCAATATCAGTATTTAGTCCTGAAATCTTTAATAAAAAAAGCAAAGGCAAAATGAAAGGCAGAAATCTAATCAAGGTTACTTTTCATAACAGCTTCTTTTTTTCAAAGCCTATTGTTAGCCGAAAGGCACTGTAACATCATAGTACAGTCTTCTTTGCTCCTACACTTTAATTACAGGCAATTACATGACAATAACATTTCATTATATGTTTGTTTCCCAATCTCTGCTATCAGTTCTTCGATCACGTCTGGCCATTTACCAGAAGCCCATCGGCAGCTCTCGACAGTGAGGAGCATGGCTGAATTCTAATAAACTGCTATCAGCAGGCCACGGGGTGGGGGGGCTTCTTATCTGAAGCAGCCCAGCTTGTGTTACTGCAAGGAACACTTTTTTCTAGTTTAAAAAAGGAATTTGTGTCTGTGTGTCCCAATGTGTCTATCCATCCAAAACTCATAAAACACATATCCCATTTAGTAGACTACCCAATATATACATTTTTCATATATACAATTTTTATTATGTGGTCTGCAATTTCAAATTTGATGTAAGCTAAGACAAATGATGAGGACTTTCAGCATGGACCCAGAACATTCAACGTGAATAAGTCTTAGCACGTTTAAGTGCAGTTATTTTGGTAGTGCTTATAAGTGGCCATTTCTTGCCCTTCAGAGACTGTGACAAAACAAATTGCCTTCAATTGAATTGATTGCAAATTGCCTTGAATTGAAATCCATGCCGTATATTGTTGGACAGAGTGTCAGCGCTGGGTGGAGAAATCAAGAGCGACAGCTGCAATGAGCAAGGCCTGTCTCATGAAAATGAATGAGCACCTACAATGTGTTTATCTGCAGTCTATGGGATCTGTAAATTGATTGAAGATCATTAAGGCCTGAAAGCTGACAGACAGAATGAGAGACGAAGAGAGAGAGAGTGGGAGAGAGAGAGAGTGAGTGTGGCACTCTATTGTCCTCCACAAATCATATTCACGGCTTTTTTCCTCTCTCGCTGATGTCCGGTTGTAATAAAAGAAGGAGGGGATATTCAGTTCCGTCCAATTTCAGGTATTCATTAAAATTCTGCAAAGTCTAATTCAATAATCGTGTTGAAGGGGGGTTGGGGGCTAAATCTTGGCTAGTTTTATTATATCTGTGAATGATTTTCTTTGTCTGAGGTGAACGTTATCAAGGTTTCATCACTAAGCCAGCACCAACGGATTTGTCCGATTTATGGCACATATTAGATATACTGACTTTCATCCTGCCATTCGTCTGTATGTCTTTTACCTTTTTAATGGAGGTCATTGTGTTTGTCAGAGTGCTATAGTCTCTACCACTCACTTACTGCTTAAATGAAAGTTCCACTTCTTTTTCCAACTTTAAGCATATTCCATTGACAGTTTGAGTGGGTTGAAGTAAATTTCTTCTTTCTAGAGAAGTGTGCTGACTCCTTATAGTAGTGGTGATAGGAACCAGGGTTTACCATGTCCTCGCCTGAAAGTTAATATTTCTCAACTTGATAACTGTGAAATAAAAAATAAAGTATATATATAAATAATATATCAATAAAGTATCTCTCTCTCTCTCTCTCTCTCTCTCTCTCTCTCTCTCTCTATATATATATATATATATATATATATATATATATATATATATATATATATATATATATATATATATATATATATATATATATACTAATATTGGTGTCCCAACAACAAGGATAGATTACAGTTGTACAGTTTATGTGATTGTTCTTGTATCAGTTTTACTAATGTTATTGAACAAGTGCTACTAGATAGCTGTAACAGCACATTTTTTCACTTATGTAATTACACTTAGGTAATGGGGTGGGGGTAATTACATTTGTTTCCAAAAAGACTTTGTTAATCCTTTAAGAATGTTTTTAATGAACCACATTATAAGTGTGCCTACACTGCATCTGCAGTGAAAATGCTAACTGCCCTAACATTTGCCTACCTATAGTACGGAATTGTTTAATGTAACATAGTAACCTAATTATATGTATGCCTTTAAACAGTTTAATAACAACCTTTTTCATCTCTAAATGATTCATCTTTATGTGGTTACTGTGAAATTATTGTTTGCAGTCACCATGTTACAAATATTCCAAAGTAACTATGTGAAAATTACACTTTGAAAGATGTGGTCAGTTTCTGCGTAGATGTCATGTAGGTACAGATTAATTAGGTTATTCACTGATTTTGTGATCATGTAATATGACACAGTCATGTCAAGCATACTACTTTAGCCAGCATGTCCTGTGAGATTCCAGCATCAGTGTGTACTCGGAACATACCTACATACCTCCAAACATACACCTCTTGTTAAAGAAACAATAGTTATGCTTTAGTATGCGTGTGTAATTACATAACACAAATACAGGTACTGTTACAGCTATCAAGATACATATTTAGTTATATAAGTAAAAACCAAATTTTATATTTACATAAGCTGACCTACTGTAATAAATCTGTAACATTGAACACATAGTTACGTTAGTTGTCATTATTGTGTAACTACACAGTTACAAGAGACATTTAATATGAAGTGGGACCCAACAGCTGTCGGCAATATTGCTTTTATAGGCATTAAAAATTTTGAAACTTATATAAAACATATGAAACCACTGCATATGAATTTATTCACATCCTAATAAGCAAAAATAATCAGTAGAATTCCACTTCAATAACAAGCAACCACAGGATGGTCATATTTTATTCACAATGTCTGCTACCATTTTTATGGTCTGATGTTATTACAGCCTGTGGCCCACCTGGTAGCACCGGTTCATATTTCTCTGGTTATGCAGTAAATCAGTATAAATAAGCTATTAGGACATGCTATGGCTATTATAATGATATAGATACAGTAAATAGTCCAATCCTCCACTACTTGAATTTCTTTAGCCTTTGTTAGTATCTGTATTTCAGAGGTTAAGAGTCCTCTGTGTGCGCTGGAGTCCTGATGAATTTCATAGAGGATTTTGAACTGCTTAATGGAATATTTCCATTCCAGTAGCAGTGAAATATCACACAGGATTAATTTTACCAGACAGTCTACTGTTGCACTGGCTCTGCAATCACTATTCCATGCGTCTTACAACTCCTCTTTCATCTTGCAACAAATAATCCGCTGTAGCCACTGTAAAGAGAGAGAGAGAGAGAGAGAGAGAGAGAGAGAGAGAGAGAGAGAGAGCTAATGCTGACTGAAACAGCTCCGTTTGTGCTCTGTATGGAAGAGAACCATGCTCAGTGGTCTAGAGCCTGGAGGTGTTGGAACATGTGAAAATGCTGTATTATCATCAGTGTTTGAGATGTCTCAGGAAGTCAACATACTCCATCGTTATTCAGGAAGCATCGTATTTCCTCTTCATCTACGCAACAGGGGTGAAAGTCTGCATTCCTGAAGGGCCACAGCAATGCGGAATTTTGCATTCTACCTCCGACAGACCTGGTTCATTACATCAGCTATGACTCAAGGTCTATAGGAGTTGGAATAGATGTGTTAAAAAAGGGAATGCACTGAGCTGGGCAGGGCTGTAGCTCTACCTTACCTGGAAAAAATGACCTTATGAATCACTAGTATTATTTTGGTGATTCAGACATATCTGTAAACTTTATATGGGCATATAAGCATTTTTTCAAAATTGATATAAAAGATATTCACAGTATTATTTAGAGTTGATATTGTGGCATTGGTGCAGAAAAAAATTATTAAAGAGTGAACTGTTCTCTGTCGATACTACACACAACCCAAAACTTGCAGCAGTATAGTGTTTGGTACCCGTTTACTTCTGAATGTGTCCTCGATTTTGTTGGTGTGTCACCTGATTTTCTTAAGCTTGACAGCCGCATCCTAGCTTTAAAGCTTGTACGGCATTGGTGCAAAAGAAAAAACAGTCTTAAGAAAGACTAAGAAACCAGACGTCTGCGGATTGGAATGACTCTAAACACTCCCCCTTTGAGCGTTAATACATGTTCTGATTATGAA
Source organism: Megaleporinus macrocephalus (assembly GCA_021613375.1). Classification (NCBI taxonomy): domain Eukaryota; kingdom Metazoa; phylum Chordata; class Actinopteri; order Characiformes; family Anostomidae; genus Megaleporinus; species Megaleporinus macrocephalus. Next base: position 18,179,115 of record CM038725.1, on the reverse strand, counting down.
GATACTAATGTCTGAGATGATGTTGTCAATAGTTTTAAGGTAATGTTTTGGTTTTGTATTTACCTTTGGTGCCTTAGGGTACACAGAAGGGTACACAAAAAGTCCTCATATTTTGGAGGATTTTGCCACCATCAGCATTACAACTAAAATTCAGAAAACACATGTAGGTCCACTGTTGGTTTTGGATAGTAAATACAATTAGCAGTCTTTGCATTGCTGACATTGTGACCCCTGGTTTCTATCACCACTGCTGTTAAAAAAATCCCCTTTTATTTATTTGTATAGCAGTGGTGACTCATGACTATTAAAGACCTTCAGCATTGAACAGCTGGCTGAAAACTAGTTAGAAAGTGGCTCCTATTTGCATTCAGTGACACCAGTCAGTAATACTCTGTCAAAGAATGGTGGATGTTTTTGTTCTCAGAGTTAGTCCTATCCATTCAAACTTAAAACATGATTAGTTGATTTTACTATCTCTTCCCAATTATGGTAGTACATAAAGAGGGCCAGTCACACTGCCAAATAAACCCTGAGTTTCAGCCCTCTGTATAAATGTTCAGAATACAAATCCTTACATTTTATAGTGTAGGTCTAGAGATATCGACATGCTTTTTTTCACAACCTATTAAGCTTTATTGCTACGTATCTCTTTAGTATAGTTTCAGTTGGAGGCTGCTGCTATGGGCCCTCTCTTCTATCACAAATCTGTGCTTAAAGCGCTCATATCTTCCATTTTCTTACACATTTTTTTTTATCTTGTAACGTTTGTGTGGTTTTATGTTCCAAACATGGCCACACATCATTTTACATCCTTTAGATTGAAACAGACTGTTGTTGTTACCCTGCCTTTAAGACCTGTGATCTGTGATAAATGATCTATTCTGATTGGCTGCCCTGTATTAAGTCTCATTATGAAAAACACTCAGAATGAGACATTTCATATATCGCTGTAGCTAAATAAGTGGATGTATATGTAAATGTATATGTCACAGAAACAGTGTATACAAAACAGACTGTTAGTTTCCATATATGTATTGTATGGACTGGGGTACTGAATGGTATGTCCTGAAACTTTAACAGAGTTTACATATGAGTCTTTTATCTCCAAAAACATGTCTTTTTAAATACATAAACACAACTAATTTGTTGTGTTCCATGTTTTTCTTTGAAATGGCTTTAATGGTAAAGATTATCATAAACACCATTAACATTAAAAATAATAGCCAAACATGAGTATTTCCATTTAATATCTTGTGTAAGGCCTTGAGTTCAGCTCCTGAAGGCCTTACCAATGGGAGAGCTCACTTGACTGTATTCACTTTTCAGAAGCCATTAGACCTTCTTTCAAAGCTTTGAAAGGTCATTGGGTTCCCAACTGCTATATAAATTATCTGTGGATATTCGGAATACATTGGCAAGAGTCAGCATGATGCAAGGGTAATTAGTTAAATACAATTTTATGAGGTAGGCATCTGCAAAGCATCTACACTGAGTCTTCAAATACACTTTAATTACATTAAAACTTAAGCTACTGTATAATCCATAATCCCCCTCAAGCATACAGGACATATAAAGTTGGTCCCACATCTGTAAAAGCCTCGTTGATATCTCCTTCCTCTGCCTCTCTTACTTTTACTCCTGCTTTGAGGTCAGCTGGTTTCCTCATCAGCAGACAAGCTGACACAACCAGAACGAGAGCAAACAAAGAAGACTTCACCCACTGAACTCGGAGCAGAACTCCTGAAGGAAGCCTTCTTTCCCTTGGGATGCCTTTCATCCAGGATTTCCTCTACAAGCACAAGCTGAATATAGTATAACATGACCCTCCCACATCTATCTCTTTCTCATCTGAGGAAGAGGATAGCACATGCTCTGAACCCAGTATGCACCCAAAATTCTCTTTGCCATCAACAGAACATAACTCATTCCCTACATCCCGTCTGGAGGCTGCCAACAGGTGCTTTAAAAAATTCATACGCTGCAAAAAACTGAATCCAGAAATCAATGAGTTCCCCAACAGGATAAACATGTTTTGATTTGGGCTCCAATGGCCACTGGTTATGTAACAGCAACCGCTACTTATTACATATACTCTTAAAAGCATTGTGTGGAGCAATGGAAAATTACTTAGTTCCATAAGGACTGTTTGAATGAATAGCTCATTTAAAAAAAATCATTGTTATAAATGAAATATTCAATATTCATCCATTTTAATATATTTGTATTCTTCGATTTTAAAGATGAAAGAATGTCCACAATATGTAAAAGTTCTAGACCAAATTATATTTCCTACAGACACATTTAAGGACCTTTAGTTTTGTGGACTACTGCTGTGGAGTACACTCCTAAGGAAATGTACTACAAATAGAATAACCAAATTTGGTTCCGTAAAGTACCATGGGTTCTTCCTACAATGCTTGCGTTATGTGGAGGTTCTTCAAACTTTAAAAAAGGTTCTTTACACATCTCATTTACCAAAAAAGACCCTTCTAAAGACCCATTTACTGAAAATGTTTCTTTTGGGGAACTAAACGTGGTTCTTTTATAGCACTGCACAATATATATATATATATATATATATATATATATATATATATACGTTACTGATCAACTCCGGCTTCTAGATGCTTGTATGGAGTGGCCATGCTGACGGACAACCCAGGAGGATTATGATTATGGGAGGCACGTGGCTTCTGGTGAAGGCATTATTGATGTTGGTTATATATATATATATATATATATATATATAATGTGCATATTATATATACAGTGAAGTGGATGGACAGGAGGTTCAGCAGTGGCCACAGACTATGGGTTGAGTGAAGACAGCACATTGTGCTCGCTATTGCAGACTCGTCTATATCTCTACCACAACTAGGTGTTTTGTTGTTGGTTTCATATGCATCTTTCATGTACTGCATAAGGAGGAGTTTGGGTTGGACTAGAAAGATGTTTGGTTTTGGAATGTGTCCTGGAGAAACAACTGTGTTTACTGCTATAACATGGGTAAAAGTATCACCTCCTGAAGTGATTAAAGCGATCAGATTTGACCACCAGAATCATAGCTCCCCCTATTTCTTTCTCTACACTGATGCTATACTTAACATAGTTTATACTGTAATATATATTGAACTCTTAACTTTTTGTATGGAATTAAAGCTTAAATGAAAAGATACTAATTTAATTTTCAGTTCCCAGAGCAGGCCTACTAAAACCCCTTTTTCTAAAAGATTGCTCTCAGGAGAGTCTACAACTCTCATTAAGGCACTGCAGAAAAGTTCAGTGGCCAAAAATGTCTGCAAGGGATGAATTGATTTTGGTGATGCATGCGGTCGTTTCTAAGGCGGAAAACCTCGATTCATTTCTTTCCGTGACTGAGCTGCCTCGGTAAGTATGGCCTGCAATAGGGAGCTTGGAGCAAGAAGGTGGAGCTCAATGGAGCTTCTGTGCTCTAACTAGTGCTGTGCACACATGTGGAAATTGGAGCTCCCAGAGGACAGCCACTCGACTCTCGGCTCCAGACTGCTCTTTAGGGCCCTACAGAGAGGGCAGCAAACTTCACACCTCATATGCCACAAAGATCTTATCACAGCCTGGCTTCTAGGCAGCTACCTCAAAAAGGGTCTGTAAGAAAGGGCTATTAACTACTGCAAACATCTACTTCCTCTCAGGTTTGGTCGTATCACTTACCTCACCTACCTGGTAGTGTTGCATAATATATCACAAGCCGAAGGCTTACTCAGTACTACAGCTGTGAAGTTGGACAAGTTTTATGGAATTGTAGGCAAAATCTTCTATTCAAGAAAAAGAGAAATAGTAAAGCTGTAGCTTTCTGTAGGCTTTAAATTGACTTGGATATTTTTAATTATTATTTGGCTTTCTGTGTGTGAAATGTTAGTCTGCGTTGAGCTGCTAGAGGGCAATAAGGGGGGAAGTGTAAGAAACCTTCAGCTGTAAAAATCTATTTTTGCATCTCTGAACAAAAAGAAATAAAACTTTACAGAAGAGGCTAAAAACAGTCTTTACTTTCAATGTGAGTGTAGCTACACTGGTCTAGCGAAATAACGGCCACGCGAATCATACAGATGTCTTCTGAAGTTGTTTTATTTCTTTTCTCTCTCTCTCTCTCTGTCTCTGTCTTTTGACATCGTGAAAACTACAAAAATAAATAATAAAAAAATAAAGAACCTGGTTCAGGATGTGCATTTCTTAGTCTCTCTACTAGTGTCTGTAGTTAAACAGTTTCAAAACACATTAGCACAACAAAAATAGCAAATCTTTCACAAATCAACACAGTCTGCTTCACATAATCAATGTAGAGACATATTAAACAACATTATAAACAAATATACACATTTACAGTGTGCGCCATTTAGACCATGTGTAGAACTGAATTGGTTTGGCACCGCATGTCTCTCTCTGCAAACACGCTGGATCTGACCCATAATCCAACGGTTCTTCACACTAGATTCCAGTCACGTGACACATCCTTTACCATTAAATAAATCATTTCATGAACAGAAATTCTTTTTTATTTTATAACCAAAATTATACATTCCAAACATTTTTCAGCAGATAACACAGTCTGTTCTCACTAAAGTATTTATTTAACAATGTATAAAAAGACATTAGTTAGGATCAGGGATGTTTATTAAACTGGGAATTGGAAAATAATTTCTTCCTCAGTAAACATTGGGGTTCTTACAATGACAAATGCTGTGGTCTCTTTCTGTAGCCCCACCACCGGCAACAAGAAATGAACATCAAGCTGCTTGACAACTCTTGTTGTCTCTCTCTGCATGTGAAATGTTGTGACTCTATGTTGAGCTGCTAGTGAGCACTGATGGGTAAAGAAGTAAGAACTGTTGTTGCTATGAAAACAATCCACGCTTCTCCCGAGTAAAAGCCATGCTGAGATAAACCAGGCAGCTTACTTCATATCAAAAGCTTGTGCCTCAATAAGTATAAAAATGCTTCTAAGTGCTGACTCACTTGCTTACCGGTAGAGATGAAAATCCAGTTGATTCCTTGATAATGCGCATTATGTTTCACCTCTGGCTTCAGTACTTCAGTACAAAGTTGTGGTATTGTGTCAATCCAAGTGCTAATGCATGCCAATGTTCAGACAGTGATTCTTTGTTAATGGTCCCAGTAACTCTATTAGCTACACTTTTTACCTTGCGGAGGCACGTTTAGAAGGATTTGTGCCTTACATGTCTGCCTTTTCTGTTGGGGATTCCTGAAAATCTTCTAAAGCTATGGATGCTGGGATTTCAAAGCTTTGTGACTGAACTCAGTGTTTGAGTGCACCGTGAGCAGATTAAAATAAACGGATTATTGGAGAGTCCTATATAAATAGAGAGAAATGCTCATTCAAACGTATACATAGGAGAACTCTCACTCGTCAGGCTTTGCTTTCTTTATCAGGAACAGGCATGTCTCCTCTACAGCAGTATATGGTGGAAGAGTTCTTTACACATGCATCTTAACCGAATCGTACAGATCTGATTGATGGTGAACATAACTTTCTACGTCTGCGTAGTGTAAACGCTGAGAACCGTAGGCTCATATTTTGCACTTAAAAGCATGCCTGTGTTGTGTCTTGATGAAGGTGGAAAAGATTGACGGAGAGATAAAACGACACGTTTTAGTTACCTTGCTCTGCAGGGGAACGTTTCACATTATTGTGCTTTAGGTTACCCATCCCTGAAGGCACATCTGTGTCAGATAAATGTTCGCAGCATCTAACGGTCGTGGACTTACTGCCTACTTTAAGTTTTTTGAGGTACGTGAAAAGTTGTGCTGCCGTGAGAGCTCTTTTTTTACAGGATGATTGAACAGGAAGCGTCTTTAAGTGCTTCAATCCTCAGTAATGTCAGCTTCCAGAATGGAGTAAAGGTCAAAGTACAAAACTACAAACAAACCCACAAACCAGATGGACTGGTGTGTCTCACACTTCCCAGGTGGGGGATATTATCAGCATGTCTTTCCATGATCCACTGCCAGAAACTGGCAGATAAAAACTGGCACTTTTATTCCCAGAGAGGTTCATAATATATCTCACCATACGGGCACATTCAAGACGACTAATTGACCCCAACAGAAGCCAGAAGCCAAACTAGTTTAAGATCATCACGAAGCACAAGCCAAAAAAAAGAAGCAGAGTTTAAGAGCGACTAGGAAAGTATGTTTATATGTGGGTTGATATTTGTAGAATGATAACTTTGTAAAGATCACACACACACAAACACTACACACTTACAGAAAATATAATTTTTTCAGTGTAATGTAATGTGCTATATTTTTCCATTACCCCTGTGCAATTATTTGTAAATACAATCTTAAGAGTTCATGATTTTTTATTATATATATTGTATATACTGTACTGTTTTATTTATCTATTTTTTATACTAAGTGCCTTGCTATCCCTTTGCTGCTCTAACACGGTGAACTTCCCCCCACTGTGGGACTAATAAAGAATTATCTTATCTTATCTTATCTTATCTTATCTTATCTTATCTTATCTTATCTTATAGAACCGAGTGTGGCATTTAACTTTTATATTTTTTTACCTGTCAAATGTTAATCAATAATACAATTCTGTAGTAATATTGTTAGACTGTGTCACAATTTGCTCATGAGTTTCATATTTTAAAAATCTGTACATCCCCACATCAAAACCAGTATATGATGGATTTTGACGCTTGTGTGCTGGTCAACCAGCATGACCATACAATTGTGTCTTCACACAATAGAAATATGTAATAAAGCCTTTCTAAATGCAATTTACTCCACTAGCAAAAATGCTAATTCTAAGCTTTACTAGTGCCATGCTAACCACAGTTGATTTTAGCAATTGGCAGCTGTAGCTAAAACACAGTCAGCTAATGACTGAATAGACATTACATCAGATCCTTTAGTACAAACCTGAGTTTAAAGTCAGCTAAGGAATATTTAGCCTTTAGCGATAATGTCTTTAATTACTTCAATCAGGAACTACAGCATCTGGTTAGCTAAGTGGCTGGAGACTTAATTTATCATTCAACTGATAATGAATGATAAACTGTGATAAAGTATCTTACGAGGCCAAACCCGTATAGTTGGCAGACTTTTTTACTCAGAAGTGTAAAAATAGTTTATTTTTTCAAGTGAAGAAGCAAGTGAGGAAGCATACAGCATTTGTCCTTCAATTGAAAACTTTTGAAAAAACAACTTGGAGGTATGATGTTATTTTCGGTGAGAGAGGACGATGTTTGTACATGCAGTATGACTTCTTTAATCCCAAATAAGTAGACTCCCTGCCTGACAAACAGTATGATAGTTTTTATGATGTTGTAGCTTCACCAGTAGGCAAACATTAGCTAGACAGTGTTAGCATTTATCCCACAAACTCTAAAGGAAACACAAAGTGCTCAGTGAAAACCAGGTAGAACAAATTGGAATACCTGATCTATCAGCACACACTAGACTGGAGCAGAATGTTTCAAAGTGGTCAGTTTGTATTTTTTAGCTCTTTGTGTGTTTTGTGAGGGGTGGGAAAAGCTTGCCAGTAGGTGGGCAATAAGGTTTTTTGCCACAAGATGACATCACCTTGTAAGAGAGGAAATGGCTGGAATTCCAGTGAGAAAAGTGGTTTCTGTGGGAGAGAGTTTGTCTCTTTGGCATGTACCTTTGGCCTTTATAACACACTAAATAAGAAAGAGAACACACAAAAAAGAAAAACTGAAAAAGCAGCAAACATTAACTTAGTATCTCAAAGTTATGACTTAGTATCTTAAAACGATGATTATTTATGCTCAAAATGTTGACTTATTTTGTCAAAATATGTTATAGTGATGCCTTACAATCTCAAAACAACGACTAATATTTTAAAATATGAGATATTAAGTCAATATGTTAAGATAAAATAGTCATAATTTGAGGTATTAAGTAAATATTGAATTTAATTAAAGTAAAAAATTGGAATTGAGTGGAATTGAGCTTCTATAGTAAACACATTGGCAGTGCAGAACATGTGCCTCCAAGTAGTTTTAAATAAAACAGTGACAAGGACGAAATATAATCATGAAAACAGAGCAGCCAGGCATGCTTAACATTGGCTAAGGACAGACTTATCCAGTAGCATGCATGCTGACATTAAAGCTTGAATGTTAATGACTGCTAACTGGGGAAAAGCTGCTACCTGGGCCTTTCTCTGAAACGCCCAGCCCGGTCTCAGAGAGGGTGCAGTGGTGGCAGTGAGGACAGTGGCCAGACTGGGGCGTTTCTGCATAATTATGTATTGAACAAGCCCCAGGGTATGACCCAGTTCCATTGTGGTTCACAGCAAGGACCTGCGTCTTAGCCCCTGACCTGCTCTTTCCTATCCACCCTCAGCAATGTGTTTAACAGCTCCGCAGAGCAGCCGTGGACATGTTTGTGCTTGAACTGAGGATTTCTTTCTCATTTCGAGGCGAACTCACTAATAGAGTGACCCATAAAGCGGGAGCTGGAGCGCAGCCTGGGTCGCGTGTCTGCGAATCCTCATGGCTGACTACTGTATTAAGGTTCTTCCACCGTGTCGAGGAGGCGTTCAGATGGATCAATGAAATACTGTAGATGGCTTGTATGGCCTGCTTATTGAGCCGCGGGGGATTTTTGTGTTTCTTCATGAATGTTGTTGAAAATGAAATTGAAATTGAGTGTAGCTTCTAAGCTTTAAATCAATAGCAAGTGTGTTTTTAAGTAAATAGTAGTTTATTCATACCAAATTAAAGGATGTCTGCCAGCAGTATGACCTGAACTAATTACTTATTTTCTCATACATAATAACTTACTATGTCAAAATAATGAATAAAAAAGATTGAAATAATGACTTTGTATGTGAAGTGATGTGGAAATTGATTTAATATGTCAAAACAGCTACTTATTTCCTCTAAATACTGACATACTATCTTAAAATGACTTATTTTTTTAACTTATTATTTCAAAACACTGACAAAAAAACTGATGATAAATTTGCATCCTAAAGTGATCTTAAAGTTTTATTTATTATCTCAAAATTGGCTTGCTGTGTGAAACACAATGACTTATTTTCTTAAAATAATAAATTAAAAAAATGACTTTACTCAAGAAATTTACAAGAAATTTACTCAAGCCTTTTATCTACAATATAAAAATTTGACATAGTATTTCAAAATTCTGACTTACAAAAAATTATTAATCTGTATCGTAAAGTTTTTCTGAAACTCTTCACTAATGTCAAAGTACAAATTGCCATGACATATTTAATTTTATGAATGCTTCACTGACTACATTGAAATTGATTTACTATTTGAGTGATTGCTTATTTTCTCAACCAAAAAAAGGAATGTCTTTATTAGAATGATGACTTGTCTTGATTACATTATCTAATGAAGGTTTTAGGATATATTTTCTCTATTGTGCCACAATGTAGTGGATTCTTTCTTAAAGCTGAAGAACTGGACCAAAAAATTTGCACTTATTAGTCCGAGGACTTTAGGTTCAAGCTGTCTAAATGGAGCACAGGTGGAGTTCATTTGCTGATTGCTTCTCAGCCTGGACATAAAGACAGGCCACATGTCAGAGGGCAGAAGACACAGAGGAACGGAGCAACGACAGCAGAAGGTGCTGCTGCTTCTTTCTAATTAGCATTTTGCCTGTGAAGGTTCATTTTTAGTCACATCACGTCAAACTCATTACCACATTAGTGGTAAGCTCCTCCCTAGCAGCAGCCAAACTGTAGTGAAATTCAAGAGGATTATGTCATAATGTGTCTTGAGTACTTGTTAGTGCTTGTGTGAACTCCCCGACAAATTTCTTGCATATGTAGCGCACAGTAGAACTGATTCGGTGTCTTCAACAACCAATGGAAAATTAACATTTCTGTACAAACAGCTGCTTAGTAGGTGTAGGCATGTGTTCCTTCTGCAGTCATTTCTTGGTTTGATGTGAAGAACTCCTGATTATGCAAACCATTGAAAGATCTTCCCGTATGGGTGGCAAGCTAAGACTACAGACTTGTCCACAAATCGAACTTGTTTCTCAAATCAGATCTTCTGAGATGACGTTCAGAATCCGTTCAGATTTGTCTGTTCAGACATTGCCAACTGATCTGCACGAGTTGTAGTAACAATGTAGGCGTCAGTAACAAACCCCAGGACTCTAGTCACTCTGGGTTTGACATGGTTGTTGCTTATTGCATTGCAAATGATGCAAAAGACACTTTGAAATGTCATTTTAAGTGTCCAGACTGAGACGAATCTGTAAAAATTCGATTGCATTTGAAATCACTTCAATGTGTGGTTGGTGGTTGACTGAAAAAAAAGCTTAATAATAGCTAAACCATCAAAGATCCTTGTAAAAGTGCCCTGTTCCAGAGAGGTAAAGCATTGTGTAACCCATTCCAGTACTTAATACTAAAACTCCTGAAACCAAAACCCTAGAGTCATTGGATAGAATGATGCTACACCTCTGGCATTACAGGGCTAATGCATGACTGGATTACTGACTGGGCCAGTGACCTCAAGGGCCCCTGGGCGCTGGCCCAAAACATTTTGCGATGCCTATCAAGTCAAGTCAAGTCAAGTGGGTTTTTATTGTCATTTCAACTACATACAGAGTACACAGTGAAACAAAACAACGTTCCTCCAGGACCATGGTGCAACATAGACAGTGCATACAGACACAAGTGCAACACAAACAAACAAGTACGGACAGACAACACAACACAGTACAGACAGAGAATAATAAATAATTGCTGGTTGTGTGCAAATTGTGCAATGTGTAATAAATAGAGTCCAGTGAGGTAGTAAAGTTGTTAGTGCAATGCTTTGTGCAAAAAATGCTTCCCTTTTTTTATCTGGGGTAAATGGTTGGAGAAAGATATCAGTTCAGACGTTGAGTTGTGTTGAGAAGTCTGATGGCTTGGGGGAAGAAGCTGTTGCAGAGTCTGGTCGTGTTGGACCGGACGCTGCGGTACCTTCTTCCTGATGGCAGGAGGGAGAACAGTCTGTGTGAAGGGTGGGTGGGGTCATCCACAATGCTGGTTGCTTTGCGGATGCAGCGGGTGGTGTAAATGTCCAAGACGGAGGGGAGAGAGACTCCGATGATCCTCTCAGCTGTCCTCACAATGCGTTGGAGGGACTTGCGGTCAGAGGCTGTGCAGGTCCCAAACCAAGCAGTGATGCAGCTGCTTAGGATGCTCTCTATGGTTCCCCTATAGAAGAGGGTGAGGATGGGTGGAGGGAGACGGGCCTTTCTCAGCTTCCGGAGGAAGTAGAGACGCTGCTGGGCTTTCTTGGCTGTAGAGCTGGTGTTCAGGGACCAGGTGAGATTCTCCGCTAGGTGGACACCAAGGAACTTGGTGCTCTTAACGATCTCCACAGAGGAGCCGTTGATGTTAAGCGGAGAGTGGTCCGGTCTTGATTTCCTGAAGTCAACAACCATTTCCTTGGTCTTCTCTACATTCCAGTGAAGGTTGTTGACTGTACACCAGTCTGTCAGCTGCTGTACCTCCTCCCTGTATGCTGACTCGTCGCCTTTGCTGATGAGACCCAGCACAGTTGTATCATCGGCGAACTTTATGATGCTGTTAGAACTGTGTTTCGCAACACAGTCATGAGTCAGCAGGGTGAACAACAGAGGACTCAGTACACTGCCCTGGGGTGCCCCAGTGTTCATGGTGATGGTGCTGGAGCTGCTGTTCCCGAACCGGACTAACTGGGGCCTCCCTGTCAGGAAGTCCAGGATCCAGTTGCACAGGGGGGTGTTGAGGCCCAGCAGGCTTAACTTCCTGGTGAGATTCTGCGGGATGATGGTGTTGAATGCTGAACTGAAGTCTATGAACAGCATTCTGACGTAGGTGTCCTTCTTCTCCAGGTGGGTAAGGGAGAGGTGAAGGGTGGTGGTGATGGCATCGTCCGTGGAGCGGTTGGGACGATATGCAAATTGCAAGGGGTCCAATGAAGAGGGCAGTTGGGTTTTGATGTTCCTCATGACTAGCCTCTCGAAGCACTTCATGATGATGGGCGTGAGAGCTACGGGACGGTAGTCATTGAGGCAGGACACCGTGGACTTCTTCGGCACGGGGATGATGGTGGTGGTCTTGAGGCACGTTGGGACAGTGGAGCTGCGCAGGGAGACGTTGAAGATGTCCGTGAGAACATCTGTCAACTGGTCTGCACACTCTCTGAGCACTCTGCCAGGGATGTTGTCTGGTCCTGCAGCTTTCCGTGGGTTGACTCTGCGCAGAGTTTTCCTCACGTCCACTGCAGTCAGGCACAGCGCCTGCTCGTCTGGCTTGGGTGTGATCTTGCTCACCAACGTGTTGTTCTGTGCCTCAAACCGTGCATAAAAGTCGTTAAGGGCATCGGGGAGGAAGGCATCACTGTCACAGGACGGTGGCATTGTCCTGTAGTGTGTGATTTCCTGGATGCCCTGCCACATGCGCCGCGTGTCACCCGTGTCCTGGAAGTGGTTGTGGATCCTCTGGGCGTGAGCGCGCTTTGCCTCTCGGATGGCTCGTGACAATTTGGCTCTTGCTCTCCTTAGGGCCGCCTTGTCACCCACTCTGAAGGCCGAGTCGCGGGTCCTCAGTAGCGCACGCACCTCAGGAGTCATCCACGGCTTCTGGTTTGGGCATATGGTGATGGTCTTGGAGACAGTGACATCATCAATACACTTGCTGATGTAGCCAGTGACTGATGCTGTGTACTCCTCCAAGTTAACAGAGTCGCCTTCAGTCGCAGCCTCCCTGAACACGTCCCATGCAGTGCACTCAAAACAGTCCTGAAGGGCAGAGATGGCTCCTGCCGGCCAGGTTTTCACCTGCTTCTGAACTGGTCTGGAGCGTCTGATGAGGGGTGTGTAAGCTGGAGTCAGATACACAGACATGTGGTCCGAGAACGCGAGGTGGGGGCGGGGCTCCGCCCGGTACGCGCTGGGTATGTTTGTGTAAACAAGGTCCAACGCGTTCGCTCCTCTCGTGGCAAAGTCCACATGCTGATGGAATTTAGGGAGGACTGACTGGAGATTAGCGTGGTTAAAATCTCCGGCGACAATGAACAGTGCGTCTGGGTGTCTGGTCTGCAGATCACTGACGCCCCCGTGCAGCTCCCACAGTGCCTCTTTAGCATTAGCGCTAGCGCTAGGCGGTATGTACACGGCGGCTATCAGCACGGCGGAGAATTCCCGTACTAAATAAAAAGGTCTGCACTTAACTATGACGAACTCCACCAGCGGAGAGCAGTGCTTGGCGACAGTCACAGCGTTGTTGCACCATTCTGTGTTGATGTAAACACACACGCCTCCACCGCGGGTCTTCCCGGACAGAGCCGCGCTCCTATCCGCTCTGAACGAGGCTAGCCCGTCTAGCTGAATGGCGCTGTCTGGAATACTGTCGCTGAGCCACGATTCCACAAAGACTAGAGCACAGCAGTCTCTGAACTCTCGCTGGGTCGCTCGCTGGAGTCGAATGCAGTCCAGTTTATTATCGAGGGAGCAGACGTTTGCGAGGAATAGCGATGGTATAGCCGGGCGGCTAGGGCTAGCCTTTAGCCTCGCGCGAACCCCGGCTCTCTTACCGCGCTTCCGCTTTCGCTCGCACCGCTTGCGATGACACTTCCGCCGGGCTCCGCCATCAGGAAACGCCGCGGACTGCAGGCCTGGGTCTTGTAGCAGGCTGAGCTCTTGTAGCGTCTGCAGAACTTCGTCCGAAAGATTGTTTGTAGGCTGATTTCTCCACTGAAGCAGGGTCTGGCGGTGGTAGGATATGTGCACTGGTGTTCCGATGCACATATTTGCAGAGATGGACGAGAATATTCACAAACAATAACACAAAAAGCACCAATTTCTCGGACCAAGAGCGGCCGCTGCGTGTTAACGCGCCGCCGACCGGATGTAGAGTATCAACATTTATGATACAATATATTTTTATTTCTGAGGGTCCTCCATTTTAAGGATCCTCTGACTTTTAGGGACTTTGACCCCAGGGCCTTTTGGGGCCCCTAGCCATGCTTTTGGGGCCTCTAGCTATGCTTTTTGGGGCCCTAGCCATGCTTTTGGGCCCCTTATGAAAATGGACGAGGCGTTGTGACACTGCTCTGACTTTGACTTTTTGCTATTAGGGGTCCTAGAAAAGAGGGGGGCAAAATTATAGAGGGCCCTGGTTATGGTGACCCCTACCAGGGGGCCCTAGAGAAGAGCAGCTCATACTATTAGAGGGCCCTTGATCACGAAGGGTGCGGGGAGTTGCCCAGGGGCCCATACTATCCTAAATCCGTCCTTGGGCTAATGTAGCCCTGTACAGGAAAAACAAATACTACTACATTATGGTTCACATGGTGCTAAGTACACATTAAAGATGCTACTAATGTTTACACAGTGTACTTTTTTGACTATTCCTTGATTTATTTCAGTTTTAGTATTCTTCATAGCATTCATATTAGCTAATGAGCTGGCTATGGAACATACTGTTTAGGTTGAGCTACTTAGACAAGTGATGCAATGGCCATAGCAGGGTCATCAACACAAAAGTCCCAGTTTCCTTGAGTGGATCTTCACCATGTTAAAGGAATCATGTTTACATACATTTGAACTAACTTTGTTACAAACATTGTTACTAATCTGTAAATCCGCTGATCCACTACATTTAAGGCTTCTTGCTGAAGTAGTGGGGAATGTACACATTTAGATAGAATTAAAACATCTGCAACATTTCAGGTTATATTGCATAATCAAATAAATCAAAAAGGGAGGCAAACGGGAATGGCAGTTATACAAGGAGGATTATTGTTTTTTTTAATGGGGGATGATGTATAGTTGGAATCACAGGAACAGCGTTATCCTGGTTCACATCTTACCTTAGTGATCGCTTTCAGTTTGTAAAGATAAATAATGTATCGTCTAACACTACAAAAGTGAAATATGGAGTTCCACAAGGTTCTGTTTTAGGTCCTCTGTTATTTACACTATATATGCTACCATTAGGCTCAGTTATAAATAGACATGGAATTAGTTTCCACTGTTATGCCGATGATACACAACTGTACATATCAGCCAAACCAGATGACAAATCCAGATTAAATAAGATAGAAGATTGTGTAAGAGATATTAGACTTTGGATGCTACAGAACTTCCTTCTTTTAAACCCAGATAAAACGGAAGTTCTCCTCCTCGGCCCAAAGGCTGCTCGGACTACATGTTCAGATTTAATGTTAAATCTTGCTGACTTCTCTGTAGTTCCTGGTTCAGTAGCCAAAAATCTTGGTGTAACAATTGACTCAGATCTGACATTTAATCAACACATCGGTAATATTACAAGAACAGCGTTTCTTCACCTACGAAACATTTCAAAGTTAAGAAATGCGTTATCTGTGTCTGATGCTGAAAAGTTGATACATGCCTTTATAACCTCAAGGCTAGATTACTGTAATGCATTATTGTCAGGATGCTCCAGCAGGAACCTGAATAAACTTCAGTTAGTTCAGAACGCTGCAGCTAGAGTACTAACTAAAACCAGGAAATTTGATCACATCAGTCCAGTTTTATCAGCGCTACACTGGCTTCCTGTTAAATTCCGTATCGACTATAAAATTCTATTACTGACGTATAAAACCCTGCACGGTCTCACACCGGAGTACCTGCAAGATTTAATTTCCTATTATGAACCGCCACGTTCACTCAGATCACAGGATGCTGGTTTTCTAATAGTTCCTAAAATTCAGAAGACTACAATGGGGGGAAGAGCTTTTTCCTACAAAGCCCCAAAATTGTGGAATAATCTCCCAGTTAATGTTCGGGACTCTGACACAGTCTCAATATTTAAGTCTAGACTAAAAACATACTTGTTTAGTGTAGCTTTTTGTAATTAAGCTTCTCTTTTAGATAAAGGCAGGAGATCTGGGGGTTCTTGGACACAGAGGTTTATGGTAAACTGAGATGTTGGTGCTGTTGTTCCAACACTTCACGCGATCACACAGGTTTGTTGATGGTGGAGTGGGGGGACCCCAGTGTCTCAGGGTACTCTCATGTCCATGTTACCTTCTGGTTCTCTCCTTTTAGTTTAGGCTGTTATAGTTAGATCTGCCGGAGTCACCAACCACACTCTAAAATTCTGAAAATTCATATTCTCTACAGTCTTACTCCTGAGCCCAACTAACTCTTTCTCTTTACTCTTCCTGAGGAAATGACTGTCCTCCTGTCTGTTGAAGGCTGTTGAAGGACTGATCATCGGGCCATCACCCCACCATCACCAGCCAGCTCACCTGTCCATTTACTGCTACACCCTCAGTTACATCACTGTGCCATCCAGATGCACCAGCACTGAGATAGGATGGGACTGTTTCAGCTCACGCCCACTTTACATAAAGACTGTCATAGACTGCCTCAGCCAGAGACTGCCTCAGTCATACACTGCCTCTATCTGTGCAGCTTCTAAAGCTTTGCTATCCAGATTTCAAACAGAGACTCCTTTCTTTGGTATTTAGTTCAAACTGTAAATACTGTTTGACCAGAGGAGGATGGGTCTCCCCTTGTGAGTCTGGTTCCTCCCAAGGTTTCTTCCTCCAGTTGAGGGAGTTTTTCCTTGCCACTGTTGCCTCTGGCTTGCTCACTGGGGGACATATGTTATAACTGTTTTCAAAACTCTGTAAAGCTGCTTTGAGACAACATCGTTGTAAAAAGCGCTATATAAATAAAATTGACTTGACTTGACTTATACACTCAAAGCAAGCCCTGTTCCTTTCCAATAAATACTAAATCATCCTTCATAGCTCCTGCATAGCTTGAAGAAAATAATGGGCATTGCTTATCTGATGTTTTTGTTCATTATGAAAATCAATCATGGCAATCATCACATCATATTAAAAACACATCTCTAGTTTCCATTTATTTTATAAGAGTTCTTTGGGAAAAGCCAGGAAGCAAAGCGAATGAAGTGGGCCTACAAGGGCTCATTAGTGAGGGTAATAATATCAATGAGCAGCGGAGGCAATCAGAGGCTTCATACTGTGCGGGGCATGTGGAAAAATTTGAACGCTTTCGTCAAAATCAATTCATCATTCGAATGAAATTAATGTGTGTGAGGGAGGATTGTGTGCAGGGGACCTGTAAAGCGGGTGGGTGTTGGTGAGCACCTACAAGTAAGAAGAACATCATATACACAAGTACCCCATCATCATGTAATGAGCCAATTAATCAATGTCATACAATAAAAACAACAAACCTCATATTCAAACATGCTGAAGTGTGGTATTGTGTGCTGACAGAAGCTATACTACAGTTGGGCAGGAGCCCATCAGTGCAGATCACCTTTGGTTTGTGTGAGTTGCAAATGGAGCTGAGTTTAGCTGCTATTAAATTTGAAATGTAAATCTTTTCTGGTTTTCACATGAAATCCATTCACAGTCCAAAGTGATAAACCTTGCTGACAGAAACAGAGTGACTCGCCAGGTTGCAAGTCGCATTCAGCACCTGATAAACAACATAAGTGTGCATGTTTGTAGCTGCTCGAGAGTTTGTGAGGTGCAATTTGGGTGTTAAATAAGTTGATGAAAATGTAAGTTGATGATTAACCACATGCTATCTTTGACAATCGTTATTGTTTTGAGCTAACTAGATCTGCTAATGCTCATCCAGGTATTAGTTATTAGCTAACTTAGTTAATTGATAGTCTTTGCATTGTGGTTCTAGATGGTTCTAGCTAGCAGTTTCTTGCTAACAGTGAAACTTGGATTTAAATGTTAGCTAACTGCAAATATTAGCTTGCTAGTTATGTCTGTGTGGCAGTGGTTCTAGCAAACTGAGCTAGTTGGCTGAAATCTAGGTTATAGCTAGTGCTATCTTACCCAGCTAATAGTTTTTTTGCTAATAGTTTACAACAGATAGTGCTAATAGTGAAATCTGGATTTAAGAGCTTGCTAGTTATGCTTTTGCTAGTTTTTTGTTTTTGGTGGTTCTGGCAAACTGAAATAGTAGACTGGCTACATATTTGAAATAATCTCATGAAATCTGGTGTAGGATAATGAGTGGAAACCTGGCCTTTTCACCTTGCTAGACAATTATTTTAGAAATCAATTTTGTTTGTGTTGTAGTAGTAGTAGTAGTAGTAGTAATAGTAGTAGTAGTAGTAGTAGTAGTAGTAGTAGTAGTAGTAGTAGTAGTATTATTATGGATACATATATGAATTTTGGTAGTCAAGAAGTACATATTCTGTGGTATTTGATATGTTCCTGTGGTGGTCAAGACGAAAATAACTGTCTAGACCACTGATAATCATGAATGACTGCAAATACACATTACAATTTAAACCAGTGTGCAAATAGCTCTTGGCATTTTATAAACATCTTACTCAATAAAGTTGTAAACTATGATACAACCTTAATTTAAACCTAGTCTATTGTTTTTTTATAAATCCTCTTCAATCAAAAGCAATTCAAAAGTATTTTGTTGCACAAGTCATGACTGAGGAAGCTAAATATATAATTTCTTCATACAGTAGTCCTCTTCCATGTAAAAGTTTAAAAGCCTATCATGTTTTCATGACATCAGTGCTGATAACTCCATAGAATTATTCCCACAAATAAGACAGCTACGGAGACAGTAGTGCTCACCCACCTCTGAAGTCCCAATTTAACTCCTATAGTTTTTTTAGTCTCAACTCAGGAATCATGGCTGGTTCCTCACCATCTGACACCATTTAATTGCTGTGGTGTGTTCAGATAAGGTGCGTATGGTAGAAATATGGGTATTTAACGGACAAAAGCAGAAAAGGAGATTCATTACACTCCATGAGAGAGCAAATGAGAGTGGGATTATAATGGAAGTCTTGGACAGTTCAAATCCTATTAGATATGGGTCAATGCACTGATAATTAGAGGGGTCGCGGTTTTTTTTTCCTCTCTCTCTAACGCCTGACATGGCTAGCGTCTGTCACTGTCATCGTTCCGCAGATGTTACTGCCCTCTACTGCATTGGCTGCGAAATTAACCACGTCTGGTCAAGCACAGGGATAGGCCATTGAAATATATACCCCTGATATCAAGACCGAAATCTTTAGACTCTGTATTTTATGGTAAAAGAGAAGGGGCTAGATGGGCTAGTTGGCTTCTTTACATGTTCCTTTGTTGGCAGACATGTTTCAGTAAGCTTATCTCTGTGCACTGTTCCAGGTTCTTGAAAGCTGAAGGACGGCTTTCATAAACCAAGCTGCCAGTTTCAACCATGGAGGATTGCAGCACCTGCAGCATTAGCATCAATATGTTTCAGTGGGATTTATTCAGTGTCACATGTACATGTCCTGGACTTTGCCACCTTTGCTTCATAACGAGAACACGTCTAAGGGCCAACTTTTCTTGCTGGATTGCACTGTTAACAAAGGTGCACCACATTTTAAGCCCGCACAAAAATGCTCTATTATTTGCTTATTTAACATCCACAGTTATCAATAACAGAAGCAAAAAAACTAGCTAGAAAAATGCTATCTTTAGACAAAGTTTATTCTTTCAAATGAAAGCTTTTTGAAATCTGAACTGGGAATGGTCACATACAGCCTTGAGGTAACCCTGGTTTGATCTCCATCAGTATAATGTTGACTAGTGCACCAACTCCCCCGATTTTGAGTTGTGCTTTCGGTATGAATTGGAATTTAGACATTTTCCTGCCCACATTTGGGTCTCAATATATAGTTGTTTCCAGATGTTCTGTCTCAGCGTCCACACTAAGGGTTTGGGATTTTGCTTAAGTGTGATGGATTTTGAAAGTGTGTAAGTGTTCTTTTTGATAGCAAGATTGACAGTAAGTATTGTATCTCTGTTGGACATGCAGTGATTTTAGTGTTCATCTTTTGGAACCTCAAAACATCTTCTAAGAGGTCTTTAGGAAAGTCATTTCTGCATGTTTGCACAATGGATGCTCTTTTTTCCCCACTTATTGAGATTTCTCTCTTTTGTTGTGTTCATATTTAATGAAATACTATTCTATATCATATTACTATCATTTAGAATATCTTATTCTGCATGCCAGAGGTGTGAAAATGAGACCAAATGTGAATGTATCAGTGCACACTGCAGTCAGAAATAGGAGACTAAATGTGAAGGTATCACAGCAGCCAAGCTTGGGCACAAGAACCCTGCTCTGTGCTTGTGCGTGAGCAATGATGATAAGTAAAAACCAAAAACATTCTCCAGAGAACAAACAATCACTGAAAAAGGATCAACATAATGGAAACTTAAAATCGAATTAGGAAAATCTTCTATTACGTCAGAAAATAATTATTTTGAAGTTTACACAGAACCATACTATCTGGCAGCAGACTACTGACTTAAACCCTATCTGATTATACTCATTAACCATTAGGGCAGCCTGGTCACTCAGCCAGCCAAAGTCTGCCCCTCCCCAACAATAATCCCCCCCACCCCCAACCCTCACTCTGTTTCAACTATTGAGATACATGATGCCAGCATATGTGGAGGACAGACAGTCATTGTTGGTGAACCTGAAAGAACACCCAGCTTTTCCAGTCTGAGAATTGTTTACTTTAACCAAACGTTGTCCTGCGGTTGGCGCCGTGATGAAGGAAGTTCAACTGTTTTTTACATTTGCCATGGATGGGCTCTTCGTCCTTTAGTGCATGGTCCAGGCCCACGTAAGCAAGGCTGCAGGGTTGAAAACGAGGATTGTGTGTGAGATTGAGCAGGATGTAGGGTGATTTATGCAAGGCTGGATGTTCTGTTCTGATTGCACTAGCAGAACTCTAGAGGGAGGCGATCCAATCCCAGTTAACAGCAGGAACAAACTCTGCGGGTCCGTTTCCCAGGCTCTCCCGCCCTCACTTTCCTGTTACAAGGTTCGATCCTTGCAAATCTTTTTTTTTTTTTTTGATATTTTATTTCCCCGTAACCTGGTCAGTTTGAATCGGAAGTGCTGGACGTTTTGAGTAATGCTTGCAGTCGCATAAATTCTAGGTTAATACTAGATACAGATTCTTGGCATCCAGTGAGTCTACAATAGGCGCTGCAGAAGGTGAAATATATAAAGTCTTAGCAATCGCTCTATAGATTCCTGCTTGAGCATGTCCTGTTTATGCTTCTTTTATAGCAGAGCATAGTTTCAGCAAGTTTTTTAAACACTACACAGTGTTTCTAGCCTCAAATAATACATGTCCAGATAGGTTTCGCAGTGTGGCAGGCATCGATTTTCAGAGTGAGCGAAGAAGAATAAGCGGATAAAACATTTAATATTTTGTCTTTGTACTATTTTTCAAATACAGGTCAAAGTAAGTTTAGAAATTATTTTTCAGAAATTAATTTTCTGTATTTATTTTAATTTTACTTACTGGCTCAACTTTTTTATTGGATTTGTTGCTAAGACATTTAGAAACCGTTAAACATATCGGGATGAGGGGAATAAAAACTAGATCAGGATATTCTTAATACATAAAAACATCTGTTTTAAAAAGCTTACATCAAAACTACAATACCTGTCTACAATACCTCAATATCTCTTTCTGGTGTGTGGAAGCTGAAGTACCAGACCTAAGGTGTACTAGCTGAACTGAAGCTCATCATAAATAGAAGAAAGGCAATAAATCTGTATCAGACACATTCAAAGTGACAATTTGAAAGAATTGTATTGAACTTGTACCCCCCCCCTCGTCTCTCTCTCTCTCTCTCTCTCTCTCTCTCTTTCTTTCTTTCTCTCTCTCTCTCTCTCTCAGGTTTCCAATTTCCGCCTACTACTGATTACCTTCATTCATTCTCATCCAAAATGGGATCCACTTGCATTCAGGAGTTATTTTCAAAGGAGGAAATGACTCCCCTTCCCACTGCAATCACAAAGCATGTTCTTGCACAGGAGGAGCTGAGGTCAACACCTCAAACATCCGACTCATTCAAACCACAGTCGGATGCATTGCAGTTGAATCAGCGAACTCTCGGCAGGAGGCTGCAGGAGTTCATTGAGTTCTGGGTACAGCAGCACTGGGACAATTGATCACTGTTTCCAGCAGCTGGGCTCCCTCTAGCCAGGCTTTGTTCAGCATGGCTGAGGTCAGGGCTTCCCCAATGACATCATCGCTCAGCTGATTATCACCACCGGTTTTCCATTATTCTAAATGCAGTGACAAAGGATTCCTCCCGCCCTGCTCTTACTCACTGCGTTTGCATATCTAGTGTTGTTTGGGACCGAGACATTGCAGAGTTGAAAATGAAATGGGAAAATGGGAAAGTATAATAAAAATGCATGTGTAATAAGTGATGACCAAACAAAATACATTAAAAAACCCTGAACAGGAAAATTAGTTATATTAAATGAATGAATATTATGAATGTAGAGGTTTAAAAAATGTAAGATTAATAGTTTAAAACCTTTTAGTTTAAGGAAAAAAAAGTTTTGACTTTCTGTCAAATATATATATGTGTGTGTGTGTGTGTGTGTGTGTGTGTGTTGCAGAAATATTTATTAAAGTAAGGACTTTTAACAGCTAGCCTCAGCCCATCTTCTCTGCAACAACACAATATCTGGTATAGGGTAGTGGGTTACACCATTGCCATTATAAACTGGGGTTCAGTTCCTCACCTGGGCAACCCTACACTATTCCAGTCCTTTGACAAGACTCCTAACACTACCTTCACCTACCTGTGTACATGTAAACTGTAAATTGGTTTGTGTACATGAATGGATTCATACCTGAATCAGCCTTCCACATGGATGAGTGGGCCCAGAGAATGCCACGAAAGCGTTCCCCAGACCATAATGTTGCCACCTACAGTGTAATATTATAATAATAATAATAATAATAAATACTGTTATGTACGTCTTTTTTGGCAAACTCCAGATTTTTAGTTGCTGGACAGATACTTTTCTTATTTTTGCTTATTTACTTATTTATTTCTTCTTTTTGTTACCCACAGTGATTTCAGCATGTATTCTTTGTGTCTATAACCTTGTTGATGAGTTCTCATGTCAAAGCAAAAATCAATAGGTTAGATCAGCAGTACATCATCTCTCCTGCTACAGCAAGTGTGTGGGGGAATATGTCTAAAGCCTCAGACAGCCAGTTACAAAAGTTTTAGAAAAGTATGGTGTTCTCACAAAACATTCATAGAGAAATACTGAATGTTAGCAGCATGAGTTTCTTGTTACTTGGGTAACAGTAAGTTGCAAGTTGACTAAATGTTGGCCCACACTTCAGTTCCCTACATCCTACTTGCATATGTTTTTTTATTAGCTTCACAGAAGTTACTGAAAACTGACCAATACATGCACTCTGTGAAATCTGTTCCCAAAGAAGCTGCTGAGAAATTGGTCGAGCTTCAGCTGTACTGAAGTAGACTATGTTGTTGCAGCTAATTAAAACTAGTCAGGTTGGAAAGGGTAACAAATTTGTCGTCATGCTAATGTTTGCTTAATTACATGTAAAAAGAGACGCGATGTGGTTTATTGTACCCATGTGAGTACATACATATAAAATAGACACTTTACATTAGCTTTGCTTTTTTATATTATGAAAACTTCACTTTTCTGTGTACTGATGTATGCCAGCCCAGTGGAGAGTGAGGCAGGGTAAAACAATACCTCATTATCATTTAAAGAAACAGACACTCAAAGAGGTCGTTCTTAGAGGAGCTGTTTAGACAGGGTGAGAGGGGAGCTGTCATTCTAGATCTTGGTTGTTTTACTGACATTCCATTAAGGCCTCAAAGAACCTTGGGAACAGATAACTTGTAAGAAACTTGTGTTGTTCTTGCATTTATTTTATATACAGTATCTCACAAAAGTGAATACACCCCTCACATTTTTGTAAATATGTTATTATATTTTTCACGAGACAACATTTAACATATGACACTTTGATATAATGTGAAGTAGTCAGTGTACTGCTTGTGCAACAATGTTAAGTTACTGTGCCCTCAAAATAACTCAACACACAGCTATTAATGTCTAAACCGCTGGCAACAAAAGTGAGTATATCACTTGAAAGTGAAAATGACAACATTTTGCCCCAAGTGTCAATATTTTGTGTGCCCAACATTATTGTCCAACACTGCCTTAACTCTCTTGGGCATGAAGTTCACTAGAGCTTCACAGGTTGCCACTGGAATCCTCTTCCACTCCTCCATGACGACATCACAGAGCTGGTGGATGTTAGAGACCTTGCGCTCCTCCACCTTCTGTTTGAGGATGCCCTACAGATGTTCAATAGGGTTTAGGTCTGGAGACATGCTTGGCCAGTCCAGCACCTTTACCCTCAGTTTCTTTAGCAAGGCAGTGGTCATTAACTTGTTGGAAAACTGCCCTGCGGCCCAGTTTATGACAGGAGGGGATCTTCTTCAGTATATTACAGTACATGTTGGCATTCATGATTCCCTCAATGAACTGTAGCTCCTCACAGCCAGCAGCACTCATGCAGCCACAAAACCATGACACTCCCGCCACCATGCTTTACGAGGCAAGACACACTTGTCTTTGTACTCCTCACCTAGTTGCCACCGCACACGCTTGACACCATCTGAACCAAATAAGTTTATCTTGGTCTCATCAAACCACAGGACATGGTTCTAGTAATCCAAGTCCTTAGTCTGCTTGTCTTCAGTAAACTGTTTGCTGACTTTCCTTCATCTTTAGAAGAGGCTTCCTCTGGATATGACGCTTAACATGTGCACTCAACTACTTTGGTCAAGTATGGCGAGTCCTGTTCTGAGTGAAACCTGTCCTTTCAGTTTCAGGGTGTTGGCAGTCTTCTTATAGCCTAGGCCATCTTTATGTAGAACAACAGTTCTTTGCCATGAGGTGCCATGTTGAACTTCCAGTGACCAGTATGTGAGAGTGACATGACACCAGGCAGATAAAATGGCTAGTTGGGCACAATTTGAACCATTTTCACTTAGAGGGGTTCTCACTTTTGATGCTGGCAGTTTAGACACTAATGGCTGTGTGTTGAGTTATTTTGAGGGCACAGCAACTTAACACTGTTATACAAGCTGTACACTGACTACTTTACATTATATCAAAGTGTCATATCTTCAGTGTTGTACCATGAAAAGATATAATAACATATTTACAAAAATGTGAGGGGTGTAAGCTACTGTATGAAGGATGTCACTTAATAAAGCTTAACATTGTTAGGTTTATATGTGTTAAATTCTGTTATTGTACAAACAAATACACAGGTAGCAATATAAGTCAAGTCATAATTCATATGAAGTGCAGTTTTATGGCTGCTCTGATAAACCCAGTCAATAATACTTGCATACCAATCTGAAATGGGCTCTGAATGATGTTGTGCACTCCCTCAGAATGAATTGCTGTATATCTAACAATAAAAGAAACCTTGTGCTGTTATGCAGTAATGGATGTAGGCTATGTGCTAAGGGGTTTGAACCTGGCCAGCATGAACACACATGCACGATACCTCTTCTGATGGCATATTTAAATGAGTTAACAATGACAAATTCTCAGAATAGATCACTACTCTTATTTTTAATGGGACTAATAACAAACAACGTATTTACATATTTTGACCAAAGTTGTTGTACAGCAATTTCTCATTAGATTGTATGGGATTTGTGCAAGTGTTCTGTAAACATTTGTGAGTGGAGCATGTTAGTTATTGAATAGGAAGTCTGCATGTAAAGGAGTTGCTGTATTAGCTCTACAAATACATTTAAAGTCAAGAATTGGGTGGGCTAGTTTACTTAAGGGGAAAAAAAATAGCCTGCCCTCCTACACTGCAGAACCAGCAGGCCTATCAAGTATCTATGCGATGAATATTGTTATAAAGATCAGACGCCAAATCTTGGTGTACTGTTAACTATTGTCTTGTCTTGTCTGAGGGTGTTCAGTTTCTGAACTTGATCACAAAAGTGGTGGCCTCACTTTGAAATCTCCTCAAATCTTCAAGGGAAGAGCCTCAAATGTTCCTCAGGGAACTTTTTGTTAAGCGCTACTCCCTCTGAAACGTGGAAATAATATTTTACGACGCCCATAGCCACGGGCTACGGGACCGCTATTATGCTGGCATTAAGGACTAGCGTTTGGAGTTTTACATAAGTGGGATGGCAACATTAAAGTGACCCAGCTGATGTAGTCCTGCTCCAAATCTCAGAGCTTTTAAAAGCACAGGCCTGGAGCCATGGACTGCTCTCCAAAAGAAACGAGGTGTGTGTATGTGTGTGAAGTGGGGTGGGGGTGGGGTTAGCTGTGAATGTGAAGGAATGATCCAGTTAAATTATGGGATGCAGTGAGGGAACTGTTTGAAGGTTAATCAATACTGCTGCTCGGCCTGCGCTTACATTCGACTCTCCGAGAGCAAATACAGATGGCGCACACACAGTCTAACGATGTCTCCCGTGGATTCTCAACAAGTCTATATTGAAGTAAATTACATCTCTAGACTTAGTATTGATGTCATGCTTTTTGATTCTTGGTGAAATTAAGGGAAATAGCTTTGTATAATGTTTGACATAAAAGGTTCTGAGCTGTATGGCATATCATGCTGTAGCCAGAGGTATGTTTTTCCTTGTGAAAGCTGTTTGTGAATACTACTGCTTGTTTGGATTCAATTTCTTTTGCATAAGCAGGCAAGAAATAAGCTTTCCTTTGAACAAGGCTAGAGGTCTGCATGGGCATGAAATTAAAACCCAAACCAGATCTGTACCCGTGACTTTGAGGCCTTGGGGGCCCCCGAACAACATCTGGGTTATTACTGTACCATTATGTTGTCTAAGCTGATCAGTCATATCTCAAAAAGAAAGATGGGGTGCATCTGGAGCTGAAAAACAGAAAATGATTTTGTGATGTTAGCATTATGCCATTTGTTATGGCTTGTAGTTGAACATTCAGTAGTATGTATGTAGTATATTAGCCTAAAACTACTTTCACTGTTAATCCAGGTTTCCATACTCAGGCTGGGATTAGTTCTCAGGGATTTGCACATGACAGCAATTTTACAATACAACAGCTAGCAAATTTGGGTTTGGTTGGGTGGAGAAAATGAGGGGCCCCCCATCTTGTTAGGCCTGTGTAGTTAAGATTCCTCTCACCTAATGCATAAAAGCTTACTTAACAAGCAAGGGCAAAGATCTGCTGTGACTTTTCCACCTGCCCAACACATCCAGCACATTGTCCATGGTGTGATATAAACTAAGAAACCAGAGCCAATTCCAGTGATTATAACTTTAATAAAGCAAAAATTCTGTGTAAGTGTGCTTGAACTTTATATGGGAGCTATCTGTTAATGAAAAACACACCCACTACATAAAAAGATACTAATTACAAAACAAACCCAAACCTGACCCAAGCCAATTTGGCTCAAACCTGGCCCAAAACCTGTTGCATGAGCTCGGGTCAGGTAGCACTCACTGAGTCGCAGTTTATCTGCAGCAAAAGTAAGAAAACAAAGTACCATTATTCCATAAAAAAGTGATTTGCTTCACAATATTTTGTACCCATCACTGATTATAGACGCAGGAGCACCTCATAGTCCATACGGCATGTGGTTGTAATCAAAAAGCATTTGAGACTTAGGATGTCTGGGGCTAAGTGGGTGCTATTTCCACAGACTAAGGTAATGGGACCCTGTTGTAAGCTAATGGGACTCAGGTGTGCTTTGGAGACAGTCTGAAGAAAAAGGTAATTCCATATAAATGTTTTAGGCAGCGTCGGAAGAAATGGAATAATCTGAAAATCCATTTTCCATCCAGAGGCAGCAACGTGCTGGAGCCTATACTTATATGGGTAAATGGGCATGCTGACGATGTTTAGTCTGCTATCTATAGCACGGTCTGCAATCATTTTCATTATTTATCTTTATGCTCCACTTGATTAGCATTTCTGATTTTTTTGGTCGTTTTCAAAGATCAACACGTTCCAGACTAGGCTAACTATTTCCATAGCGCTGACCTACAGAATTCAGAGTCTTTCTTGCTAAGCTTTAGCTTACTACTCATTACACTGTACCATCAGCAACTTCCAATATTCTCCAATATCGGTGCCATTTTTATATGAATCATTGTCTGGTTATTGCACAGATGGTTTGGATGATGAGATTCTTCCTAACATGGTTGTTCTGCAGGTCCAGAAGTCATTGAAGAAGCTGTTCTTTAATCTTGGAAAGATATAAGAACAAAACAAAACTGGCATGAATTAAAATTGGTCTGTGAGGTTACACAAGTGCTGAAAACCTCCAATATTAATAGCCATTTAAAGACAATTCTGAAATTCCCAAACCCTTTTCTCATCCTTTGGTTGAATGATCTCACAGCCTTTGGAAGTCTTCTGTGTATTTACCGAGCCACATTAGCTTAGTCACTCATAAATTCAACATGACCTGCATGATCTAAACGTCCCCCCTTTTCCAATTTCTTCGAAACTGAGAAGTAAATTCTCCAGGTTGATGTGATTAATTGTTCAGATGTAACATTGCTCTCCAACTATATTTGAATGAGGAAGCTGTGGGCCATTAGCAGAAAAGTCCCCCGACAAAAGTGAAGTCATTCCTTTCCTCTTGCCGGGAGAACGAGATGCTTTTGTTCCCTACAGAGTTCTCTGGCTACTGGCAGAAATGTGGGGGTTGAAAGACTAAGGCAGAGAGGGAAATCTATCACTCTGCTTTCTGTTTGTCTTTCTGCTGAGTGTCATTCTTGCTTTAAAAAAGTCGAGCCTGCTGCCCCGGGTCAATGCACATGGCACCAATTACTAGTTGAGCAGGATGACTGTGCACACCAGGTAAGGATTAGAGAATGAGTGGACCAGACATGACTCAATTTGAAAGCTACATGGAGAAAAGAAACTAATCAAGAGCCAAAAACATTACAGCCAGCACCATTATAAATCTTGGAGATAAACAATAGAGTAATATATGAGACTTATAGAATCTGATTTTATCATTGAAGCCTCCCCCCAGTTTCCTTGGGGTGAAGGAGAGCAGATTCATCTTTTTAATTATGGGTTTTTGATCTTCTTTTACTTTCACACAGGTTTTCTTTTAGTTCAGAAATGTGATTTTATTGTGATTTCTCTTTAGAGGGCTAGTAATTTAGCTTGTGATGGAACAATACAGAGGGAAGTCAATGCTAATAGTTTTTTTTTTTTCCATTCCAGACTTGTCATTCTCTATCCAGACTTGTTGAGAGGAGTGGATCCAGGAAAACATCTCATCTTTGTTCTCCCTCTGAAGTCATGACCTCGGTGTCCTGAGGGTTTGAACTCATGGTCCTTAATGTATGTTTGTACAAAGCAATGTGCCATGCAATTGGGTCCTAATGACACCTTTAGTTTGCAGCACATTCCTCAGCATTCTCTGTGCTTCTACACATGTGGTGAACTTAACTATGTCACCATTCTGTAGATTAGCCTTTAGAAGTTAATTGTCATTCTTACTTAGCTCCACTGTTCAAGCATTACTTTAAAAATGTAAGTACTGACTACTTCTTCATCTGTAACATAATCTGAATGATTATTATATATTATGTTATTACTCATTTTTGGATTACTTGTTTTTAAAAGTCATAAGTGAAGCCAAGTTATAAACAATTTTTAACAAGACATCGTTAACATAATACAAAGAATTTTTCAAACAAAACGAAAGGTGGGAAATGGAGGGGGCTAGGTCGGGATGTCCCTCTAATTTCTATTTACTGTAAATCTAACCTGTGCCTTAGTTTATGTGCAGGATGATGAGAATGATGATGATGATTCATAAACCTACACTACACAGTTAGAAGAACAGCATATTATTTTTTCAAAGCACAAAAAGAAAATCTTTTTCAAGGGTGAATCTTTCCCCATTGCCTGGAGTAAGAAGCCGCCTTTCTGAATTGAACCATTTGTCATCTAGGTTTTGCAGAATGTATAATTAATATGCTCCAGTCTTTGCATATATCAAAAAATGTGCTGTTAACCAGAGAACACAACTTAGAATATTCTATTTTAAGGATGTTATTATATTTAAAAAGCTATTTTTCCAGGCAGGAAACTGTTATTTGTTCAGCAAAACACTTTATTTATTAAACATTCAAACAACATTAACACAATAAGTAGTGCTTTTACATACATCAGTGTGTTTATTTAACCCTTTCCAAGCTTTTTTTTGTGGTAACCCAGTATTATGTTTATAGTTATCAGCTAATACCTGCTTTGGCTACTGAGTACTTATGCAATGTCTGGGACGTCCAGGAGAGATCTGGAACTAAACTTTGTTCTACAAACTGGAGCTCAAGGTATTTATTTATATTTATGCTACTTTGTACTGTATTTATGCTTATTTACATCTGTAAGATTGAGATTTGTTGTAGATTTAATAACATACAAAACAGCAAAACAGTTGAAATTCAACTTAAATAAATAATTGTGATTTCTATTGATGACATATTATAATGTAAATAATGAATGTATTATTGTTGGGTTATTATTGTTGTTGGCTACAAATACCTTTTTTTCCCTCTTACAACCAACAACAACAAACTGTTCTCGCAACAACCCCCATCCACTCTGTAACAAGAGAGTATTAATGCATAGATCACTGTTATCCGGTGACAAAAAAAAAAAGTTTACTGACCCCAAAAATTTTCCAGAGCAAGAACTCCCAGGAAATATTACCCAGGAGCTTCTTTTCCAAGTCATCTACTTATAGGTGTCTGTTAACACTTCACATGTGCGATCTAATCATAAGTGGACGGCTCAGATACAGTTCTGAACAGTACAGGTGTAAACATTGTTTAAAATGCATCTTGGAGACACAATGTAGTCTCATCACTCAAACCACCCTTGAAGGTGGTCAGGGATGCATATAACCACATACCCTGTACATTGTGAACACCAAAGTGTCTTAATGCGTCTCTGCCATTAGCGGTACAAGAGACTGACACAGTGAATGTGTGTGGTGCCCGTCCTCTAGTAACGAAATACGTTCACCAGAGAAGATTTTAAAACGCATGGACATACCAAGTGTGAACGACTAAATGTCCATTTATGGTTAAACCAGATGTGATATGAATTGAAACAGGCTTGTACAGCCAGGGGTGTAGCAGCAAATTCTGGGCCCTGTACATCTTAATGTCAGTGGGCCTCTATCCATGCCAGTACACGAGGAACGTGAGCAAAAAAAAAAATCTGAATTTTCATGGGCCCCTCTTCCTACTCGGGCCCTCGGTAGTCAGGTTCACCATTACCACGCCCATGTGATCAGCACTTAACTGAACATCTAGTGACTCAAACTAACATGCTTATGCTATAACAATGACAGAATTATATAATAATAGTGGAATAATTATAACTTGTAGGATTCAAGGCTTGTTTCATATCTTTGGAACAACACTTATGTCCTGATTTACATTTTCTTTTTTTTTTCTTTCTGCTCTGCAGCTATAAAATGACTTATGAAAAAAAGAAAAGATGTATATGAAAATCCACACTGCTGTTTAAGTCACAGTAAAGAGAACTACTGAGGGAAATCTATCCTGCGTGGGAGACATTTTTTATAGCGCTGTAATTGCATAGGAAACTGAAACAACCCTCGGCCTCAGAGCTTTGGGCCAGAGAAGTCCCCAGTTTATTACGGCATGCTGCAGAAGGGCAGATCAAGTTCAGCACATGGTAGGAATGCCCAGCTCTCCACCTCTCTCGCCCTCGCTCTCCTTTTCTCTGCATCACTGGGGGACCGGTAATGTTTCTACTCCTTTACTGTGTCCATCTGTAATATGATGTAGAGCTACTGTCCAAATGCCTGCACGCCCACACCTGACCCGAAACACACATTCTACCAACAGCTATCATTATCGCTGCACACTGTGCTCCTGCATGCAGCAGTACAGATGAAATCCAGATGCCGATGTTGCTGTTAACAACTGTTTTACTGATTTGAGTGAAAAGTGTTGTCAGTGGTATAAATCTGGTACTAAGTCATTCATAGGGAAATAGTGTGAGGTGGTATGTGCATAATGTGAATTGCAGATAAGACATAAAACACTGGTGTTCTTTGGGTAAAACTGAGCTGGAAAGTAACTTATTAAGTAAATTATTTTTTTTGTTACACTTCCTGAGTATGGACACTGTAACTGTTATTTTACTGTTATTGTACTCTTAAATAATATAATATTTAAGTCTATTGAACAGTTTCCACACATTCAGCTGGCTCTCATTCTCCAGATTTTACTTATGCTCAGCAGATTCAAGGCATAACATATGCAAAGTTTATCAAGTACTGCATTAGCAGAGATAATAAAAGTAATTTTATTAATAATAAACTGGAATGCAGTGTACCTTTACAACTAAATCATTAAAATATAACTAAACAAGGTCCAGTTTGCTGGCCTTTTATTGGGGAAGTGGTTGCGATTGTGCATGTTTAAAACAGGCTACAATCACACGGTGAATGCCTGACCAGTATAAGTGAAATGTTTAAAGTGACCAGTAACTTTGTACCCAACTGCCACAGCGTTAGGGCCACGTCTCAGTGTGAGCAGACCCTCCTTCATTGCCAGGCTGAGCTGTTTGTTCGTAAGTAAATGAGTAACAGTTTGAGCCAATGCCAGTATCAGTATCAGTGCTATTGAAGATGGTCATTGGTATTCATTGAGCTCTCTGGCTGGGTTAAAAATAAAAGAAAGGCTCCTTGAAGTGAATCCATACAAAAATCCCTTTTGAATCCCCCAAAAAACTTTTTAATAGCCAGCTCTTGAAAATGATGATAACGTTTTTAAAGTTTATATAAAAAAACTCTGCATAAGTACTATTTTTCCTGGGACCATACACCCAGGTCAAGAAGCTATTCTGATGCCCAATAGGGGCATCATAGTGACACTGTGGGTAGTGCCGTCACCTCACAACAAGCAGTGACTGGGTATGATTCCCTAGTCGGGTGACCAGGTTGCTTCCTGTGTGGAGTTTGTTCTCATTGTGTCTGCATGAGTTTTCTCAGGGTGCTCCAGTTCCTCCCACAGTCCAAAGACATGCAGTCAGACAAACTGGAGATACTTAATTGTCTCAGGCCTGTGAGTGCCTGTGTGTGTGTGTGTGTGTGTGTGTGTGTGTGTGTGTGGACCACAAAATGGTTTAAATGATCAATGAGTAAGTGAGTTCCACCAATATAACAAGTTTGTGCGGAATTAGGTGGTTATGTAAGCAGAGTCATTCAGAGTGGTTTGATGTGAAACTGTACTTTCTAGAAATATTTATTGTCAGGATTGTTCATCTACATCTGAAGAGTTTTAATTCCTCTGAAATTTCCCTCACAAGATGTTGTTTTATGATAAAGTGTGATTTTGGCAAAGGTGTCAAAAGTATTCACATTCATTACTCAAGTAGAAGTATAGATACTAGGGGTTAAAAATAGTTGAAGTTTCAACTCAAGCTTTTTACTCCATTAAAAGTGTAAAAGTACTGCTTTCAAAACTACTTAAAGTATAAAAGTACTGTAAGGGGGTAAAAAATGGCATTAAGAACAAAAGCTTAGGCCGCCACACAGGGGTCTATAGTGCACTAGCCCACCTCCTCCAAAAAAATCATTCTTCTAAAAGCCACAATGACTATAATGTTATATTAAAATGTTAATGTTGATAAATTTGGAATGCGCTAGTCTTCCTGTTTCAGCCACATACACGCCCATTAAAATGAATGTATTTTAGTACAATGTAAATATATTAAAGAAGCATATCTGTGTACTACTGAGCATTAACATGTGTTTCATGGAGCGGAAGATATGATGACTAGTTGCCTATAAGTATTGTAATGGTGCAAAAAGTTCAAAGGCATGTTATCAATAACCTTTACTGGAATGTAAATGTACATGAATGAACACAAGCCAAAAATTAAACATATGTATTGAGGCTATTTTTAAAATGTAAGGAGTAGAAAGTATAGATGATGGAGTGTAAATGTAAGGAGTAGAAAGTATAGATATTGGAGTTTAAATGTAAGGAGTAGAAGTAAAAAGTTAGCTGAAAAATAATTTCTCCAATAAAATATAAATAACCAACATTTCTACTTGAGTAAGGTAACAAAGTATTTGTACTTCGTTACTTGACACCTCTGGATTTTGGCTTTTAATGGTATTAAAGTACATTTGTTTGCAGGTACACGCACATTATTTTCAAATTGTTGACCTGACCCCTGGTTCCTATCACCACCACTGTAAAGACATCTGAGTTGTCCCGACAGTT
The DNA here is from genome assembly GCA_021613375.1 of Megaleporinus macrocephalus. Taxonomy (NCBI): domain Eukaryota; kingdom Metazoa; phylum Chordata; class Actinopteri; order Characiformes; family Anostomidae; genus Megaleporinus; species Megaleporinus macrocephalus. The sequence goes on along the minus strand of CM038725.1, from coordinate 18,144,958 downwards.
AACCATGTCACATCAAACCACCGGGAATGTCTTTGTGTATAACTAAACTGAATTCTGTGGACATTTAGCAAAAATTCTCATTTAAGAGTGCAGAGCTCCTACAGCTCCAGTGTACTTCTGTACACAGAGCGAACCTGACTGGGTGAAGACCCAGATACAGAGGCTCAACCTGCCAGACATTCCACTCACCCTGCTGGGCCATGTTTCCTCGTTCCTGTCCTCATTCTGTAGGCCCACCTGGCTCCCTGAGAGGAAGAGTATCAGCAGCATGCATCATCTTTACCTCACTATATTATTTTTCGAGGTGTCTTCGAATTCAGCCTGGCAGAAGCAGTACTTTCTCTTTCTTTAGAAAAAAAAAGATGTGCTTTTTAATCCTCAACTGACCCACTTTGCTACTTTGTCATGTTTTTCATTACCTTGTCAAGTGCCTCTGAGGCTGAGACATATGTGGGGCTTTAACTATAAGCTTTTTTTTCTGCTGCTGGAGGACAGCCATCAGAGAAGGCATATGCTACTCTATGATTTCACCAATAAAACATGACGAGGGCGGAACTGCGTCTTAGTCAACGGGTGGTGATTTGCGACAAAGCGCCCACATCTGTGCAGCAGTCTGCTCCTCCGAGCAGACACGTCATAAACCCGTGTTTAATGCTTTTCCTAATGAAAGGCAAACTCGTCCCTTCTCTTCCTCAGCAGATGGTTTCCCTCCTTCCGTCATTTCGGGGTGCAGATGTGGAGGGGGAATGTCTTCCCGTACCACCGGGCTCCTCCACGTCAGCAGCGCTCCATCAGTGGGAGCACAGTCTCCCCGAAAGCCCCTGAACCAAAACAGTAGCTGCTGACAAGAAAAACACGGCTAGTTGAGAGGGGCCCTCATGTGTCAAATGCTGAAAAGAAAATAAAGCCTGGCTTATCCAGGGGGCTAACAGACAGAAGACTTCTCCACATCTAAAGATGTAAAACACGTCAAAAAGAGAAAAAAAAAGACGGATGATCTTGAGGTTATAAGACCACCAAAGAATGAGCTTATTGTAGACACAGTGCAGTGCAAGGACATCTTCCACACAAGGATCAGATGAGGTGGAGTTGATTTCCAAGCCTTAAAGACTCGTACTGCTTGACAACTCAAGGACTAAAATCAATGCTCAGTCTAGCGAAGGCTGAATCATTGTAAGATGTTTTTGTTCTACTTCCAGTCTTCCAGCTTTCTTTAGAAATGTTTATACATGAAGTGCTTCTTATACAAAATGCTCGAAAGGCTGTAGTTTTCTGTTACATCAGAAACCACTTAGTGGCTGCCTCGGTTCCTTCTCCACAGCGACTTGTCGTCTTGTGAAAGGCAATTTAATTTAATTTAAGACCATTCAAAGTGTTCTCTGTTTAAGAAAGCTGAGGGTCTTGGTCCTATGTTCAATGTCACTTGGTGCAATGTCCAACCTTTAAGCCTTATGGCAAAAGTTGGTTGAATAATTAAGTTTTCTCATTTATCTCTTTATCCCAAATATAGCCAATCAACACTACATACAGCTGCCTAAATATTGACTACCACTCAAAAGTTTGGGATCACAGTGAAATGTTCTTGTTTTCAATGGAGTATCTTCCTTCCTTAACACAACAATAGACTGACGGGTCTCTAAAGAAAGTTTTTCTTTCTGGTCATTTTGAGCCGGTCAGCAAGCCATCAACTGCTGATGCTTCAGATACTAAACTAACCTAGAATGTTATGCTCCGTTTTATACTCACTTATTAGTAGAATAATTTTCAGCTGTGCATCACAATTGAGCAAAGGTGTCCTAACAACCAATTAGCCCAACAACATCCTTAACTTGGATTGGCGGCCGTACCAGGAGATTTAGACAGAGGACTGAGAATTGCTGATAATAGGACTATATGCAAAATAAGCCTCTATACAAAAATAGGCTTAAATACAAACATTTTAATTCTTTAAAAATCATCTGATACACTTAAATTAAATGTGAAATGGACAATATTGTTTGTCAATTGCATTAAAATTGCATGAATTGCATGAGTGGTAGTGTATGTTTGGGACACATGTCTTAATAATTACTGATCATTAAATTCAGGTGGTTTATTCAGTCCCATTGCTACAAGTGTTTAAATAAAGTCTACTTTTACACTTATTTGTATAAAGAACAGGTCAATCTAAAAAGCTCACTGAAATCAGGCTCTGTAAGAGGATTCCACCTTTGCAGCAACTCAGTTGCAAAATTTCTTTCCTCCGTTTAAGAACCACAGTAACTCAGCCACAAAGTGGCAGACCATGTAAAATAACAGAGCAGGGACACTAAGTGCTGAGGTGCATAGTGCATAAAAGTTGCCACCGCTCCGCTGACTCAATAATTGTAGTGTTCCAAACTTTCACTGGCAATATTACCATCAGCATAAAATCTGTTTGCCATGGCAAGGGCTTCCATGGTTGAGCATCTGCTTGCAAGTCTTGCGTCACCAAGCACAGAGCAAAGCATCAGTTGGAATAGTGTAAAGCATGCGCCGCTGGACTGCAGCAGTGGAAACAAGTTATTTTGAAGGACAAATCATGCTTTTCTGTCTAATAGATTAGTCTGGATTTGGTGAATGCCAGGAGAACATTACCTGCCTGACTGCCGTGTGCTAACTGTAAAGTTTGGAGGAGGAGGGATAATGCTATGGTGTTGTTTTCAGGGGTTGGCCTAGGACCCTTGGTTCCAGTGAAGGGAAATCTTTATGCTTCAGCAAACTTAAGCAAATCTTAAAGCCTGTTCCTAAAGCCTGACATAAAGGCTGGTTGGGTGAGTTTGATGTGGAGGAACTTAGTTGACCCACATAGAGCCCTGAACTCAACCCCATCCAACAGGCTATGCTATCAAACACCAGTGTCTGACATGACAAATGATCTTTTGGATGAATGCGCAAGCAATTCAGACACTCCAAAATCTTGTAGAAAGCATTCTCAGAAGAGTGGAAGCTGTTATAACTGCAAACGAAGGACCAACTCCGTATTGATGTCTATGGATTTAGAATGGGATTTAGACGTTCTTGCAGGTGTAATGTGTAAGTGTGCCAATACTTTTGTCCATATAGTGTATGTTCATATAGTAAGTCTGAAGCTTGCGTTGTTAGTTTTGCACTGGAGCTATTAAGCTAATGAAGCCAACAATAAAACAGTATTTGCATTTTCTATTTGTTTCAAATCATGAGTGGCTAAAGCACTGTTACATTTTTGCTCTACATTTGCAGGATATGATTTTACACCACAGTTATGAACACAAATCAACATGCAGTGGTTGACGAGCTGAAAGATCTAGCATCCATGCCTGTGTGACGTGCGAAGGGGAGAAGGATTTGTCCCTAGAGTGGGAATTCAGCACCTGGTATGTACACTAGATCAGCTCAGAAAGCCAGGTCTCAGTAACGTAGAGGATGGATGAAAAGTCCTTGCTGGTTTGTTGAGCAGAAGTAGATCTTCCATTTTGTGGTGTAGAGATCACAGACTGGAGAGCAATAAAGTTGTTGAAGTTGCATGAAACCCACACTGCATTGAGCACACTAGCAAAGACATCAGAGTAGAGTAAAATACAGGATTTCATTACAGGAGCTTGGAATGGTGTGAGATTGACCAGGATTGACCAAACTTTTTAACATGAGAGAAATTTATTTCTTTGCACTTCTTTTTTGAGCCTGTAACTGAGATTAGATGATTTTTTGCCTCATGAAAAGCTACAAAACTCAGGGACAGGGACACAGATTAGGTTACAGCCTCAATCTTTCATAAATAACATAGATATTAACATTAACACTGTCTTGCAACCTATTATCCGTTTTAGCTTTTATCGAAGAGTGAAAGTCAATCTCAGATTTACTCTTTTGTTCAGTCACTCTCTCTTTTTCACTCTCTTTTTCCTTTTTCGGTCTCTTCACAGCCCCTTCCATGATCTCCATGCTGGGAATACTGAACAAGCTTCTTCTTATAGCTAGCTAGTTTTTGTTGTGTGACGTGAGCCCCTAAAACTTGTGCCCACTCCACCAAAGTTATAGCTTATAGTTATAGTTATAGCTGCGCTATGGCAGACGTTCTGGATCTGGAGTGGCAATGACAGGGATTCAATTGTCAGCATCCCATCAAAAATATTTAGTTATTTAAAGATAAAATCATGATGTTGATTTAAGCAATTACAAATAAATAGTCTACACTGTCCAGTGACCAAAAATAATAAGACAAAATATCTCTTATATTCCTGAAGTCCAGAGAGATTATGAGCTAGTTACAGTTTTCTGTTTTCTGGAATGATAGGTCATATAAATAATTTAGGGTGGTATCTGGGGTGGCCTATAAGATTTAGGGGGAGGGCACTGATCACACTGGCCATCCCTTTTAAACCTTTAAAATACATGCTGTAGTGTATGATATGCAGATATATATTTTATGTAATTTTATAACAACATTTTAACCAGGGCACGTTGTCTCAGTAAAGTTGCCCATCACAGTGCGTTATCATCAGTCTCCCCTCGACTAACCTTATTTTTAAACATATTTCAGTTCACATAAAGAAGCTCACTTTGTCTCCTCCCATTGATATCATGTGTTTTCTGTTATCCTTTGTATATAAAGCCTCTGTTTTCCTCCCTGCTTTGTGTTTTGTTTTCAGTTATTTCCTGTGTTTCCCTGGTTCCTGTGATTTACGTTGTTTCCCTGGTTCCCTCCTTGATTCCAGTTTGTTTGCTTTTGTGTTTTGTTTTTGTTTTAGTTGTTTATTAAAAGTACTTGCGATTGTGTCCGACCCCCAGTTTCGTCCTGCCTTTTCTTCTGTCTCCTCGACCTTTGTACCATTTGAACACCTACGTTTATTTGATTTCCAAAAGATTACATTTGTCTTTTGACACTAGTCTTTCTATGTGCAGCTAACGATTCTAAGCATAACTATACACACTGTGACTTTCCCGGGATGGAAAACGGCCTGTAAAAACAACCGTTTAAACCGTCAGAGTGCTGCAGAACATTCCAGGCCCCCTTGTGCAGTAGTACATTTTACATAGACTATAAATCATTTGCGAGACACAGTTTTACTAGGACACCAGCCCACTATTTCTTCATGTCATATTTAATAAAGAATTTAATAAAATAGAATGGTGTGGATTTGCATACACTGGTTCAGAAACGGGATATAACTACACACTTTAGGATTTGTTTTAGTTCAGTTAGATAATCAGAACACTTCAGCTTTTCTCAGTCTACACATTAGTGAACGTAGTGTGTGCTTATGTATAAGTACAGTATATAAGTAATAATGTAAGGAGTCTATGTACATATTATAAGAATTTATCTCTAAATGGAGTTATTTACAGTGAATATGTTTTGTCCCTAAAACAGAAAAACACATACTCCATTTTGGACATGTTTAAAAAAAGGCAATTAAATACAAATATGTAAATTTTTAATCCTCATGAACTTTTATTTAATTGACAAAAGTACAAATAAAAGATTTCCAATGTTTTACTGTGTATATATTTTTATGTAGTTATAAAGTTTTGAACTTGATGCTGGTAACACACTCGAAAAAAGCAGAAACAGTGTAACGTTTACCACAATGTTACATAATCTTTCCTTTAAATATACTTTTTAATGGTTTGGGAACTGAGGATACTGACTGTTGCAGTTTTGCAAGTACAATTTTTGCCAGTTCCTGCTTTAAATCAGGACTTCAGCTGTTTAATAGTCTGTGGTTGTCATTGTCCAATTCTCCTCTTTATGGTGCACTAAGCATTTTCAACAGGAGACAGATATGGACTGCAGACAGGCTGGTCCAGCGATGTGCGCTCTGTGTTTACGAAGCCACGTGTTGTAACGTGAAGAATATGGCATTGTCTTAACAAAATGAAAAAGACTTCCTGGGAAAAGATATTGTCTTGATAGCAACATACGTCCCTCCAAAATCTCAGTACACACCTCCGTACATGGACGGCACCTTCACATATGTCAACCATGCCATGGGCACTGATGCCCCCCATACCATGATAGAAGTTGACTTTTGCACCTTTTGCTGGAAATGTCTGAATGGTTCCTTCCGTCTGTGGCATGAGCTCAATTTGATCACGGCACACGTTTTCACTGTCTTTTGGCTCATATGAGCTCAAGCTTGGGGCATTTCTGTATATAATCATATGGTTTTCTCCTCCTAAAGCTTCAGTTTGCATTTCTTGTTGAATTTCTGGACTGTGCTAAATAAGAATGGTTTTTCAAAGTACTCCCAAATCTGTGTGGCTATATTTAACACAGTTAAACACAAAGGTTTTACATACAAGGTCCTCTGAGAGCTTGACAGTCATGCACATTCAACATTGGTTTGCCCTACACATGCTGTGGGGTTTGACAACTGAAGTTTGCCACAAAGTGGTGAGCCACGACCCATCAATGTTTGCAAACACTGAGCCTTTGGTGGAGTTTCTTTTTAGAGCTCATTGAAGAATATTTCACTATGAAATAATCTAAAATATTCTGTAAACTCTCTTATTTTGCCTCTTTCCCACCTTTTTTGAGTGTCGTCCAGGCGTCACATTTAGAATTTGTTTATATTTACAAAATATGATGAAGTTGGTCAAAACATTAAACTTAATTTCTATGTACTTTTGTGAGTTAAATAAAAGTTTGAGAGAATTAACAGCTCATAGGTCCTGTTGATAAAGCATTATACAGAATATCCCAACTTTTCCCGAAGTGGAGTTTATAAATGAAATGAGTGAGACAGAACTAAACGTACGAGAACTGTTACCATTAAAGAGACACTTTATCCAAATGACAAATGTACGCATACCTATGCCCACTGGCCTTTTCCACAGTGCGGCAGTAGTCTCTGACGCAGGACTTCCTGTTCAAGACTGATGATGATGATGATGATGTATCTTGAAGGCAGAAGGAAATTCTGAAAGTGCTTTGGATTGGAGAATATACTTGGGGCCATCTGTTTGAAATTTCTTTCATTTGCTGACTGAATTATTCCTTTACCCACTAAAAAGTCCAGACGTATTGCATACTGAGGCTTATTATTCAGTCACTACAAGGACCACAGTCCACTGTTGGGCCCTGGCCTTTTAAAAAGCTAACAGAGAAAGTTTAGTGCTATATCACAGATATATTTATTTTCCCACCGATTAGTGGCTAACAGTCAGGATTTGTTGAGCACTGATTCCCAATGATTGTGTGATGTATTTGCATAATGCTTGCTGGGTATTCTAGGCTGAGAATACCGATGGAGGAAACAACAGAAACAGGATTGTGAATTCTGTCAAACTAATGAGGCTTAGGGGTACAATGCTGCACTACAGAATGCTGCAAAACACAAAAGTAACAGATTATCTGCTAGTTTTGGGCCATTTCTTTTTCCTCCAAACATATTCCCCATCCCAGAATCATTCAGGACCCTTTCTTTTTAAAGACAGAAGGGCTGGGCTACATTTAAGGCCGAGAAATATCTCTCCTGGCAAATTCTCCAAAAACAGCCAAGCCACACATCTTTAAAGAACAGAGTAGCTATGCTTCAAATACACCACACTCATAACTCTCCGTTTCCCCAACGTAAGCATGCCAGGTGTTTTTTTTATTCACTCCCAAATGATGCTCTTCCAAGAACAAATCATCTTTGATTTGTTGTTGTTTCTGGCACCTGAAATATATAACGTGGGTACTGCCAAATGGGAGTACCAAGTTGAAAGTGAGCTGTCTCTTCAAATATGATGGGAAAACCTGAAATACATGCAAATTTTGTCATTAGCTACTTTCTGGAGCCACCAGTTTAAAAAAAAACTCTGAGGAAGATGAAGGATCTTTTTAAGGTGTCACTCTGATGTGTATTAAGTCCATGCAGTTCATGCTGTCAGGATACATGAATCTGTGAACAGCAAGCTGCTTGGTTTGCTTGGTTTCAAGTTGAATTAAATGTGATGATGTGCAACTTATACTGTTTAGGAGGTCACAAGAGGACAGTATGCTGGAGACCGTAAGATCAATTCTGTCTACACATATGCATTGCATGGATGTAATTTGTAGAGTTAGTGTGAGACAGCATGCAGGGATAAAAGCTATGATGTGTATTCAGTATGGATTCTACTGTGGTGACACTACCAGGATGAGTGAGCCCTATCATTTCTTCATCGTGCAGTTTTATGTGAATTGGCTTTGGCAAGTAGTAGACCTTTTTTTTTTTTAGTAAGTATAGAAGTTTAATAGTAATCTTTCATGTGGTGTCAGTTCCATGTGCAGGAGTGTTAGCTTATTTCTAACATTTATGCAGCAGTATTAATTTTTTCAATAATAATGAGTTCGAAATGTAGTTTATTTTTTTATTTATTTATGTTTACCACATGGTGCAATAATGCCATTCATGTTTCCAATGGTCAACCGTGACTGTCAGAGCTAGGACTTCAGTTCGGGCCTTTAAAATAGAATAAAATGAGTTTCTGCTGCCGTTTTAACAATATATTAGCACAAGGCCAATAGCAATTCACATTTATATGTACATTTGTGGAGAAATATATTGATATTCTAGATTAAATCATAAAATTTGAAGCTAGTAGTATAAGCTTGCAACAGATATAAATATATTTTACCTTGTATGTAGTAGTCTACAGTGACTCTTTTAGTAAAGAGCCGTGACATCAAGTTGCTGCTGTTTTCCATTTCTAATAGCTGATTAAAATTGGTTTGACTACTGTTTGTATTCAGTGTAAATGACTCTTTCAAAACGCACAGGCTGATTGTGACCTTTTTTTCCTCATGAAATTGGTTCCAACTATTGTCAGTCATAATAGGATTGCTTGATTCCTCCACTTCCAACACATAATGGGTTCAGTCCCAATGGGAGACCTTACTTGGCTTTATGCACCTAGTACTACAATTCTTGCAAAATGTTAATATAACAAGCATGATAATTACATTACATGAAGCTAAAGTAAACTTTGCAGACATTATTATAACTATTATTACTATTTGACAGAAATTCTAAGGTTTTCTCTAAAAGCTAAAAAGCTGAGGGTTCTCCACCGCAACTTCCTCGTAGTTAAACAAGGCTTAGATATATAGTTACATGATGTGGTGTAACAGTATGTGTATTCATCTCAGTACAAATATTACAGTTCACAGCATACAGTCATGCGGAGAACATGTGGTTGTCTGTGCAAATACTGATGAAAGTAATTTGGAATAGTGCCATCCTGTTCCATCCATAAAGTTTAAGACTTAAGCCATTAGCAACTTAGCAACGTAATGTAATGCTAAGCTTAGCTCAGGCTGAATGGAGTCAGTCACACCAGGGCAAGCGTAAATGATACACAGTAGCTAGAAGACCCACCTGATTCTTTCAGATCAGCCATGTGGGAATATTTCTCCTATGCCACTACATCATCGTCTAGATATGCCAATCACTGTAGCTAGACAGAAAATACCCCACAAAAATGACGTCCAACTGCTTATCAATTATTGCTGCCTTTAAACACACTGTAGATGGGAAAGCAGACATGGTGAAAAGCTTTTGGCAAACATTTGGCATTTTCTATTTTTTCAGCTATGCTCCCATATACATTGGTATAGAACCATATTAACTGAACTCATACCAGACCATCAAGTCACAATAGACAGGTGTCCATTATGACACCTCTTGTCTTTTGAACATGCATGCACATCATAATTTGTGCAATTAGAAGTTGAGGCATTCGTGGGTCCTCTGAATGAGCCAGCAGCAGTGCAAAATCCTGTTGGACTGTCATTGGATATCCTCCACCTCCTGGAAGCCTTTGAATTATTGGGCCAGTTCTCTTGAACTATGGAGCGTAAGAACTGACCCCTGACAGTGAACTTCACCTACAAGGTTCTTAGTGTTTTTTGTTTTTTTTATCTAGGGTATGCACAGATATTCACTGGGTGCCATCTTAAACTGCTGCTATTTGTCCTGCTGACTGTGCTTGTACGCTGACTGTAGTGTTCTCTTCGTTGGTGTGTGTAATAACTGTATTTGCCATTCCTCATAATCTGTTCCAGCAAGAAGAGGCTCAGGAGGTAGAGCTTGTGAGTCGACATCAAATTATCTTTTAAAAGACTTTTCCTACTTGCGCATATCACTTACAAAAAGGGCTCAGTTAAAAACAACATTCATAAAAGGGTCATACATCAAAACAGCAACAAAAAAAACATATATGCTGCAATATAATAATGTTATTCCCAAAAACTCCTAAAAGTCACACAGGAACAACCTTGAACCTCAACAACAATTAATTATTAACAATTAATTAACAATTAAATGCTCATTAACAAGTAATGATGTTTTACGTAATATTACATATAAGAATTAATATTCACTGTCAATAACAAACTAATAATGAATCACTATTTCATATTATAGGAATTATAGTATCTTAAGATAACAGCTTCACATATACAAATAACAGATTTACTGGCTCAGAGTTTATCAGTGCCAATAAAATGTAACAGAATTTAAGAAGTTTAAAAGTTTAAAAAGTTAGTACGCTTTGAATAAAGTGATTATTCCCAGCATTCCCGCCATTACCGTTGCTTCACGAAATGCCACTTCTGTCACCTAGCAACCTAGAGTCCTCACCGGCACGCAATGAACCTCGTTGCCATGGAAAAGAAGGCCGCATATGAAGAAGCCTTTAACACAGGACAGCCTAGTCACGCTGCTGTGACGCAATCGGCCTTCAAATGCAGCCTCCAAAGGACGCAGCCCCTGTAACAGGACACACTGAATGTAAAGTTTTTAGAGGTATCCCCGGCATAGTTACAGTTGCTAGACTATGAAGGACTAACTTGTTGAATCAGTCTGCTCCAGCGCCTCCCTGAGGCAGACCACTGCTGCAGCTCTGGTTAATTATGAATGTCAAAAACAGAAGTTCACTGTTCATGTGGGTGATGAAGGCTAAGCAGTGATTCTCCACTGAATTGGTATTTAAGCATCTATTTCTTCCTAACTGACAGCACAGCATCATAGATTTGTTATCAGGGACATTCAGTATTTTGCACCATACTGTTTAAATATCGTTGCTGTCCAAAGAAAAACATATCTCCAAGATGGCAACTTTACAGGAGAGATCAGAAACCTACTTTTATTTTAAATGTAAGTCAATGGAACCAGATTTTTTTCCCAAATGATTGTAGAGTATATCCATCCATCATGAAAAATAAAAACTGACAAAAACCCTTTTTTTTTTTTTTTTTGGACAGCGACGATATATCATAAAAAGTCATATTCATGTGAAGTGGAGATAACCATTAAATTAAAAACTATTTTTTTGGGTGCACATTTTTAGTGTCAAGGGTTCTTTACAGATACACCCGACCATCTGAAAGACCCCTTGGTATCTTTCCCAAGAAACATTACCTTTGGCACATTTGTTTTTAAGAGCGCAGTTTCCATGGCACCGGCCATCCCATAGAAACCACAGGTTGTTGTAGCGCTTAGTTACAAACTGTTGTAAATCGGGAGAACAGAGGAGGAGCAGGAGGAAGAGCTGAGTGAGCTGTTCCACTCGTTTTGGCACGGGTGACTCACTGCACGTTTTATACCACACAAACTGGTTCCTGCCTTGGACGTTTTTTCCACCCTTCCCAGTTAAATTCGTTCAGCAGGGCCTGGATTTATAGAACATGTGGATCCATAAAACAGGACCCACGTTAGACAGCAAAAACTCCAGCCAAACACATTGTCTTTCAGAGAATCCATGAGACATGCTTGCTAATGATTCTTACTGGAACCAGTGTAATGTAATACTATAAAAGCTAAAGCTCATCACTGGTGCCAGAGCTGTGAAGCTTGATGTATGTGGCATGGCAAAGAGATGCATCAATGCTAGGACGCACTGCAACCTGCTATTATTGGAACATTTCATTTCCACAACAAAACCATAAGTTTCTATTACTGTACTGGCGCTATGATAATAGCCGAGTTTCCCACTAAACTCTTTAAAGCACTGTGATCAATGAATGGCGCTAAAGGATATGTTTACTCTCAAGGGGGAAAAAAAGATGGCCACATTAAAAATCCTTCCAGTTATCTTTGAGGTTCCACCATTAAACCAGACCACCATGATATATTTGATTTGCATGAAAGGCAAGAGCGCAATCATTTGCCAGGGAGGCTTGCTGTGGACCACACCACACCGCATCCGTAGGAACACGTTTGCGACTCGTTAATGACAGAAACTCAGCGAAGAAACCCATCAGTTCTCCAAATGAACCACAAGATAGCGCAGTGGACCCGGGGTTACCAGGGAAGTGAAATCAGTGCTGTGGAATGCGAGTGATTTTGAGGGCTGCCACATGAAAGCGTCTCCAAGGTTTTCATAGGGAATCGCTTTTTTTTTTTTCCTTTCCAGTCAGCTTCTTACCCTAATTACAGTTTCATGGACGCTGACGCAAGGCTAACCAAATAATCATGGCATCTGTCCTCTTTGGACCAAAATCTGGAAACTCAAGCTAGGCCTAAAAACCACAACGTAGCCTTTTAGCTTCATTCATTTAAATGCACACCTACAGCAAAACGCTAGTATATAGTGTATAGAGTATATAGTATATATTATATGTAGTATAAGTGTATATTAGGTTTTCAATTAATAGCTGCAGTGTTTAAGGTTTCTTGCATTAAGTAGAAAGTCAACTTACTAATCCAGTCTTCAATAGCATTTGTAGCATTTATAGCATATAGTGTTTTCAAAGTAATGCCAAACACAAGTTATAGCTTTGGGGTGGTCAGTCCATTGTTTTAACAACATAAGCACCTTCTTTGCTTGATAAGTACATCCTGCTCTTCTCAGCCTCTCAGTGTTAAAGTATTTATATTGCCCTGGACTTAATTTCTTCCCAATTAAACATTTTCCATGAAGGGGCTGCATGATGTAATAGCATTTGTTTGTACTTATCACACCGGATCCTCCACCAAGCAATCTCGTACTTTCAAAGATCTCAAATCTAGAAACATCAGTTCATAAAACCTGGCCCTTTATTTCAGATGGCCAGTTTCAATGCTCTAGTGCAGCAAGACTAGCTTCTTTGTCTAGTTACGCATCCTTTCAGACCCCTAGCAGCAGAAGAGGGAACACAAACATGTATGAAGCAAGAGTGGAGCTTGAGTGTCACCTCTCCTCTCCTTTCATCTGACTGTGACTGTGTTGGTTATCTACCAGGTCTTGTAGATGGTTGATAGGAATTCCTTTTTTTCTATATCTTTTCTATAACTTTTCCTTCTATCATGCTATCATTCCTTCAAGGATAGGACAATTATGAGATTATCCAATATTTCTCAAACTTAGCATCCAATTTTGAGTGCTGATCAGAGATGTAAAACATTTGAGCCCTGATTTACAAGTTAACCCTCCGAGAGGCCCCGATAGTCACAGTTCTTCATTAAAATGCCAAATGGATAAACAGGCCTTTTAACATTAGGCTGCAGGAATCAAACTGCAGGCCTTGCATGTGTTGATAGAAAACAACGACAAAACAAAGTTGGGTTGTTTTTTTATGTTATCTGACTGAAAATAGCCTTAGAAGTATCAGACAGCAGAACCAGCATAGACAACTTGTGCTGCATTCGCACGTTTGCAGTGCAACATGTGGCATGGGAAAAACGGTAAACTAGATATTCCACTGTTTGCAACAGTTGCAACTGAAAATGTTGCCACAGTAAACTGCAACATTCCAAAGACCACAGGTGCACAGAATGCTCCATCAAGAGTTTTCCAAACTTTTGCCATCAACCACAGCAGTGGAATAAACTGGATGCTGAATTTTTGTTGAATTCCAGACAAAACTCAATATTATCAAACAAAAATACACACTGTGCGTCTGCCTTTCTCTACCTTCAGTAAAACAATCTAAAACCTTCCAAAACTTTGCTAACTTTGTCAAAATCTCAACAAGGTCAGTGTTTAGTTTGGAATGCCATTTTATCAGTGCAAACATGTAAATGTAGTATAACTGCCCTGCCCTTGAACGATGATCCGTACCGGCCTCAATAACACTGTCCATCTCTAATCCTTTCATTGGAAATAAAAAACTGCAAACCACACTTGTATAAAAATGTAATTAATTAATAACGTTTAGTCACGTTTAGACCCAAACTGCACCACATACTGTAAAGAGTAAAATGGTCCTAAGTGGCTTAGAAGCTATGTTGTGCCTTAAATTAGCCTTTAGTGAAGAGAAAAGGATGCGATTACAAAACACACTGATTTTCCACCTCACACATGAGCTGCTAGTCACAGACACATTAAAACAGTGATCAAAGGCATGGAAAAAAACAAGTCAGAGGGAGTTTAAAAAGCCTAGTCCCGCACAGCATGGCTCCTCCAGCTCCGAGTACAAGCTCTCAGCAGGTAAATCCATTTGACCCCAAACTACCCTCCCCTTACCCAGCGCTAAAGCTCCACTCAGTGTGAGTTGTAAAGTACACAGTAACCCTGCCTCTGTGACACAAGGCCGCAGAAGATTTTACACACATAAACACCGGCAGATGTTTACATTGAGAAACTGCGCTGATTGTCTGTATTAGATAGAAAAATATAGAAAATTATCTAAAATTGCATATTTGTATAAGATGATTCAGTAATACCTTATTCAGATGGTCCACTTACAGAACATGCTTTGTAGTATCTTTAGCTAGCGTTCCACCAAATACCTGCAACTGAACTTAAGTGTAACTTTAGATGTGAAAGATTCTATTAAGTCTTTCCCAAACCCTAAACCTAACCCTGAGCCTAACCTTAAAGCAAAACCTACATCTACTCCGAAACCTAACCTTAACCTTGATGTTGCTAGTAGTCAACTGAGAATCAGCAGAACATTTAATGATAAATAATAACAATGATGTTCAGTAGATTATTTATAGAGGACCATCTAAATAAAGTGTGACTGATTATTCAATAAATGTAGCACTGGAGTGTTTTATTTTTAAACCACTTTGAACATTATTGAGTGTTTCTTTTTAAGTTATAGCCCTAAATGCCACTTACATTGGAACTGCTAGCTGGTCATTACAATTGGAAATCATTTTTTTTTTGGTAAAAAGTGCAAAAAGCACTATTTTTTTCATATTGTGCATCTGTACTGACCGTCTGTCTGAAATGCCCTGTTAGGACTCCTGTGCTTTTAATACCCCACCCCACTCCACCTTGATGAGCCCAGTTTGCTCTGTTTGGTTAGCTCACTTACCCTGATTAGTAAACTGCCAGAGCAACATCCTGTTACTTTTTTTTATTTAAATAGTGTATATAGCACCAAAAAGGCTTCTTCTATTGTTACAAACATGACAATAGGTTAAATGCTAACAACATCCTAACAAATGTAAATAGGAGTTTAAATTTAGTTAAATAGGAATGAGTGTGTGGTTTTGCACATTATACATGCAATATACACTGTATTGCTAGAAATTTGATGAATTCTTAGAAATTCTAAAAATCATGGCTTAAATTATATCACTTTCATTCATTAATTAAACAAAGTGGTCCAATATTAATTCTGTTTATCTTTTTGAAACTCTGCTCTCAGTAACTGCTGTGATTCCTAGTTGAGCAGCATTGATTTTAATCAAGTAATTCCTATAACTGTTGAGGAGTCCTGCACATTAACTTAAAGGAATCTTGGCCCATTCCTGCCCACAGAACTTCTTCAACTTTCATGCTCGTGGGCTGCACACATCAGGTACTTCCATAGTGTTTCTATTGGATTAAGGTCTGAACTTTCTCAAATGCAACATTTCCCCTTCTTAACTGCCACCACCATGCTTCAAAGTTGGGCTGAGGTTCTTTGCTGCTTTGCCAAACATAACTTTTCTCATTAAAGCCTTATTTGTTCAATTCAATACATACATACAATTCTTCTGTTTGCCTGATAGAGGACATTAGCTAGTTAGATACATGGATTTTTTGGTTCTTTGTGATCTCCCAGAATTAAATCCTCTTCCTGTCTACTGAGCATTGATAACTGTTTTTCTGACCTCCTCAGACATCTCCATTGCCTGAGACATGGGATGTGCTAACAAACGAGTGTGTTAAAAACTGGACTTGAGAACTTCGCTGTGAGAACAGTACTGAGCAGTAATGATTGGCTCTTTTGTGGCTACAATCTTAAAATACAGAGATATACAGATGTGACAAAAATTGGTTAATGATAGGCAGTGGTTCCAAGAACATCACAGTCTCTTTTTAATAACGTAGCACAGAGTGAATCTAAGTGTGTATAACAGTTTAAAATGTGCCACAACAGTTTTTTGATCTTCAGTTTTATAAAGGGGTTTATAAAAAGGGGTTTCTAAGTCAGTATGCCGTTCAGGTATGAAAACACCTGTGGAGCTTTTCTTACAGTGCCCTAGGTTCCTAAGGGACCTTGTTCTCTTTACTCTAGTCACATAGCCCCAACTGAAACCTGATTTGGGATTTGACAGGGGTCCTTTGGGCCTGTGGATGAGCTGAAGGGAACCGGGAGCATTATGGGTGAATGGAACCCTGTGGGAAAAGGCGAGCTCAAATTGAGATCAGACAATAAGAGGAGGTGGAGAGAACTGAGGTTTACAGCTGCCGCAAAGGCTTATCTCCAAAGAATGTTGTGAAGGTTTCTGGAACAAGGTCTATGGCACTTTGAAACATATTGCATCAGCCTTGCTTGTAATATATGGTAAGCCTCTAGCATATAATTCTAATATGACAATAGAAATGATATATATATTTATAGTTCTGCTGTTGGGGGAATACAATCTTAACTTTAAATAGAAAGTAATGAAACAAGATTTTCGCATCATTTCTATTGGCCCATTCTTCATGACATTAAATACTAGAATAGGGATTTATAAACATAGTCTGTCATTATGTCCATTATGTCGTAACATATTGCAGCTGCCTAGTTCCAATTCTGTTTGTTCTCATCACACTGTATGTGTGGAAGTGCTCTTATTTTCATTACTAAATGTAGCCATGAATTTTACTATACATTTTTTTACAAATCCATCAGCAGCAAGTGATCTCTGATTATGATCATCCAAGATTTTTTTCCAACCACATTTCTTTGATGGTTAATGGTGTACCACTATCTTTCCACGATTATAATTTGGCCCTCCTGAAACACAGTAACATCTTTTCCACAACCACGAAACATTTGAGAAGCTGCTTACTGCATCAGGTTAAAGGAATTGTTGGCTGAAACACATTCCTCACTGCAGTAATTATTAAATTAAATGTTCTTAAGTATTTTGTCACTGTCCAGTGAAAAACATATAAGTCTCTCAATATTTTTCTCAATTTTGTGGTTGTTCACATTGTGTGAAAATGTCATGATGAATAAACCAATAGAAAAATTCTGGTTCCAGTGACTTACATTAAAAGTAATGTGTGTTTTTGTTCTCTCCTGCAAAGTTGCAATTTTGGAAATACTTATTTTTCATTGGACAGCACTGATTTACTTATTTAAATTCAAACACTGACTTTTTCTCTAAAATAGTAACATCCAGGACAAGGCTTTCAGTGTAAGTCTATATAAAGGGGTCTTATTGCACACCATTTTGAAGCATTTGTATTGGTCCGTTCATCATAACAAATGCAAATAAAAGAAAATTGCAATAACTTTATAGATTTTATAATAGATTTATGTTTGTTTCCTGTTGTGGATGTGTGAAGTTATCCTTACTTAGAAATTCAACAAATGTGTGTGCACAAAAGAAAAATATACAGGCATATTGGAGGAAGGCCTGTTTGTGGCTTGGGAGCACCAAGTGTCTTCTTAAAGATTGCAGTGAGAAAAAGCTGTGAAACTGGCAACTCTGACCTAGCAGCCAACCTTTAGTGTTGGATGTGTGAGCGTGTGTTTCACCGAAGGCCCTGTCATATCTACTGACACACATTGTGGTACATACAGAGACACTGTGGTGGAGAGCCCCTCCCTGTGTTAATCCATAGATTAGACCCTGTCTGTCTGCTGTGATACAGAGCTGCAGATTTGCCCTGGGGGTGGCGGTGCACCATGAGGCAGACTAATGTGAACCCTAAGGCCCCCTGCTGATGAGGTTATCTACCATGCCACTTTGTTTCTTCACAACACTGGCTGCTATAAGAGCCAGAGCACACCAACCCTCAAACACAGACATTCTAATGTTGGCAGCTGTTTCAGAATGTTTAAAGAAGCGACTGATAACCCAAATGAATCAGGCTGAATGGGAAAGGATATTCTAGATCAAAGTGAATGGAAGGGGCGGGGGGCGATAGGTTCTGGAAAACTCTAAAATGTCATCATCACTCCAATCCCCCTCCTACTAAGAATGCTTTGACAGAGCTGCTCTTATTAGATGAGAGCCATGACAATGTTCTACTCTATCAGCTGCTGGAGACACCAACACCTACATGAGAAATCCAAAGTATACTCCACTCCCCCCCACTCTGCCTGAACCTCCCACCACTCTTGAAGAAGCTGTCGATTTTCCCTGTCAGCCAACCCTCAGGTTCATCAGAATACAGCCCAGTTTCCCCTCTACTCCCTCAATGATTGGCAACGACTATCCATCAAAGAGTTAGTTAAAGCTATCATACTGAAGCTCAGCCAAATTATTGAACAGACCTTCCCCAACAACTTTAGCACCCCCAAAAAAGATACTTCGCACTGTACCTCATGGTCAGCACCGACTCTCCTCCACTAACAGGGAAGAGATCACCTCATTCCCAAGTAATCCAGCAGTCCCAGATGATGTCAGCAGTGTTTTATTTTTTTTTTTTAAACAATCTCAGACGCTGTGTGCTGGTACTCTCTGCTATTCCAGTACTTGTCCGAGAGGGAAAGAACATGGAGTGCATAACGTCACTGTCCAGAGAAACACATGTCTCCATGTTTGCCCATCTTCATTGTTCTATGCCATTTAAATATGTCAGCTGGTCTTTATATCCGGTGAGATTTTATGATGAATGGACCAAAAGAAACATATTTATACTAACTTACATTAAGACTTCAGAATGTTTTTGGCTTCTCCTGTAAAGTTACTATTTTAGAGCCTTTTATTTGGACAGTGATGGTATTAAGATAATTGTCCAATTAGCAGTATATAACTGTGAGGCACAGATTTTGGAATGCTCAGACTAGCTCTCCTCAATATTGGTTCTTTCACAAACAAGTCTTGATGATTTTATTACAGCTCACAGGGCTGATTACATGATTTTAACAGATACACTGTTAAGTAAGTAATGCTGAAACCATAATAGCTGAGTCAACTCCCCCGAACTGTAACTTTATGAATGTCTCACGTGTTGGCAAGAAAGGTGGAGGTCTAACTGTTCTATCAGATGATTCTTTAACAATGAAAGCAATGATCAATTGGTGACTTTACATCCTTTCAGTATCTAAAATTTTCAAAACAAAGCTGATTTTATTGATGGATTTAAAAATATACTATCCTTTATTCTGGCTTATTTTGATAATTTTGTTATTACTTGACATTTTAGCATGCATACTGACAATCCCAAGGACAACTATGCCAAAGAACGGATGTTTGGTTGTTTTTTTTTTGGGACTTTTGGACTCCGCATGTGACTGGAAGCATACACCTTCATGGCTACATCTCAAAGGGTCAACACATCAGCCGCTGTTAAGGATGTAGCTTTGCCAAATCATTATTGTGTGGATCTCACAAGATCAAGACCAGACATGATTGCTTTAAGAAGTTTATAAATGACAGCACAGCTACTCGTTTTATAAGCAAAATGTGCACCTCCCTATGCAAGCTATCTGATTCTGCTAGTGCACTTCAACTTAAAAAAATGTTTGGAAGTGATGGATGATACTACACCCGTTAAAGTTAAAACTATGCCATGCAAACAGAAAGCACTATGGGGGAAGACTAGGTCAGTCAAACTCCAAAAAAGACACTGAAAGCTTGACAATCTTTCTTTTTTAGCATTATTAACACTATTTTTAATAATAGTGAAATACTTATTGGCTTATTTGAATTCAAATGAACAAAGTCACCTACATATATGACCCCTGAGTTAGTGTCAGATTTGAAATGTAATGAGCTTGCGTACATCTGAAGTCTGCGATATCATACAACCCATTACTACATCTATATCCACCTATAAGTTAGCATTCTCTCCATCTCAATGTAAAAGGCTCTCATGGAAAAAAGCCCTACTTCAGTGCCATTAGTAATTACATTTGAGTCATCTCAATTCATCCGTTTGTGGTCTTGACACATTACCAACCAACTTCACTCAGTTGAACTACTTCAGAGCATACTTTTCCAAACACATTATTAACTGCTCAAATGAACCTTTCTTTGGAAAAAAACTATAAGAATATTGTCTACAAGAAACTTGCTGGCTTTCTATGCATAAACAACTCTTTAGCTCTTTATTCCAACCTAATCATAGTACTGAATCTAGTGCTCCATCTCAGCTCCACCTTCGATACCACTGACCATAAAATTCTTAAAGATAGATTTGACTTGATTTTATACCTGTAAGAAAGGAACTACTTTGCTGAAATGGAAAAAGTTTCTTAGGTAACCTGAAGACTAGTGAATCAGACAGCTGTAGTTGATTCTAAATGCAGCTGCTAGACTTCTCACTCGGAGTAAAGAAGGGATCACATCAGCCCTGTTCCTAGATCCTCACACTGGCTATTAGTATGTTACAGAAGACTTTAAGATGCTAATATCTAATAGTCTTAATGATTTATTACCAGCATATCGTCACGGTACCAAAAAATACATATATCCTCATTTTTGAACATTTTCAGTTTTCTGTATTATTTGAACATGTCAGCTGCTCTACATCCTGTAAAAGTTTCACAATGCTCCAATTATTCCTAATGATTTTACATTGACTTGCATTAAACATTAAGAAGGTTTTTGTCCTCTCCTGTTAAGTAATTAATTTGGAGATGGTTTTCTTTGGACAGCGGCAAATATATCTGATATTCTAAAGAGATATAAGCTGAGCAGAACTCTTGGATCATTAGGAACTACTCTGTTAGTCCTGCCTAAGGTAAATACTAATCATAGAGAAGCAGCATTAGTTCTAGTCAGATAGTCCTGCCTAAGGTAAAGACTAATCATGGAGAAGCAGGATTTGTACCAGTCAGTTAGTCCTGCCCTAGGTAAAGACTAATCATGTAGAAGCAGCATTAGTACCAGTCAGTTAGTCCTGCCTAAGGTAAAGACTAATCATGGAGAAGCAGCATTAGTTCCAGGGAGTTAGTCCTGACTAACGTAAAGACTAATAATGCAGAAGCAGCATTAGTACCAGTCAGTTAGTTCTGCCTAAGGTAAAGACTAAATATAAAGAAGCATTAGTACCAGTCAGTTAGTCCTGCCTAAGGTAAAGACTAATCATGGAGAAGCAGCATTAGTACCAGTCAGTTAGTCCTGCCTAAGGTAAAGACTAATCATGGAGAAGCAGCATTAGTACCAGTCAGTTAGTCCTGCCCTAGGTAAAGACTAATCATGGAGAAGCAGCATTAGTTCCAGGGAGTTAGTCCTGACTAACGTAAAGACTAATAATGCAGAAGCAGCATTAGTACCAGTCAGTTAGTTCTGCCTAAGGTAAAGACTAAATATAAAGAAGCATTAGTACCAGTCAGTTAGTCCTGCCTAAGGTAAAGACTAATCATGGAGAAGCAGCATTAGTACCAGTCAGTTAGTCCTGCCTAAGGTAAAGACTAATCATGGAGAAGCAGCATTAGTACCAGTCAGTTAGTCCTGCCCTAGGTAAAGACTAATCATGGAGAAGCAGCATTAGTACCAGTCAGTTAGTCCTGACTATGGTAAAGACTAATAATGCAGAAGCAGCATTAGTACCAGTCAGTTAGTCCTGCCTAAGGTAAAGACTAATCATGGAGAAACAGCATTAATACCAGTCAGTTAGTTCTGCCTAAGGTAAAGACTAAATATAAAGAAGCAGCATTAGTACCAGTCAGTTAGTCCTGCCTAAGGTAAAGACTAAATATAAAGAAGCAGCATTAGTACCAGTCAGTTAGTCCTGCCTAAGGTAAAGACTAATAATGCAGAAGCAGCATTTAGCTACTATGCTGCTCATAAATGAAACCAGTTGACAGAGATCAATAAAATACCTGTGACACTAGACACTGTTAAAGACAGAGATAGAACATTATAGAACACCTAAATGATGAATGAACACTTTCTAACATTGGTATTAAAGAAACATTCTATGACAATGTGAGTAGTGTGATAATGTGAAAATGATATGTTGCGCCTGTATATGCCATTCAACATTTATGGAGCCTTCATGTCGTGTCGTGTTCTGGCATCAAATATATATACACCAATAAATAAGCATAAGTCATTATAACTGTATTTATAACTTTTTCTATTAAATATAGAGTTTAAATTATTTGCCATCATCATTGCACAGTGTCCCAACACTTTTGGAAACAGGGTGGTATAACTGCGAATGTAAATTGTAAATGTAGATTTTAGAACTGTGTGATTTGGAACACAAGGTCTGGAATTATGGCAGAACATTCTAGAACAGTAAGGACATCTAGAACATATAGGGACTCCCAACCATCCATTCCAGTATTGCACACCAACCAAACGTTTGTGTAGGTATGCTCTGGCATTAACATTAGAGTTAGCTTAAGACCTTTTTTCACATGAGGGCTTATGTTTCAGGAATTTCTGTCTTACAAATTTAAATCTTACAACACTTCCTATTCTACTGCATGTAACTGAATCTGATGGAATCTGATTTCTCGCAAGAAAGTCCTTCTACGTAAACTCACGCTTCCTGTACTTTTAACCCTATTCCTGCTAGTAACATAATGGAGAACTGTTGAATACTTCAGCAGCCTTACTTTGGAGAACTTGACAGAGGAACCCAGTTCTCTTTCTCCTTAACTTAATATTTCACCCATCTTTCTCCGACTCCGGCCCTGTCTCTGGTCATTTCCCTCCGGCATATTCCCACGGGAAAAACATGAGTGTTTGAAGTTTGACATACAGACTGGCTTCACTTTTAGCCCTTGAAAAGTCTGGTATCTGGTTTTCTGTTGAGCTTGGAAAAGAGCACAATACCAAATGTATTTAAGAAAATGACATCATTGCTGACATTCTGTCTGAATCTCCTCTTTCAGCAAACCACAATTTTCTCTTCAGCGAGTGATATTCTGTGCGGATCTGCTTCTGTTTTGTGCCTAGAAATGGTACATATTTCGTGGGGGAACTAGCATCTGGATCCAAATAAAACAGAGAACAATACAGTACATAGTGTCTGAGCTCCAGCTATGACTAGACCTATACAGTTGCACTGAGTGGCAGTCTTATTTAATTACAGTGGATGGAACTATATAATGGGTAAGAGGAAGAAACACAAGGACCTTGAAATCTGGACCACCTATCAGATGTCCGTCCACTCTCTCTCTCTCTGTCTCCCACTCAGAGAGAAAAGCCCCATGCTGAACAAAGTGAACTGCCCCATGCTCTGTGAAAGCCATCAGCCCACTGGTGGCCTTTTTACTGCACTCTCTCTTCCTGTGCCTTTCCTCCAGGGGCGAGTGGGTGGGTGGGTGTGCAGGATCCAGCAGGGTGGATACTGTGCCTACTTCCATGCCACCAGTGCCATCATGTGGTAACCTGAGGAACAGCAGCCGTAAACCAATTAAAAAGAAGCAAAAACTAATGATGGCAGAAATGTAATTTACGGAACGCTTGTGTTCAAGCAGAGACTTGAATCACACATACTATATTCAGTTTGCACGCATCACAATGACACGCATCTCTTCAGCTTGTCGACACATAAATACCAAATGCATGCGTCTTATACGTGTGTAAATATATATATATATATATATATATATATATATATATATATATATATATATATATATATATATATATACAGGGGTTAGACAATGAAACTGAAACACCTGGTTTTAGACCACAATAATTTATTAGTATGGTGTAGGGCCTCCTTTTGTGGCCAATACAGCGTCAGTTGGTCTTGGGAATGACATATACAAGTCCTGCACAGTGGTCAGAGGGATTTTAAGCCATTCTTCTTGCAGGATAGTGGTCAGGTCACTACGTGATGCTGGTGGAGGAAAACGTTTCCTGGCTCGCTCCTCCATAACACCCCAAAGTGGCTCAATAATATTTAGATCTGGTGACTGTGCAGACCATGGGAGATGTTCAACTTCACTTTCATGTTCATCAAACCAATCTTTCACCAGTCTTGCTGTGTGTATTGGTGCATTGTCATCCTGATACACGGCACCGCCTTCAGGATACAATGTTTGAACCATTGGATGCACTTGGTCCTCCAGAATGGTTCAGTAGTCCTTGGCAGTGACGCGCCCATCTAGCACAAGTATTGGACCAAGGGAATGCTAGATATGGCAGCCCAAACCATCACTGATCCACCCCCATGATTCACTCTGGGCATGCAACAGTCTGGGTGGTACGCTTCTTTGGGGCTTCTCTACACCGTAACTCTCCCGGATGTGGGGAAAACAGTAAAGGTGGACTCATCAGAGAACAATACATGTTTCACATTGTCCACAGCCCAAGATTTGCGCTCCTTGCACCATTGAAACCGACATTTGGCATTGGCACAAGTGACCAAAGGTTTGGCTATAACAGCCCGGCTGTGTATATTGACACTGTGGAGCTGACATTACCCTGGATACTGTGGCTCTTGATACATCACAAAGACTTGCTGTCTTGGTCACAGATGCACCAGCACATTTGGGGCTTGTAACTTACTTGGACAAAAAACTTAAGTGCTTTGAGTGACTCTATTATCTTATTTATCCTTATTTTATTCAAACAAATCACAAACAAAGCAATCATAACACATCTGAAACTACTAAAATATCTCAGTAGTGTCAATTAAGCAGAACTCAAGAAGGCTAGCCAGTGCATGACGAGTAAACTCTGCTTTGAACAGTTATGGACATATACAGCCATAAACATTTCTCATTAAAACACAAATTTGCAGAAAATATGTTTTGACTGCTGACCATGTGGCCATGAGGGACAGGGATGCAGTCTCTCTTTCTCTTTTAAAATGCAGGAGTGGGCTAAAACAATGCTCTGTCTACAGACTAACACTGGTTTGATAGTGACATGAAAACATGGTAAAGTTTTTTCAACTAAATCAAAATAACCTTTAAAACACAACAATAAAAAAAATATTCAAGTTGAATTGTAGGGTTTGAGACACACATCTCCCAATAACTATACCAATATCACCTTTGAGCATTATTGGCAAACAGCCTATACTGATCCAAGGCAGGGCTGGACTGTTACGCTGCATTTACATGTTTGCATTAAAAAAGCAGTCATTTCACACCTCGTAGCTCTTCGCAGCCAATGGTGGCATAAAGCCACGGCAATGTTGGCATGGTGACAGTGTCACAGGCAAATATAGGTGACCATCAGAGGTCAGTTTTATGACTGTAGATTGTGGGAGGATAGAAAAAGTCAAGAGGACACGCTTCATACTGGGTTTGTCTGGAGTTTAACTGCAAAGTACTTGGTGTTTATGGGTCCCCCAAAAAAAATCCAGTTTATTTCATTGCTGTGTTTGATGGCAAAAGCTAAAATTTGAGGCTTTCCATTCATCACTGCTCATTGTTGCTGTCTACGATGGTAGAATTCTCAATTAGGGCTTCTTTACAGTTACATTCACAGCAATTAGCAGACACTCTTATCCAGACAGACTCACACCAGTGCTTTGTGGTTTACCGTCTTCATGTGAATGAAGCATCAGTCGTCTTGACTAGTTAAGTGATGCACTTTCTAGTTGTCATATCCTGTTAATACTGTGTATTTACACATTTTACACAACTGATCTGAGATATGGCAAAACTGCCACATTTCCTACTAGCACATAAGGCCTTAATTTTGAACGAGGAACTGTAGGACCCTGGGACCTTCCTTAATTAATAAAATATGGCTAGCTAAAATACAGAGCCTTTCATGTACAGTTTAAACAGATCATAACAAATATCTAGGGTTTAAATACTTAATTGTTTTTTAGCTTAATTTTTTTATTGTGGGTCTGCAGTTTAATTGCAGTTATGACTCGGTAGAATAATTGTCCATATATGACATATATGAGGATGTGTCATGCATATCTAATATATCTACTGGTAGATGTTATTTTTTCTCATAATATGTAGGTGTACGAGCTTTGCTGTTCAAAGAAAAACATGTATCTTAAGCTTATTAAAAGTGAAGGTGTTTGTTCTCTTTTGTAATGCTCCATACACACTACCGCTCAAACGTTTGGGATCACAGTGAAATGTTATTGTTTTCAATGGAGTAGCCTTCCTTCCTTAACACAACAATGGACTGACGGGTCTCTAAAGAAAGTTGTTTCTTTCAGGTCATTTTGAGTCTGTCAGCAAGCCATCAACTGCTGATGCTTCAGATACTAAACTAACCTAGAATGTTGTTCTCCCTTTTATGTTCACTTATTAGTAGAATGTTTTTCAGCTGTGCATCACTATTGAGCAAGAGTGTCCTAACATCCAATTAGCCCAACAACATCCTTAACTTGGATTGGCGGCCGTACCAGGAGATTTAGATAGAGGACTAAGAATGGCTGATAATAGGACTATATGCAAAATAAGCCTCTATACAAAAATAGGCTTTAATACAAACATTTTTATTCTTTAAAAATCATCTGATACACTTACATTAATTGTGAAATGAACAGTATTGTTTGTGAATTGCATGAAAAGAAATTCTAAAGTGATCCTAAACTTTTGAGCGGTAGTGTATATAGTAAATGTAGTCCATATTTATATATGGACTAAATATATACACACACATTATCGTGACCGGTGTCTGAAGAGATGTGAAGCGGTTGTACTAATTTGAACACAACAGCTGCGTTTTTACATAGTGTGAAAATGTCATGGTTAATGGACCAATAGAAACGCTCCAAATTCACCTGAAATTCTTGTTCCATTAACTTAAAAGCAAAGAGAGTTTTATCTTCTTCTGTAAAGTTGCTATTTTGGAGATATTTGGTTTTCTTTGGCCAGCGATGACAAATAATATCTAGAAGCAAAACAACATATTCAAACATATGCAAGCATATTCATATTCATCTTACTCAAACAGCTCAGATGATCCCGTTCACTCATTACCAGCAAAAACACAGCAGACTCCTATTCGTGAGGCCAGAAATGCATTTATTGAAGATGTCATAGAGGATTAAACCATGACAAAGGGAGAAAAGAATCATGGTTCCTTCCTTGGCATATCATTTACCACTGCTTGTGGCAGCAATTCATAATGTTTTCCACCAAAGTCACACTTCTAGCTCTGTAGAACAGCATTAGAAAGGTTATGGCACTGCGAAAACCATGATAAAGTCTTACAAAGTTAGAAATTGTTTTTAATTGCCAACACAATGTATTAAATGCCACCTCAGAAATAAAAAAGTACACAAATATTAAGTTGAAGAAGAGAGATCATTCCAGGATAAACAAATAATTTCAGTGAGTTTCAATTCAAATGTAAAAACTTAAGAAAATACTGTTACTTTAGTGTATGTTTATTCAAAGTCATTAACAATGTCAGTTACATTTTCTTTTAAACGGCTGTAGGCGAACTCCTGCAAATGTAGTGTGTCTAGCAATGCCTTGCCTTTTTTTTCTAGTTTTTCTGAAAATCTAACCCCGTTCAGAGTTCAAAGTAGATTTCACACTCAAACGATAGGAAGGACACTTGTATAATTGCACAAGCTAAAACCGTAATGTACTAATATGCATTACAACAAACAAGTAATGTAATGTAATGCCGATCCAAAGGCAAACCAAAAAGTGTTTTTAATATAGGCTATTCGTCTGAATAACTCGAAAGCTTTATATAAATGGCTCACAATACACCACGCTTGCAGCATGCAATGGTCGCTTAAGCTAGCCTGTATAGAGTACGTATCTTCATGAGCTATGCTACAGAGGCACGTCACATCTGTAGAACTATTTACAAAAGCGTTGAAATCTCACTGGGGCAAAAAAGAGCAAGCTAGAGAAAACTTGGACTGCCAAATGAATTACACAGCTCCTTGAGGGAGAGAAGAACCAGCTAATCTTTCAAAGACTTGTTTCCTCAAAAGATGTCACCAAGTGGAGGAGAACTTGCTAAAGCCCGAAAAGCGCCCAAACACATTTTGAAACCATCCCAACAGGAAATAGTACATATATTATTACTTAATAGAATGTATTAGATATATAATTATTATTTGTTATATGCACAGCATACATCAGTCATAAACGACTGTGTGCACTGTATAATAGTATATCTATTTATACTTAAATTAGAAATATAACACACTCACATTTATAACTCTCATATACTGCATTTCAATCAACAGATAAAAAAGTAAAAGCAATACAAATAAAGTGTTGGTCTACGAAGTAAACCCATACTTTACAATACGTGTTTTTTTTTTCTTTATTGAAACATCTCATGCACAGAGAGGTTTCAATTATCTGTCGGAACTGGTTTGAAAATAGGCTGGGTCTAGGTGCTTTGTTAGCATGAAGGCATCTTAAAAAAAGCGTCTCGGACTCCATCTAAGAAAACAATCAGACCGGAAACCTCATATGGAAGACATACTGTAAGCCCTTAGGATGGAAGAGTCATGCACTGTATAGGTGTAACCAATGCTCTCTGTGGTGGTTCCCAAAAAGACTACGGCTTCTCTTGAGGTGTTCACGAGTAGAAAAAAGAGGTCGGGCTATCTTTTCGGAAACCTATCCAAATCTTGAGATGGCTTAAAGGTGCTACAGGTAGGATTAGGAATTGGTCCTTTGCTTCCAGAGTCTGCCCCTGCTGTCCGCAGAACAAGCTAACGTGTGAATGTTTAAGCCGGCTTGTCCCATTCGTCCTTCATTAGTTGTGTCGGTGTGCCGTGGCAACGTTGGTAACGATACAAACGAAACGCACTCGTAGCAAGTTTTACGCACTTCACAAAGAGTCGTGGCGGCCCAGGACAACAGGAGCTGCGATAACAAATGTAGGTTGGTGACTTGATTCGTTTATGGCGGTCTTTTAACGATTTACGATGATCCTTTACACAAAGAAAAAGTCAACACATAGCTCCTTACAACCACAGGTTTCTAGCACGTTTACAGAGTGCAAAACCCATAAAGAATCCTTATGGGATAGAGACAAAACAGGAGTGACTAAGAATTATCATCAAAACCCATCTGGCTAATTCTAGGTAACAGAGTATGTCGTATTTCGAATGCCAATAGTCATTTTTGCCCAAAGCAGCACAATATCGATAGAACACTCAAAACGAGAAAACATCAAAGTACAATTCAACATCAGCCCTTCCACACCACAAGAAAGCACAAGATTTTCAGTCCTAGTCTACTTCTCCACTCAGTTTAGGCTAAATGCTGCCAGTTGAGGTGTCACAGACCCCAGATGCCTTGCGGTCAGGGTGACCATATCTGCTCAAAGTGAGATGACAGGCTACATTGAGGCATGAGAGGCGGAAATCAAGCACTTATAACACCAGCGTGTCGTTATTATTATTATTATTTTTTTTCCTCTGACAGGGAGTTACGATGAAACTGCCTTCACTTCTCAGGTTCAATGTGCAAACCTGGTCTTTTGCTAACTTGAATGTATCTTCCACAGATCCAACATGCAAACTAATACAGCAAAGGACACCAAAAATGGAAAGGAAGGGAAAAAAAATAAAAATAAGAAACAAAGACCTCCACACACACACATACACGCACACACGGCTCAAACATCAAGCAGGTTCGAAAACCCAAATTCTGCGCTTTGGACTTCATGGAATTCAAGCAATGTCCACCACTACAGATAAGTACCAATGAACACAGGACTTGAGATATCAGAGGCACACAATGCAAAGAGGGAATGTAAGAAGACTGTGGATGCATATGCTTAGAGCAACGGTTAGATATGATGTGAAGCGGGGAGGGGGAGTAACTATATACTTGCAAAAGAACTAGTCAGCTTCATTCATTGTTATTGAAACTCCACGTCTGTCTATGCAAAAAATATATATGTATATATATTCACTCGCAAACAGTTCAAACACTGAAACGAAAAGGAAAAAAAAGAAAGAAGAAAAAAAGTCAAGCCCCAAAATACTGGCCACAGCACAAGCAAAAGCGCTTGGAAATGAAATGACTTCTATCCTGTGAGTAAATTCTTCTCTCAATCTCTATAAAAGGCAGAGTGCCAACATCTATGGCACAGGCATCAATAGTTACATTACAATCACTGCTGACAGCTATCCCACTATAGGGGAGAAAGAGACAGTTCCCAAAGGGCAACTATATTACAGTAAAACTGCACAAACTCCAGGTACAATTTTGGTTGGCAACATAATGTAGAGCAATGTTAATCCCAGAGTAAAAATGCCCTGGGAATGGGAGTCATTTTGGGGGCGCGCAGGCCCACCAGCAGAGCTCTCCTAGAGGACCCAGGCCTCAGAACGGTACTGCAAAACAACCAGCGCCGGCTCGGGGAGCGCGCGTGGCCACATGGAGGCACACAGACATCTTACACCACTAAAGGCCAGTGAGGTCGACGATGGCCTTGATGAAGATGGTGTCGTCCCGGATGTAGGAGTTCTTCGAGTCCAGTTTGGAGAGTGGGCAGAAGAGTGGGCAGCCACTAGCGATGTTCATGTCGCTGACGGGTCTCTGGAAGGAGGAGGAGGAGATGTCGGGCCGGAAGGCGTCAATGATGTGTTCTCTGTTGTTCTGGTCCAACAGCATGAGAGTGACCTGTACATACAACCAAAAACATGCCTCAAATAGTGGACAACAGTTGTGTGCATTGTAACCCTTATTTTATATTATTTTAGATTCATAAAAAGAGAAACAAGTTTTAACATAATTTAATATTTGAAATGTTAAGTTTAAACATTGCTTGCAACTATGATTATAATGTGGCAACCACCACCCCATGAATGTAATGGATTGCTTTGTAACATTACACCAATTTGGTCTCATGTCTATAGCTAGTCTAAAAACATCATTATAGAAGTTCACACACTACCAGTCTGATGATTTAAAATAGTCTAAAATACTATTCATAAATAGCTTTGCTCAGATGTCACATTTCACTTAATCTAAGAAGCAAGATCAGCTGTATTTTATTTTTATTTTATTGTTTATTTTAATGTTACGTGAGAGTCCCCACATTACATGTTCTGCCCTGAATAAAACACTACACACTTTCAGATTGTGCACACAAACAAGAGTCCCAACCCATAGTTCCAATTCTCAAAACCTTGAGGAATTTTCAGGAAACTGCTACATCTCCGGATTTCCTGCAAACGAATGTGAGTGTTTTTCTGAGTAGCAAGTTATTTCCGGTGGGGTGGGGTCACGCGCATGGAATGTCATGGAATGGCACGGCGGTGGAGGTCAGGTACATGCACCCGGGCAACGGGAATCAATGAATGCATGCTCATATAAAACAAAACCACCCCAACCCAATAGCCGAGCACAAAAAATTCACGCGAGTACAGAAAGCATGGTGACATGATGATAAACACGCACGCAGGACTTCTTGCTGTGCTCACGAGTTTCACGTTTACACACACGAATTGCTAAAACTTTAAAAAAGTTTATATTTTGCATCTTGATTTTGAGTCGCCTAGTTTTGACATTGACATTGAATTCACAATTCCCACGCCCTGCCAGTTACCTCTGAAACAGTGTTTAACACTGTCCTCCCTTTAAAACCAGTCCCAGTATGAAGATGGACTGAGAGGGATGAAACCCAATTTCTTTACTGCTGTTTTGATGTCTCTCCGGCTGTCCGCTCGTAGCCTGTTTGAAGAGTTTAAAACTAGCACTATGATTGGTCAAAGTTTTATTTTCCCGACGGGTTGCTGTCCAATGCGGTTACACCCATAGACGAGTTGCCTAGTGCGCGAACGCACAAACAGTTGATCTCAAAGCCATCAATGGCTTTTCTCTTATTATGAAGTGACAAATCGTAGCAGCGTAGGTTGATGTCTAAATGCGTAAAGGTTGGCAGATCTGTAACTCCTTTTTTTGTCACTTCTTTTGTGGTATAGTTTATATTTATACAGATATTCAAGCTGTTGACACAACTCTAGTTCACTTATGTTCTCAATTTAGCTGCTATGCTTACAACTTCTTCTGCACTCAGTGATAAGTTCCTTTTAGCTCCACCCTCACTGGGTCAGAGTTATTCAGACATGACATCAACATCACGTTTCACCCCAGAGAATGGGCGTCCACCCCACACTACAGGAAACTTTTAATATCTATCATTCATAATCAGGGCTGCCCTGACTGGACTGGGAGACACCCCACACTACAGGATAAGCGTTTCACTTTTAGCAATTGAAAGAGTAAATTCCCCATAAACTCTGTCTGATTCTCAAGTAATGTGGGAATATTGACTACAAAATTAACCGCATCAAATTGAGTGCCTTACAGGCTATACATACATTGATGTAGCACCTGTACAGCTTCTAAAGCTTTTACCTTCAGACTCAGCTTTAGTTTATTAAACTGTAAATACTGTTCGACTAGAGGAGGATGGGTCTCCCCTTGTGAGTCTGGTTCCTCCCAAGGTTTCTTCCTTCAGTTGAGGGAGTTTTTTCTTGCCACTGTTGCCTCTGGCTTGCTCACAAGGGATAAAGTGTTGTGATTTCATGTTTTTCGGGCTTTTAAATTCCTGTAAAGCTGCTTTGTGACAACATCGCTGTAAAAAGCGCTATACAAATAAACTTGACTTGACTATACATTCAGAGATGTGCATGCCCACCTTGGCTAAAGTAAAATGCAATAATGTGAAGAATCAGAGCTTTTTGCGTGCTACCGTGTTTTCTATCTCACTGTATTAAACCAAACTGTTTGTTGTTCTGCAATAGTTTACACTGCATTTCAGATCAGGAAATTAAAGTATAATGGTAGTTGGTGACACAAACCAAACACTTTAAAAGGAAGTCTGGCTTTGTTAGATAATACTCGGTACATATTAAATAAATGCAACATCATTGAGACAAAAAGTCATAAATAAGGAAGAGCATATTTAAGGCTGGCACTATTTAAACGTAGCAAGTTCAGATATGCAAATGTTTAGATGACTATACGCATAGCTATAAGAGTCAGGTCCTTATTCTCACTGTGCTTTAGATACTTAAAAGATACTTAATCCATTCACTAACACTACAGTACCTTCTGGTTAAAAGGCCACTTGAGCAAGGCATCACTGTGTCCCCTCATCACCACGAAGAACAGAGATAAGTGAGTGCCACGCCCCGTTCCATCCCCGTTCAGGTAGATACGCAAACACATCTTGTAGCCATATTTGCTTGTGTAAAACGCTGCAAAAAACAGAGAGAGGACACTTTCTTTGAACACAACACAACAAAGACATCCAGCTAACATAAAACAAAGGAATCTTATTGTGTCGTTACCAGGAGAGAACATGGCTGGGGCCCGTCCGGCTACAGCATCCTGCCTCTTCTTTGAGAAGTCTGAGATCTTCCACACAAAAACACCATCGTATGTGGCAGCAGACATTTCTCTCATCTTCCCCTCCATCTCCACGATGGAGATATCCCTCAGACCCACCGTCCTCTCCAGCTGACGAACCTTCAGGATTCAAAGAGGAAACCATAAGTACAGCCAAGTACAGTACCCTTCTATGCATATCAAACCATTTAGTCCAAGATCCAGGCCATTTAACAACCCATAGTCAGTATCAGCTGTACATGACTCAGATTTTGCTGTACAACACTAAGATTCTTTTCGTAGTTTTTTTTTTCATATTATCTACTAAACAGTAAATTCATGAGTTTCAGTGATTATTTTGACCACATTATAGGCAAATGCAACATGGGAAAATATTTTTGAGCGTTTAAAAATCAATAAAAGGCTGCTATGCATGATGAAAATATTTGAATTGCGGCCTGTTTGAATTACCGACATATATTGTTTGGTTTCCATATGGACGAATAAACAAATTAATCGGTTTAAAATAACTTCTCAGCATTGCTGACTATGGAACATTTGACTATCTGGGACATCTTTCAAGGGTTATTTCTTTCAGGCTATTTCTTGTTTTTTAATCTTTAAACATGAAAAAAGAAAAGGAATTTTAAAGCGAATATGTTATTTAGGATTTGCATAATTTTTTTTTATTAAATTTTGTCTGCTTAAAATAACAACTTCCTGTCTTCATTGGGATGGGTTTACTAGGCTGCTGTATTTCTCTCTAAACATAAATATCAAACAAATACCCAAATGAAACAGATCAGTTGCGTTCTTTAAAAGTTCAAAATACTGACACACTTTAGACACATTGTTAGCCTTGCTTTCCAATCACTCCAATTCAGACGTAAGCATCTTTCATCATTTAACCACCAGTGTCTACCATTGCACACATTTTTTAAAGAACGCAAACCCGGTAGACAAAAACTGTCCCCATCAGGTAAACAGTGCTTAAAGCTTTCATCTGTGAAAAAGTGAAGAAAATCAAGCTCTACAGTACAGCACATATGTGGTATATATCTTTCAAAAAAGACTTTCAGTCCAGGCTTTTATGTAATATCACTGTCTTTAAAAATTTCCGGAAACCTGTTTTTGCTTTGCTTGTTTTTTTCTCATCTGAAATATACTGATAATATTTTTTTTAATTGTTCACAATAACAATATTGTTTGAGTGTGTTGACTAGTCTGATATATCTTATTACTAATGTATTACATTTATTACATGGTTGCTTTTATTTTACCACTTCCAAACAACAACAGTACAGGCACTTAAACCACCTATTAACTTCTGTAAATGTGCCTCCCTCCAACAAGTTATGGTTAATGTGCATTTGTCACCTCTGACAGGGGACGAAAAACAGTTCAACCTGATAAAATAGCATTAGAGGGGACCTTTTTATTTAGGATGGCTTCTACTAGAATATATTTGCATGCTTAAATTTCCCAAACACTTTTTTCTCATAATGTACATCCCCGTCTCCTGTGCTCTAACTGGTCAGCTTACCCACTCTGTTCTGACTGGTCAACCACCTAAGCAGCACCTTGGTACGAGTTTTACCCCCACACCACTGTGGTTATTCCTACAATAATGTTGTTGGTTCTGTAATGTCAGTTTGAGCCAGGTAAAAAAAGCTGATAGACCGGATCCACTTTCGCAAACTAGCCTGGAGCAGGATCTGTTAGTGTCATTTTACACATGTAGCTCTGTGTGTGTGTTGTGAAAGGGCATGCCAAGCTTGCTAAAAAAACAGGCAATAAGGACTTTATTGTGAAGTGATTTCATTTTGTAACAGAAAAAGTGCTGGAATTC
The DNA here is from genome assembly GCA_021613375.1 of Megaleporinus macrocephalus. NCBI lineage: Eukaryota > Metazoa > Chordata > Actinopteri > Characiformes > Anostomidae > Megaleporinus > Megaleporinus macrocephalus. Next base: position 18,109,616 of record CM038725.1, on the reverse strand, counting down.
CAACATGATTCTAACAAGTTTTAGGCAGCTGAGAAAAGTGGTTTTCGTGGGAGAGGGTTTCTCTCTCTAGCATGTATTTTGAGCTTTGTTACTTTGCAGGTTGTTTAAAAAAGCCACATTACACACTAAAGAACAGAGAAAAACAGAAAAGCATAATCAGCCCCCTTTTAAAAACAATACGGAATTTTTTTTATATTTAATATAGCCTTGATACGCATTCCCCTCAAACACCAATCAGACATACTGGACCGGAGCAGGTATGTAAAAATGCGTGCTCACCTTGTTGTTGAGTATATCAATCTTGTCCTGGTCAAGCCTGTGCTGGCGATTGTAGGCCTCCATCGTAGTCGCGGAACGCTCCATCTCGCGATTCAGCACACAGACGATGTTCTCGAAGGTGCCCACCTTCAGCTCCAGCTCCTGGCAGCGGCGGCTGAGCTCTGCCACCTTGGTCTTCTCACTGTGGAGCTGCAGCTCCAGGGCAGCTCCCACCGCGGTGGGTAGCGGCGTGAAGGAGGTGGCCAGGGTTGGTGGCGGAGGTGGGGGAGGTGCACAGGCCCCCTGCACGGGAGCCCCCGCACTCAGCTGGCCCATCTTCAGCTCGAGCTCGCGCAGAGACTGCTGCAGCTCCTGGATCTTGTGGCTGGCCAGCTCCAGGCTCTGGGGCTGCAGACTCTCCAGGTTCACCTTGATGCCCATGATGAAGTGCAGCAAGAGGTTCAGGTGCTCATAGGAGCATGCCCGCTCGTGGTCGTGGATCTTCTCTTTCTCAACCTGAAGCCAAGTAAAAGTCATCTGAGTGATTATATAAAAGAAAGTGTAAAGGAGTTACACAAAGGATCGTGAAATTTGTTTACTCACGGACATATCACAGCCGACAACGTGAAATCTACAGGGAGTTCGAAATTTGGTACACAGCTTAATGTGGTCCACATACTTTACAAGACAAAGGAAGGCAAGAATTTGTTATTAGTGCAAATGTAACAAAAACTATTTGCTAATATTGGCTCTCTGAATAAACAGGAAATACTGCTTCTACAGTGTAAAGATTAAAAAAATAAGGCAATAAGAACGTTCTCCTACTTACCTTCTCTCTGGGAATTTTCTTTTTTGCACAGCCTTCACAAATCATTGGGTATTTGGGACAAATCTCGTCGTGAGCCTGAGGGGCAAGGTATAACATTTTTCACTCAAAATCAACCCTTAGTGATCTTCCAAAACTAGGTCTGTCACGGTCACGAAACGTCTAGCTAACAATGAATCCCATATAAATAATTGCTATTAATAATTTAACAGTTAAAGCACAAACTTCAAGTGGCCAAACTGGCTGATTAGTTATTTTGCTTATTAGCTGTCGATACCAGTAAAACTTTACCCATGTCATGTTTTAATAACTGCGTTTTTTATTTGTCACAACCCAAATTATAGAAACGTATACAATTACATTCTGTTTCTTGTGATGTAAACATAGTAAACATATGAACTAACAACTGCAGTCAGCTAAAACAAGGCGATTATATCAGCTGATCTTATAATCCTTTTAACAGGCTAACCAACAACCATGTTATGCTCATGTGTAATAGAAAACATAGCTATACAGTGATTAGCTTCCCAAAAGCATGGTAACGTGAGTACTACACTGAACACACTCTCTACCAGTTAAGATGATCCTAACATTACAGCCAGGCTTGCACCGTGCGTTTTTAGAAATCTTGACTGTACTTTTAAACCCCCCATTGTTTACAAACACAGCTCGTGATTTAGATGCTCACACTACACGGATGCAACATTAGTGCTCACACTGTAGATAAAACGCAGCCCCTTCTGACAGCTCTGACTACAATACAATAAAGTTACTTCATTCAGTACAACATGCTGAACATCCAAGTCCTGAGCAAAACATTAGCTAAATCGCAAACTACTCCCTACATAGTGCACCACATAAGAATTAAAACAAGATTCAGTCATATGTGAACATTTTCATGCTGGAAAAATAGTGTCGTCCTTTAGTGAATAAGCCAGAAATCAGCAAAGCTGGCATACACGGTCCTTGATACAGCAAATGTCGACTTATTTGACTCTGCTTATGTGTGTCCACCGGTGTAGGAGCAGTGATTGTGATTTTTTACATGCGGTTTTGGATGCGATATTTGTTTGTGAGACTGCTCAAACAGTCTGACCGATCGTCTGACTGCTTAATTGATTGGGTGTTTATAATTGGACATTGCTTTCTCTATAATAAACCGACATTTGGCCAGATACTGAAATTCATTTGGCTCAAATTGGCGAAGAATTTGGCTAAAATTGGACTGTAATCTTGGCTTATGATGCTTTTAGTAAACTGGGTTCATTTGTCTGCCTGCATCGCTGTAAAATATGCTCACCTTAATGTTCTTAAAATGAAAGGGTTCTTTGCAGTATTTGCAGTTCAGAGTTCTCTCAGGGCATTCTCTCTCATTGTGACGCTCAAGCTCATTGGCCCTTAAAAGCTCTTTGCAGGAGGGACAAGGAATGATCATAAAATCACACTGTCCCTCATGTGTGGCCTGTAAAAAATGACAGCAAACGAGAAACAGTCAAGATCATGCTTCAGACATATGTAACTGACTACCAACAAAAATACTGACAATAAAGTAGCACCTCATATTCTTTGATGGTGCCTGTCCAACTGCAACCTTCATTGATACAGACAGCTTCAAGGGCTTCAACTTCTCTTTTGGCAGCATTGTCAGGAAAAGCCTGGAGATTATATAGAGTGAGATGTTACATTCACAAAAAAAATTCTCCATTACATGCACTGACATAGCTGGCTGTATGTAAACACTTATATGTTAATCAAATCCTTATATACTTGAAAAGAGTCCAAAATCGCTGTCGCCTTGTTTGTAGCACCAACTTACACAGCCTTGTTTCAGAATAGATGTTGGCTCCTCAAATATATCTTCCTTTATACAGGCACTGCATTTCTGTGGACCGGAGCTGCAAAGCAAAATGGGAAAAATAAGGAGAAGGCATAAATAGCAGTGCAAAAATGTGGATGAAGACCACCTTTCATTTTGGCTATGACAATTGATTAGTCCCAATACCTACCACAGATCTAATCTGGCTGGCAACAGAGCACAATATAGCTCAGCCAGCTGGCCAGCTACACCCCAACACAGTCTATTGTTTGTCTTATGCCTGACAGACACCAGCTTCACTGCTAATACAATCACAAAAACGTGAGCATGAAAAAAGCCACAAAAGGGGCCGGTAGGCCATGTCCGTCTTTTGTTGTGTCATGTAAGGCCAGTCAGATGGATGACAGCCTTAGTAGGAAGCTTATTGTAAACCTCGACGGCTGCTGTATGTATGTATGTATGGCTCCATGAGTGGCGCTTACCTCACTGTTTTGTTAAAACAATATGAACAGAAACGGTGTCCGCATTGCGCTTGAAAAGGCCTCCTGAGGATTTTCTGACAGATGTTGCACAAATGCTTGTCCTCAAGCTTGTTGGCGAGAATTTTCCTCGGGAAGCCAGGTTTGTTGCCTTCTAGTGAAGATGGTGGGGACGGTTCCTGTGCAGCCATTATTCCCGAGCGAGCATGTGACCTGGCTACGGCGAGGAGAAAAATGAAAGTGAGCTCGTCTCTTTCGGTTTAAACGCTTATAGCTGTGTTTTAGCATGACCTAACCATTACTCCTGTTTTAGCCTGCTGTAGAGATCACTGACTCATGCTGACATGTGAGGCTGAAGTTGGTTTCTTATTCGCCAGCTTCTTGGTCGAATTTTCCCTTTCCACCTTAAATGGAGAGGCAGTGCCATTCTGGTGCCTGAGACGCCAGACTGTACCTGCAGCACCATTTAAGGTGGAACGGGAAAATTCGAACAAGCAAGCTTGACGATTAAGCAGCCAACTTCAGCTTCTGACAAGGGTAGCTAGCAATATCCTGAGGTAAACAAAGTCCTTGTATGCAAGATAAAACCATGAGTGACATTTTCTGTCGCATTTCTTGCAGAGAAACCAGTCCACGTTTAATTAACTGTTAGTTAACGGTTCCCTACATTGTGTCAGTATTCAAAATTCCTACCATAATATGTTCGACGAGGTCTGAGCGGTCTGATACCACCATATCGCTCTATCACATGTTACCAGACTCATAAAACAGCGCTGTGTTTTTAATGCTCCGGTTTGTGAGATAAATAATAACGGCACACGACGTCCCGTCTCGGTTGTGTTGCTTACGGTTCAGAAGATATTGCCCAGCAGATGGCGCTGCAGACCGATAATAGAAATCTGCCGTTACTGCTTCGTTTTCCAAAATAAAAGCCTCTGCACCAGTGCATGCTTGTATGTGTTCTTTCTTTTGTGCACTGAACATTAAACATATTTTATCTCACTCATTTAGGAGACCTTCAAAACACATGTGAAATATTAAAATTGTGATATTCTTATTCAAACTTGCTGTGGACAACGTCAAAGTACAAAAACAAAATACCAGTCTTAGAAAAGCCAGCCGAGAAATTCCATCTGGTGGTTATCTTTATAAACAAAGGCTTTTTGCGGTTTGGTTGTATGTGATTCAAATGGCAAATCCACAATTTTCCGTAGATATCTGCTTTATTTAGTCATTGAGATGTAAAGTAAGTAATTCACACTGGTTTGGTGTAAATTTCAGATTCTTACAGACTCTACAGTGGTGGTGATAATGAGATGTGGGATGTCCGCAAACACTGGGGTTTAACACTTAACACAATTAATTATACTATAAGCTGAAACCACCAGCGAACCTATACATGTCCTGTAAGGTTTTATATGTATTTGATGTAAATTTATCAGACAACAACCTGTGAGGTAGCTTTTAATGGCATTAAACGTCTGGTTACTATAAGTACCGCTGTGACTTATTCTGACTCGGTAAAAATGTCAGTACACGTCTTTCAATAACTTTACAATTGATGTATTACGAGAAAAAGCTAAGAAAATAAATCCACAGCCTCCATGTAAATGAAGTACGGAGACCTTTACTTTGAAATCAGAAGAAAAAAGGTGGAAAAATAAGGAGCTTCCTCATCCAGCACCGTTTCTCTTTTCCCGTTAACGAAAGCAAAACTAATAGCTAGTTGGTCATGATAGAAATCCTCATTTAGACTAGCTTAATTCCGCTAAGTTCATTTTGTTTTTACATATTTACAGTTTTTTTTATTGTGCTGTCACAGACTGGCGAGCTGTAAGGTAGTTAGCTGGCTAAGTTCGCTGTTTAGGTTGGCTGTAGCTTTATCCAGTATCCAATGGCTACCGATAAATCTCCTTATAGACAGCAAGGCAGCAACTGACCTGCTAAAAACAAGAAGTCGCCGCTGTTAATCGACCTGTTTCATTAAATTAGGTTAAAAACTCGACCGGTGTTGCTGTTAAGAAACGAGGTAAGTCGCGAGACACTTTGACATATCCGTGGTAACATTATCTGTCCCGGATAATTACTCGTATCCAAGTATCCAGTTAGCTTAGCTGAAGAAATGCAACACCAGCGCGGGTTGTACTCTTTCCAAACTAAACATCTTTTAACAGTGTACAGAGAAAACCAAGGAGAGGCTGATTAAACTGCGAAAAAAACCGCCATCCCAAAAAAAGTTTCACTATGAATTTTAAGAGGCTTAAATGTTGCATCCCCTTACAGGCTTAATCAACAGTTTGCCTTGTTGCCTGTTTTCTTTCCATTCACAGGTTATGGCTGAGGAAAGCACCCAGCTTTGCACCAACTGGTAAGGAGTTTCATTGTCCTGTCACTCTCCCTAAGCCTTTTCTTATAAATGCCATGGGTGGGGGAGCTCTGGTGGAATCAGTTAGGTGATTTCTCTGCTGAAACACATTGATTCAGCAGCCGTTTGACAGGATTAGTAGACACGCTGAAGCAGGGAAATCACCAAACTTTGCAGGACTCCGTGACACACCCCTGATAAATGCTATTGTTCTCCCTTCCTGGTTGTCACTCTTTCCTCCTGTCCACCCCCACAGCAAGCATGACATCCCAGAGGCCAACTTCACCACGCATGAGATCCACTGCCGGCGGAACATTGCCCTGTGTGATGTGTGCCAAGAGCCAGTTCCTCGTGCTGAACTGCTGCAACATAAGGATCAGGAGCATTCACAGGTAGAGCTGATAGAGATGACCAGATCATACTTTCAGTTCTGACGTTATAACAGTCAGGAAATCTATATCTATATATTAATATATAGATAAGATTTAGATCTTTTATCTTCGTATATATATATATATATATATATATATATATATATATATATATATAATTTGAAATTAAATCAGTCAGACTGGTAAAAGTATATGTCTATATTAGATCAAAAGGATATCAATAGTCATTCATCTCTAATAACTAAGGCAATCTTGTACCTGTGGTTGGTAGAGCCTATCATGTTTACCTTTTAAGCAGTTGCTTTTTTTTTTCTTAGGTCCAATGCAAATGTGGTCTGAAGATTGAAAAGAGCCTCATGGAGACCCACCAGGTATTGACCTGCATTTTATTTGTTATAGTAGAAACATTCTCTGTTATGATTGTGGTGGTTCACTTAGAGTCTTTTTCTAGAGCTCCGAGTGCAGCCAGCGGCTGGTACCATGTCAGTACTGCGACCTGGAGGTGGTCTTCTGCCAGGCCAGAGAGCATGAGGAGTATTGTGGAACCCGCACAGACCCCTGCCCTGTTTGCAAGTGCAACGTTATGCTGAGAGAGAAAGACATTCACCCAGCTTTGTGTGGCAGTCTCACCCCTCCGCAGGAGAGACGGACAGGTTCTCAGTCACCTGGAGCTTGGTTTGAGACCCAGCCGATCCACAACTTGCTGAGGGCCCAAGAGAGGAGTCATAATAATAACAGCACTGGGTCAGCTGACCGAAGGGGCCCTCCACGGCCTCTAGAAGGCAGACTGCACAATAGCACCAGAGGACCAATAGGGGCAGGAATCAGGAGGAACATGGTGCCCAGGAACAACGAATTTGCTCGCTGTAGGTACCACAGTGGGTAGGCTGGTATTAAGTGTGTGTGATATTTAAAATGAAATCACAGTACAAACAAACAAACAAAACACATCATGTTCTTTATTTGCAAATATTTGATGTTAATACATCCTTAGAACTTAGACAGTCTATTCAAACCACACCCATTCATTGAAGTTTTATAGACTTCACTGATGTGGTTTAGTACAAAAGATGACTTCCAGATGTCATTTTGGACAGGTACCACATCAGATGCCAAGGTCATGCAAACATATGGAGGCTTGTTAACATCTGACATTTTTGTCGGTTCTGTTTTTAAACATAGACTGTGATTAAAAAAATAATAATTAACATTTAACATCTATATGATGTGCATGCATGCAAAGGCAGAAGCAGAAGTTGACACAGCACTCTAAAAACCTACCGCCGCACCAGTTAACTGTAGTGTTAACTCATAAGGTCATCTGAAGGGGCAGTCTTTGTTACTCCTGTTTTGGACTAATAGGACATGTATTGAAATTTAATTTGTACTTTGTTTAGCATTAGTTTACCATGTGGGTATTCACTATATATTATTATCAGGTGTAATGTTTTATTAGACTTTATAAACATTTATGGATATTTTAATGTGAAAAATTAGTCAGAATACATAGTCTTGTTTAAAAGCAACTGTAGAAACAATCAATTAATTGGTAAAAGTAAATGAACCAGAAAAGACAATGGCATATTGGACTGACATCCAGTCAGCCGTCTGGTTGTTGTAGTTTACAAACTCTCTAAAATATGTGTACATCTCTTTGCTTTGAGAAACTTGCTAATGTAAAATGTTCTAAAACTACTGATGATATTCACAGTATAATTAGAGGAACATGTTGTAGTGTAGCTTTACAGTTCTTGCCCTGGTTGTAAATCTGTACAAGTTGTAAACCAGTATCAGGCATGCTCTGTCTAAAGCATTCTTAGAATTTGCTAAGATAATCACCTTTGATTAGCCATGATGTTCTCTTTGTGGAAGAACATGGTTTATAGGGCTTTTTGTGCTAACAGGATGTCTTTAGCTGTGCACAGAAATATAAGCATGTTTGAATGTGCTCATTTCCTCAGTGCTGGATCAGGAAGCAGAGCTGGAGACCAACAACAACAGCCTGCTGTGGTCTCTGGGCCAGCTGCCAGACTACGACTCCTCTGGTCTGGACTACCTGCTGGCCCTCAGCCTGCAAAGTGACGGAGACCAAGACGACCTGGGGACTCAGCAGGGTGTATGGACCGATGTCTGGGACCACCGCCTAGGGAGGGAATCTGCCAGAAGCACACTCCACTCCCAGCTGTCCTCTACCACTAATAACAATACTTCTTGTAATAATGCTCCCACTAACACGAACACAGCTCTGGCTCACAGCCCTGCCTCAGAGATCATGCTGCCCTGTGAGTTCTGTGAAGAGCTCTTTCCAGAAGAGGACCTCATTTTACATCAGGTCAGAGCCAAGCCTTCACTTATCTCTTCTCAGCATATTGCTGCTTCTTTTTTTAACGCTTGCCCTAACCTTTTAAAAGTTTTAGCGCAGACTGTGTGGAGATGTATGTGTACGTAGAATTGTTTAAAACAGCATTGCTGCAAAAGCTTTGGTTGGTGGTGGAAGTAAATGTTTGGACACACTCAGGGCTGGGTATAGGGCTGTGATGATAACCACAATACCACAATGTTGTGGTCCTGTACTGCCTACTATGGGATGGGACTCATTAATGCAACTTTTTTTATTTATAATTACTTTATTTATTGTTTGCTGAAGAAAGTTGAATCACAGTCAGAGGCCATGCTTGGCACTACTTTACTAACAGCTGAATGTTATCTGAGATCTGTTTATTTAAATGACGTGGCAAATTTAACATGGTATTGACAAAATGTTAAGTGAACAATTCTCAGAGTCACAGAGCATACACTGTTTGTGCTATAGACTGGAGAATCTAAACTGCATTTAGTGTTCTGCTTACACTTAATGTTATGACTGAAAAGCGTCCTGCTCCAACGACCAACTATCACTATGATAGTCTGTGTTTGGTTTAGCTTCTATTAAGGTTTTGGTTGGAAGGAAAATGAAAGATTTATCATTCTTTACACGTAGAAACAACCTAAATGGTCAGTGTAGACTGTACCATCCTTATGCCTGTATAATACACATACTTGCGTCTGGCCGGAAGTGGGAATTCACCGCTTTGTCCATACCTTTATTGAAACAATGGTTTCTAATGTTTGGATGTTGCTGATGTTGCGGTGGTCTTACTTGCAAGTGTTTGGCACACTTGTGGTGTGAGGGTGCAACCTTGTGCATGGCTGTGCAGATCTAGCTTTTGTTGCTGGGGTTAGTGGGTTGTGGTGGCAAACCGCAGGGTTACTTTGCACCACAGTGAGAAAAAGTGCTGTCACAGGCCTAGCTGGGTATTGTTTAAAGAATGTCAGTACCTTTCTGGCACCTTTAATTAAATACTGAAACCAAAACGGTACCTTTTTTTACTGTGATGTAATAAATATGTGCTCTCATTTTCTTGGCCCTGCTCATGAGTTCTTTTACCTGGATACCACAGGTAAAAAAACTGAGAAATGAATAATTCATTGTTTTGTCCCTGTGTTGATGCATACTGTAAAATGTTAGCACTGATTTAATAATAATCTGAATGTAATAAATGCTTGTTTTGATACTATTTAAGTCCTATCACCTGACAAACGTGACAGTAGTTGACTTCCTCTTGCCAAATTCTGAAAGCTGCTCAGTAAACTGTTATGCTATGTGCAGAAAAGTCCTCACTGAAAATGTTTGTTTGTGTTCTGGTTGTTTCAGTGAAGTACATGCAGTTGTGGAAGTGACTAATTAGTGCTGCCCTTCATGCTGTTTTAGATAAACATAGATAAATATGTAGTGAGATGTGCTGTTTTTAATTAAATGTTTAATCCAATTTGATTACCTAATTTGACTATTATTTACTACAGCTACTAGTTTAAAGCATTTTCTGCATAAGGAGAACAGTTTTTATGTAAAATTAGCTTTGACAAAATACTGCCAGAACTAGGACTTCTGCGAATGTGCAATGTGCTGTCTGTTTTTGCTCTCTTGACATGCAGAAGCCAGTGAGACTCATGTCATGATATTTATCTACTCGTTTAGGTTGTAATTTTACACTCAAGTAAAAATAGGTACTCTTCAGTACTCTCAATAAGTAGTAGTTCTGAGATGTTTGGGTCGGGTTCTTTGCGATGCCAGTTTTTGGCACTCAGCCCTAGAAACACATGAATGAATATGATGTTATAATATGAACATGAATTCATAACAATAGACGTTTTGATAAGATTTCCAGATACCTGGAAAGTAGTCAGATGTGCCCTGCCCATTGAAAATAAATCTGACTTCTTTATGACATGTTTTATGCAAGTCAGCTGAAATACAAGGTCTGTGCTGCTGTTTTTTTTTCTGTTCACACGATCATACATAGTACTTAAGTTCTTACTTTAGAGCTCAGTGTTCTGATGAAGAATGTTTTAAATAATTAGTCTGTGGTGCTCGTCATTGCATTATAAAGTAACCCAGACCGTCACTTTATTTACTCTGTCAACTCAACCAAGGGCCAGCAAAAAACGTGAGTCAGAAGATGAACTGAACGAGCAGTCATGCACCTGTTGAGTTTTGGCAAGGTGGTCTTATTCCCATAAGCATATCAGTAGGGGGAGGTGCGATTACAGCATGGACTGGGTTTTGTTGTTGATGATTTTTGGTGCGTTCTTTATATTCTTCAGGTATATAAAGTTGGTAATGCTTCACAGCGGGCTCTTCGTGAAGTTGGTTGTGGGAAATAACATGAGTTTTATTTAACACGTTAAGAGAACTTTCCATATTTGTTGTCTTTACTATTCTAATGTGTCCATTTGCTAAGACTACAGAATGGCCTGGTTTATTTCAGTGACTTTTGTTGTATGGGTGGAGATTTGAAAAAGAAGGTTGCAGGACTGGTATGCTGGTATGTTTGTCTTCTGCTTGCTTTGGACTTGCTCCCATAATAGACATGAGGTCACATACCTTAAACAATGAGGTCGTCGAAGGCTTTGCCATATTTCCCTGGCAGTATTTTGCAAGCAAGCCTTTTTTAAACATTAACAACTGTAATATTATAGTTTCTCCCTTAACGCTGGATGATTAAGTTGACATCCTCAGTCCTTTCACTGCTGCACCAAGTTATTGTTTTTTATTTTTAGCTGTTGTTTTCCCTGCCAAAGTAACAACACTAAAACATTGTACCAAATTCAGCATGAATGAATAGTTTTGGTATTCTTAGTACATTTTAATAACTCTTTTACTATGTTGTTTTTTTTTTTTTTCTTTGTAATTTTCCAGACTGGATGTAGCCCAGCCTCTGCCATTGCTTCCTTCAGCAAGCAGGCATCCTCCCTACAATATGAAGACACCTTCACCCCAAGGGCCAGTCATGTGATCCTTCCTCGCACTCCCAGCCCTCCAAACCTCCCTCACTCAGTCTCCCCACTGTCCTACAGCCCCCCATCCAGCCCACTAGGGGGCGAAGTGGTCATTCCCTGTGAGTTCTGTGGCGTGGCTCTGGAGGAGAATGTTGTATTTCATCATCAGGTACTACATCTGTGTACATTCACTCTACACAAGACCAAATAAATATTTTATCTTTCTGTTAACCTGCAATAGTGATCCTGATGAAAAATAATATTGACCTAATCGTCTTAGCTTCTCATTGATTTTTGTGGTTTTAGATTCCATTAAACCTGGACAAATAGATCAGCAAGTCATTTCATAGCTGTGGGGTCACTATGAAGTGGTTTACTTTGGTGGAAGGACTGTTTTTTTTTTTTCTTTTTCATTGAATGAAAAAAACTTCTACCAAACAACAAAACTTATATATATTAGCCGTGTACACAGCAGTGGTCATCAGCTCTTGTCCTGAGGAACCGACCACAATGTGCCACACCTCCCTCTCAGTCCTTGATTGGCTGGATCAGATGCATTAGTGTTCGTTAATGTAGGTACAGAGATGTAAATGTGAAGGTTAATTCCAACTAGTTGGTTCATCATTCTTATTCTTTGTTCATGGTTATTCAGGATAAGTGTGACCTTCGTCCGGCAACGGCCTACCAAACAGATGGAGCGTCTCCACGGAAACCTCTCCTCCCTCCCAAAGAGAGATCTGGAAGGAGCTCTCCCGAGAGGCAGAGGAGGCTGAGACACCAGGGTGAGAATACACAAATGCAAACCTACGCTTCCTTGCTTTCGTATCTGTAGCATCTTTGTAAGGTAACGATAAGAACATAAAATGTTACGTTTGATGAGGTTGAATTGATGGAGATGATGTTAAAAGTGAATTGTGATTAAAGTAGTATGTTTCCAACTGAGTGTACAAGTACAGCCAAGTACTTTAGACATGAAGCGTTCAACATGTTTGAACATCTGGTCTATCTTTGTTCAAAAATAAATATTTTTTGCTTATCAATAGAGAATTAGAAGACATTAGTTGTGTGAATGCGAAGTAGATATATGTACTGGAATTGTATTAAATAATATAAACAAGTTTCGCCATACTGTACTTGCATCTCTATATCCTCATGGCTTTGGTTGTGACAGTAGCCCGTACTGCTTCACATGTTTTACACACAGATCTGTGATTGAAAGTAGGCATCATGTTTTTTGGCATGTATTTAAGAATAGAGTAGCAGAAAAGTGCATACATCGCTTTCTCTGCACGTAGGAGACCACAGATCGGACCCACTAAGGAACACACCACTTCTCTATTATATGTATATATAGTATAATTTATTATTACATCAGCCTCAAGCTAATGTCTAATGTAATCTGACGTGTTCTGTCATTACCGCCCATAACTGTGTGTTGATCACAGAAACATATCCCCATTCCATTAAAAACATGATTGTGTACAGCCTTACTGTATATGTATTCTTTTTGGTCCATTTAATTAATAATGATATCTTGTGTGTGCGGTCATGCAGCAGACCCTGGTGAGGAGTTCCTCGGGCCAACTGTTGAGGGTTGGCAAAGCGGCAGCTCAGACACAGACCCATGGAAGCCCTCTCCCTTCATGAGTCTTGTCTCCTCTGGAAAGAACACCAATGTTGAGCTGCAGGGGAGAAGCAGAAGTCAGCGAGGGAGAGCCACAGAGAACTACACTGCCAGCCCAGACTTTCTGAACGAGGGCTACAAAGCTAGCCCTGCAGGGGCTTTGGGGTAAGAACATGACAGGCTAGCCTCAGTTAAGCTAGTGAGCAACCTCTGCTTTAGTCCAGTGTTTTTAGTACCCAGGCATGGCTTATTGTAGTAGTGCAACTATAGCGACCTGGATTGCTAATAACATCACTAGAAACATAATGTAATGAAGCCTTTACTTGGTTATACTGGATATACTGGATATTTGTATATGGACACAATGTCATGTTTTTTTTGATGATTAATGAGTTAGCAAGAGTGTCCTAACAACCAATCAGCCCATTAACATCCTTAACTTGGATTGGCGGCCATACCAGGAGATTTAGATAGAGGACTGAGAATTGCTGATAATAGGACTATGTGCAAACTAAGCCTCTATACAAAAATAGGCTTAAATACAAACATTTTTATTCTTTAAAAACTATCTGATACACTTAAATTAATTGTGAAATGGACAATATTGTTTGTGAATTGCATGAAAATTGCATGAAATGAAATTCTAAAGTGATCCTAAACTTTTGAGTGGTAGTGTGTATTTAAATACCTTTTAAAATGTGCTGCTGCAGCGGAGGCTTCACTGGTGCACGCTGAACTAGTACAGTTTTTAGCTACGGATATGTTTTCTGTCTATCTTAAGGTTACAGTAGATCTTTGTTATTTCTTATAATAGGCCTCCTTGTAAAGAACGAGTAGAGAGTCGCCGCACCCAAAAAAATACTGGCACATCAAAGGTATGTCTTTCAGCCCACTCTAGAATAGACACTGACACTGACACTTTGCACTGACACTATAGTGCTTTGTCTAGGTAACACTACTGCCCTTCTTGTGATAAGCTGGGGTTTGATTTCCTGCCCAGGCAAGTACACAGTACAAGTTCTTGGGTATGTTGTAGTGGGTAAAACATCTGCCTTCCACTAGGCCTGGACAAATACCCTACACTATAGCAGTAAAAGTCTTTGGACAAAACTTCTAAAGGCCAATTTACAGTCCAGACTTTGGTGCTTCAGTCGAGTCTATCCAACCGTGTTTGCGCCCTTTCAAGTTTTAACCTACAAATTTTTTTTGTCACGTGGAATTGGTTTTAACGCTACCTTCTCTTACCTCTGACAAATGTTGCGAATGTAAATCATAATGTACATGACAGTGGATAAATTGATGTTACCCTGTGTTTTAGACAGACTACTTACTGTATTGTATTTATACACTATTACTTGTCCGATTCCACCTGTAGGTGCCGAAGAAGCAGAATACTGAAAAAGAGGAGGAGGAGGAGGAGGAGTAGAAGTGATCCTGTTTATTATTTGCAGAAGAAATATGACTTATATTAACTGTACATTGTGTTGGCTTGTGTGTACTGTGTGTAGAGAATGTTTGTGTTTAAAAAGTCTAAAAGTGTATCACACTCCTTTGGTTTCTAAACTACTTTGCCTTTGTTGCACTACTTTTAAGATCTTTGTTTTGTGTCTGTGTTTCATTTTTTTATATATACTTTTAGCTACTTTAATATTTTAAAATTAATCAAAACTGGATGGGTGATATCGCTTTTTATATTTTCCTAAAATATGTAAGTATAAAAAAGTATTGATGTTTAGTTGGTATAATGTTCTGTTCGTAATTTTGCCTAATGTATACCACATACAACCCCCCCCCCCCCCCCCCAAAAAAAAACGATAGTTTCAGAGGATCAGTCCAGTCTGAGACGTTCAGCTTGTGTAATCATTTGCTATTCTTTTGACCACTTTATTAAAAGCCTCTGTCCCAGTTTGTCTTCGTGTGTTTATGTAACTCCACTGCTAACGAGGAAGCCAGTCAGTACAGCAAAGACCCTAAGTTATCAGTCAGGTGTGGGTGAAAATAATGTTGTTAGTGCAATAAAATTTGACTGAGGTTTGCAGTAATTCCCCATTGAGACCTTTTATTTTATGTACTAGTGATTAAGTTGATGCACTTATCTACCAAGATGCTGTTCCTATATGATCATATGAGATGACTCACTAAGTTTACAGTAAACAGTTAAAGGAATATTGCTGTATAATTTATTTTGTTGAGTTTTAAGTCATTAACAACAGACATGTGAAATGATTACAGATGCTTTGGGTGTCTGGTTCCTATATCATCACTGTCAACAGTTGTGTAAGTTTCTATAAAATGCAGTAAACCACACACACAATTTGTTGACAGATGATCTTAATCAATTAAACTTGGCAATTAAAAAAGTAAAAAAAAAAAAAAACATTTTAAGAATTTTGTGGTCCACTAGAAAGTATAAGAGCCCACGCTGTGTGTTGAGGGGAGCTATATCTAGCTGGTACCTCTCAACCTCACACCAGCTCAGGCTCTTTCCCCACCAGAGAGAGGTTACCCAGAGCCATTTTCCGTAACCAAGGTCCAAAAGCCAAGCCCCTCTCCTTCGACTGTCAGCCGATCAACATAGCACCGGACCCCCATTTCCCCCACTTCGGGCTAAGTCTAGCCAGACCCCATGGGTGAAAGCCCGGCCACCAGGTAAATATAAATGCTGATGTTTTTTATGATCTGGTACAATAATAAATTTAAATTTACACACACACAATTTGTTTGTTGACAAATGATCTTAATCATTTAAACTTAATTAAAAAAGTCCTTTCATGGTCAGAATGGTTTTCAACAAAATGATTATTGATCAGAGTAGTGAGTGTTAAAGTGTCTCTAGCTGCTTTGCTAAAGCTCCAAGTACTGCCAAAGTTTAGATTTATTCATCTCATCCTCTTAGAACACGCCCTGCTTTAAAAGGTCCCACACCAATGTCCCACCCACAGCAATTTGATTGACAGGAAGTTTGCAAATAAAATATGCAAATAAAAGTAATCACATTTTCATTTTGGCAGAGTTAGAGTTCCACCATTTTTTGTTTATGTCAGACCATCAGCACAGTGAAAGCACTTTGCTTTACCATTATGCAAAAAAATGCAAAAGCAAAAACTCAAACATTTTTAATGATGTCTTAACATAATCAGTCATCAACATATTTGATTTGTTTTCTGTCTGGAATATGCTGCTATACTAGTTGTGGTGTTTACAGCCCCTTTTTCCTTTTACTCTTTCTTTTCGTATATACTGGTTGTGCATAGTATATTGCAGAATTGTATGTAATTAGGCTTCAACATTTGTAGCAACTGGGGCTCCAGTTTGGGAAGTTGTGTGTAAAGTCTTTTCCAATTGGAGTATTTATTAGGAATGGGTTTCTGTTACCTGAGCTACAGGCTATATCAGTCTATACTGGGGCTTTGTAATATAAGCCTTAAGCAAGCCTCTCCACTAGCCAGTGCTATTCTGCCACTGTTCTTTATGGTAAGTAAATGTTTATATTTCTATATTTTTGACTTCTTCAGTTTTTCTTTGCAGATTGACCGTGTTTTAGGTTTGGCTGCTTAAGATACTGGACAAATAAAGCTGTCCTACTTCTTGAGCATCAGTCTGGTTGTGTACTCCTAATTTATAAATACTCCATTTCATTTTATAGCAGATTCTTTTTAAATAAGAAACTTTGAAGAATTAGTGGACGAAGGCCACAGCTGGAGACTGAAATGTTCTGGAGTGTTCAGAGCTATAAAGGTAAGCAAGATTTTCAAAAATATTGAAAAATA
This sequence comes from Megaleporinus macrocephalus, assembly GCA_021613375.1. NCBI lineage: Eukaryota > Metazoa > Chordata > Actinopteri > Characiformes > Anostomidae > Megaleporinus > Megaleporinus macrocephalus. The sequence continues at coordinate 18,092,767 of CM038725.1, read as the reverse complement.
ATCCAAAAGCCCTCGCCTTCGACTGTCACCTGATCAACATAGCACCGGACCCCCATTTCCTTTCTCGCAGCTGGTGGGCCCATGGCCGGGTGGACCCATGTAGCCCCTTCCTGAATGCTGAATCATTTTAGCCCCTTCCTAAATGCTGATGTCTTTTTATGATCTGGTACAATAATAAATTTTAATTTACACACACTCCAGTCAGATGGGACAGGGTGCAAGTTGAAGTGTGCAGTAGACAGAAGAGGACCTGGGCTGTGGTCCAGAAGCAAACTGATGGTCTACGGGAAGTAGCTATTTATTAACCTGGGGGATTTGGCCCAAATGCTCTCTAACCTTATTTATATTTGTTCCAATAAAGAAAAGATAAACAGTGGGTGTATTAATGTTCCAGTCATTAATGTGTGTCCTTTTGTTCACAACTCTCATCATAAAAAATGGACAAATCTTTCTCAGTGAACGATTACAAAGAATTTAGGAGTTGAACCTTTTACAGTGTATAAAATCATCAAAAGATTGAGAAGAAAAGTGGAATCCAGGTAGATAATGTAACAATGGGTAACTGGCACATCTGTGTAAGTACAGTTACAGTAACAAACGCTACCTGTCTTAGACGTCCATGCTTATTTCATTATGACATCACAAAGTTACATTCTGCATGTGTTACAACATCATGGCTGTTAAATCAGAGAGTGTATGGGCTTGACTGGCGTTCTCGTCTCCCATTGAAAACGTTATATAGCACATTATTAACTCAACATACAACAACCAAGACCCCTTATGACTGCACAGCTTAGTCTATCAGAAGAACTCCACCAAAATCTACTTTTAGAACTGGGTCATATGGTGTCTTTAGTCGATAAATGATCATTAGGTGCTGGTGAAGCTGCAGTTATTCAGATTTTTAATTAAAAATATTCCATCATTAATTAAAAAGCATTAACAGAATGTAAATAAATAACTGTTGAGCAGTATGTTAAAATGTCTATGTATTGTGATGTAATGTATATGTAAGTGTATGTAATGTAATTCTAACATTGAGGATGAGGGACTGTGCTTTTCCATGTTTCTTACATTAGGAGTGAAAACAACAACTTTCTGGTGATATGCTGCCCCCTATTGTTTGGCAGTTACATTTGACAGGTTCTGTCATTACACCAGTAAACATACTCCTTACTGTGAAGCTAATGAGGTACAACATAAAATACTGTGTTTTGTAAACTTTTCAGTATAATGTAAGTTTTACTGATTTAATTTTTATTTTATAAAGTCCCACATTTTTTGGAACTGGATTTGTAAGAATTCATATATGGTTTTCTTAGCCCAATTACTGTCATTCTTTTTAATAATCACTTTTTTAGTGTATAGGAAAAGGTAGAACTTCAGTTTTAAAGCTAATAAACATGCTCGTATTTTACAGGTAGCTGTTTTCTGTATTTTTGATTGTAGAAGGTCAGTATATGTGTAGATTTGAGGTCACATGTTGAACATAAGAGACAGATATTCACAGAGGGAAGACAGCTGTTACGCTAGTTTTAAAAGAAGGCAAATGAAATCTATTCTCAGTGATGACAAATTCAGTTCTTTTACAACAGAGGTGATATTCATTGTTTTATTTATTAACATCCGATCTGTTGAAGAAGCTGCTGAGGGTGCATTACCCAACCACTTATCTATGTTTTATTTTGTTATATTTTTAAAACTATTATTTTTTATAAAACATGGTTGTGGTTGTTTTAAATAATCAGTCAAATGTATTTTTCTAATTATGTCATCAATCATACCTTAAAAAGTCACACGTCATATGTCCCTGTGCTATTGGTTTCATCTATTTACAACAGCAGGTACAGACACATAGCATTAACACTAATATAGAGCAAGACATTTGTCCAATAAGATCCAAATGAGACATATTCATCCAGAAACTGAGCTGCCTGATCATTCTTTAACTGACTAAACTTAGTCTGATTAAACAGATGTTGCTCAGCAGGATGTATCACTTGTTCAAAGTTCAGGAACAACAGATAAACAGTGCAGGGGGTGATGACTGAACAAATGTATTTAAGCTCACTACTACTCTTTACCATCGACAGAGCTGCAGGAGTTCAGTGAAGGTGTCTGCAGCAAGTTTACAGGTGAGTTTCTTGAACTGCATTTGTAGCTTTAACAGAAAAAGAATGTCTTAGTATTATAAACACCAGAGCATTAAACAAGAAACTACTGAAATATTATTTGATATAGAAGATTTGGTGACTAAAAAACTTGTGTGAGATCAACTCTCAAAATAATATTTTAAATATTCTGTCTTTGTAGAAAGATGGCGAGAAACATCCTCTGCTTGTGGAGTCTTTCTCTTATTTCAGCATTCATTTACACTGCAGTACATGAAGATCTGGAACAGGAGACTGGACCCAACATCCAGATGTTTGAGAAGAACAACGATTTTGCTTTCCGTCTGTACAAAAACATTGTGGCACAGCCAGATTCTCAGTCCAAGAACGTGTTCTTCTCTCCGCTGAGCGTGTCCACGGCACTGGCTGCTCTTTCTTTAGGAGCAGGTGGTGAGACCCATCAGCAGCTTTTCAGTGGTCTCGGATTCAACAGCTCTGTCTTCAGCAGTGAGGAGGTGCACCAAGCTTTCCTCAGTCTCCTACAAACCCTCAATCAGAAGACAGATGTGGATCTGGAGGTGGGCACTGCTCTCTACGTCCAGGACACTTTTAAGCCTTATCCTGAGTTTCTGGAGAAGATGAAGCGTTTCTACCTTTCAGATGGTTCCTCTGTTGACTTCACCAAAACGGCAGAGACCACTGAGCAGATCAACCAGTATGTCAGTGAAAAGACACACGGCAAAATGAGCAAGTTAGTTGAAGAACTGGATCCCAGGACAGTCATGTACCTGCTCAGCTATATATATTTCAGAGGTAAGTACATGATTTTACTTTGTCTTAAAAATCAACTAATAGTATAAATATTGTTTTTAAAGAAAGTTTTTAATTTGTTTTCTGAAGGTAAATGGATCCTTCCATTCGACTCCAGTAATACTGAACAGAGGGACTTCCATGTGGATAATGAAACTGCTGTTCCCGTACAAATGATGTATCAAGATTATTATTTTAATGCCTATTACGATCCAGAACTCTCTACACAAGTCCTCTGTCTGCACTACAATAATTCTTTCTCCATGATGCTGGCTCTTCCAGAAAAAGGGCTCAGTGCTCTGGAGAAGGCTGTGTCTTCACAGCACATAGTAAAGTGGCTGGCAAGGATTAAGCAAAGGTAATTTACATTCTGAAATCTAGATTTCTTTAGATTTTCTTTTGGGTCGTCTTTAGAATGTAATGACGTGTGTGGTTAAATTTCTAGGTGAACACATTCCATCATATCTTATATATTAATCAGACATTCTAGTGCACAATTTCTATTTATTTGCTGAGCTTAAGACATAAAAATAATATTTAATAAACAATATCTATTCTCCCCATTATGTGAAATTCAGCAAATACAGTAACACAGTAAGTGTGTATCATGTGCATAAGTGTGTCCTCTCTAGAGGGTGTGTTCACTTATTGTCACTTAGAAAATGCATATGACTGTAATTGCAGCCAAAGTTTAGTGCAACTTACGTTTTCCAATAATAAGAGCAGATATAAAGGTTTGTGTCTACAGAGATCTATGTTTCTCAAAATGGAACGAGGAGAACTAACAGTATTATTATTATTAACATTATTTCACACCTGACTGTGAAATCATATTTCTACACAGTTGACTAAAAATAATGTGTGAAATAAAATGAAAAACAGTTGAATAATTAAGGTTCTGTACATAAAACTAACATACCATGAACCTTAAACACTGTTCTTCTTCATTTACATACAAATCCTGTGTTTGTAAAAGAGAGCAGTAAAACACACTAAAACACTAACCTGTTATATAACCTAAAATGATGCTCCCCAAATTTACATATACCAGCTCACGTTCCAGCCCAGCAGGAGACGTTGACGTCAAAGTTGTAGCACTTCAGAAAAAAGGCAACTGCATATTTACATTAATACCACCTCATTGTTTCTACACTCATTGTCCATTTCATCAGTTTCACTTATTACAGGGGTCACTAATAGGCGGACCGTGGTCCGAGTCTGGACCCAGACATTGTCCGATGCGGACTCAAACTGATAAACTACGGAGAATGATTTTCTAGGCTACTGTAGTTCACAGGATCTGGCACTGAATCATAACACAAGTTAGAAATGATGATGGTCCAGACCTTGGCCTGAGGAAATCTCCTCGAACTGGACCTTACTGAATTCTAATTAAATACCCCTGACTTACCATATAGGAGCACTTTGTAGTTCTACAATTACAGACTGTAGCCCATCTGTGTCTCTGTAATCTTTGCTGTTCCATCTTCACCCTGTTCTTCAGTAGTCAGGACCCCCTCACAACCACCACTGAGCAGTTTATTATTTGGGTGGTGAATCTTTCTCAGCACTGCTTGACCATGATGTGGTGGTGGTGTGTTAGTGTGTATTGTGCTAGTATGAGTGGATCAGATACAGCAGTGCTGCTGGAGGGTTTAAAAACCTCAGTGTCACTGCTGGACTGGAAAAAGTCCAACAACCAGCATCATCCATCATCCAACCATTAAGAACCATCATGGTAAAAGGGGGCTAAAAACAGTCTGTAAGTGTAGAATGACAAAGTGCTCCTACATGTTAAGTTCAGCTGATAAAATAGTACAATAGGCAGATATTGTAGAAACACACCCCCACACACCCACACCCCCCGCAAAAATCCTGTTGAAATAACACAAATTTTATACGTGAAAATAAGTGAACACGTCCTGTGGGTGCTGAAACTTTTGCATGTTGACCATGGCTGCAGGTCCATGTAGATGAATTACGGCCTGACAAATCATTACCCTCGCCCCTCATCCCCCAATGACAAAACCAACATTTTTTAATATATGTAGCAAATTTATAAGCAACCTATTATAATCTATACACTCTAAAATATTTTAAGATTTTTGTGGTCCACTAACAAGTACAAGGTCAAGGTTACAGGTTGAAGATCTTAATGTGTATCTATTCTCGTTAAAAGCTTGACACATTTAACTACAAAGATTTCTCTCTCTGCAGCGATTATAAGATCTACATCCCTAAACTCTCCCTAAAAACCAAATACAACCTGAAAGACATTCTGACTGGAATGGGAATGATGGATATGTTTACAACGAAAGCTAACCTGACTGGGATTTCATCTGAGGAGCGTCTGTTGGTCTCTGAGGTAAGAAAACAGGTGCAGACGTACTTAGATGTTCATGCAGCTTGTAAACTGCTTGAACTGATAAATGCTGTTTTACAATCATTTTAAATTACTGTTTACTCAGATATTAAGATCAATTTAGAATTCAATTTGGTTTTTCTTCCTCAGGTTGTGCATCAAGCCAGTCTGGATGTGGATGAAACTGGGACCACTGCAACCGCTGTGACTGAAATACGCTGGGTTTTAACATCATTAAGTTTTCCGTCTGTTCTAAACTTTAATCGTCCATTTATGGTCTTTGTCGTTGACCGTCAAACAAAAAATGTGCTCTTTATGGGGAAAATTGTCAATCCAAGCAAATAAGTTGGGAAATGTTTATTGTTTTGACACCTTCTGAGACAACTGAGATACAAACACATAAAAAAATAAAGTAAATATGCATTTTATAAAGCACTGCAACACTTCATTAATGTCAGCTGTTGTAAAGTGTCTAACAGTAATCAGTTGAAGACAAAGTGAATGTAAGTACATTTTTGAGGTTCTCCAGCTGTTCTGCAGTGGTTTATTGAGATGATCAACCCCTTTGGATTACCTTTCTTCAACAATGCTGCAGCAGATCCTGTGTGAGATGCACATACAGACCCTCAGTTCATTAAACCATCGTCAAATGATAGCAGTAGGATTAAATTATTAACATTAAAATTAATATTTTAATTAATCTCTTTAAGTTTACACTCCCCGAAGGTCCAGTCTCTGCATTTTTGAGTGGTGAGTCATTTTGAACAATGACTTATTTTTTCCAGTTTTTCCATTAGACCAACTTTTCATCAATAGTTAAATGAGTGCACTTGCAAAACGTTAGTTCTGAAAGTAACTGTACACCGTATTTTATCTTTTATCACCATTGCTTTAATTTTCACCATCATGTAAGTGGCCAATAATAACGTCTCTAATTACTATGACGGATGAAACTATATACAAATTCTTAATGACATGAAAATATCTATGCTGAAAATAGCCCATAAGAACCAAAAGGATTAAAAATTGATGGTTTTGAGCTCTAAAGGAACTGAATTAACAGTTACTGATGAAAACCTCTACTTTCCTGTAGGTTACCTTTTGATTCCATTAGGAAACCATCAACTGTATCTGGAGTCAGCCAGACATGTGTTATACTATTAGTACCTTTCACACTGTAATATCAACCTATCAGGAAAACACTATATACGATTAGTGACCAGCAGAAACCAACAGAAACCATTAATAGCTTCTATACAAGTTTCAGAAGGAATTCTATAACATTTTACTCCAAGGCAGGAAGTGCAGAAGTAGTAAATGCAGAATATAACACCCCTTTTATTTTGTCAGTGCTTTTCTTTGTAGCAGATAATTAATTTAACATTTCACTCCCACTCTTTCACTGTAATTGGGACACATAAACCCTTATCTTTTGTAAACATTTAGTTTATATGTCATGCTTTTTTTGAATAATATAAAATTAGGATATTTAAAACAAATAGGAATGTTTTGTTTACTGTACAAAAACATGAAAATGGACAGAATTCCTCTACTTGTAGGCCACCATTGCTGTGATTGTCATGTTACATGGTTGTGGTGAAGTGAGTTTTTCTCTTAATGTCAAACTGTAGCTAAGGCTGTAAATGCTGAATTAAGAATGCAGTAGACTGAAGACTGAGGAGTAGGACTGTGCTGGGCTGTGGTCCAGAGGTAAACTGATGGTCTACGGGAAGTAGCTATTTATTAACCTAGGGGATTTGGCCCAAATGCTCTCTAACCTTATTTATATTTGTTCAAATAAAGAAAAGATAAACAGTGGGTGTATTAATGTTCCAGTCATTAATGTGTGCCCTTTTGTTCACAACTCTCATCATAAAAAATGTACAAATCTTTCTCAGTGAACGATTACAAAGAATTTAGGAGTTGAACCTTTTACAGTGTATAAAATCATCAAAAGATTGAGAAGAAAAGTGGAATCCAGGTAGATAATGTAACAATGGGTAACTGGCACATCTGTGTAAGTACAGTTACAGTAACAAACGCTACCTGTCTTAGACGTCCATGCTTATTTCATTATGACATCACAAAGTTACATTCTGCATGTGTTACAACATCATGGCTGTTAAATCAGAGAGTGTATGGGCTTGACTGGCGTTCTCGTCTCCCATTGAAAACGTTATATAGCACATTATTAACTCAACATACAACAACCAAGACCCCTTATGACTGCACAGCTTAGTCTATCAGAAGAACTCCACCAAAATCTACTTTTAGAACTGGGTCATATGGTGTCTTTAGTCGATAAATGATTATTAGGTGCTGGTGAAGCTGCAGTTATTCAGATTTTTAATTAAAAACATTCCATCATTAATTAAAAAGCATGAACAGAATGTAAATAAATAACTGTTGAGCAGTATGTTAAAATGTCTATGTATTGTGTTGCAGATATAACTTCTAAAGTCATTCTAGCCTTGGCCCATCCTGTCTCCTAGTATCATTTTGTACCGCAAGAGGTGATAGTGAGTCATTGTAGTGTCGAGACTGCCATTAGTCCAACTGAGGATGAGGGTGAAAAGTTACGCTGCTGCCTCAACAGCTTATTCTAACCTCTTGTCAATCATGTTGAAAGTCTTGCTTCCTGTTTTACCATATAAGGACAGACAGCCTATGAAAGAAAGGGTAAAGTAAATGATGGCTGAAGCTCTCGGTGACCGCTGCCACTCGCTCCTAGAAAAAACATTCCTCACTGAACAAAAGAAGAGATTGTGACCACTGGAGACACACTTGGTGAGTCAAGGGATGAAGTTTGATGTTAAACGTGTTTGTTCTTGACTGGTAAGTAAACAGCTGTTAATTCTAACATTGAGGATGAGGGACTGTGCTTTTCCATGTTTCTTACATTAGGAGTGAATATAACAACTTTCTGGTGACATGCTGCCCCCTATTGTTTGGAAGTTAAATTTGACAGGTTCTGTCATCACACCGATAAACATACTCCCTACTGTGAAGCTAATAAGGTACAACATAAAATACTTTACAATACTAGTACAATAATTTTATTTTCCACATTGTTTGGAACTGGGTTTGTAAGAATGCATATATGTAAAAAATCCATCATGGTGCTTGAATATTGTCCTTATTTTGGTTCGTTCAGCACAATTACTGTCATTCTTTTTAATAATCACTTTTTTGTGTATAGAAAAAGGTATAACTTCAGTTTTAAAGCTCATAAACATGCTCGTATTTTACAGGTGGCTGTTTTCTGTATTTTTGATTGTAGAAGGTCAGTATATGTGTAGATTTGAGGTCACATGTTGAACATAAGCGACAGATATTCACAGAGGGAAGACAGCTGTTACGCTAGTTTTAAAAGAAGGCAAATAAAATCTATTCTCAGCAAGGGCGTAGGAGTGGGTTTGATATTGGGGGTACACATTTGCTAATATGAATCAAAGCCCACCATGTCCCCTAAAATATTACCTATAAGCTGACTCCACTGTTGGTAAGTTAGTAAATAACTGTGTGTAACGTGGCATAGAACAACATTTGTGGAATTGCAGTAAATAAATAAACAAAATACAACATTATCTGTACTTTAGTTTATTATTAGATGAATCCAATTAAACATCACTTTACAAACTAAATAAGATACTCCACCTTACATGGTACTGCTGTTAGAAAACTTTTTACATGCAATGTCTGGATTACATACATATATAACCAAAAAGGTTTTTTTTATTGGTGGCATATTGCTGAAATGAAATGACAAGTTAAAGTATAAGGTTTCCTGACTAAACAAGATGAACATTAGACAGTAATGCTGTGTCCCAAACACCTCTGGAAAACTACATGAAAGCACTTCTAATGGTGGTGTCCTTACAGTGTATATATATATATATGCATTTAGTGTAGTAGCAGTCTGCAGTTTTGGGCGTAGCAGTCACGCCCTGCTCGCCCTCACCTGTTTAAGTCCTTGTTTACGTCCTGTCAAGTCCACGTGGTGTTTGTTTTGATCATGTGCTCCTACTGTCTCCGCCTCCCACCTGGTTCGTATCTGTTACCCCTCCTGTGTCCAGGTGTTTCCTGTTGTTTCATTATATATATAAAATGTCTTCGTCGACATTCGTTTCTGTGAAAAAGTTAGTATAAACGTTAGCTAATCCAAACCCGCCTAGTCTGTTACCATAACAACACATTATACAAAAACTGTTTTTATTGCAGTACATTGTAGCGTCGCGCCAGTAGCAGTTGGTGCTGGGTTACTGGCTCTCCGCATGTTGGGCACGCTCCCAGTGCTCGTTTTCTTTTTAAAAGATCTGGTATTTTGAGTGAGTTAAATAAATCTTCGAAATGAATAATAATTCTGCATCTGGCTTGTTTACTTCGTCGCGATATATTGTCACCGTTGCTGTTCGCTGCTCTCATCACTGACCTCGCGTTTTAAAGCTGGGGCGAGAGCTCGGCTCAGTGAAGCCGCTGACAGCAGGATATTTCTGAACAGGCATCTCAACACAAGCCTTAAAAACGTGAAAGACCCAAAACACCTGACAACCAGAGCCTGTTGCTAACAGCCAACACAGCGCTTGAATTGCGAACGCTGCCAAAACGCGCTTTTAAAATAAACTGTTTTTTAAAAATAGTTTCGGCTTTTCTGTAGTTTAATTTTTGGGTGGGACGAATCCGCCCGTTTCTGATACTGAGTGGGACATGTCCCTCCCACCCACCACCACCCCAAGTTCCTACACCAGTGATTCTCAGTGATAACAATTTCACTTTTTTTACAACAGAGGAGATATATTTGTTTGTTGTTTTATTTATTCAAATCCGCTCTGTTGAAGAAGCTGCTGAGGGTGCATTACCCAACCACTTATCTACATTTTATTTTGTTATATTTTATTTATTACTTTTATTTTTTATAAAACATGGTTGTGGTTGTTTTAAATAATCAGTCAAATGTATTTTTCTAATTATGTCATAGATCATACCTCAAAAAGTCACACGTCATATGTCCCTGTGCTATTGGTTTCATCTGTTTACAACAGCAGGTGTAGACACATAGCATTTTGTGTACATCACTGCTGATGGGGTGATGAACAGCTTCTGAAGTGGTTAGTAGAGCATCAAGCCCTTTTACAAACATGTGAAAATGAAATACAGTTAATTATACACACTTAGTTCAGAAACAATAGGCATAGTCTGTGCTTAGTACCTACCTTACTCTGTTTGTTTAGCCCTCTGGCTCGTTCACTAGTCATGACTAGCATAGCATCCTATTTAGTCCAGGGGTGATGCTGGAGCTTTCAAAGAGGCTGGACAATCTGGAAAATGAGTAAATACTGCTCATCTAAGCTTTCATCAGCAGTGGAGTACATACTCAGGTTGCTGCATTAGAAAATACAGCTTTAACATGTCTGCACCTCGCTTTCAACTGTGGCTTTATCATAAATATACTCTACATTGATTTAGACCATAGATATAATCTTTTTATGCCCTTTCTTTAGGGGCAGGTGGTGAGACCCATCAGCAGCTTTTCAGTGGTCTCGGATTCAACAGCTCTGTCTTCAGCAGTGAGGAGGTGCACCAAGCTTTCCTCAGTCTCCTACAAACCCTCAATCAGAAGACAGGTGTAGATCTGGAGGTGGGCACTGCTCTCTACGTCCAGGACACTTTTAAGCCTCATCCTGAGTTTCTGGAGAAGATGAAGCGTTTCTACCTTTCAGATGGTTTCTCTGTTGACTTCACCAAAACGGCAGAGACCACTGAGCAGATCAACCAGTATGTCAGTGAAAAGACACACGGCAAAATTAGCAAGTTAGTTGAAGAACTGGATCCCAGGACATTCATGTACCTGCTCAGCTATATATATTTCAGAGGTAAGTACATGATTTTACTTTGTCCTAAAAATCAACTAATAGTATAAATATTGTAAAAAAAATTTCATTTGTTTTCTAAAGGTAAATGGATCCTTCCGTTCGACTCCAGTAATACTGAACAGAGGGACTTCCATGTGGATAATGAAACTGCTGTTCCCGTACAAATGATGTATCAAGATGATTATTTTAATGCCTATTACGATCCAGAACTCTCTACACAAGTCCTCTGTCTACACTACAATAATTATTTCTCCATGATGCTGGCTCTTCCAGAAAAAGGGCTCAGTGCTCTGGAGAAGGCTGTGTCTTCACAGCACATAGTAAAGTGGCTGGCAAGGATGAAGCAAAGGTAATTTACATTCTGAAATCTAGATTTCTTTAGATTTTCTTTGGGTCGTCTTTAGAATGTAATGACGTGTGTGGTTAAGTTTTTAGGTGAACACATCCCATCATATCTTATATATTAATCAGACATTCTAGTGCACACTTTCTATTTATTAACTGAGTTTAAGACATAAAAATAATATTTAATCCTCAATAATAATAAACAATTCTCCCCATTATGTGAAATTCAGCAAATACAGTAACACAGTAAGTGTGTATCATGTGTTCACTTATTGTCGCTTAGAAAATGCATATGACTGTAATTGCAGCCAGAGTTTAGTGCAACTTACATTTCCAAGAATAAGGGCAGATATAAAGGTTTGTGTCTACAGAGATCTATGTTTCTAGAACATTATATCACACCTGACTGTGAAATCATATTTCTACACGGTTGACTAAAAATAATGTGTGCTACAAAATGAAAAACAGTTGAATAATAAAGGTTCTGTACATAAAACTAACATACCATGAACCTTAAACACTGTTCTTCTTCATTTACATACAAATCCTGTGTTTGTAAAAGAGAGCAGTAAAACAAACTAAAACACTAACCTGTTATATAACCTAAAATGATGCTCCCCAAATTTACATATACCAGCTCACGTTCCAGCCCAGCAGCAGACGTGGACATAACATGATGTTGTGTATGTAATCAATTAACATTGACAAACTTTTGTGTTGAAATTACGTAACTGCCAAAGTGCTGCAGATCCATGTGGATGACTTTTAGCCAGTCAAATATTTACCCCACACACCCCCACACCCCCACACACCCAAACACCCAATAAGACAACCAACATATTTATATTATATATAATCTATTTGTATGGAACTTATTGTAACCTGTATTTAATCTAGAATTTAACAAATTCTGATGCCCATTAAAACATAACTCTTATACCCTGCAAGTTAAAAACAACAATTATAATAAATATTCTGAAATGTCCTCTTTTTTATTAAAAGGCAAATGGTCCATTCAGATCACCCGCAGATCTACCAAACAGGATATTCTTATTGGATCATAAAACTTCCTCAAATGATTTACAAGAAGAATTTTTGTTATTATTAGAATTATACGCAAAAATCCTGTTGAAATAACACAAAATTTATAAGTGAAAATAAGTGAACACGTCCTGTGGGTGCTGAAACTTTTGCATGTTGACCATGGCTGCAGGTCCAAGTAGATGACTTACGGCCTGACAAATCATAACCCTCATCGCCCAATGACAAAACCAACATTTTTTTATTATAATATATTTATAAGCAACCTATTATAATCTATACACTCTAAAACATTTAAAGAATTTTGTGGTCCACTAGAAAGTACAAGGTCAAGGTTACAGGTTGAAGATCTTAATGTGTATCTATTCTCGTTAAAAGCTTGACACATTTAGCCTCAAAGATTTCTCTCTCTGCAGCGATTATGATATCTACATCCCTAAACTCTCCCTAAAAACCAAATGCTACCTGAAAGACATTCTGACTGGAATGGGAATGATGGATATGTTTACAATGAAAGCTAACCTGACTGGGATTTCATCTGAGGAGCGTCTGTTGGTCTCTGAGGTAAGAAAACAGGTGCAGACGTCCTTAGATGTTCATGCAGCTTGTAAACTGCTTGAACTGATAAATGCTGTTTTACAATCATTTTAAGTTTGAAGAATTATTGTTTACTCAGATATTAAGATCAATTTAGAATTTAATTTGGTTTTTCTTCCTCAGGTTGTTCATCAAGCCAGTCTGGATGTGGATGAAACCGGGACCACTGCAACCGCTGTGACTGAAATACGCTGGGTTTTAACATCATTAAGTTTTCCTTCTGTTCTAAACTTTAATCGTCCATTTATGGTCTTTGTCGTTGACCGTCAAACAAAAAATGTGCTCTTTATGGGGAAAATTGTCAATCCAAGCAAATAAGTTGGAAAATGTTTATTGTTTTGACACCTTCTGAGACAACTGAGATACAAACACATAAAAAAATTAAGTAAATATCACTGCGACTCCTCTCTGTATTTTATAAAGCACTGCAACACTTCATTAATGTCCGCTGTTGTAAAGTGTCCAACGGTAGTCGGAGACCTCTACTTTGCTGTATCAACTGTGTCTGGAGTCAGCCAGACATGTGTTATACTATTAGTACCTTTCACACTGTAATATCAACCAATCAGGAAAACACAGGCACCAACAGAAACCATTAATAGTTTCGATACATGTTTCTATGAATTTTTCAGAAGGAATTCTATAACATTCCACAGAATATAACACCCATTTTATTTTGTCAGTGCTTTTCTTTGTAACAGTTCATTAGTTTAACATTTCACTCCCACTCTTTCTCTGGAATTGGAACATATCAACTTTCATCTTTTGTAAACATTTAGTTTATGTGTCATAATTTTTAAAATAATATTAAATTATGATAATTAAAACAAACAGGAATGTTTTGTTTACTGTACAAATACATAAAAATTCCTCTACTTGTAGGCCACCATTGCTGTGGTTGTCATGTTATATGGTGGTGGTGAAGTGAGTGCTACGGAAAATAAGACAATAAAAAAAGTTTTTCTCTTACGTAATGTCACACTGTAGATAAGGCTTTAAATACTGAATTAAGATTGCAGCAGACTGAAGACTGAGTAGTAAGACTGTGCTTGGCCATTGTCCAGTGTTAAACTGATGTTCTACGGGAAGTAGCTGTTTAATAACCTGGAGGGTTTGGCCTAAATGCTCCGTAACCTTTTCATATTTGTACTAATAAAGAACAAGCAGTGGTCCAAACTTGGCTCCAGTAAACAATATGTGCTCTTTCATCCACAACTTACTTTGTGAATGTCTGTTTTAGGCTGAATGTACAGTTTTGCCCTGGGTTTATGAAACTAATGGGACTGACAGAAATGGAAATTGCATCTCACCCACCAATCTTCACACACATGCCTCAAAACACATTAAGTAATCTGGTATAGTTTTAATATTGTACTCCGGTATCATACAAACTCAATGAAAAATGTAAATAAAACCAACGTATTCTAAAATGACACGTTTACATATTGATTTTATCTTTTTGCAACAGCAGGTACAGACACACATCAGTGCTGATGGGGTGAGGAACAGTGTGTTTCTGGAATAGTTAGTAGAGCATCAAACATGTGAAAATGAAATACAGTTAATTATACACACTCACTTCAGATATATAGACATAGTCTGTGATCAGTACCTACCTTACTCTGGTTGTTCAGTCATCTGGCTCGCTAACTATTCATGACTTGTAAGAGCATAGCATCCCATTTAGCCCAGTGGTGATGATGGATATTTCAAAGAGGCTGAGCAATTTGGAAAAGAGGTAAACAGCTGCTTCCTGTGCATTACAGCTTTACCAAGTTGGCAGATTGCTTTCATCTGCGACTTTATCATATTTATTCTCTACATTAATTTGGATGGTGCATATAGTCTTTGTATACCCCTTTCTATGTAGCTCTTTTCTAGAATAGTGACAACAGTGTTAGCTAGTGTTACATATATAATTAATATGAGAATCTTCATATACAGTATTTACCCGAATCTGAAGTGCTACATTCATCTGAACAAATTAGTACATATCCATGCAAAAAATATCTAGGCTGTCGTTTATTCTTTGACTCATTAAACAGATATTGCGGAGCAGGAATGTTAATTGATCAAAGTTCAGGAACAACAAATAAACAGAGTGGAGGATGATTACTGAACACACTTAAACAGGCAGGCTGCAAGAGTTCAGTAAAGGTGCCTGCGGCAGTTTATGAGGGAGCTTCTCGAATTACGTTTGCTGCTTTACCAGAAAAAATATCTTAGTGTTATAAACACCAGAGAAGAATATATATAGTGTAATATTCTGTCTCTGTAGAAAGATGGCGAGGAACGTCCTCTGTTTGTGGAGTCTTTCTCTTATTTCAGCATTCATTTACACTGCAGTACATGGAGATCTGGAACAGGAGACTAGACTCAACATCCAGATGTTTGAGAAGAACAACGATTTTGCTTTCCGTCTGTACAAAACCATTTTGGCACAGCCGGATTCTCAGTCCAAGAACGTGTTCTTCTCTCCACTGAGCGTGGCCGTGGCACTGGCTGCCCTTTCTTTAGGGGCAGGTGGTGAGACCCATCAACAGCTTTTCAGTGGTCTTGGATTTAACAGCTCTGTCTTCAGCAGTGAGGAGGTGCACCAAGCTTTCCTCAATCTCCTACAAACCTTCAATCAGAAGACAGTTGTGGGTCTGGAGGTGGGCACTGCTCTCTAAGTCCAGGACACTTTTAAGCCTCATCCTGAGTTTTTGGAGAAGATGAAGTGTTTCTACCTTTCAGATGGTTCCTCTGTTGACTTCACCAAAACGGCAGAGACCACTGAGCAGATCAACCAGTATGTCAGTGAAAAGACACGTGGCAAAATTAGCAAGTTAGTTGAAGAACTGGATCCCAGGACAGTCATGTACCTGCTCAGCTATATATATTTTGAGCGTAAGTTGATGATTTAATGATCAAATTGAGAGATTGTCTTAAATAGTACAAAATTGTAAAATGTTTTCATCTGTTTTTTCCTTCTAAAGGTAAATGGTTCACTCCATTTGACCCCATATCTACTCGACAGGGCGTCTTTAATGTTGATAATGAAACCGCTGTTCCAATTCAAATTATGTGTAATACGGATTTCTTTGATATCTACTATGATGAGGACCTTTCTACACAAGTAGTCTGTCTGCACTTCAATAATTCCTTCTCCATGATGCTGGCTCTTCCAGAAAAAGGGCTCAGTGCTCTGGAGGAGGTTGTGTCCCCACAACACATAGTAAAGTGGCTGAGAGGGATAGAAAAGGGGTAATTTGCATTTTGTGATTTTTGAGGCAGACAAGCTGTATTAAAAATCTGAGACTAAGTTTCAGTTTGTACTTTTCGTTTGTTATCATTAGAAATGTAATAATGTTTTTTGGAGTTTCTATTTTCTAAGTGAAAATGTGTCCTTTACAGAGAACAAACAAAACATTTCTATTTATGTAGTATTATTTAGTACCTAGTATGAAATATAGAAAAGCATAAAATAAATTTTGTACATGCCACGTTTGTTTTATACTTCACCTAACATGAAATTAGGCAAATAAACAGTAAAAGAAGCACTATGCTCTTTCTCTGTAGAGGATGTGCCACTTATTTTCACATAGAAATTCAACAACACATGTCGAATGACCGTGGGTACCCAAACATCTGCATTTGACTCTAAATGTGGTGAGAGTTGGTGTAAATCTTTCCCATCATAAAGCATTATTATATTCCGAATAGAAAAGTTAGCTTCTACAGAGTTCTATGATGTTCAATATGAAACAAGGAGAACAAACATACCGTGAACCGCAAACACTGTTGTTCCTCCTTTAAATATAAATCCCAGTCTTGACTCCACCCAAAATGACGCACCCTAAATTTACGTATACCAGCCAATGCTCTTATTGAGCATGGTGTTGTTCATCTGTAAAGATGCCATAGAATGCAATTATGTCGTGTTTAAAATATTAAGTTCTGAGATGTCTACATAGAAGTTATATGAAAAATACCCAGATTCAGTGTTACTAACTTATTTACACTTTATGATTTGGTTAAAGAAAAAAAAGTTTTCTTTTTTTTTGGTGAGTTCTTGAATATTTCGATGAGCTCTTCTCTGGTTAGCTAGTTTACAGTGAGACATCGCAATAATCACACAGAAGCCACATGTAGTGAATAAAGAGGATAGAATCATGCAGCATGGCTGCTACTTACAGGCTACTGTTTGGATTGTGATGCTAATGAAGGAGGAACTGCTCTTCTCTTCAGTCTCTGCAGTGTTAAACTCTGAACAAAGCTGCTCGATATTGTCCACGTTTGGGAAACAGTCCAGAATGAGGTGTGCATAGCAAACTAACATGTTTAAAGTTGTCCAAGATCTAAAGATGTTAAAGATGAAACTGGCTTTGTATTTGCCAGCTTGTTTCGAGAGTTTTCCGTTTTATCTTATTTGGTGCTGCAGTTGCGCTCTGGGACCTATACATGCTGTAGCATTTAGGGTGGCATGAAACATTTGATTAAAAAGCTGACTTATAAGAAGCTGATTTCAGCCTCATTTAAAAATGAACATCAATCACCCTTATTGCTAGTTTGGTTTGTTGGAAAGGGTATGAAAAGTACTGACATTACCTTCAAAGCCAGGAAAGGTATATTTGTCCGCCATTGCTGTTGCGCCGTAGCCATTTTCTACAGGGCTGTGGCACGAGCTGGTATATGGAAATTTTTGGGCTGATATTTTGGTGGAAACTGTTAACTAACAGTTAACAACAGTGAGGTTCACACTACTTGAGTTCTATGTACTGAACTCACTGATCTCATCTGAATATCAGATTTTTTATTCTTTCTGATTTTTTTTATTTCTGTACAGCAGGAATGGGACTGAATGAAACTATTTAAATTATATTTTTAAATGTTTAATATATACAAATGATCTCTCAAATTCTCAAATTGCAGCCATGTTGTGTATTGTTTAGTCCTTTTCTCACATGTGACCACTAGAAATTACACTTTGGCCCTTCAAGATAAAAAGTTTGGGCACCCCTGGTGAAGACATAATCTGTATCAATTCTTGTAAAGTCTTGACACATGTAGCTACAACAGGTTTTCTGTCTGCAGAGAATCTGGGCTCTATATCACTAAGCTCTCCCTAAAAACCTCATATTCTATGAAAGACATTCTGACTGGAATGAGAATGATGGATATGTTTACAAGGAAAGCTAACTTGACTGGGATTTTTTCTGAGGAACCTCAGTTTCTACCTGAGATAGCAAGAAGGTAAAGAAGGTAAAAGGGGTCTGAGAGAAAAAATACAGATAAGGCATCTAGAACACACACACACACACACACACACACACACAAATTAGTACAACTGACACACCAAAAAGACAATGTATTTCAGAGCACAGTGAAATGGTTATTTGAAAGAACATATACTTTCTCTCAACTAGATTGACATATTATGTGACAATTTTCTTATTACACTATGTAAGCACCATTAAATAAGGCACTGCAACACTACAATTGATTGTCTTCTTTTTGTATAGAGTCCATGGGTGTGTCTCAAAACCTAGCGAGCTGCCTACAAAGACCAAGGCACCTTATTTTGCCCTGATTTTAAGGAAGCTTTGAATGCTTCATCAGCCGCTAAAACAATCCCGTAATCCAACGCAGACAGAACCTTTTTCCAAAATGGCGAACAAAAGCGGAGCTACTAGAGGAGAAATCCTCTTCAAATGTAAATTATTCCAGATTGTCTGATGTTTTAACATGTTTTCTGTCATACAGCCACACAAAAAACGGCTTTGCAACGACTCATTGACCATTTTGCCGTTTTATACTCGAGCCATTAGCATTTATGCTAGCGGATTTTTAAGCTTGGGCTATTGTTTTGGATAGCCGACCGGTAGCTTAGCAACTAGCTAAAACCCCAGTCGGGGCAGTGGGTGGGAACAAGCCGTGACACAGTTACTCTCTAACTAGAGCCTCTCAGTAATCTGTTTTATGAGGAGAGATGGTAGACAGAACGCTGCCTACCTAGCCAGTGCCTACTTAGACAGCTCACTAAGTTTTGACCCCAAGTGTTACTTCAAAAGTTGAAGTTAAAGTGAATGTAAGTGCATTTTTCAGTCTTCCCAGCTCTTCTGCTGCAGTTCATTGAGATAGACAGCCCTTTATGTTACTTTAGCAAAGTAGCAACACATCCAGTGTGAGAGACACATACAGACCCTAAGTTCATCAAACCATCTTCAAATTATAGCAAAGGGATTGAAATATTTCAATTCTGAGGAGCTGTAATTGTGCACTGCATTTTTCTTGGTCAAAACCTTTTGTCAGTGACTGATAGAGTCTTGAGTTGTTCTTGTAATTTGGCAAAAGCTGTTATAATCTTTAATCAATGTCCTTAAGTGTCTCCACACTCTTCACTCATCCACACTCTCTTATTCTGCATTCTTTAAAGTAATTGTTCCCATTTTGCCAACTTTTGCCATCTCTCTGTTGAACAGTCCTTGCAGTATTTCCTCATAAATGGACTGGTTACTTAAAATAAACTTAAAATTAGTGCAAACTGTTTCTATGTTTATAACACACTTATCATCACATTAAATATAAAAGACAGATGTTTACTGAAGTAGACTGCCAGGATAGCTTTGAAAAAAGTTAATTAACATTTTAATCTGTCCTAAATGATGATTCCTAGTATAGCTCATTCAGAACAAAAATATAAGGTTATCTTCTCAGAATGACCATCCTCGGTCTACTGAACCTACATTCAATAACAAACGTCCTTTATTGTTATTATTATTAATAAAAGATTCTAATCTGCCAAGTTAAGCCGTCTTGTAAAAAAAACATTTCAAATAGTCAATCTGCAGAGAACAGGTTTTTATTAAGAACAAGTGTTTCAAGTTCAAATAACCTGTGGGCTGAATAATCGGATGCTCTTTACGAAGAGGGGCTAGTGGGAAAAATATGCTCTTTAGTAATAAACACAAATAACTAAACACAAACTTGTACCCCATACTTAGAGGGCAGCCCAGTTTTGATCCAATGAAGCCCTTCACTGGACCCTGGGGGGAAAGACAACAGGAGCTATGCTGGTTCCGCTATGAATAGAAACGATAAGCCTGACAGGATGGAGCACCAGTGTATAAATTTGTAGGGAGGGATGCGTTATAGCAGGATATACAGCTGGTTTAGAAGAGCCATGGTTCATCATAGTCCAGACAGAATACTGAGTATGCCAGTGAGCTAGTTAGCTAGCTAGTAGGAAATCATGGTAACTAAACTTAATTAACTTACTTATTTTCAGCTGTTCAGCACTTTCAGCAACAAGAATATCTTTATAAAATGAAATGCAAATTTAAATGAGAAATGGATGATAACATGAACTGAATTCTTAATTGCTGTTTGTTATCAGTTGTACTTTGTCATTCTAAAAACAGTGGCATTCAGTCTATGAGAAAAGTCTATTTCCACTATGAGGAAGAAACAAAATAACAACTAAATGATAATTGTTTATTTTCCTCAGCACTGGCCTTACAATGTCTTATATAAACACACTTTCTTAAAATCTTCACTTTACTACATTTCAGGAAAATAAGTAAGAAAAGAAGTCATTACCTTTGTCTAAATTCTTAGAAATTAAGGATTTAAACATTTTTTGATTTGAGAAAATAAGTCATTATTTTGAGAGTCCAGAAGTCCAAAGATTAGAGCATAAATGATTATTTTGGTTAAATAGGTAGAAGGACCTGTTTGCACTACTTCATTGAAATGTGTTTTTGTTCAGTGTTTTTTAACAGCTCTGATTTTTCCTAATATGACTGTTCTGCAATATGTAGGCATGTTAGACCTGCTGGATGTTTTATTGTTTTGTTTTTTTTATATCCAGGTCATTCTGAGCAGTAGACCTGAGGTAACAAACACTGTCATTCAGCAAAACAGCTCCAATCATGAACCAGAACCAAAATTCTTTAGGTCTTAATATCTCAAACCTGTACTTCTAGTAACGCTGAGTAGTGCTTTAGCTGCTACTTTCTTGTAGTTCAAATGTCCTTTTCTAATTCTGCTTTGTTCTATGATGCCACTACTTTAACTTTTTGTAGTATTTGTGATTTCTTGTAAGGATGATTCGAAGGCTGCATTGTGTTTTATATATGTAAGCATATTTGTCCATCTTTATTCCCTCTTACATCCAAGATCACTTTCTGTGCACATTTTAGACTGATTCAGGCTGCAGACTAAATCAAGTTTTATGATTTACAGTTTTAAAATCCCATACAAATAATACAATGGTGTTCTTTATTTTAATGCAAAAACAATTAACACACATTGCTGTTTCTAATGATTTATTTTTTGGTTATTTTAGGTTATTTTGTACGGGATTGGTAACATGATTGTATCACAGTGGGTAATTATTAAATATTTACTACCAACTATTGTAGGTATAAAAACTGTTGAATTCAGTTTTTTGGAATCGTATTCTGCTAAACAGAGGAGGGAAAAAATACATATAAACAATATATTACTGTTAATTATTATAGTATATTTTAACATATTACTGGATAGTATATAGGGGCGGCACGGTGGTGTAGTGGTTAGTGGGAGTGTGCGTGAGTGAATGTTGGTCATGTGATGTACTGGCAAACTGTCCGTGGTGTACCCCGCCTTCGCCCAATGACACTGGGATTAGCTCCAGCCCCCCCCCCGTTACCCCGACTAGCAGGATTAAGCGGCAGATAATGGATGTATGGATGGATGCATAGTATATAGTTTAGAACAGTATGGTACAATATAATATAGAAGCATTTAGTATAATAATAATCACACAATAACAATATATCATGTGTAGTATTATTATTTTGCTTAGCAGTGTTTTAGAATGACTTTTTTTTTTCTATTTTCCTTTTTTGAGATTTTGAGTTGTGAAACTTTAAAGATATTCTGGCATAGTCATTACTTTATGTTCACATTTTAAGAATGCTTTAATTTAAGAAGTACACAATTTTCAGAACATCAATCATGACTGGATACTTAGAAATAATGTGAAAAACAGAACTCTTAATTGTGTCTCCTTTAATACTCCCACTATGTGGGGGCGGCTTGTTTCAAGGTACCCTCTTGTCCACAGTGTTTGACCGGTGTGTTTTGAAAGCAGTTAATGATTACAACGGATTTAGACCACACAGAAAACAAACAGTGTAAAGGTTGTTTACTGTGTAAATTTAACAAAGTACAGCTCCTACCCATCATTGACAAAGCTGCAAGTGTTTGGAGAAGGTGGCTGCAGCTAGTTGACGGGCAAGTTTTTTATGCTTTTTTACTCTATTCTGTCTGACCAGATGACTTGTAAGCAGTTTTAGACCCTAAATTATGAAAGGCATATGTGTGTAAAAACTTGACTACCACCCACTGAAATACATCAAAGCTTATTTGCTAACTCGGTCTGTGAAGAATGTCTTGCCTTCATGAATCCAAAGTGTGACAAGTAAAGTAAATCACTTACTTACTACATATACATGTATTATGCTGCACTTTCAAATCAGTTTTATTAGTCTGAGAAGCAAACTGTGAAGCAACTGAAAGTTTAAACTGAGCATATATGATTTGAAAGCCCTGTTATCAGTTTTCAGGGAGACTACTTTACCTCCCTATAGCTTACTTCATCTTAAACTGGGTTTGAAATGCAAAGAACAGTTGGCAACATTATTGTTTCTGTATAAATAATACAGTGGTGTTATTTATTTCAAAAATAATTAACATACATTGCTGTTTCTAATGATTTCTTTTTTGGTTATGTTGTACGGGATTGGTAACATGATTGGATCACAATGGGTAATTATTAAATATTTACTACTAACTAACTAAAATGGGGAAAAAATACATATAAACAATATATTATTGTAAGTTATTATATTTTAACATATTATTGTATAGTATATAGTATAGAACAGTATGGTACAATATGGTTATATAGTTATACTGTTATCAGATTTTAGGGAAACTACTTTACCTCCCTATATCTTACTTCATCTTAAACTGGGTTTAAAATGCAAAAATGCATGTTTCTGTTGTCATGCAGATGTAAAATTCTATGCATCAATTTAATGTGTCAATTTTGTCTTTGCAGAAAGATGGCGAGGAACGTCCTCTGCTTGTGGAGTCTTTCTCTTATTTTAGCATTTATTTACACTGCAGTACATGGAGATCTGGAACAGGAGACTAGACTCAACATCCAGATGTTTGAGAAGAACAACGATTTTGCTTTCCGTCTGTACAAAACCATCGTGGCACAGCCGGATTCTCAGTCCAAGAACATGTTCTTCTCTCCGCTGAGCGTGTCCACGGCATTGGCTGCTCTTTCTTTAGGGGCAGGTGGTGAGACCCATCAGCAGCTTTTCAGTGGTCTCGGATTCAACATCTCTGTCGTCAGCAGTGAGGAGGTGCACCAAGCTTTCCTCAATGTCCTACAAACCCTCAATCAGAAGACAGGTGTGGATCTGGAGGTGGGCACTGCTCTCTACGTCCAGGACACTTTTAAGCCTCATCCTGAGTTTCTGGAGAAGATGAAGCGTTTCTACCTTTCAGATGGTTTCTCTGTTGATTTCACCAAAACGACAGAGACCACTGAGCAGATCAACCAGTATGTCAGTGAAAAGACACGCGGCAAAATTAGCAAGTTAGTTGAAGAACTGGATCCCAGGACAATCATGTACCTTCTTAGCTATGTATATTTTAAGGGTAAGTTCACTTGATGTGTCTGATTTGTTTGGCACATTTATGGTTTCATCACGTTCATGATTGTTTCATTTCTTTCTAAAGGTAAATGGATCCTCCCCTTCGAGCCCAGGTCTACTAAACCGAGGAACTTCCATGTGGATAATAAAACTGCTGTTCTGGTTGACATGATGTATAAGAAGGATTTCTTCAATGCCTACCATGACCAAGAACTTTCTGCACAAGTCCTTTGTCTGCCCTACAATGATTCTTTGTCCATGGTGCTGGCTCTTCCAGAGGTGGGGATCAGTGCTCTGGAGGAAACTGTATCTCCAAAACACATAGCAAAGTGGCTGAGATGGATGAAGAAAAGGTAATTTGCATCTTGAGGGATTCTGAGATGTAACTAGATCGTCACCTGTATCTACAGATATCCTTAAAGCTCAGTGCAACTGATTCTACTTTAATAGAAACACTTATTAGTTGATCCTACAGAGCTCAGTCGGGAATGATGATAATTATTATTATTATTTGTTGTTTTTAAAGTCATACATTTGATTTTTACAGAAGACTGCAATCCAGCACACATAGTTTTACAATGTTCTTCTAGCTGGTATTGAAATGTTGCAGAAGATTCCTAAAAGATTGTTGTAGAAATCTATCTATGTAATTTAATTCAATTCATAAATTGCTATGTCTGATAACATTCATGTGCAATCATCCAGAGCAGTTAAATTTAGCTATAAATATTTTTCAATCTGCAGAAAATATGAGATCTTTGTACCCAAACTGTCCATAAAGACATCATATTCCTTGAACAATGTTCTGACTGGAATGGGAATGGCTGACATGTTTACAAACAAAGCTAACTTCACTGGGATTTCTTCGGAGGAAAATCTCTTCGTGTCTGAGGTAAGGAAACTGCACAATTCGTTATATACCCCACTGCATAGTCTTTGATTACACTGTAGATATCAGAGTTACGTCACCGACCGTTAAAAAGTTGAAAGTTGTGCTTGTTGTGCTGTTGGATACCAGAATAGCAATGGATTGACTATCTTTGAAGACTATCATTGAAGGAGCCCTTTAAGGCAAAACACTGATGTTTGTTGTTGCCTTAAAAAGCATTGAAGCTGCGCTAACTTGTGATGATTTGCCTACATTATAGCATGAGCTTTATGTAAACAGTATATAGATAATACTCTCATATATAATTCTTAGAGGACTAACCGATGCTGATAACTCTATTGGCAACACAGTAGATTTCCAACATTAAATAATTAGAAATAACATTTGTACATACACCTAGATAGCAATAGCAGCAGTGATTGTAGTGATTTACAATGCTGTAATCTACATTAATGACAGTTAAAAAAAGAGTTAATGCTAACACAGTCATTCAAGTGCAGTTGCAGTCAGTGCAGTGCAGTCAGTATATAAGTTATAAGTAAGATTAGTATGCGTTAGCTGTTTTTTCTTCATATAGACCCTGGATTTTTCTACTAGGCATGCACAGGTGTCTGGCCACTGTAACTTTGGCCACTTAGTTGGATCCTTGACCCACTGACCCGATAGTGAGAGTCAGGAAACCTCATCCTGTTGCACTCATACACTCATTATATTCCTATATGTGACACCACTATACTGTCACTTCCGCCGTCACATAATAAACCAGGGGCTCTGAGCCCCCAGTCAATGAGTTTGTAATGACTAAGCTCTCTAGTCACAGCTATACATCAGATCCTTGTAGATGTGCAAAGACTTGATGTTCAAAAGAGTCACAAGGCCATATGTTGTCTTACTGGGAGTTGTCTATAGGGACCAAGTTGTTCCTTATTGTATCTTCTTGCAGCTATCCTGTTAGAGTTGACCTTTTCAAACCTTATATAATTCTTTTTTACTGGGTTAAAGGGAGCTTCAGCCTGAGACAGCAAATCTCCACATAGGAGGACACATAGGATATAATGTTTCTGAACCAGTACATCAATGCTCATGATTACACAAATTCCTTGTATGTGTGAGCATACTTGGCAAATAAAGTCCGATTCTGATCTGATCTGATTATATGTTATCACGTACTCAGAGAAAATTGCAAATATATATAGAACAGGACTCCACAATTCTTACAGAGCCATGTTCACAAACACACCACAATGACCTATGGTCTTCTTATTTCAAGCATAAATAACTTTTCCTTAATATGTAAATGCGAGATTTGTAGCTGAAACGTGATCACTTATACAGGTTTAGACTAATCTATCTTTTATAATTGTCAAATCCTTCTAAATCTAGCCTACAGTACTGGAGTTGTGAATCAGTGGAGAACATGCTCAGTCGCTGAGCGTTCCTTAGTTAACTGGCAATGTATATTTATTCCTCAGGCTACACATAAAGCCAGTCTGGATGTGGATGAAACTGGGGCCACTGCAACTGCTGTGACCGGAATATCCATTACACCCTTATCATTTCAATATACCCAGGTTCTAGACTTTAATCACCCATTTATGATCTTTGTCATAGACCAGAAAACAATGAATGTCCTCTTTATGGGGAAAATTGTCAATCCAGCAAACAAGGATGCGAACTGATCAATTACTTTTGTCTTTTTGTTTAATGATTGGATATTTTCTGAGATCATTAAAATGAAAACATGCATAAATCCAGACAGGTTTCTCTCTGTATCTTTTGTATGACTTGCAAATAGCACTGCAATACTTTGTTGATGTTTGGTTTCGTTCTTAATTGTACATCAGTTATTGCTTCTATTTGCTTGCTTCTATTTTAAATGTAATACAATTACAATTAAGAAAAGGTATTAGTTTATGCCAAAAGTGTTTTAACGCACATTAATGTTTCTAATGGTTTGGTGTTGGTGTACATGATTGGCCTGGATAGATTTTGGTTTGAGAAAAGGGTTTAGGATGTATTTTTAACATTTACTTGGGTCACTATTGACTATTGTAGTGTTTGTTAGCTCTGTAGCTTCAGAATCAAAATTGCACATGTACTGGCTCAACAACAATATCTGGGCTATGTGGAAAAACTACAATATTTGTATTATATTTTTTTATAAACCATTTGTTTTATCTTGTTATTTACTCTAAGTACACCTCCACTTATCATATAAGTACACTTTGTAGTTCTATAATTTTTTGACAGTAGCTCATCTGTTTCTTTGCATACTTTATCCCACCTTCATCCTGTTTATCAGTGGTTAGCACCCCCTCAGGACCACCACAGAGCAAGAATTATTCGAGAGCTGGTTAATTCTCAGCACTATAGTGACACTGATGTACATGGTGGTGTCGTATTGGTGTGTGTTGTGATGGTGTAAGTATTTTTTTTCTTGTATTAAAATAATTAAAGACCAGACAGACTCAGACACAGAATTTAGATCCATATGCAGATGAATTTATTTAACAAGGGGCAATCCAAAAATTGAAGACCAAAGGGTCAAAACCAGGGCACAGTGCAATACAGGCAGGCAAACAAGTCCAATGGGGCAGAGACCACAATGGAGAGTAAGGGACAGCGCAGAGGTTCGTTATCAGAGGTGCAGTAGATCCAGGCTAACAAAGCAGAGATGAAAGAGAGGAAAATCCTAATAGCAAAAAGAGTGATCATACACAACAGGGCAGTCAAAAACAGAAGCGCTCAGTAGTCAGAAGCAAAGGAACTGGCAATACTTCGTAATCACCTGTTGGAAGGGAGGGGTATTTAAAGAGGGTTTTATTAGGGGCAGGTGAGGCGATTGCTAAGTAGGTCAGAATTTCGGGGAGTGAGACCTTTGGTGGTGGAAGGGGGGATTGCTGACGATGTGTTTAATTTAAACTGTTAACTTGCTGTCTAAAGCTAGAGTAAAATATTTCAGCAATTTAACACCAAAACAGTTAAAACACTGTAGTTTACAAAGCTTTACTGTACAATGCACTTTTAGACTGTTCCTAGATTCTCTTCAATTTAATATAAACACTAAAATATGTTCCACATGTCTTCAAATGGTGTATTATATCAAATGTGTTGCAAATTCTTCTTGGAAATTCATTGCTGCATTAATCTTTTAGGTACCAGAGGTCAAAAGGTAATCTTTCTCTGCTGCTGTTTTTTTTAGTAAATTCACTAGAAACCACTGTATTCTTGTCGTGTGCATTTTTAAACAGTTTGTAATTATCCTTACAAATTTTCATGAAAAAACCTTGAAATATGTCCCGCAATGTCTCCACATGCTTCACTATTTCCAATAACAATACCAAAATGGCCAGGATATATGTGCCTATAGTTTTACATATTTACATTTCTGGCCCATTTCTATATTCCATTATTTCCATGAAAACACTGTCTGTTGGAGATTAACTCCACACGCTAGATTATAATAAATATGCTGAGTGTTCTTGACCGATTAAAACTGAATAACAAATTTAAAATTGCTGCAGTTAAAAGTTAGTCTGTGTGTCACAGTTTTTTGTGTCTATGGGGCCACTTACCTGAGGAACACAGGGCAAACCAGCGGAGGCAGTGTGATACTTTGGGCAATGTTCTGCTAGGAAACCTTGGGTCCTACCATCCACGTGGATGTTACTTTGATGGATACCCTTTCATGGAAACTCTATTCCCTGATGTCTGTGGCCTTTTTCAGCAGGAAACGCACCTGCCTCAAAGCAAAAATGGTTCAGGAATGGTTTGAGGAGTATAACAGCAAGTTTGAGGCTTTGACTTGGCCTCCAAATTCCCCAGATCTCAATCCAATCGAGCATCTGTGGGATGTGCTGGACAAACAAGTCCAATCCATGGAGGCCCCACTTCACAACTTATGGAAGTTAAAGGATCTGCTGCTAACATCTTGGTGCCAGATACTACAGCACACTTTCAGTGGAGTACACGTCCTAATAGGTCTGTGCTGGTTTGACAACAAAAGGGGGACGAAGACAAGATTGGGAAGGCGTTCTTAACATTATGCCTGATCGGTGTAGTCTTACTGTCATGCGTTTTTGAAGAATAATTTAATTGAATTTTTTAGTTCCTTAAATATTTGAATGAAAGTACATTTAGATATGATCCACAATGTCTATTATGTAAAATATATTGCAAGTTCTTTTTAAAAACATATCTTAAATGTTCCAGTTAAACTCCCAGAACTTCACCTCAGAAGATGACCTTTTGGGAAAATGTACTCGCACTGTACTGTGTTAAAATCCTTTTTTACCAAAAATGGCCAAAATAGGTAAGACTATTTTAAGTGCTACAGTCCTAAAATCATTTGGAAGTGTTCCCACTAGAGTCACTTGCTATTTCCAAAAAAAAAAAAAGTAAGCAGTCATAGTTAAGCTCATAAGCTTATCACATTCAAAAAATCTGCAATTTAAAGATGAATTAAATTGTAATTTAATGCTAAAATATCTGCAGTATTCAACCCCAATTCCACAAAAGTTGGGACGTGTGTAAAATGTAAATAAATGTAAATAAAACAAAATGCAATGATTTGTAAACCTTTTGGACACATTTTATTCACAAGAGTGATATCAGTGAGATATTTTTACCATTTACTTATTGATGGCAGCAATAGATCTTATAAAAGTTAAGACAGGATCATGTGTACCATTGTGTAGCATCTCCTCTTCTTTTAACAGAAGTGAGGAGACCAATTGCTAGGTGGTTGGGGGAGGAATGTTGTCCCATTCTTGTCAGGTGTAGTGTAGGTGATTTTAGCTGCTTAACAGTCCTGAATCTTCTTTGTCAGATTTTTTTATTCATGATGCGCCAAATGTTTCTATTTGTAAAAGGTCTGGACTGCAGGTAGGCCACTTAAGCACCTGAATTGTTCTTCTGCAAAGTTATTCTGTTGTGATGATGCAGTATGTGGTTTAGCATCATCTTGCTGAAATATGCAAGCCTATTTTCTGAAGCATGTGTTGTTCTTAAACCTCTATATACTGTTCTGCATTGATAATGTCTTTCCAGATGTGTAAAATATATGGAATTGATGTTATGCACTGTAGATGGTGGACTGTCCAAAGTCTTTTATGCTGAGAAACATTTTCTGAACTCTAGTGAGTTTTTGCTTCATTTTCTAAACTCTAGAAAAACTCTGCCTCTCTAAAATGCTATTTATATACCCAGTCATGTGATCTAGTTATAAATTGCTCCTTTTTATTAGCACCATATACTTTTACAGCCTTTTGCTGCCCCATCCCTGTAACATTTGTGAGCTGCATTGCTGCCATCAAGTTTGATATAATTTTCATGAAATGGTAAAATGTCTCATTTTCTGATATGTCCTACTGTGAATAAATTAATGTGGGTCTATAAGACTTGCAAATCATTGCGTTCTTTTTGTATTTGCTTTTATGTACAACTTTTTGTGAAATCTGGGTTGTACGTCAATGATGCAGTAGGTGTTTTCCTGCTGTTGGCCAGAAGATGGCAGACAAATATCACATTTTTGCACGCTTATAAAAAACATTCTTGGGTATATAAAAACCCCAGAAAACCCAAGAAGAATATTTGAGACTAATTTAAACAAGAATAGTGACATTAATGTTATCAGAATTTAGAAAACTAAACTCAGTTATAAGTTTACGTATTTATATCTGGGGGATGCCCCATACATGTATTTACTAAATTCCTTAACCAGCAAGCTTAATGAAGTACTGAGTTGTCAAAGCAGGTATTAGATGATAACTGCAAATAAAACTGGGTTGCCATATAGAAAAGCATATGTAAAACCAGTACTTACTGTATTAATGTATATTTTAAAAATATTCATATAGTCTGTCTGAGCGATGACCTGTTTAAAAAGCCTTTTAAACTTATTCTTTTTTTTAACTCTTAAAACTTTTTAAAACGTATGTTTTTAAATATTTATATAAAATGTCACAATTGCACTGATAATTACATATTCATAATTACGTTACAAACCCTTAATATAACATTGTGTATCAACAGTTTCAGGTTTGCACTTTCAATTGTTTATTAGTTGGTTTTAATTTCTATAATGACCAACACATCTACAAAAATTATGTTTGGAATATATATATATATAAATTCCTTTACATTAAACCTTTTTCCCTTCTAATTATGAATAGACTTTCATTAGAATTTCTCTGCTTGCTACTTTACAGGAGAAAAAACATTCTTGAGGGTTTTTTTTTTTAAAAATGGCCCTTCCCTCGACTCCCAGACCCCCAACTTTGGCATAATAGAATGTCAGCACTATACAAAACAAAACATACTTTGTATGTACTTCTACATGCACTCTGCTAATTAAAGTAAAGGCGGTGTTTTAGTTTGTCATAGTTTTGTATGCAGCCAAAGATTTCTTCCCTCATTTTAGAGAAAATCAACTGTGTTGTTATCCAGGGGCTTTTTATCAGCCTGATGGTTGGAGTGGAGGGTACTGAGACTGCTGCAGAAATCTTGCTACTGTTGTCAGTTTTCCTGAGCAGTGACAACAAAAAGTGAACACTCGAACCATGGAGCACAATAAAAAATGTAAAGATTTATAAATGTGGTACATAGTATGTGGCTTTAGTGCACATCTTAAACCATATGGTCAGCTGACATTCTTCTGTGCTGTTAAGTTGAGCTGTATCTGCCTGAACCAGAACTCAAACATGGGGCACGCTGTAAGTATAGGTTTATTTAAGCAATTTGCAAAGAACCATAAATGCATACCAACTCCCTTTACCATTCCACAGCTTCAGATCATGCATAGTAGGACCATACGGGACTATACAAAGGCTACATCATCATAATTTAGGGTTATTCATATGTGCACAATTATGAAAATATTAAAACCACAACTGGTGCTTCTTAAAAAATACCATCACTGACTCTACTTTGGTAGAAAGAAACATGACATATGTATATTACATATTAAGTGTGGCTTCGTCATACATACATAGACCGTATGCACTGCAAGTGAACATCCTTTTTTTTTTTTTACACTCTTAACTCTGTAGCTTTTCAAATCCGGTACACCCATATGTCCCTATCCATATGGGATATTATGTCTGATATCTGTTGGTTTGATATGTTTAAGCATCAAGTATCTCTATGCATGTGTTCAGTTTCCATTGCACAGTATTCACAATATTTTACAAATAAAAGGCAGAGAGGATGGCTGAGTAGTGACCTGATACTGAACCTGAGCCCTGGGAGCATACGCATCAAACACATCACAGTGCTGATCAGGGATCAGTGCTGCCTTTCATGTTCTCTCCAAGCCAAATCCATTTAAAGAGGTGTAGCTGGTCCCAGATCAGCTCTCAATTCTTTAAACATACAGGCCGAGATGTGGTGCCAATAAAACCCAATATGCAGTACTGAGCACAAAGCTGTGATTTAAAACTATTTATCTGGGCAATATGTATGTATGTATGTATGTATGTATGTATGTATGTATGTGTGTGTGTATGTGTGTATGTATGTATGTATGTATGTTTGTATTTTTGTATGTATGTAAAATGCAAATGCCTTATAACATTGTAATAAATGCAAATACACTTAAATTTGGTTAAAAGGAGCTGACATCCAATGTTCTGTACCTTTAGAAACAGTGAGTTGATGCAGATCTCCCATATCTGGCAATGCAGATACATAAACATAAATAAAATGTATATATTAAAACTAACTGGATGAGTCGTTCTTGTGGGGTACCTATCTGGAGTAGCATTGTTTTATTTGTAGAGCAATATAGAGGCAGTAAAATGAATAAAATGTAGACATTTTAGCATAGTAACCCAACGTCACCTAAATGTTCTGCTCTTGCAGAGTACAACAAATACAAATATGGGATTGAAATATTGGTAAAATTTGATTTTTTAAATCAAATATATTGTTGCTTTCCAAAATAAAACAAGTATCTTTAAAATGTGAACTTTACAGGAGAGGACAAAAACACTCTTTACTTTCAATGTGGGTTAATGGAGAGGTATTTTGTTTAAAGCAGTTATGGAGCAGTTTTAGTCGTCCAATCATCATGAAATGTGGAGCTCAAATCTTGAGGACAACTAAAAATAACACAGAAAATGTAGATACTTAGTTTTTTTGGAGGGCAATGATACACAGATACTGATAGCATCCCTACATTATATGTTGTCGGATGTATGTAGAAGATGTAGAAGACCAGAAAAAATGCAGTTGTGTGTAGTTGTAAGTAAATAAATGACGACTGCCCAGATAAACAGCTTTAAGTTTCTCTAACTTCCTTCCAGTACCACAGTGCCCATCCTTTAAGCTCCAAGGGAACGAGTGAAATTGTGTATGTGCAAAGTTTAAAGCCTTTTTTCCTATAGGAAACGTTCGCTAAGTAATCCTGGAGCTGGTGAGTGCAGACATTAGGATGAGCTGCAGATGTTTCTTCATGTGGTAGAGCTGTCCTTGGTGATGAACAGAACTGGCCTAGTTGAACGGCCATGCACTTTCGGGTCTATACTGAGGCGTGCGCATACTGTAAAGGCCGTGGTACACTGACAACTTTTGAAGTTTATGCAAACGGATGCCCTCTTGCAGCGGGCCTGAGATCAATGATGAAAAAAAGAAAACATTACTAAGCAACACCTGGACAAAATGGCAAAAAAGTATCTCTTACTTCAAAACATTGGCAGTGTATCAGGGACTGTAACAGAGAGAATCTGACAAAATGCTCAGTTCGGGAGAAAGTGAACAAGCCATCATGCAGAACAGTGTGGGAAGGTATTGGTGCAGGTGCATTTGTGTTTAAAAGGCAGGTCAATAAGTTAATTACCCACTTAACTGTGTCTTGAGTCCACTTTCTAGAGACACTATATGTAACAGTCAGTAAATAAATAAGTCAATAAATAAATAAACACTGGACGGAGAGGAAGAGGAGAAAGAGCAGGAGGAGAAAGCAAACTCTACAACACTGAACCAGCTGCCCGCAAGAAGCCAAGAGTCTATGCTGTCCATGCAGTCTTCTCTGTCCTTCCCTGTTTTATTTCCCAACTGCTTTCCTCCACATGGTGAACAGTGTCCGGAGGGTAACTGGGTAAAATGCCAGTACGGTGGAGAGAGAGTGATTCGATCACGGAGGTGCTGATGTATCTTTAGTGTGATCGTGCCAGAATGTCCCATGTTTAGTTGTAACTCCTCTGAAGATCAAGGTGAAGATGAAGGTTAAGGGTGGAGTCATCAAACAGAGGATTCTTCACTTCCATCTCGCCAGTCTAGAGTAAGAGAGAGCAGGAGACATTTAAAGACTTCACTTGACACTGACAGGGGCACAGCCAGAATTTCATTTCTTACCTGCTTACAGGTTAGTTATATGATGCAGACTAGCCCACCTTAAACTCTTAACTGTATTGCTTTTGTGTAACATCTGTTCACTTTTACCTTTTTTTCCTACATAAAAAAGTTTTCTTTCCTTCTTAAATGTGTCATAATCCTGACAGTCAACATGCTGCAAACATTGTTATGTTAGTAACTGTTCAGATATCTGCCTGTCCACCTTAAGTTGTTTCCTCATACCCTGGTTTTCCGCAGTTCTGCTCTCCATCTTTACATAATTCATGTATGGAAATAGTGTGAAAACAGTAATAAACTCTGTGAAGCACAGTCTGTCGTGTTAGTCAACACCACTAACCTTGCTGTCTCTTGACGCTGATGTTATCTTTCTATAAAAATTTCCCTTCCATTACTCTAGTGCCTGAACAGAGTGCAAGCGCTACATCATTTAAGGTGGAACAGGAAATGAGAATATGAAGCTAACTTCCAGCCTCATAGAATGTCTATCCATTATTTAGGCTACTACGACAATTACTCGAGGTGGCAGCTGCTGGTTTAACCCATATATTACTACGTACACCACTAGTCAAGAGTTTAAACACACCTAACTGAACGTATATTATATAGTTATAAAGACATTATGAAAAGATGCTGATTCCAAAGACAAACATTTTGCTGTACATTCAAATAAAAAAATGGCAATGAATATTTTTATAACACCTCCAAATCATTGTTTTCAGAAACAACAAGGTCTCAGCGTGTATGTTATCTTCTCCAGTCCTGTTAAAAAAGCACCTCATGTGTATGTACCTCAGGCTTATTTCTTAAAGACGCCATAATTATTCTTTAAACCACAACCAGAGGCTGTATTCTTGTCCCTGAGTAACACCATAAGAGTCATTTTATACTTTTGATGCAATCACAATTATTTATTATCACTATTGCTATTAAAATATTGAAAAATAAGAAAAAGCTGTGGTAGGCGTATCCAGTTTCGATTGATGGTTTATGTACACTTGGATGTAACGTGTACAATTTATCTGAGAGTCCTGTGCTTTTATGTACAAGCTTATTCATTAGCTCACAGTAAGTGGCCCAAAACGCTACTGGCCTATCGGGAATTCTCTCGACTCTCCCAATCACCCACTCAGGCACTGACACAGACAAATTGCTGTAGTCAGAATGAGGACCACCAACTAACATTAGCAAGCCTCATTTTAGCTCAATGGTTTGAAAAGGACCCACAATTAACACAATCACCATAATTATTAAACACATTGGACGACTGGCTACCTTACATGTAAATAGTTAATGTTACTTACTTTGACAACTGAAAGAATACCACACCAGGCACAGACTAATTAAACACAGTCTTATCTTTCACAGCACTAGGTGTAGACGTCTAGGCAGAATGGCTGATTAGCGATGTTCTTGTCACTTGTCACAGTAATGAAGCTTTCAGGAGAAAGGTAATGCTGTGACTACATGTTGGCACTAAAAAGATCATTCAATGCTTTTTCTGTGTGACTAGAGGCGACAAGTAACCACCAGAATAGTGACAGCACTTGCTAAAGATTTGTTTCTAAGCTAATAAAATATGTAACGAGGACACAATAATCAGAGCCACAACTTAGACAACCATACATTTATTATTTTCACTGGCACTGGTGAAAAATCTGGAGGGAACTGGCATCCAAGTTCGGTAACGGCCCCACATCCCAACCCCCACCCAATGACCGGCCACCCCCTATAGCTACGCCCCTCATACACACTGTATATCACTACAGGTGGCAAATGATAGCATTGATTCAACCTGCAGGGAGAGTTTAGAGAGCTACACCTACACATTCATACACATTCATACATTCATATTGCTACTTACTGGAGCGAGTCCAGGACATTCATACACAGTGAAGTCTCCATCCTCGTTCTCCTCATCAGAAGTGGCTCCTGATTCTGGGATCTTGGGTTCATCTCTTTGCCTGAACATAGAGAAGAACAATTAGCAAGGAAAATAAAAACAATGAAGACCACATCCCTGACAAGCTATTCATTAATAGATGGTGTGTTTTGGATGCAGTGTGGATACTGAATGACCTAAACTCTGACGCTTAACACTCTTACACTCTAAACTTAACCACTAACCCTGCTTCCAATCGTAATACTCGGATGTCCAGTTGCTTAGACCAAGACTAAACTTAGACAAATGGGATTTTCTAATGGTGAAGTATCACTGGGATTGCAAATTAGGTTTAAACCATGTCCTTTGGACAGGGGTCAAGCCTTGTCTTGGACTGCAGCTCATTCAGAATGGAGATTCCAAACCAAAAGGAAAAAGTAGTCCAGAATTAGGCTTAATCCCTATCTGGGCAATGGACCTGAAATATTTCCTAAACAGCTGTTTTCCATTTGGAGGTTATGTGGAGGTTAGGTGAGGCTTTACAACATATTGCTCACACTGACATATCTAATTTACAAATATAGCTTATCCATGGAAATGTTCTTCGGAGCCATGGAAGAACCATGAAGAACCTTGTAGTGGATAAATTATGTTTGTACATATTTTTTAAACAATATTTTTAAAAGAAATATGTAAAAAAAACTTCTATAAAGGTAGGCATAACATAGAGGTGATAGAGATGAAGAAATCATAGTTTTTGGGGTTGATACTGACTGCCAATCGTCTTTCGACATGATCAACCAATAGTCGATACAGAACGAAGGTGGGGCGGGACTGGGCTCTCATGTTTGCAAAACGTCTATCTGTGCCTCACAGCGGCTGGACTCAAAGTCATTCTGCCCTTCACAGCAGATAAAAGCTTATGCTGCATTTACATGTTTGTAAAACGTCATTCAGAGCCTCTTAGCGATACAAGGCTGACAGGGACACGATGTTGTGCAACCTTTGGCATGGTGACATTGCTAGCGGTGAAATCTGTTAGATTATCAGAAGCCAGCTTTAGCAGTGCAGACTGTTTGTTTAAAGTGGAAAAAAGCAGGGGGTGCTCTGTACTCATTTACTGCTCTGTACTTTTAGTTTTGTTTAATGCTGGCTTTGTCTTTTGATGGAGCATTCCGCTCATATATATATATATATATATATATATATATATATATATATATATATATATATATATATATATATATATATATATATATAATGGAACCATATTATTTGTATTTTTCAGGTGATTCTGGAGCATTTCTATTGGTGCACAAGGTCCAGAAAAACTGAAAAACAACAAAAATGAACCTATATATTTTTCTTTGGACAGCATATATATACACACACATACAAATTGAGCATTTGTAGAGAAGCTAAACAACCAAGCTATTTTATGTACAAGAGCCCAGAATGGCCAGCGAGGCCAGCAGGGTAGATTGGCTCAGATGTGAAGTAGTGTGGAGTGATTGGTATTTGTTGTCTACTCACTTCAGAGACAGCATCTGCTGCTTCTGATGCTGATAGTGATACATCTGAGCGCTCTGGGCCAGCTTTTTATCTCCAGACTGAAAGCCAATGACACGAGAGAGAGGGAGACAGAGAGATTGAACACAAGGCTAATGCATGCTTCTGTATCACATATATGTGTGTAAATATGTGTGTGTGTTTCTATGTTTTTCACTCACGGAGGTGCTGTCGTAAGAATGAGGGCTCATCACCCCAAAGGCTGGATAGTCTACTTTCTGAGCCAGACGGCTTCCTCTCTGCATCCTGTCGGAGAAAATTCAGCATGACCAGGTGCTTTTGCACGCATTTGATCACAGTCTGTTCAATTACATTCTCTGCTGCTCTAATCAGGCACGCTTGAAAAGCCTTTGATGTTGTTTGTCCAAGGTTTTATCTGTCTTAGCGCGAACGCTCCACACAAAATGAGACTGAAACCTTACCTGACCCAACACACTCCAGCAAGGACCAAGGCCACCGAACCCACCATGAGACACACTCCTGTCATAACTGCAGAAAGAACACAGAGAACGAGAGAGAGAGAGAGTGAATCAGACATCTGATTGGAATAGTTAGTAATAATATAACAATATTCTTTATTTATAGAGCACTTTTCATACCAGTGGCAGCTCAAAGTGCTTTACAGATCATCATTAGTAATAGCAGAAGCTATAGAAGAGTGTTAATAATCCAGAAATACAAATCCAATTCATTAGTACTAAGAAGACATAAGAGCTTTAACTAAACACTAAATGTTTTTCTAAAATGTGCACTGAAGCTTTTACGAGGCTTTTTAATCGAAGTTGGAAGATCTCGAGATGGAACATAAATAGAGATAGACATTCTGTAATGTACCCAGGTGCTAGATTATTCAGAGCTTTATAGAATAATAACAGAAATTTCTAAAAAAAAGTCTATTCTAAAAGATACAAGTGACCAGTCAGTTATTTTAAAACAGGGCTGATATGAGCTCTGTTTTGTTGTTGTTGTTGTTAGGATCTGAGCTGCTGCGTTGTAGGGGATGGATTGTTTTCTTAGGAACCTCATTAATAAGACCATTACAGTCATAAAACAGTAATAGATTATAGCAACACTACTGGAACATCTGTATTGTCTCCCTATACAAATGCAACACAAACATAAAGAATATTTTTTTCTTCCTCGCTTTGAAGGTCCATAGTTTTGGTAGATCTGCTATTTGAGAATTTTAGTCGCGTCGTCGACATTTTTAAGTAGCGGGAAGAACTAATTGTTCTTCTCTCTGAGGTAACTGGAAGCTGATTTATTATTGAATTATTATTATATATGAACAAAATCAGAATAAACAGACTAAAACCTATGTCTTTTTGGGATTCACAAACCTTTGCAGCTCATGAGCCAGACAAGCAACCAGGAACAAATCTGTATCTGGTCTTGACTAAAAGTCTTGAACTTAAGTCAGACTCAAGGTGCCCAGGTCTCAGCCTTGACTGGAACTTGGATATTGCAGTCTTGACTATCTCAGTCTTATATAACTAACATTGACAGGGACATGCACTCAGTGTTCACACTTATTTTAAAACATATATTTTTAAATCCTAAAAAACTGTGAAAAAAGAGATTTCATGATGCGCTGACTCGACTGTTCAACTATTTATAGAGATTTAATTGTTAATGAATTATTTACAACACTCACTGAATAATATGTCTTACGATTAATGGCTGAATAGTAAAGTTGTAGGTTAAAGGGTGAAAGAAGGGAAACATACTGATGAAAGAGTGGTCCTCAGAAGGGTAGGGGATGATGATGGGGGCACTCTGCACAGCTGAGATCAGGGGGCTGTCAGGGCCAGGGCCAGGGCTGGGGCTGGGAGAGCTTGGGCTGGTCGTTGGGGACGATGTGGTCAGAGCACTGGTTACAGGATGTCCTGTCGGAGCATAGCTAGGAGAAGCTACTGGCTTGTAATGTCCTCTTAGCTGTGATGGGTCCTCTTTTACTTTAGGAGCAACCTGAGAGGGTGCTGGGGAAGAAAATAAAGAGAAAATTAAGAAGTTATGCCACATGTAATATTATTTCACTAAATAAGCATTAAATCATTTAAACATAACATACAATAATGATAACTATTGTAATCAGTTCAGAAAGTTGTGAGTGTTTATGTGATTATTTTTAATTTTTTTGTTGAAAAATAATGATGTGCATGTTCTGTTACCTGTATGTTTCATCTCAGACTCTCTGTGTTTGGTGATGATGGAGGAGAGAAAGTCAATCTCCTCATCTAGTTCAGGGAGCTCCTCCACTTCTGTATGAGAGAGAGAGAGAGAGAGAGAGAGAGAGAGGGAGAGAGAGAGAGGGAGTGTTACTATCTGTGTACACTCATTAATTTCCATACATTTATTAATTCACGTCATTAAGTCATTAAGTCATTAAAACAGGATTTTTTGCTCATTTTATCAGAAACTAGAGGAATAAAGAATAAAACACAGAGAATAAAGATTTCCTATAGTGTATGTGTACACATAGTGTCCTACTAAGGTGGTTCTAATATAGTGGGCTAATAAAGTGTAAAGTATAACTGACTGATGCGCACTGACTAGCACTACACACATACTACCATGTTGCTTTTACAGCTGTTTGTAAATCAGCTTAATGAATTAAATGAATGAAACAGTATAGGGACAATGTAGGTGCGGTAAAAAAACAGAAAAACTACAAAAACTAAACAAGAAAGCTCACTGAATGTCACACACTACATTTATCTTGACAATAAGTTTGCTGTGCCTGTAAAAAACAATCTAATTGACAATACATATTGTCGCTGTCCAATGAAAAACAAGTATCTCCAAATTTGAAACTTTACAGGAGAGACCAAAACCATACTGTACTTTAAGTCAATGGAACCAGAATTTTTCCAAGCTATTTTGGAGCACTTCTATTGGTCCACTCATCATGAAATTTTCACACAATGTAAACAACCATTTGTGTGTTTAAATGACATAGAAAACTTAGCATGGATGGAGAAATAGAGATACATGTTTTTCATTGGACAGCGACAATATAGTCATTACAACTTACATTACAAACTACAAACAAATATAAATACTGCAAAAAAATAATACCAATTAATTTATTTATTCATCATCTAAACCAATTATCCTGCTCGGTCGCAGGGGGTGCTGGAGCCTGTCCCAGACCTCATTGATTTGATAAAACACCCAAATATTTCGAAACTGTTTTTACAGTATGATGAGGTGGGAAAATGACAGTACCACTAACAACAAAACACGAAAAAGGTTTTTCAGATAAACAGTGTTGGACTACCCCATAAATCACATGACCCAGTACTGATCTTATTGTTAGTAATACAGCGTATACAGAATGGTGAACTGTTGATACTCCTTCACCAAATCAGCACAAAAGCTGTGCACAATGTGCTCTCTGAATTGTTTGGCATGTGCTTGTCCCCAGATGTGAGGTGGAATGAGGACTGAAGTTGGCTTCTTATTTGAATTTCCTGTTCCTCCAATATTGCAGCAATTATATTAAGCTGCCATTTAAGGTAGAACAGAACATTCAAATAAGAAGCCAATTGCAGCTTACTCTAGATGATCGTTCACAGGGTGCCACAGAGATTTCAGCTCTCATTAGGTGGGTCCTGCCTGGCGTATCTGAGCTTCATGGTCAAACAAAGATAGGAAATGGCTGTAAACAAAACTCTACTTAAATCAGGTTAAATCTCTCCATCTTGCTCATTTTAGTGCAGCCCCTAATCACAGCTGTAATCTAAAGTTTTGTAAGATACTGTATTAAAATTATTTGATCTAATATTAGTGTTTATTTCAACACATAAATGCTTACAGCCCATTTAATCAGCTTTTCAAACCAAATTTTCTCATGCCTCTAAAATTCTGCACAGTACTGTACATAAACAGGAAGTGAAGCGGCCTGTTTTGCCCCTACCTGTCATGCTAGAGGAGTGAATGCACAGGAACGTGTCAGTGCTTTCTGATTTAAAGTGTAATTGTGAAAGTGCTGCTCACAGAATTTACAGTCTCTTTCAGCACCACTGACAGTTCCAGTAGCAGTATATTACTCCATTCCAGAGGAGAATGCCTGACGTACTACATGCCACAATGAACATTCATGTCTAAAAGAATATAGCACACAAAAAAACAACCGTTACTGTATTAACTTGTTAAAGCACATCGATTATAACAGTCAATGAGGGGAGAAGTGAGGAAATCTAATGGAAATAATACACCAATGCTCCTCAGCAAAAGCACATTAGTGTAGGGTCAAGGGCTGCATAACACTGTGAACATAGTCTACGTTCGTGACGTCATGGGCAGGATAACACATTCCATAATGCATAATACATGTGCAGTCACAGACGTTACATAAGTGGTAATTTTACAAAATTGACAAAATTAGGCAATTTAGAGATCCTGAAATACAAGGTAGCGTAGTCCTCGGGGTATGCATGAGTCACACTAATATTAGATGTCATTTGTATGTGTGTCTAT
Organism: Megaleporinus macrocephalus; assembly: GCA_021613375.1. Classification (NCBI taxonomy): domain Eukaryota; kingdom Metazoa; phylum Chordata; class Actinopteri; order Characiformes; family Anostomidae; genus Megaleporinus; species Megaleporinus macrocephalus. Next base: position 18,050,758 of record CM038725.1, on the reverse strand, counting down.
ATATGAAAAACATGGGTACGTGATTTGTTTACAAATGCTGCAGTATTTTCCAAAAGTAGTAAGAATGATCTAATGCATATATATATATATATATATATATATATATATATATATATATATATATATATATATATATATACACATTTTAAATAGGGTCATTTGTGCATGCATTAGTCAATTTATAATTATATTAATTTTTTATGATTAATATATTAAATCTGATTATATTAGTAAATCTAAATCTACCTTTTTAAATCGTTTTCCCTTTATTCTGCATTATTACAGCTTCTTTTCTGAGCCTCGCTTTCAGCCTTTCAAAGAAATCTTCAGGGCTATTTTTCCACATCTCTAAGTTTAATGCCTTTTTGCTTTGCACGATCTAAGACTTCTTTTTTCACTCTCTGTCTTAAATGCTGGTCAGAGCTTCTGTGTGCTGAAGTCCCGCCTCCTCCCTATCAGACCGGTGTGCTCTGATTGGTGAGCCCACACACCCGGTGCTGACTGGTCAACAGCAGGAGAGGTATCCTGCTACCGCCCCACACATCGCTGTGGTTATTCTTACAACTGTGTCGGTTCTGCTGAACCACTTTGAGCCAGAGTCTAGTCCTGAAAGTTAGGTAGAACAAGCTGGTAGACCTGATCCACCTACACAAGCTAGACTGAAGCAAGTGGTAAAGTCTTGTTTTTTAGCTCTCTGTATGTTGTGTAAGGACATGGTAAAGCTTGCTGGTTGGGGGCCAATAAGTGCTTCCTTCATAGTTTATTTCAGCATCGGTGGCAGCACATTTTGTCATTTCAAATTAAAAGCCCTCTGCAGAGTTTTGTCACTGTGATTACATGACAATTTATAAAATTGTGAAGCAGCGGCTGCAATCATTTATGTAGCGGAAACACTATGTAGTGTGCAAAAGTCTTAGGCACATACACTTATTGTTTAAAACCCTTTATCTTAGCAATAAGTTTGTTTTCAATTTCAGTATTATTATTAATATTATTAGATAATCAGCATAAATACAGTACCAAGTAGCATTACCATCTTATTTTGAAAGAAGTAGATAATATCTTGTGCATCAGTTTGAAGAACAGGGTTTAGTTCTAGATTTATCCTCTCATTGTGTATTGTTCTGCATCACTTGGACATGACAGCTGCTCTTTATATCCTGTAAAAGTTTCATGATCAATAAAATTTTGACCAAAAAATAATCTAAAATCACTTGACGTTACTTGCATTAAAAATAAAGAACGTTTTGGGCGTCTTTTATAAAGTTGCCATTTTCTTTGGGTAGTGAGGATATGTAAAAGCACTACATACTGTATTAATACAGTATTAATTATTAATTATTGTTATTATCGTGTATTTAAAAAATAAAGTGTTTTCCTAAGCAAATAAAAGATTCCTGTCTGGGAAAAATTGCTTTGTAAATATAACAAAGTCCTAAAACGCCTAAAACTTTTGCACTTTACTACATATAAGACACAGGACACTGATAAAGAGAACACAAACAGAATACAGTTACACAGAAATACAGTTAAACAGAAACTGTTCACAATCCAAATCACATAACAGTCCACTTTTTTAACATTGAGCATTATCTTTAGCAGTGACTAGGTGCTAATCTATATATATGTATATTGTTCCCATAAAGCACTGTGGAGTCTCTGATAGGCTAGTTGTGGCTTATTATTGTATAAAAACGTATTTCAGCAGTAATATGCATTAAAGTATGTTCATTCAAATGATGTGCTGTGTGTGTGTGTGTGTGTGTGTGTGTGTGTGCCAGTATGCTGCATTAGGTGTGTGTGTGGATGTGAATGCTGCAGTGTGGACGTGTGTGTGAGCTGATGTGTGTGCCACGTGGGCACGCCGCAGTGTGTGTGTGTGGGTGGATGGGTCAGCGCGGCTGTCCTGCAGAGCTGCTCTGTCGACGTGGGAGTTGGACACGCAAGCAAGCCTGAGGTGGGCGGAGCCTCGTCAAATTCATGAATGAAACCCATCACCATGGCAACAGATGGAAAAGCCAAGGGGGTGGGGGGGGGACCAACCCAAAGACGAAACAAGTGGCTGGAAAGACCTAGAAGGCTGCGGTGAACGCTTCAAATGGGAGATAGCTATCAGTCCCGGTTTGTTCCACAATGTTCTGGAATGTTCCATGCTCAAGCCTGGAAAGTTCCATCTGTAATCAGCAGTAAGTGTATCTGACCGTGTTATTTTTTTTCTTGGCCTACTTCTGGAAATGTCAAAATGAAGGTTCTGGGTAGCAATTTTTTGATGGTCCACCATACATGCTCACCCTGACACAATTTATTCATTAAGCTTTATTTAACATCTAAATCTAACAACTGCTCGGAAACATAAAGGTTCTGAGAAGCAACATAGTAGCGCCACTTATAGAGCAATGCTGTTCCCCTAAAGAACCTTAATGGATGGGTTTTTATTAACTTGTGACCTGAAGGTCGCCAGGTCGATCCCCTGTAACAACAGCACACGGCTGAAGTGCCCTTGAGCAGGACACCTAACCCCAAATTGCTCCCTCACGCACTGTGGATAGGGTTGCCCACCACTGCCCCCTAGTGTGTATGTTCACTAGTGTGTGTTTATATGGGGGTGTTTCACTGTACGGATGGGTTAAATGTGGAGGTCGAATTCCGCTGTGTGCAAACACAAGTGACAAATAGTTTGAATGACTTATTGCTTACTTATAAAGTGTTGTAAATAAGATATAAGTTTTAGGAGCATAATGTAAACGTTCTATACTAACTACACATGTCATATGTCTAGGCAAGGAACAGTTAGAAATGTCTATTTTTAAGATATAACAGGAAAAGTTATTTGTACAATGCTATAAAAATCACTGTTGGTTTCCTAAAGAATCTTTCAGTCGATTATTTTTTAAATGAGATAAGAGAAGTTCAAAGAAGCTCCATATTGTAAAATTTAAGAAAAGAACTTCAATTGTTATACAATCGATATATTAGGTAAAACAGTATTTTTTCATCATAGTTCTTAAGGAAACCTAGAGTGGTTCTTCTATGGTTTTACTCAAAGAACCCATGACAGCACTCTTTTTAAAGTCATAGTTCTAATCCTAACCTTAACAGAGCTTCACCAACTAATTCAACATTGTTATATATTATATATTATATACACATCTGAGCAAAACCTTGGACTGTTAAATGGACTGAATGGAAATGAGTCGTTGACTTCATTTAGTGATACTAATTCAGTTCCTAGTCACGCCTGAGTGTCACTGGCTAAAACCTTCCATTCAATATCCACAACAGCCTGGTCAGAAGCAACTAATGTCTCCAATCAAACCCTTGAACAATTAAAGGTACAAACAAAACTTTGGACGATGCTAATTAGATAAAGACTAGGCCAAAATCCAAATCTGTCACTGGGCTTAAGGGCTGAGCTCTCATTCACTCTGTGTTTGGACTCTGATTAGTATATATATATATCTGATTAGTCGGTCTATGTGTACACAGTGCTGAAAGAAGTTTAAGTTTGCTGGATGTAGGGTTTGAAAAATGCATGATCTGAAGCTGCTGATTTAACAGCATTGATTAATAAGTATGCGTGTAGTTTTTGGCTGTAATATACGCCTATTTTCCAACGTAAAATAAAAAAAAATAAATAAATAAATAAACAAAACAAACATCTTGGTGTAATGTTTTCGGTTTTGTGTAAGTAGTGCTTTGTCACAACTGTGTATGTAGAGTATTTAAACAAATGGTGGACAAAACAAATAGAGAAAAAATGATCATAATTATATTGTTGAGAATTCTGAGCGACCTATTCTGCTGATTTTCAATACATTTATTTTTGGAGATTTACATGCTTTTATTTTCTCAAAACACATTCTAACCAGACTGGAGAAGAACTGGGGCAGTTCTGTGTGTTGTGTGAGGGCATGCCAAGCTTGCTGGTAGACAGACAGTAAAGACTGTGTTACGAGATGATGTCACCTTGTAACAGAGGGAGGGGCTGGAATTCCAACAAGGCACCTGAGAAAAGTGGTTCCTTTGGCATGTACTTTGGGCTTTATAACTTTGCAGACTGTGTACATAGACAAAAAGCTCCATAATGCAGAGAGAAAAATTAAAAAGCATAGTAGCATAATAAACTTAAAGAGAACCTATGTTTTATGTTTTCTTTTTGCTGGCGCTAAAACATGAATTACTAATTTTGACTGGAAATTAAAGGGTGGTCTGACATTTGCTCTACTGTAAATGTACCAAATCTAGATGAAATTGATGTTTTTATAGGGCACCACATGTTTCCTGATGTTTAATGAGACGTGATTGGGGAGTAAAGCCCAGAGATCAGCCAATCAGCATGCCAGTTGCTGCCAAACATCCAATCAACTACAAACCCAGCATCTGGAGAAAATGATCCCTCAATCTCAGTATGCTTAGCTTAATTGTCAATTACCGACACTGACGATTAAACTAAATACACCAAAACTGAGTGTGCTTTTTCCGCCCTGCTCTCTTTTCAATTACCAAGATTGTTCATTAAACCAGCAACGTGGAGCTCAAGTTCATTCCTCTTTTCTATATCACAATTAACCACAACCAGCAAAAAAAGAAAAGTGTTTATTGTTCTTCTCTAGATCCAGCGATAACACAAGCCTGCACTCTAACTTTTCCAATCAGCCTCGCAAGAAAGCTTCTTAACATCTTTCACAAAAACAATGAACACTGAATATTTTCACAGCATCAATCTGACAAAGAGGATGTGTTGAAACAATCTGAAAATGTGTGTCGTTGCTATAAACCCAGCAATAATCAGAGAGCAGTGGAGCTCAGGACGAGAGAAGACCTTCACTGACTGCAGGAAGGAGAGGTGGAAACGGAGGGAAGTACTGCTGCAGGGTTTATTACCTCTGCGGGCTGATTTGTATTGATTATATGTCGAGAACTCAGGCACTGTCCAGCCCTGGCTCTGCACTTCAGATATTACGCTATAATTCAGAAGGCAGTGGACGGTCCGAACTCTTCCTTTCTCATGGTGAGCTGGATGATGGGTATTGTAAATGGCCTCAGATGCTCCGTCCGCAGACCGTTTAATATGTACTGTACACCAAGTTAGTCACAGCAGCAGCACTTTTTCTCAACTGCTCTCTGATCTGCACTGTAATATTTTTAACATAAGTGGGAAACACAGTTTTCTGCTACACAACAAGACTTCCAGAGCAAGATTGATGGAGAATGTGTTGTGATTATCTTGAGCACCACAAAGTGTTCTTTTATTGTTACAAGTGTGACATTGTAACTATAGCAAAATCATATACCACACATTCTCCATCAGTCTGAAGAACCATTCCAGCATGTTAGTCAATAAGCTGCAACCTAAAATAGTCATTTCAAGGATCTTAGCAAACTGAAGGAATAACTGAGCCAACTGTCACCTCAGAGACAATGCCAGACCCCCCACACTTTATCCCCCTTATCAGCACTCAAGTCCTTCTGAATACAGCTCTTCAGGCAGGGTCTCTGAGCTAGCTGAGCGTTTAAGAGGACTATAGATGGAAGAAGTGGGAGGTGAAACATTATATTGTAAGTTAACAAAATTATTACTGGGGCATGACGAGGTAATCAAAACTGAAAAGATGTTTTAGAAGTGGCCTAAACTAGAGATCGACTGATATATCGGTCGGACGACATATCGGGCTGATATTTGCCATTTTTTTTTATATATCTGCATCGTCTGATATCAGTGGGCGCGTCCGAAATCGCGTACTTGAACAGTATGTACTCAGTTAGAGCTAGTGTGTGCGAGTGTGCAGTACACACGCAACCTCGGACGCACTACGTCCGCCATCTTACCAACGTCCTGTGACGCAAGACATCAGACCATCACGGTAAAGGTCCCGCTATTCATTTAAAAGCTCCGTTTACTGACGAATTTAAAGACTGTTTGTGACACCGTTCTGCGTGTTTGTCTAAATATCTACTCACGTGGTGCCTAACTGTAGCTCAGAGAAGACGAAACAGGAGGAATGTAATTATTGTTTACCTCAGAAGCAGGTAGCAGAAGTTTACTAGCTGTAGCTACGTACACACAGCCGGCGTACCGCGTTTCAAAGCTTATTCCTCCGCTTTGAATTCTTCCGCGGCTCCGATGGAATCCTGGGATAGGACAGTGTGCTGGGGCTGCATACTTAAAAATGTCTGCCGGTGCAGTACGTCATCCTGGGACTTTTCTCGTACTGCTCGACGAGCACTACGTGTTCAGACACCCTAGTCACTCTCGCGCACTGCTTTTGCGTACTGTTCAGTATGAAAGTGCACGATTTCGGATGCACCCAGCGCTAATTTAAAGTCAGGCATGTCCACAGGCAGTCCTGTGTTATTGGTGTGGTGGACCATGCTGCTGCCGCATGTGAAGGACCCCAGGCCAAACTTTTGGAACTGTTCGGCCAACCAAGTGAAAATGAATAAATTATAGCAAACAATGAGGTTTTTAATGACGCAGTTACGTGTTTCTAGTTACGGCCGTAGCTGAGAACCAGAGCGGATGTTTTACTCTTTAGCTTCGGGGCTAAAGCTAACTGCTCTAGTGTAATACACACATTAACACGTTACTGTTACACAGAGAGTCTCTCCGGAGCAGCCAGAGCTTCCCAGATATTACTCAGCTTCCAGCAGTCGAGACAAATGTAACTAAAGAAAGAGAAAACAGTCATTACAGCATATCAGTCTCTCTCTCTCTCTCTCTCTCTCTCTCTCTCTCTGCAGTGAACATGTCCACTGTGTGGAAGTATTTCTTTTTCTACTGCAATTCTTAATAACTTGTTAGTTATGGGTATGAAGAGGTGCAGAAATGTGGTCATACTGTATTTTTGAGGGGCAGATAAAAATATTTATTTTTTTCTAATTAAGTTCAGAAATGTTGTGCATCCACTTGTTATTAATAGTGTGACATTTTAGCAGCAAATAAAGCAGAAAACTTCTAGATATCTGCTCTAAAATCGGTAGCCCATATCCGCCATTGGCTGACCCTGACCTATAAACATCGGCATCGGCTGTAGAAAAACCCATATGGGTCGATCTCTAGCCTAAACAAGAAGTTGCTGGTATATATCAGGTGTTTTATACCACCAGATATATTAACTAACAAGATGAAAAAAGATTTTTAGGGATGCTGGCATTTACCTGGAACAGCCAGTGAACAGAACCAGAACAGGTTTTGTATCAAGTTATCATTTTGGAGATACACATGAGCTATTCCCCACCTGGCTCCCTGAGGGCTTCCTCTCTTGAGTCCTCGTGCTGCCTCACCTCTGACCTCATTATTGGCTCATTATTTCGCCATCAGCCTCACCTTATAAACCCCACTTTCACAAAGCTACAGTGTGAAGTATTTCTACACCTCTGCGTTAATATACTGAGCGGTTTTCAGGCTTTTGATCATTTTATGGACTCCACTTTTGCTCTTTTGCCAGATTTTTGACTCTTTTTACCTTTTTTATTTTTTTTTTTTACTTGCTCTGTACATGAACCTGTCCGGAATCTCTAAATCTCCTTCCTTACAGTGAGGTATAATTATTCCAACAGAAAACACATGTGTGAAATCTGCAGTGGCCGAGCACTGTTTAAATTAAAGCTGCATTTTAGAGTGAGGTATATAGCTTTTGAGTCAAAAACTGGCTGCTTTGGGTGTCTGGCTTCCGTGATACTCTTGGTGTGCTTTTAAAACATAAGCAGCTGTTGTAGGTTAGTTCTGTGCCCTGATGCGGCTCAATAACCTTAATAACTTTCACTTTTCATTCATTGTCTCCAGGATTGGAACAACTTTCAGCTAAATGTGTGTGTAGCTTGACTATAGGCATGCCATAAACAATTCCCTGTCTCATTTCAACAATCTGATTGGCTGCTCAGCTTTTTCCATAAAGTCTGTCCAGCCAGAGAAGGCAGAGATAACGGGGTGAGCTTGTCGTGTACATGCTGCTTTAAATCTCTAGTAGGTAATAATAACAGTAAAAATCAAACAGTCAAAATTTTAATAGAAGACAAAATGCCCTCAAGCTTTTGAGAAGCAGTGCACGATGAAAGAGAGCTGGCTTTAAACGCAGAGCAGTAATGAGTTCGTATGCAGTCATGATTTCTCTCTGCGGACTGCTTGTCATCTCCAGCCACTGCAGCACGCAGAGCCCAAAGCTGCATTTCCTCTATTCCTTCATTTCTCTCTCTCTCCTTCTCCTCCTGTTGCACCATCACTACTGAGTATGCGAGAGAGAGCAGGGGAAGGAGTGAGGGAGAGAAGGAGAGCATGAAGGAGACAGTGAGCAGAAATCAGCAGCGAAAAACAGTGCTTGAAGGAGAAAATGGCAGAAGAGGATGGAGGAAAAAAGCCTCCATTTATTTATGACCTACCATTTGAAAATGCCAGCTGACCTTTACATTGTGTGAACATTTCATAAAAAATGGAACAATAGCAATTTTCCAAACACAACCTTTTCAAGCTTTTAAGCTACACTCTTCAGTTCTTAAAGGAAAAGTTTGGCTAACATATTGAATCCACACAACCTTCACCCGACGTGTGCAGTCAGCCTACACACACGCTCGGTGTACAGATTTTACTTCTTTAGTTTACCGCTGTGACTATGGGGCTGATGTCCCTGACAAACACTAGAAGTCAATAGTCACCCAAATCTTTTCTGTAAATACATCCTCAAAACTCTCTCAACCCACTCAGGTCTTTATTAGCGTAGTTTTAGTTACTGTGAACTACAAAAATAAACTTTACTGTGTAGCTGGACACTGTGTGCATGTCGCACACGCATATGAATGCCAATTATTACGGTTTGAAATAACTGAATTTTTTAACTAGAGATACATCTTTACAATAAAAACACCCGAAATCTTAAATCTAGCATCAGTATGTTGGTGTGCACATAGAGGGGAACCAGGTTATGCTAGGGATGAGGAATTTGGCACGACATCTGTTGTCTGAAATGGGTGCAGTCAGTGTTCATCAGTGTGACCTTAATGAAGTCCTGGATGTGGTCTGAGAGATGTTTTGGTGCAACATTTATGGAAAAGATCTGGGTGACTATTGACTTCTAGTATTTGTTAGCAGTTTTAGCCTTAAAGCTCCAGCACTAAATCTGGACACCAAACATGATCGAATGCATCTAATACATCGGCACAATAGATTTTTTGCCAAACCATAACTTCAAATTCAAAAAGTCTTTTTTTTAAGTATAAGTGTTTATTTATTTATTTAAAAGGTTGACTTTATACACAACACAAAAATAACATCTTCCCTTTACCTGATTATTTCATGACGACCGGACCTATATAACCAACAAATTTTTCCCCATTCTTCTACTTTTCTTTTCCTTTCTTTTCAAAACAGTTTTTGCCCTCTCTAGTAAAGTTACAATTTCATACATACTTGATTTTTCTTTGGACATCCACAATGATTTGAAATCTTTTTACATTAAAATAGAGATTTTTTCCCCTTCTTCTTTAAAAGTGACAATATTTGGGGTGCATGGTTAACCATATACACCAATACTCCAATATTACAATAGCAATATGCTGCCGTATAAGCTGGCAGACACAAGACAGTGTAGGCGAGTGTGTGGTCATCAGCACTTCAGTGGATTTTAGGATTGTTTCCACTCCAGCCCAAAAAAATGTGACGAGTAAATTACGGACCCCAGAACTATTGACCCTAATCGTCTCTCGGCTCTGACTCAAACGCTCGTCATTCTGTGCTCTCCAAAGTCCCCATCACACGGCTAAATTGCACTTAATAGGACTGTGTATATCGAACATCGAATCACACAGAGGGAACAAGAAATGAAATTGCTGTTAGTGACACAGTTTCCCTCGCTGAGGATAAAGGCTCTGCATGGCTTGCTGCCAATTGTAGCCGCAGAAGAAGTGAATCACTTGGCTTAGTCAGAAGTAAAAGCATGCGGTTATAATAACGGTGGTGACTGTTTGCCATGACTCTGATGGGGCTCATGAGGAGGTGGATGATGATAATGAAAGTGATGATGATCCCACCATCTCACACGTTACTGGAAAGAACATTCCACAAACGCTAAGTGCTAAATCAGCATCGAGTATTAGTGCCATACCACGTCGTCATGCCCACTGATTCGCAGTCCTACACTGCAGCTCTTAAGAACAAAGGATGCCAAAGAAGAACCACTTTTTGCTCCCTAAAGGACATTTCAACAGATTGCTTTCACTCACGTCATTCCAACACTGATATCCAAATGGAGGACAGTAAGAGACAATAGCAGTCATAGTAGACAATATAGCAGAGACAAACACAAGATCACAAGTTGGACATGATCCTATCTTCTCCTCCAGACGCCATCCTACTCAAAAAAACTAACAAACACATACAAACAAGTGTTAAGCTACAGGTTGTTTGTTAGCAGTTGGTTCACTTCATGGTGCCAAGGTTTGTCGTTTGGTTTTCTTTTCTGTCAACACCAGGGTGCCTGTTCACTTTAACATTGTGGTTGTGTGCTTACTGTAACATACGGTTTTAGATCTATCACCAGTGAACATCCACATATCAACTATACACAATACAATACCCACACAATCAAGTCATCTTTTCATTCACCAGTTTCCCGTTCCACCTTAAATGGTGTGGAAGTTAGCCAACAATCTAGAACGGGTAAGGCAGAACGGGAAAAGTGGCAAATAAGCGGACTTCACCCTCGTGCAGTCAGTAGGAGTGAGTTCACTGTGTTGTGAACAGTTGGTCTGTGGGTGCTGTGATTGTGCGCTAGTAATAAATTATAACTACACCTACAAGAAGCTCAAACTGAAAGCTCCATCGTCCTGACTGCAGACTAAAACTCGCAAACTGTTTTTGCTGCCATTTCTTGATCAGCTTCTTTCATTATCTCATTATCTTACATTATCTTAATAATCTGAAGAACAGCATCTGGTGCTTAATAAAAACTCCTTGTGGTTTCTATGTTAAACTGATTCTGAGTGACCATACATTACGTATACCACAGGTATTTTGTGAGCATGGAATTTTTGCTCCCTATGTAGAAAACAACTTTCTAGTTTAACACCAAGGGTTCAATACCAGTTAAAGACTTTTTTAAGAACCAATTGTTTCCTAAACGGTAGCAAATTAAGAATAATAGTTAACCACTGTGATTTCTGATTCTGTCCGATATATTCATATTTACGCCACAATGTAGACACTTCTACGAGTGATTTAGCATTTTTAACTATTCTATTTTGATGTCCGTACTGCTGCACATTCACAATCTCTTACAATTAATGAGTCCTGTCTACAAAACAGAATACAATGAACAGATAAACTGACTACCACCACTGAAGTCCACAAATTCAATCACGACTTCACTGATTAGAACTATTAGCATGACAGAGACACTTCCTCTGCCTTCCTCGGCTACAGTTAGCGGTCTGTACTTTAGAGGATACTTACTGAAGTGGTTCCGTCTCCTGACCACACATTTTCCCTTCTTGTTCTCCACCAACGGACTCAGGCAGGGGCCGCAGTGGGATGAGCCGGGCTGGCAAAAGTGGCGGCCCTCTCGGGCGCAGTCCAGGCTACGGGGGCACTGACCTACGGCTGAAAGACACACACAGAAATCCATCAAATAGAGCTTTTAGCTGTCAGTCAGTCAACCGAACATTCGATGAGCAAACAGCCTCACAATGGGTCACAAAGAGAAGAATGGGTCAAGCAGCCTCAGTACCTTAAGTAAGCGAGCGATATGTGGTCTATTTATTATGTAATAAAATCAGACAGGAGAAATCAATTGAGCTCATTGAGCAGCTGTAGGCCTACTAACTGCACACTATGATGCAATGAATTTTTACAGCTCCTCCAACGTATGCTGTTCCCAGAAAGCAGAGCCGGCGGGTGATATACTATTACTGTAAGCTCCCATTACAGTAACCGATGAAAGTCTGACTTGAGTCACTATGACCTAAAAGATTCACAGAACACAAAGCCCTGGGGGAGCGAACCCCACTTAGCTCGATCAGGCTGAACAAAAGAAAGTTATGTAAGACAATGATCAAATGTTATATTTAAAGAAGAAAATAACAAACAGGCTACTTATAAGTCAGGCTGACTGAGCAAGTTTAAACGACTCCGAGCTGGAACACTGTAGACCTGCAGTTAATTAAGATAAGGTCACCCAACACAGTTCTGTTGCGCATGGAACAAGTAAAAACAGCAGGCAGCTGTGCAGTAACACATACTGTTTACCACAGAAGCTCATTTTACTGTAACATTTCTTTTATTTATTTTGTCCTAATTTACATTTGTAAAGTCCCAGAGCACTGACTAGTGGCAGCTCTGGCAGATAAATGGGTACAGTAGTAAAAAGGGTAGGGAATGGGGTGGGGACTTTATAATGCAGCTTTCTTATTAAGACTTAAGAAGCCACTGGTAATGAATTGTCTGCTTATTACTACATTATATTATTAGGCAATAACCTATGTGATTGAATTCTTTTCCAGAACATTTGTAAAGTGCTCAGTAAGCCTTAACCAATTAGTAGGTAATTAGCTAGCTACTTGTTACTACATTATAGAACATTTACTAGGGATTTATTGGGTATTTTCTGGACTGGTTTTAAAAAATGTGAAAAACTGGCAACATCTGTCCAATTCCCAACTGCAGTGTAGACATTTCGGCCTGTAAAAAGTAGTCAAAGTACATCATAAACAGCCTGTATAAATATACATCTACTTATAAAAAGTATGATATAGCAAGCAGAAAAATAGATATCAAAATTCAACCTGTGTTATTTACACCTGGAACATGACTGCCATATGTCAACCTTGCTTCTGGTCAGCTGGATTGTGGTGTACTGGCCTTACTTAGAGCACTTTCCACAGCTTGGGGTGAATGACCGCCTAAAAGCTCCACCAATTCTGTAGTACATTAATGCAATTCATGCATTGTTCATGTGATTGGCTGCTTCACAACTATTTGTGATGAGTTTATTACTTTCTTATTGCTTATTTTGCTGTTTGCTCATTATGTCCTTGCAAATTTTTTCTACACTTGCTTGTTATTCTGTTCCTGGGTTAACCACCCATTTACAGGCATGACATTGACATTTTGTCCCATATTGTGGTGGGACCTGTGAGTCTAGTGGGAATGCACACCTCTATTCCAATCCATAACCAGTAGTTGGCAGTTAACTGACTACTTTTCATTAAATTATTAATTAGGGTGGATTAAACATTTAAATTATTTTTTTTATTTCTGTGTTATTTAAATGTGTTATAATCATTTGCACAGCATTTTATGTGTCTATTATTACACCTTATTAAGAGTACAAAGCATGCAGTTTGTTGGGCCACTTTTACTTTATTCTTCAGCAATCAGGACCACCAGAGCCGGTATTATGTGGGTCCAATCTTGTTGGTCCACCTCGTAGATGTAAAGTAGCTCATATGTTGCTGCATATTTGTATTGATCATCCCCTGGTCCTTCATCAGTGGTCAAAAAGCCCACAGGACACTACTGACTGGACATTTTTAATTGGTGGCGCCAATGCTGGACTATTGTTAGACCAGCATTGGCGCCAAGGTGTTCATAAACTCTTGTGTCTGATCCACTCGCACCAGCACCGGTGGCACTGCAGTGCTGAGACAAAATGGACAATAAGTGCAGAAACCAGGAGCTGGTTTTGCCTTTAACTCTTAGAAATTACCCATATATAGTTGGTGTCTAATGAAAAACAGGTATCACCAAAATGGCAACTTTACAGAAGAAGCCAAAACTGTCTTTACTTTTAATGGAAGTCAATGGAACCAGAATTTTTTCCAAGCTATTTTGGAGCATTTCTATTAATTCATTCATAATTAAATTTTACGAACTGAAGCATTTAATTGATTTAGAAAAATATCAATCGACAAAAATGGATACATATTTTTCATTAGACAGTGATGATATGCATAATATGTCTCTCTTTACATTTATTCTATTATTTTCACTTTCATAACATCAAAGTTTGCAATTAGTTTAGAGCTTCTTCTGTCTTAATTAGCGAAAAAAAAGAAAGTTTTAACACCAAAACAAACAAAAAAGGTGCAGACTCCACTCTGTCCATACAGAAGCTGGTTTGAATGTAAGCGCAATACATTAAAGAAGTATGTAATTATTATGTAATTACATTAAAACATACTAAAATTAAAGTACTAACCTAAGATCCTTAAAGGTTCAGGTCTAAAACAGTGCACTTGATGTCAGTGCACTGGGCATTAAGTCATTTTTACCACAAGCCAGGGTCGTTTGCTCTGTGCTGCTAGACTTTTCCTCCACTAAACATCTCTCTGAAGGTCATGAAAGTCACTCTGCGGGATTAACTCCTTGCCTTCTAAGCCCCCCACCCTGCTGCGTGAGCCGCTACTGCTGTTGTTTTGGCGAGGAGGCTGCCCCCGGCTGTCAGGAGTGATCTATGAGAGTGAGGCAGCGATGTCACTTTTGCGACGGTCACGGCCTCTGAGGAGAGATGTGGGTCAGCAGGTGGGAGTGCAGATAAGACAGCAGGCTGGTGCGAAAAAAAACACCTTCGTTTGAAATATCATGTCGCACCGAGTGCAACACAACAAACTAACACTAAGCAGCCAGCTAGCAGCTCCATGCTGGGAAAGTGGGCGGAAGAGAGATGACCACGGCCAGCTGGTGCGTTAGCTCCACACACAAACTGCTGCGTGCTAATGTATTTCTTCACTTCTGCACCAAGCAGAAGTCTAATGAAGGCCCGTCAACAACAGCTTATGCTTTGGGAGGTCGGAGGTGCAAATAAAGGTGGTATAATGGGGCTGCAGGATAAAGAATTAGCACCCGTTAGCCTAATGACATTAAACCTTCACAAGTGTGAACGGTCAGCAACTTCTGTCAACATTTTTATGCAACTAATAATGCAGTTATATTATATTTGGTTAATGAACCACCTTTTCATTGTTAGAATATAACTGACTTGTTAGAACTGGTCAGGCAAGAATCGCCATTAGCAGCTGATGAGTGAATTCTCTCACTCTTCAAACTAAACTTGGGTGGTGTCTGTTTTTTTCTGCATATCCTTCTGACAGAGATTCCTGTGTATATACATTACACTTTGAAAGCAAAAAAGATGACCAAATAAGCAAACAGTGCTGCTTATTCGAAGGGAGTAGCTATTTAGCGTTAGCTTTACTAGCATGTTAACAGCTCTGCCCACCAAAGAACATGTTCGATTCTGTCTAATTACAGCACTGACATGTTTAGATGATTCCAAATAAATAATTCAAATCTGAGAATGTGAAGTTGAGCAACTGTTGAAGCGACAGAAAACAGAAAAAAAAATAATTTGTAAGCCAACAGGCTAATGTTAACTATCAAGTTAAGAGGATCTTTGGAACCTATGGCAAGATCTGGAAAAGAAAATTCTTAGGAAAGGCTTATCTGTCAACATTTGAAGTTTGCGAAACACCATCTAGATAAGCCAGAGGCATTTTAGGAACAATTTAGTACTATGAAATGATGAAGCAAAAACGGTTTGGCTACAATGGCCAAAGACATTGAAAGGATATGAAAGGAACAACTGGTTGTCTGTTAAGCATGAAGGTGGATCTACTATGCTTTGGGTTTGTACGGCAAACAGTGTCATAGAACACATTGCAAGGGTTAAAGAGAAAATGGACTAATCTACATATTAGAAAATCTTAGAAGCAAGCCGGTGAGGCTTCTATAATAAAACAATGACCAAAAACAGCCCTCAAAATCCATGGTGACTTGTACATGCCTGAACATATGTGAGTAGATCTTAATCACTTTTTAAAAAGCAAGAACTCATACATACCTCTTTCTATTCCTTAGAACCAAACATGATGCAATTTAGCTCGGACATGCTGAACCAAAGGAAATTACACAAGACAATGATCAAATTCTATTTTTAAAAAGTGAACAAATAGACAAATAGACTACTTGCAAATGAACCTGATACAATAATAAAGCTATCCTCATAAACTGCTGTAGAGCTCCACATGCAGATTACATGATCATCTTAAGGGCATCACAAAAACAACAAACTTGAAATGGCTGTCTTAGGTGGGCTACTGTGAACGGCACGCTTTGACACTTTCACAATGTTTGCGTCAACATAATTTCACATGGTTTAATAATTCTGAAACTCAGATACGATTCACCGTCTCTTGTGGGAGCGAAACGCCCGTCGCCGTCAAGAAATACTTGGGGGCGTGAGCAAAGGTTGCACCGCCAGATGGTAAAGCAACTGCTATTGTGTAAGCAGCAGAGGGAAACAAATAATTAGCATTAAGCTAAGTTATCAATATTAACCCTTGACTTGCACCTGTGAACAGCTCTCGGCTTCTGAAACCTTGGCTGCAGTTGCCATAACGACTGCCATAGCAACCAAGGGAGTGTGACATCATCAGGTGTGAGTCACCAGGGTGCAGCATCTGACTGAACGGGGGGGAGGGAGGGTGTCTTTCGGACAAATTGGCACAAAATAAGCAAGACAGTGACAGAAAAGGCATAGACTTATTTAACATGGCAACGAAAAACAACACAGACTTTAGCAAGAGCTTCTATTATCTGTATAACCCTCTCAAGCCATCACAGGTTAACTTAACGTTTGTGACGACAAGTAACTGGACCATTAAGTTACTTTCATCAGCAGCAAATAGTTTTAGTGTATGTTAACCTGATGGTGTTTCATTACAGAGTATTTCTTCTGGTTCATTCTTCATGCATGTTCACATAATGTGCAGCTGGTGTTTTCAGATGGTGTAAATATATGAAAGTGACAATATATTCACATATTTTAGATTATACAAGCATGATAATGAGCCCTTTTTCAAAACACCATGAATCACATATTGACCACCCACAAATTGAAAGCGAGTTCACGGCAGTTCCAACAGCACTGTGCCTAGCAAAACATCCAATATGTGCATGGCCCAGTCTCTGAATACCCAAAGCTGGACAAAGGTAGCATCAGCCTCAACCTTAGAGTTGAAAAACTGTTTATATTCTAATGAAAGTGGTTTTAAGTGTTTTTAAGTTTTTAAGTTGTGATGACAGCCAATCAGGACAAAGGTCATTTACATAAATCAGTCTTGAAGACACAATAACAAAAACAGCCTCATTGAAAGTGCTTTCCAGTTTTTCTCTTTCCTTTAGTGTGTTATGAAGCTTGTGCATGTCAACTCTCTGCAAAGTTATAAAATCCAAAGTACATGCCAGAGGTAGAAACTTTCTCCCACAGAAACCACTTTCTCAGCTGCCTGAAACTTCTCGGTAGAATTCCACCTCTTTTCATTTTTAAAATATGATGCAATCTCGCAACAAAATCCTTACTGCCTGCCAACGGGCAATTTGGCACACCCTACAACGCACAGCAGCTGACCTGAGAATGAGTGAGTTGACCATTCAGAGCATGCTGTGATCATCGGGAGGTGGGGCTTAAAGACACAGGAGCTCTAACTGTGTTTTAGACAGAGGGTAAATGCAGATGTACAGTGTTAGAAATACATTCCTTTGTGTAAATTAAAGCATGTAAAACAAAAAAGTTACACTGTGAAAACTGCTTTGTTGGTTCAACCAAACAAAATCTCTTCATGTGGTAACAAGCAATTAAGCCTTACTTAACCCAACAATTACTTTAATTGTAATAGGTATTCGTTCAAAAACCTTTTTAGGCTAAAACTAGTTCAATTGCTTGTCACCACATGAAGTATTTTATGTTGAACCAAGTAAGCACTTTTTACAGTGTATGAAAACTGAAAAACGAATATAATAGCTCCCCTTTAATGGATAAATTGTAAAAGAATAAAATAAAAATACATCTTTAAGAGTTAAACTGAACAGCATAGTCCTTTGAATTGAAGTGCATAAGTTAAATACAACATTTATTCAAATAAGTAAACTGAAAGACAGCATTTGTATTAATGCAGCATTACATTTTATTATAATTTATTTCTTACATTTTATTCATATAGAACCAACAAATTAGCACAAATCATGGCACTATGCTTTCAGTGAACTGTCCAAAAGACTGAATTGAAGTTACGGGGGCTTCAGTTATGCTAATAACACACATACACATTGCTATTTCCCTTTGATGCTGGTAACAGAGGAGCTGCACTGAAAGTTCAGCAACAAAGATCAGACTAATGTTGCACAACATATGTTTTGACTTGCTATTGTGATATCAGCCTGTGCTACACTGATATTGAACAAGGCTGCAACATACAAGGGTGTTTTTCACTTTCTTTAAGACCCACTGTGTTCCTTTGACCTTCACCTTCATTAGAAGGTGTGTTTTGGGTGGCTAACTGTACTTAATAGCTGTTTTGACTGAATGTTAAACTGAATGTTAAATAAATACTGGGTCTCTGACATTTGCACTGTTCTGTAATTCAGGTCAGTATTTAACAATTTCACATTATTGAGTCACAAATGCATTTTCATATACTGCAAGGCACAGCACAACTGGATTATGTAGCGATACAATAGTAGCACTAATATTTTGTCTGTATTGTGTACCCCTAGAATAGACCTGCACTGCATCAGATCCCTAGCTGTTAGGCACATGACATGATCTCATTAGTAAAGACCAGAACACAATCTTCCACCACACACACACACTCACAAGCCACCCAGAGATGGGAAGCCATCTTATCATACAGTGCCACTGTGTTTTGTACATAGAAACAGCATTTCTGCACATGAAGCCCAGAGTCATTATTTAATTACCACTGGCTCTGCATGTGAATACAGAAATGTACTGGAATCTTAACTCAGTTGTTTGCAATACAGTTTGCTAAACAAGTAGGCGAGGCCAAAATAATGATACAGCACTGTTATTGCGATCAATGTCATAGAAGCCTAGTGCTACTCATGAACTGCATAGTAACCTACCTGGATGTTGGCCCATTATGCCTTTTCTTTATTACACAGCAAGTTTTTTTTTTACAAAATGAGAGGTGGTCATGGCAACCAGGGGTTAAAACATCGACACTGAAAATCAAGTTATTTTATTTACTATCCGAAAAGTAAACAGTGAATCAAAAAGTATC
The DNA here is from genome assembly GCA_021613375.1 of Megaleporinus macrocephalus. Taxonomy (NCBI): domain Eukaryota; kingdom Metazoa; phylum Chordata; class Actinopteri; order Characiformes; family Anostomidae; genus Megaleporinus; species Megaleporinus macrocephalus. The sequence continues at coordinate 18,031,690 of CM038725.1, read as the reverse complement.
TTCTGAGCTTTTGTGTTTCACTGTATTTAATTATTGTAAATGCAACTACTGGGGACTATCTGGGCTTATAATCCACAGCATATATATGTCCACCATGAGTGGCTGTTACAAATATGTTTTAAGCCACAACCATATATCTCAGGCATCAGCAACATGTTCATAATTATTTAATGTAATGGCTGATTGTGGTGTAGCATTCAGAAGCGTCACATTCTTAGAATGTCTAGTTATGATCATCACTCTGACTTTACTAAGCATTTTACATCAAACCACACTGAATGTGTTTACATCCTAACCATTCCATTACACAGAAATGTTAAATGTTCAAAAACAATCAGTGGAATTCTAATAATTGTTATTGTTGTTTCATGTTTCCCTTCTACTCTTTCTCAAACTAATCATTTGAAACAATTATTATGTAGTTCTGTACAGCCTCTATTAAATGTGGCAATGTTGTGTTGTCTATTTTGTATGTTTAAACCTGTTGGCAAACAAAACAAAACAAAAAAAAACCTTGTAATACATATCGCTCATCATGAAAATGTGTACCATGGAAACTGTTAGAAATTGGTGGTTTGAGCTATTGGTACAAGAGCAGATCATGTGAGGTGAAAGCTCCTAATCCTATAACATCCAGTTATGCACAAGCAGATGTGCTAAGGTCATTATGGGTCATCCTGCCCCACCGTGCCTCGTCCTCTCAGCCCAGGCCAGAGTGGTTTGGATGGAATTGAGGGTCTGGCCCTGGTTCAGCTGAAGCTCAAGGTGACCTGGCCATGCTAGCTTGGCAAGACGAAAGAAACACAGCAAGCACATTCTCCAAGGCTATCCAGCCGGCTTCTAATCCATAACAACGGATGGGATGCAGCTTTCTAACAGATCATTCCATTAAAAGGGCCAGCAGAATATATTGAAGGGGTGTTATAATGTTTACTGATAACAAGAATTACATTTTCTCATTTCAGGCAGATATCGGGATTATAGCCGATAATTGCTACCAAAAAAGAAACGCTGCATTTTTGCTTATGTGCACATGGACCAGCATGCGGTAATGAACAGCCATTTTCGTTCTGTGTAAACTTAGTGAACCGAAGAGCGGATGAATTCACCTCTCTGTGCAAGCAGGAATGAAACGTCTATACAAATAAGTGTCCTTGAGCGAAACTTAACACTACCACATAAGCCCCTCTGAATAATAGACACAGATAAATATATAAAAGTTGAAAATAATTGCCATGTCTGATTTTAGTCTCACAGTAGGGCTGCACCTAAAGATGAATTTTTTAATCGATTAATCTAACGATTATTTTTTCCGATTAATCGATTTATCTACTAACTAATATTTAGATTACACTAATGTGAGTGTGATTAGCAACCAATGGATGATTTTGTGTGTGTGTATATATATATATATATATATATATATATATATATATATATATATATATATATATGGCAAAAGAACTCAACGGTTTGAGAAGCACAAAGAATGCATGGCCATTTCTAGTCTTTAAACCCATGTGATCTATAACTGGTTAAAAAGGGTAAAAGTCTACACAAATGACACATGGCCTATACGCCTCAAGCACAAGAAATTGGACAGTTTGTAGACTGTATATGCTGCGATAAGCCATTTGAGAAACAGGTGTGTGTTTTAAAGCTGCAGTATTAAAAAACAGCCTTAGGAATCTACACTGGACGATTAAGAAACAGTTAGCAATTTGACTACTACTGAAAGAAACATGCTACATGTGTTAATCTTAAAATAATTTGCTAAGATAAGAAAAACAAGTAAACAGGTGCTGTATTGCTGCTCTGTTGACAAAGCGCATAAACCCATGTTTTCATTAGAGTCGGCCATCTTTACGACGCATCGTTGCACGTTATGCTAATGAACATAAATTCAAAATCGATTACGTCGCCCCAGACCTATCTCACAGTTAGTGTGAACCATGCCTGTTGTCAAGGGTTTTGTCGCTCACTATGCTCAAGAACTGCTAGGAGGAGGACATTTGAGCGTTGTGGGGCAGTCAAAGCAATACAATAAAAACAGACCTGTATTAAACAAAGAAGTTTCTGCAAATCTCACGAGAAGCTTCATTAAGCACTTTATTTCCAATCCAGTGAGGAAAACTTGCTCTGAAATACAGTCGTCTGGACAGCTAATCAGAACTCAACTGACAAAAGTCTGATATCTTATAGGGTTCCATAAATATTAGATAGTCTATATACCACTGTGGACAGAGTATCTGACGCTGAGACTAGAACAGAAAGATCGGGAAAGGCTGTATTCAGTGGGTAGAGATGGATAATATATTTGTGGTCTTCGCTATCAGATGTCATGAGCCATTAATAGGCAGCACACTTCCTCTCCTCCTAAGAATACACGTCCTCTGATATTCACTGTCGCAGAATAACAAAGGTTCATTTAGTGGAGCAGTGATGCTCGGTAAGCTGCTCATTCGAACTGAGACGTGATGTCGCTCCTGCGCTGGTGTGTGAGGAACAGTTTTTTTGTGTGCTGGGGAACAGGTAGAGGAGCCGAGCAGGCAGGCAGCACAAAGTGTCCGTCCCTTTTTCGCTCTTTTTCCTTCAGCTTCACCACTCGTTCACTCGCTTCTGTTCTGCCCAGGGGGACCTGCTCGCATTCCCCTCAATTAACAGTCGCCTAGCAACCTCCTTCATCTTTGACTGAGACAAGGGGAATGAGATCCAGTGGAGGTCTCCTCTCAGACCTACTTTCAACATTCTAACGCCCCCGCTGAGAACAGCGCAGCAACTGACTCCTGTGCCATAACATGATGATGGTATGAAGGAAGGTTCGGTCAATATATCTGTTGACCAATAATACCGGTCAATAGTGAAATCCTATGGGAAAAATCTAACAATAGACCACCTATATTTATTGGCTTGTTTCATACTGTAATCGATAAAGACCACTGATGTGATGAAAACATTCTTTTGGTAGTATATATGCTTGTTTGTCTGCCTCTGTAGAGCAGTGGTGAGGAACTCAACACAGTGATTTTCTTGCTTAAACACCTGATTCTGGTAAAGCTGCACTACACTGTTAAAAATGAGACAGTCATCAAGTGACCAGCTCAAGTTTCAAAGTTTACTGAACTGCAAATAACAAGTTAACAAATATAGAAGACTGATTATTCATCTGTTCACTTAATATATAAAAGTTCAAAGAACTTGACATTTCAGGTTGAACCTGATTACTTATTATAGATACTATTTTTAAGTTTGAAATTTGCACTGCAAACAATGAGCTTATTATAAGATAATTACAAAATATTTTCATTGATTTGAATACACCAAATGATCTCACTATACTAGAAATAAGCAACATTTTGGCATAATTCTTAAACTAAGCAACATTATTTGCTAATACAGTGAGATAACTTGACTAACTAAAATCACTTTAAACAAGTAAGAAAAGTCAAATAATAATATAAAAGTTTTTTTTTTAAAAGAACAACAATTTAAAACTGATACATATAAGATTGTATATCTAGTAACTAGATATTACTTTTTTTATTTTACTATTTAATTATAATATTACCAGGATGTTGCTTTTTGCAGTGAACTTCATTTTATTTACAGAATATATGATATTTTGAGTGAAAACTGACAAAAGTAGCATTACTGAATCTTGAAAACACACACACACACACACACTTTATAAATTATGGTACGAGTGTGCTGCTGCAAGTCACTGTGCAAAGCCTGAAGTAATAATAATAATAATAATAATAATAATAATAATAATAATAATAATTATTATTATTATTATTATTATTATTATTATTATTATTATTATTATTATATTAGTAAACTTACCTAGTGCAGCTAAAATGACCAAGTTCGGGCAAAATATTCACTGTACTGACACTCTGATTCCGCTCCGAAACCACTAAACTAAAAATGTTACCAAGAGCTCATGTCTGTTACATCAATACAGGGTAGGCAGGCAAATCTGAACATTTCATGTTTAAAATGTCAAAAACATTTTGCCTGATATTATTCTGAAAATAAAAATAAAAAACAAAACATAACTAGAAAAGTGCATTTCCTGAAGGTTGCACTGCTTAAGCAGTTTGAGGGGAGAAACGAGGGATGAATAAGCAACATATAAAGTTATGCGGGTCAGTATGTCTGTGGATTATAGCTCAGGCATCTACCCCAAGTGAGTACATGGAGTTTGGTGACTGTCGGTTAAAGGAAAGAACAGGTTTGGGTTGGTGGCGAAAATGAACGAGACTCTATGGGGAAAAGAGAGGGATGGGAAAAAACGATAATGGGGGTCAAACCAACGCTGAATTTGTGCTCTGAGGTCAGCCCTGAGTTAGTGTTTGTGAAACAGTGTCTGTTGGTCGAGCATTCTTTATTCATTCTTTATGGGAAAAATATTCAGGAAAAAATGTATTGTTATATGAAAACCACACATCAGATCAAAAAGCTGCATTATACAATCAGAGTTGGAACAGTGTTGACAAAAACTGGTGTTGTAACTTCTTTCTTGCTGTCAGAATGAAGAGGGAGACCAGTTCAGAGTATAAGCTCTATTCTTAAGATACCACTGAACAGACGTTCTGTGCGCTCTCAAACCCTGGTCTAACTTCAAACTAGCAAACACACTGTATTCAAGTCCAGGCTGACAACAGGTCAACCAGCCTCCACCCGTCTGGCTAGATCACTATCTCTTAGGTTTGCGACAGCAGTTCTTGGGGGGAGCCTGCCATAAGCCTGCAGGATCTGCTGGACCATAAACCTAAACAACGGGTGTCACAAAACCATAAAATCTCACTAATCCTGTGGCATTCAGTGTGTCATCTGTATATACAAGCATCATAGTAGTATGTATGAAATAATTCATAACACTAGAGAGAATTTGGCAGAAATACAAAAATAAAATGTTATAAAAAAGATAATAATAATATAATAAACAGTAGTTGTGCAACCATAATAATAATAATAATCAACACAGCTAATTCTAAAATAATGATATTTATAATATTTATTGACTTCTGTCATTTATTCATCTTCTGTCTCTAAATCCAACTGAACAGGACTAAGAATATTCTCTTTGTAATAACAAAATGCAGCTAGGGATCTGCCCTAGGTGAGTACATGCAGTTATAGCAATGTTTGGTGATAATACAGACAATATGCTCAGAAAAGCAAACTGTCAGGTAACGTACTGTCATACATTTTGTCATGTTGCCCACTAGAACTACTTATCAACACTCTTCAACCATATTTATATCAGTGGGGTCCAATTACGTAGCTGTTTCCTCCAGGAGGTTTTATCATAAACCAGAAACCCATGGACCAGCTGGGGCACAGACACTGGGACACGCAGACCAGACAGGAGACAAAAGAGGACAAAGCTGACAGCATCACACAGTCTTTTCAGGGACTTTCAGCTCAACACTGTTCAAATGTCAAAGCGTGTCCCCAAAAGAGTGATGCCAAACAGAAGCAGTGATCCAAAATCAAATAAATCATGTCTACATGATAAAACATATATACAATGACCTCATCGGTTCATAGTCGTCTGAAATTACAGGTGTGGATGACCGCCAGTAGCGGCATAATATCCACTTCCAGCAAATATTTAACTTCATCAGAACAGAAGGACATAATGGAGTAGACTGTTTGCTGTTCCATTCGATTTGCCACCTAGGACTGAGTATGAAAGTCATTTGAGAACAAAGCTGTTGGCAAGTTATCAGAAACAAATGAAACTGATAAATGAGAAAGACTGACTTTAATCATTAAATCTTAGCTAATTTGGAGAAATCTGGAAAATATATTACTCTTTTCGAGGCTTCTAACTCTGTTTCACTAAGACACACATAGAAAAAGGAGAAAAATCGTGTTTCTTGATTAAAAGAAAATATCAAGATCAAACGCTTTCATATAATATCAGTGCTACATCACCACCCGAGAGTCCAGACATTAACTTCACTAGACGTTTTTGGGATTACTTGGAACATGAGAAGCAGAAGAATCAACCTATTTCTAGGACTGAACTTTGGAGGTGTGGAAAAACTGAAATTATGTCCACCAAAAAAGAATGGAAGTTAAGTAACAAAGATGGGCTTTTCAGCGTCTACGTATACATAGTGATACATATTTAACTTACTTAATAGCTGTTTTGACATGAAAGGTAAGGCGTGGTCGTGGAATTCTGAATGGTGGTGTACGTCATTAGCTTTCCAGTAAATGAACTAAAGGCCCGTTGATAATCGGCAGTGGAACTATCCGTGCATAACCTACAAATTCCAGCAGAATGGGATCAGAAGTTCACTCGACCAAACACCTCCTACGGAGAGGAAAAGAACATCTAATAATAATCCCGGACCCTGAAATAGCAAGGCAGCGGTGGCAGCTGTCACCAGGAATACCAATCACTCTGAAAAATGGAGACTCTCGCTATTTCAGCCTCGTCATCCACTCGCATTAGTGTCTTCTTCCGGATTCGCTTGGAGTGCATTTATCTTGTTAATCAGAGCAGGAGTGAATAGCTGGTCAGAATCTTAATTTAGCAATGAACAATTAAAGCAAGGACGAGGATGTGAGTGTAGTGTTTTAAATATGATACATTTCTGATTTTTTATCACCTAATACTGAATTATGTGAGAGGAGTTATGCTGTATGTAGGCTATGGACAAAAGGCCCATACAGCCATAAAGCCACTCTATTATATACTGGCACCAGCGCAGCTCTTTTATTAACACAGCAGTAGGAGAGAGCCTGTGAGTCCGGAGAGGTATGTTACTACCACAAACTCATGGCCCGACGGTGCGGAGGACCAAACCAGGCTGAGGGCTGCAGAAGAAGAAGCAGTGCAGCTCAGCAGCGCAGCCCAGCAGGAGGACAATAAAGGAGGCAGTAATGCGGTGTCTGTATGCCGGCAGGCTAAGACCTGTCAGCAAAGCAGCATGGGAGAGTAGACAGCGCTCTATTAGTAATGCCAGCAACACGGCTGGCCAAGGCCGAAAGTCAAGGCTGAGATGTATGCAAGCAGGACCCTCGCTGGCGTCAAAGGCGCAGCAGGGACTCCTGTCGCTATCACCCCTAGTAAGGCCAGTACTGATGGTGCAACATAGCAGGAGTGGGACAAAGCACTTCTACTCACTGCGCTGGTACGGGAGAGGACACGCCCCCGAGAGAGGACTTGGGGGCAGAAGCGTGCCTGAATGTGCATGTACGTTAACCAGGATGGCTGACATTCTTAAACTCCTACTACAAAGAGACTACGGTGGGGCTGGGGGTGTTGAGGGTCACTGGGAGTTTGTCAGCAGGGCTCCCCTGGAGGAGAAAGCACTGAGTGGTGGTTCTTGTTTTGTTCTTTTGTTTTGCATTACAAAGTTATAGACAGGATTCACAGCATCACTCGGGCATTTCTCAGCACCTATTTGGTGGCAAAAGCTATTTGACTGCTAACTGCGCCCTGTTGTGTAGAATTTGGTACATTCCGCTACATAACATTGACATAATGCCATGAATACCTCATGACTGAAGTCATATGCTTGACAGATGTCACCTTTTGTTAAGTAACATAAAGGTATATAACTGTGACTCCGTATTAGCTAAACTGGTGTTTACGTTAAGCCGTCCAATGAGCCAGCATTAGTTACTATTTAAAAAAGATGCAGCGACGCTACACACATCACGCTAGCCTTCACCTTCACACACACACAGTAAGAAGGAAACAACTAACCAGTGAAACTGGCCACAATGAGAAAAAATTAAATAGAAAAAAAAATCTATTTAGAAATAAGGCACATACACAAGTACTATAGTACAATAAGTATAACAGGTAGTTGCAATGCTAAATGGTGGGTATGGGGGGCAGGCATGTTACCACTGTTCCAATAGGAGTCCGCTTGCAACTTTGCTGCACTGCATTCTATTAATTTCTACGGAGAGCTGTTCAGCAGTTTAGCACAAGTCTATGGCAATGACTGAGACTTCTGCAGTGTGACTAGCCAATCAGACAACAGTAGGGTGTTACAGTACTGTGTTTTAGGCACTTTGGGACATTATATTAAAATATAAAAAAAAAATACTCAGCAAAACACCTAATTTTTAAAAAGATTTATAAAGTATTGATACAGTAAGTAGTGCTTTTACATGTGTCACTGTCTTTATTTAACCCTTTCCAAGCTTCTCCTTGTGGAAACAACCCAGTATTATTAGCAGTTATCATCTAATACCTGCTTTGACTACTCAGTACTTCATTAAGCTAAATCAAGATGCTGAAGGAAGTTAACACATTCATACAATGTCTGGGCCGTCCAGGAGAACTCTGGAACTAACAAATATCTATAACATATATCTACTTCTTTAAATATACTACTTTGTATTGTGTTTATGATTATGTACATCTGTTCTAATGATGTCTGGTGTTCTTACTGATGAAAATACACTGATTGCTAAGATGAAAGTTTTTAAACAAACAGCTCAGACCTTTGCACAGTAGTGTGCATCAGATCTTCATCACACACAGACAGCCCTTTAAACACAGGGAAGCTAAAAACAGCAGTGTCTGGACTTCCAGGATTATAAAATACTACTTCCATTTCATAAAAACAGCAGCAGGCAGAATGACGAGTGACAGCTGAAAATGTGTTGGCGAATCAAGCGAGTACTTTATTGTTCTTCTCTTTCATTTTAACACTGAAACACCCACATGCGATGGGTAAAGAGATCCTGCTCAGCAGAATGTGGTAAAAAAAAAAAATCCATAACAGTTCCAGCTATCTGGTTGACTGAACCTTACAATTGTGACCCACTTAACAAATAATATGCAGTGTATAAAATGTTTGAAATCGTTCAACTGGTTGCATAATTTAATCCATATTACAATACATTGAAAACCAGACACAACAATACAAAAGTCTTAGATACCTGAGTCCATTGTTTAAACCACTTTATATTAGCAACAAATATATATTTTTAATTTAATCATTTTTTTATTTAATACCTGGTGTGCCAATTTGAAGAAGAAAGATTAGTTCCAGATTTCTCCTGGACGCTCCAGATATTGTATGAATTCCTTCAGCAGCAATCTTAATGAAGCTTAATAAAGTACTGAGTAGTCAAAGCAGGTATTAGATGATAACTGCTAATAACACAGGGTTGTTTCCGCAAGGGGAAGCTTGGAAAGGGTTAAATAAACACACTGACATATGTAAAAGCACTACCTACTGTATTAATACTATTTTAATATTTAACAAATAAAGAGTTTGGCTGCGCAAATAGAAGCTTCCTGTCTGAAAAAAGGAGCTTTTTTTAATAATGTCCCCAAGAAAACTTTTATATTGCGCATTTCATAACTTCTCTACTTTTCAGTCCATCAAGAGTAATTTGTCTCTTTCATCTCGTTTTTTATATAAGCAAGCAATATTACCTGTAATAACAGCTTAAGTGGCGTGGCTTGACTGATCGCTCTTAGGCCATTTGCAGCCTGTTGGGTCATTATAGCTCCGGCGGGGAGAAAGGGCATTTTCAGGTGAGTACACTGTGACATTTTTGTTCCATTTTACATACACGGCATGAATCATTTCTTATGAATGGCAGGCGAACAGAAAATCGCATTTAAATTATGGGAAAGCTCAGCAGGCTACCTGTCAGACACCTGCTCTGTCCCATCGTCAACTCAGCAGAGGGCTATACTGTATTATTATATAGCAGCTTATTGTTCAATGGAATAACGTGTCACCTGTAGGAGATATTAAAGCTGGAATGTCACCCTCCTGTAAGGACTTCTTGACAAGTGAATATAAAACCTGTAACAATAAAACTGCAGTACAATCTGTGAGTCTGCAGATTAATACAATACTGAAAAATCACTGTACAGCACTTTTCTTCCACATCAGAGAAATGACAGTCAGATAATGCAGCAAAATGATGGTCGGTACGATAATAGCTCTCATAATGTGCAGAAAAGGGGAGAGACAAAGAAAGGGAGAGAGAGAGGGAGAGAGGGAGGGAGAGGGAGATCAAGATGGTGGACAGCATAAATGGAGAGAAGAGAAAGAGAATATAAAGCAAAAGAAACTAGAAAGATGGAGGAAGAGAGGTGGAGTGAGTGAAATAAAGAGTGAAACAAAGAGAGGGAGAAAGAGTTCAAGATGGTAAAGAGTACAAAGAGTGTGAGAAACAGACAGAAAGGGGAAAGAGAGACAGAAATGGGGAAAGAAAAAGAGAGAATATGAGAAAGAAACAAAGAAAGAGAGCAAGAGCAAAAGAAAGCGAGGGGAGGAAAGCTCAAGACGGAGAGCATAGAGGGGAAGGTGACACAGAAAATGAGAGGATGTGAGAGAGAGAAAGGCACAACCAACAGGGACAATGAGAAAGAGAAGGAGAGTTAGAAAGTGCAAGAGAATGAGTAAAAGAGCAAGAGAGAATATGAGAGAGCGTGAGCAAGAGAGAGAAAGCAAGAGGGAGAGAGAGAGAAAGAGAGAGAGCAGGAGAGGGAGAAAGAGAGAGAGAGCAAGAGAGTGAATATGAGAGAGCATGAGCAAGAGAGAGAGAGCAAGAGAGAGCAAGAGAGAGAGAGAGCAATTGAGTGAATATGAGAGCGTGAGCTAGAGAGAGAGAGCAAGAGAGAGAGTGAGAGCAAGAAAGTGAATATGAGAGAGAATAAGAGAGAGCAAGAGAGTAAATATGAGAGAGCATGAGCAAGAGAGAGAGAGAGAGAGAGAATATGAGAGAGCATGAGCAAGAGAGAGAGAGCAAGAGAGTGAGCAAGAGAGAGAATATGAGAGCGTGAGCAAGCAAGAGAGCGAGAGAGAGAATATGAGAGAGTGTGAGCAAGAGAGAGAGTGAGAGCAAGAAAGTGAATATGAGAGAGAATAAGAGAGAGCAAGAGAGTAAATATGAGAGCAAGAGAGAGAGAGAGAGAGAGAATATGAGAGAGCATGAGCAAGAGAGAGAGAGCAAGAGAGTGAGCAAGAGAGAGAATATGAGAGCGTGAGCAAGCAAGAGAGCGAGAGAGAGAATATGAGAGAGTGTGAGCAAGAGAGAGAGAGAGCAAGAGAGAGAGCAAGAGAGTGAATATGAGAGAGCATGAGCAAGAAAGAGAAAGAGAGAGAGAGAATATGAGAGAGCGTGAGCAAGACAGAGAGAGAGAGAGAATATGAGAGAGCGTGAGCAAGAGAGAGAGAGAGAGAGAATATGAGAGAGCGTGAGCAAGAGAGAGAGAGATAGAGAGCAAGAGAGAGCAACAGAGAGAGAGAGAGATAGAGAGCAAGAGAGAGAGCGAGCAAGAGAGAGAGACAGAGAGCAAGAGAGAGAGCAACAGAGAGAGAGAGAGAGAGCAAGAGAGAGAGAGAGCGAAAGAGAGAGAGAGATAGCGAGCAAGAGAGAGAGCGAGCGAGAGAGAGAGAGAGAGAGAGAGAGAGAGATAGCGAGCAAGAGAGAGAGCGAGCGAGAGAGAGAGAGAGAGAGAGAGAGAGCAAGAGAGAGTTGAAGATGGTTGATTTGCAGATGAGTGGCAGCTGTAACCTTTTCACTGAAATGCTGCTTTGCATTGTGTTTTTGTCTCATTTCAATAGAAGCTTAACAGCCTTGAGACCATACAGCCTGCTGGCAGAGCGAAGCAGGGCTACACTTCATTCACAGCGAGCTTCTCTTCAATCTCCATTAACCTGCAAGTCTCCTGCCTATTACTGAGACTCACACTACGACAGAACCTACATGAATAGATCACCTAGAATAACAACATGCAGGACACGTTACACAACACGCCTGCAGCTCTCAGTGCTGATGGTCAAGATAAGTTCACAGGCTGTTTACTGTATTAAGAGATATATATCAGGTTTCCAGCCAGCTCTTGAATTAAACTCAAACAAATCACTGATAAATTATGCAAATAAAGCTGTTCCCTTCAGCTCTGCACAAGTGAACAGAACTCTCCATGACACTTTCATAGAACGTTTACGACAGATTTTAATGATCAGAAGCTTCTTCCTACTGTTTCTCTTAATGTTATGACGAGTTTCTACTGCATAAGTATTCAGAGACATTAGGCACAGGCAAATATAACTCAGGATCTGCAGAAGGCAGCTTATTTTGGTTTAGGTTACTATATAAAATCACCACTATGTTTGTTTTCTTTGATTGGATAAAGGTTCTTCCTGTTTTTGCATTAGCAAACTAGTACTTAGTGTCTTTATTGTAGGCACAACACCAAAAACACCTGATTGGGCAAATAACTTTTTATCACATTTTGTACCAGTAAAAACGTACAGAGCTATATATATATATATATATATATATATATATATATATATATATATATATATATATATATATATACACACATCCATTATCTGCCACTTAATCCTGCTAGTTGGGGTCACGGAGGGGCTGGAGCCAATCCCAACGTCATTAGGAGAAGGCGGGGTACACCATGGACAGTTCGCCAGTCTATCGCATGGCCAACATTATATATATATATATATATATACAGGTGGCACAGTGGTGCAGTGGTTAGCACTGTCGGCTCACAGCAAGATGGCAAGACGATCCGACAACATTCCGGTTTCCTCCTATACGTCCAAAGACATGCATGTTAGGTTGATCGGTCACTCTAAATTTGCCCGTAGGTGTGAGTGTGTGCGTCAGTGAATGTTGGGTCTATGCGATAGACTGGCGAACTGTCCATGGTATACCCTGCCTTCTCCCAATGACGTTGGGATCGGCTCCAGCCCCTCCGTGACCCCAACTAGCAAGATTATGTGGCAGATAATGGATGGATATATATATATATATATATATATATTGATTTAAATATTAAATAAAATATAAAATAAAAAATAAAATAGTTACTGGTACAAAATGTGATAAACTGCATGTGCTGTATAAACAATGTCAGTGCAAAATTGAAAAGTATATATATAACACATACAGACACATGGATAAAAACCTTGCCGTAGTTAAAGTTTGAGAATGTTCTATTTACTCCTCAGTCCATTCTGTCAATACATAAAAAATTAAGCTATGAACACTAAACTACAAACTACTTTTTAAATGAGGCACAGCGCAACCAATCAGAACCAGTCTCATCAATACAGATCAGTCTCAAAGACGCAGTATTAAAAGAAGTCTGGTGTGAAATAGTCATCTAAAAATGAATTATGACTGAATTATTTTTCACTCGCTAAAACGTTAGAAGTGGAGGAGAAGCAGAGCGGAATAACTGGAGGCTGCTTTTGCTAGAAATGACTACACAAACGAAGCACAGGAAGAAAGACAGACAGTAGAGAGGCAGGTACGCAGCCAGAAGGAGCTTTACAGACCGCCTGTGCCGCTCCAGCTTAGCGCAGACAAAATAACACGCCCTCCGTTACAGCGGCTTAGAGCTGACCCCACTGCACGAGGACCGTCACAGTCACAGAGCAGTGGAGACGGGGACACGTGTTTGTTAAGCACACACGCACACTCAGTTTATCACATCATGCTTCAGCGCAAAACTGAGAATCACACGACCTCACCCACTTTTAATCAAGCACTTCTGGGAGTCGGTACAGACCCTAGTCTACACACCAGATGGGTTTCTATGCCGGCGGGGGATTAAGAGTTCAGCCTGTTTTGATCAGGAGGCAACCTCAGAGCAGCACCCACTGAGGATACCCCCACAGGTCACTTCATTCAGTTACACCTGCTTACATCAGCTCAACAATTCCAGACTGTAGCCCATCTGTTTCTTAGCCTACTTGGTCAATGGTCAGGACCCCCACAGGACCACCAGAGAGCAGGTATTAATTGGTGGTGGATCATTCTCAGCACTGCAGTGACACTGACATAGTGGTGTGTTAGTGTGTGTTGTGCTGGTATGAGTCGATCAGATGCAACAGTGCTGATGGAGTTTTTAAACACCTCAGTGTCACTGCTGGACTGAGAATAGTCCACGGACCAAAACTACCAGCCCACAGTGTCCTGTGCAGCATCCTGTGACCACTGATGAAGGACTAGAGGATGACCAACACAAACAGTCTGAATTTACATTCACAAGAAGATGGACCTGCAAGTGCAGAGAATTATCCATCGCCCACACAATACCTGCACTGTGGTGGTCCTGTGAGGGTCCTGACCACTAAAGCACAAGGTGAAAGGGACTGCCAAAGCATAACACAAACACTACAGTATGTAATTGTAGAAGTACAGAGAGCACCTAGGTGGTAAATAAATGGACCGGAAAAATTCAGGAGTGCTAGATCTGCGCCATCAACATGCACGACATGCGTTTTTATTTGCAATACATACTGCAATATAAAAAATACAGGCATTTAGCCAGAATTCTAGAACGACTGGGGTGAAAATAAAAGACTATACAACTGGTTTCAATGCACCAAACACATAAGCAGATAAGTTCTGGGACTACTCTTCTCCGTGCATCCAAGATGAGTAAATCATGTTCTATTAGACAGCGAAAAAGTTTTAGGACTATGTGTTGGATTTAATTGGCCTTCCTTATATTCGACATCCTGCTATGTGACTATGGTGCATGTGCACATTAGGATAACGATGCTGAAGTTATTTGTTGCGTTACTGCTAGTATAGTGAAAAGGAAACTTTGAAGAGCTACAACAGCTCAGCCACAATACAGTAGACCACACAAACTCACAGAGCAGGGGCACCAAGAGTAAAGTAAGCAGGGCGGAAAAATCACGTATCCTCTGTTGCATCACTCGCTACAGAGTTCCAGGCTGCCTCTGGAAGCTAAATCAGCACAAGAACTGTGCTTCATAAAAAAGGGGTTTTCTTGGCTGAGTTGCTGCGCCTAGAGATCATTAAGCGCAATGCCTGGTGTTGGCTGGAGTGGTGTGAAGTCACCACTGGGACTCCAGAACACTGGAAACATGGAAAAGAGTGATAAATCAAAGTTCAATATCTGCTAGTCTGATGGATGAAATGCTACCTATCGAATGGATTGTGCCAACATTAAAGTTAGGAGGAGGAAGGATAATGGGGAGGCTGTTTTTCAGGGTCTGGGCCTCTCTTATAGCAAACAAAGACATTTTAGCCAGTTATATGCTTCCAACTTTATGGCAACAGGTTGAGGATGGTTCTTTCCTGATCTAGCACATCTGTACCCCTGTGCACAGAGAGAGGAGTGTAAAACAAAGAACAGGTAAATGGTACCTGAATTAGAGGAGTTAGTTACTGCCATAAGCTGAATATGAGGCAATGAGCATGGAATATGAGCATGGTTGATCTACATTTGCATCAAAGGGAAAAACACATACATTTGTTTTTTGGCCAAACCATTACACTGTCATTTACAGCCAAACTAAGAACCCAACACACACTTTAAAAGCCCACCTCTACGATTTAGGACATGTTTTAGCTATTCCTAACTTAATATCTGAGCCACTCTTCAGCCAACTTCAGGCTGCTGTGATCCAACCCTCAGCAGTTACCTGGCCCTCAGGATGGCTGCTTTTCTCCTCCATCTTCCAGCATCCCTCTCCTCAGTAAGATCAATACCAAACCCTCTGCCTCCTCAGTCTAACTGAAGGATCAATAAGCTCTTCTTGTGGTTGCATAACTTTTTTCTCCAGTATGATTGCTCCAGAAGCAGCTGTATTCTGTACAGCAGTGCTGTTTTCTCCTCATGGTTATGCAAGTGGTGCAAATTCGCAACCCAAACCAACTTAATCACTTGCCTCACAGCTTTTCTGAGGCGTGTGAACAGCCCTCTCAGCTCGCAACCCTCTGCAAAATGAATCATCTCACACCGTCGGTTGAAGCTCCTTATGTGCCGTGGTGGCTGATGAAAGTGGATTTGGCTACCATCATTTCACTGGTTGGTCTAATCTCTCAGACCTAGGGCTTCTGGATCTGATGGGCTTTTCGAATGTGCGTGTTGTCTTTTTATCTTAGAATTAAAAAGCTCTTATTGAGTCAGTAAGACTGATTTATATTTATTCAATTGGCTGCATTGCATGGTGCCACATTCAAAAGGCACTCTTTATAACTTCAGTGTGAATGGGTGCTGCTAAACTGATGGATATTTATGACATCACAAAAACAGCGACTTCAAAGCTGCCTGTTTTTTGCAGTTTAGTTGCCATATACTGAGCTCCATGCCATATCAAATTTTTTCTTTCCATAATATGGACTCAAGCCACAATGTTTGTTGCCATAAGCAACTGTGCACCAGGGCTGGAATTCATTAGAAGGCCATAATATAATATAACAACATTAGATCCACCATACTATTCTAAAGAGATTTAGAAAGAATTTGACATATTAAAGGGTCTACAGTGCACATCTATTATTGCTGTGCTTTCAGTGATTGTGACATCACACATAAAGTAACAATTACAGCCTCAGTTAACTTCAGTAACTGAAAGGCAAGAAAGAGTTCCAACAATCATGCAACTTCCCTCATATAACACACTAGCATAATTATGTAACGAATGTAATTATGTATAGTAATATTTTCAGGACTATAGGAAAATCAGAACATCTCACTGTTCTAATAAGGAATCTCTACACTGATCAACAAGTTACTGTCAGGTCAGAAAATGGACAAACAGAACAACTCCACATTGGCAAACGAGGCTACATACTATCACCATACCTGTTCAAGCTGTGAGCAGAACAAACACTAAGAGAAAAAGGACTGGAGGACGAAGATCAAGGATTCAGAATTAGTGGAAGAAACATCAATGACCTTTAAAAGGCCAACATAACAACTCAAAGCATGAATGTCCCGGTAGACCATAAGCCCCATATCAAGACAGTAAAAGGACAAAAGGTTGGGGGACTTCAGCTCAGTATGAAGAAGACTAAGGTTATGACAACAGGACAGACCACTAACTTCACCATTGATGGAGAAGATGCTTTTACCTAGTCAAATCAAGAAGCCTACAAATGATCTTCAAATGCAACTATTTTTCGTTACAAACAAAAATCTGAACAGGCCCAACTGCGTCTTCTCTGTGCTTCTTTCTACATGTGAAAAACTGCACAATAGACAAGAAAGACAGAAATATATAGATGCCTTTGAACTTTTGGGGCTGGTGAAGTCTTTAGAGAGTACACGAATGGATCCTGGACCAAATCAGGGCTTCACCTCTCACTCAAAGCCCAGATATCCAGAGTGAAGCTCACTTTGAACATACACTACTGTGCAAAACGTGTATTTTAAGACCACAAGATATCATTTGAACAGTTATGAATAAGCATAAATACAATTTATACTTCTGAATATCTTATGCTGAAAGAAGTAGATAATAGCTTGCGTGCCAGCTTAAAGAAAAAGGTTTACTTCCAGACTTCTCCTGGATCTGGCTTAATGAAGTACTGAGTAGTTAAAGCAGGTATTAGATGATCACTGTAAATAATACTGGATTGTTTTCACATGGAAAAGCTTGGAAAGGGTTAAATAAACACACTAACATATACAAAACAACTACTTACTCTGTTAATACTATTTGAATATTAAAAAGTTTTCATGAGCAAATAAAAGCTTCTTCTTTGGAAACACAGCTTTTTAAATATAGCAGTGTCCCCAAGTGCCCCAAGTACTTCATAATGAGATGAAACGATTCAGTGGAAAAGATTATATTTGGAATAGCTGAAGATAAAAGAGGAAGAAGACAACCAGCAACAACGGATGGATAGATGCAATCCAAAGAATCACGAAGAAACTATTCAGAAGACCCAGACAGAAGACAGGACATTCTGGAGGAAAACTATCCATATGGTCACTCTCCACAGAGTCAGGAATGACTTGGCAGCACCTCTGTCCAAAGAATAGTTTACATTTGATGTTTCTGCTGATGTATTAATTTATACTTACAGTAAAAACCTCCACCTAAAGTGGAAAAACAACCTCTTTGAGGACATGCTTGGTTCTTCTGTGCTCTGTCATGTTGACAATGAGCTTCAATAAAAGAGAGCTCTCCTGCTAGGCAACAGAAGAAAGCAGCCCATGCCAAGACACGGCATCGCTCATACTGTAGCAATCACTGGCTCTCAGACCATGCGCCATGGAAACTCAAACACTGCAGAGCTCAGATTTGCCCTATCAGCAGCAGAAACAGAGATAAGAGATCCAGATTGAATTAGTTGATTAAACAGGGACGTGCAGGATCGTAAAAAGCATGCGAGCAGGAGCCGTCGCTGTGGATGCAGTTGTTTTTATTATTATATGGCCTCATCTGATGATGACTGTGTACAAGGTTTTTTTTCCAGTGGTCTCTAGGATTGAATGTGTTGATCCTAGGCCAGGGCATTTGAGGGGCTATGCCGTTTGATGCTCATTCTATTGCTAGCCTATTTAAACACCAGCATGCCTGGGTGACAGAAAGAACGTGTTAGTGATTCACTTCCTTCCAGCATTGCTAGTGTCCACGTAGATAAGAGCTTAAATGAGCAACACTCCAAAGAAACCCCAGGCAGGCGGGCGGGCAGGTGGGTGGCTGTGTTTTTCTTAAAGGGGCATTCCAGCCTAAAACTGCAATTTAATAGGTAATTGGTCATGTTGTGCAGTAATCTGTGCTCACTCAGCCTCACATGCTCGACATAATTCACTGTTTTTGTGTTGTTTTTTTCCACTCTTCATTGGTCTCTCACTAAAACAGCCAGAATGCATTACCCAAGCACAAACATTGGGCATCCCTGTGGTTTTCACCAATTTGGACAGCCATTATTTCTCCAGGCTAACAAGTACCACCAGGCATTTCAAACCTCCCCTAAAGTTCCTCCCACCTTCAAAACATGTCACCTGAAGGGGGGTTCCAAGTCATTAAACTAGAGACTGTGTATAAGTCTTTTTCTATTTCTATTTTCTATTCAGGCTGGAATTTCTCAAGCTATTAAGACAAACAGTCATATTTACAATAGCCAGAAGACACCTACAAGGATAATGGTTATGTAAGTGTTTAAAAGACTGTTTAATTGCTTGTGTGCTACTAGATACATGCCGCAAGCTACATACTACAGTACTGCTGTAATTGATAAAAGCTTTCTGAGAAGCACTAGGGACCGAAGGCAATATTAAAGGCAAGCTTATCTGAAGTATGTGTTAGCCATGCTGGTCATTCTGGGCCTTTGCTGATGACAGATCAGAGGGCCCACATCTCCCACACTTGCGTCACACGCGGCTAATCTGTTTTCCCCCCCAGCCAGATGGATCTGGCCTTGCCTGAGTACACTTAGCTCTCTCTGCCTCAGCATCTTAGCCTCATGAACCAGGATACGTTCATTAGGGCTCACTTAACACTAATGGTTAGTTACAGAGGCTCAAACTACCAGAGCTTTCAGTCACAAACAAGGCTAAACGTTTAGTGCATTTCAGCGCATGGCAGATAATAGCCCTCATCAATAGACAGCCCAGTTATTTTTTTATTTATATGAATTTGATTGTGATGTATAATGATTAATAATAACATAGGATTGAACAATGTGTTGTATATTGTATAAATGGTTTATAATATAGAACATTTTTTTAAATATTTTGTATGGGGTTCTGCTACTTTGTATTCTGTTATATATGTGTATTGTTATACTAACAATATATATTCTAGATAGAGTTTTGATACTATTCTAAATATTGTATATTATATACTTATTCTATAACGTTTTCAGCTACTGTTCAATAATCTATTCTATATTATATAAATATGCCATAAAGGGTTCAGCTACTATTTCATATTCTATTCTATATTCTATAACTATTCTATATAAGGTACTGCTATTCTATAATACATAATCATTCTATATAGGGTTCTGTTACTGTTCTATATTCTGATCTATATCATATACATATTCTATAAAGGGTTCATCTACTGTTCCATATTCTACTCTAAATATTCTATATAGGGTTCTGTTACTGTTCTATATTCTGATCTATATCATATACATATTCTATAAAGGGTTCATCTACTGTTCCATATACTACTCTAAATATTCTATATAGGGTTCTGTTACTGTTCTATATTCTGATCTATATCATATACATATTCTATAAAGGGTTCATCTACTGTTCCATATACTACTCTAAATATTCTATATAGGGTTCTGTTACTGTTCTATATTCTGATCTATATCATATACATATTCTATAAAGGGTTCATCTACTGTTCCATATACTACTCTAAATATTCTATATAGGGTTCTGTTACTGTTCTATATTCTGATCTATATCATATACATATTCTATAAAGGGTTCATCTACTGTTCCATATACTACTCTAAATATTCTATATAGGGTTCTGTTACTGTTCTATATTCTGATCTATATCATATACATATTCTATAAAGGGTTCATCTACTGTTCCATATTCTACTCTGAATATTCTATATAGGGTTCTGTTACTGTTCTATATTCTGATCTATATCATATACATATTCTATAAAGGATTCAGCTACTGTTCCATATTCTACTCTAAATATTCTATATAGGGTTCTGTTACTGTTCTATATTCTGATCTATATCATATACATATTCTATAAAGGGTTCATCTACTGTTCCATATACTACTCTAAATATTCTATATAGGGTTCTGTTACTGTTCTATATTCTGATCTATATCATATACATATTCTATAAAGGATTCATCTACTGTTCCATATTCTACTCTAAATATTCTATATAGGGTTCTGTTACTGTTGAGCTTGTAACAATAGCAGAACTCTTTTTGATGCTATAAGGAACCACCATATTCAACATATGCCACATTGCGTGTATATATATTAGTGATAGACTCCCCAACCTGTATAGTTCTGCTCAGAATAATTCCAAATAACATTACAAATCGCATCTGTACCTTCATTAATATACAATTAATCTCAATCTAAACACAAAACACACTACCAGACCCTGTCATAACGGGATGTGCGGAAGTGCTGCGTATCACAGAGATTTTAACTGATCGGATTCGTCGTAAACAAAATATTACACGTTCACAATCACTGATAAACGCAGGAACACAATCCAGCCCGTGTGTTTTACGCACACAGACTCGATGTTCACGCCTGAATCCATACAGCGCGCTGTTGTCCTCAGTGTGTGTTTATCCACTGCGCTGCTTACCTGCTGTAGTAGAGCTGATCGCGATGGTGGTGAGGAGGAGCGCCCGGGTGAGGAGGGAGGCCCTCGCTGTGCTCTGCGCTTTTCTCCGTGATGAAGGCATGCTGCGGCTGCAGAGCTCCTTATGATCGCTGTGGCAAAGTGTGGGACCCGGGGCTCAGCATCCCCCCGCAAACGCCAAGAAAGCTCCTGTTTAACACCCCGAAACCTCCGCGCATCCACAGACAGCCGCGCTCACTCGCACATCTCTGACTCTCCTCCTGCTGCTGCTGCTGCCTCTGCTGACCTGCACAGCTCCGCTTCTGTCTGCGGAGGATCAGCGCCGAGTCACGCACACGAGTGACGTCATGACGCTCTCGCGCTGAGGTTCACTATCTAGTGTCGTGCGACACACAGAGCTCACTGATGTTTAACAATAGCACAAACCTGAACTCGCTCCAGCGCATTACTAACACTCCGCTACTTCACATGAGTAACACACAGGAGGAGATCAGCTGAATGAAGAAATGTTAGATGCGTCTCCAGAATGATGAACAGTGATGACACCTACCATCGTCTACTAACTTCACACTGTAAACAACCATAATCACATAATAACAGTGCAAAGTCATATACAGAACTGCTCAAATAACATGCTTTGTTGAGTTTGTGAAAATGTAAAAAAACTCTGTTGAAGAAAAAGATGATGATTATGAAGAAGAAGAAGAACCCACAAAACAGCAAACAGTACATTCTATGCTGGTTTAGCTGGTCACCCAGCTTCGTCATGTTTATAGACCAGTATACCAGCATCAAAACACAGAAAAAGCTGGTTTTGATGGTGAGCAGCATATTAACTCCCATTGCTGCTTACCTGCTGCTCCATTATTATTATTATTATTATTATTATTATTAAAAATGTGTATAAAACATAAAAGCTAGTGTAAACAGTAGTCTAAATAAAAACAACAAATAATAATCAAAGCATTCCAAACCTCTGAACATTACTTTAATGAAACAGTAACTCAACTAAGTACTTGAAAATATTCAGTGATTAAAAACTACAAATCCATTAGAAATGTACTTACTCTACACGACCCATACTGCACTGTGTAAACGCCTTAGCTATTGATTTCTCTGTGTGCTATCAGCAGCACCTGAGTTATGTTATTTAGGGACTGATTAACTGGAACAGGTATTGGATGCTATGTGTACACATCATTTACTCAGACTCAAACATTTGCACTGTATATATGTAGTAAATTATTCTCCGTTTAGACTGAGCACACAGTGTTTTCTCATACACCATCTGTAACAAATGTCCAATACTATTAACTATAACTAATGATTGATTAGAAGATAAAATGCCCCCAGACATACACATACACACATATGTTATAAATTATTTATTCATTATTCTTAATAACCAATAGTACAAGTCATAACATTTGTTACAGATAGCGTATAAAACAATTATTGTGTAGTCAGTGGAACTGGAAGATGCTTTTGATTTACTACATATATATACAGTGCAAATGTAATATTTATACATATCGCCGCTGTCCAATGAAAAACAGGTATCTCCAAAATTCATTTTCTTCATTTTCAATCAAAGTCAGAAGAATTTTTTCCAATCTATTTTGCAGCATTTCTATTGGTCTATTCATCATAACATTTTCCCACAATGTAAATGGCAGCTGTTGCATTTCATTGATGTAGAAAAATAGAAATCGACAAAAGTGGGTTAAAGATACATGTTATTCATTGAACAGCAACGATATAAAGAAATTGAAAATATGTTCTTAGAATGCAAAAAAATGTGGTATTGAACATTTATTCATTAATTCAATACAGATCTTATTCTGTTACTGAAAGTGGATCTTCATTCTGGGGCCTTCAACTCTCTAATATCTAGACACTGTACCACAAAATCCAAGAGCACTGCAATAATGGTATAAGCTTTACAGCGCCCTCTGCTGGCAAAGTGAAATAAGAAAAGCAACAAAAGCCACAGAACAATATCCAGGATGAGTGTCACTAAAGGCCTGTAGGCAAGAAGAAGAAAAATGTCTGGACCATGCAAATGTTAAATGTAATTGATTTATTATCAAGTATTTTAAATGCAACATAAAACCTTGAAAGGCAATGAAGTGCATTAGATAATAAATAAAAAAATAAACAAATATACAAAAAAAAAAAATTAAACCGCATACGCAGACAGACTTACGTCATGTCACACAGAATAAAAGTGATGGTAAAAGGGGGTGAAAAGTGTTCTAGCGAGGGTCGAATATTACCATTACTACATATCTGCACATCAATAATCTTGACTGATTGTCATTTTCAACTGGAAATACAGTAAAGCTTCCTGAAAACACTTGCACATTCACTCACTGTCCTACTAAATACAAAGCCACAACACTTAACCATATCTGGCCTCGGAGACTAGCAGTCTACCCACACTCCAGCCACATACATCACCTCCAGTAATTATGGAGCTTCTGACTGCAAAGGGCAGGCAGGTTATCTGATAGTTTACAATGTAATAATGGCATCACATAATTAAAATAAATGAATCATGCATAACCTAAAGGAAAAAGAACATAGAGATATAGTGTAGTTTTTTTAAAAGAAAATGCGGGTATAACTGAAAATGACAGGTAAAACTTTACTTGAACCCTGATACACAGCATTCACAGAACCACACCATAAACATATGATGGACGAGGTCATATGAGCTGCCATTATCATTGACATTATCAGTAATGGTCATATCACCTGTAAGTCAGCAGTCATAAGCATTTCATGACAACCACCAGCAACTGGACAGAGTCAGGTCATGACAACTTATGACAGTATATGACATCATACACTGCGTGTCTATGACATGGTTATGTCAATGTTCCAGAGCAAGCTTTGAGTAAAGTGGACCGAGATTAATGACCATGCATTTATTGGCAGTGTTTAAACAGCCTAGAAACAGCTGTAATCCAGCAGTGTCTGGCTACACAGAAAAGATCCTGGCTTGATATCAAACAAAGTGATACAATATCACTACAATTGGATTTCTGTCAAAAGAAAACATCAGGGCATTTAAGAAAAGAAACAAAGCAAAATTGGGCTAGACCAAATAAAACAATATAAAAAGACAGAAATCTAAAAATTCAGTGTTTTCAATTTGTAGTCAAGCAGAGCGAAGATAAATGTAAAAATAGCGCACGCCATACCGGGTTATAACGCCAGCATGGAGTCAGTTGTATAGTGTTAAGCAGTCTTACCATCGAACCTAACCCCTTTCTGTATTCTCAACCACTCTGCAGCAGAATATCAACATGATCCGAAGCACAGCCACCTAAATTAGCGAGTACAATATTTAGAGTGAATTAGAACGACATGACATAGAACAGCTGCTTGATGCACATAATCCTGCTTAACACAGAGCCCATCCACTTAATATGTGCAAAAAGTGACATGTGACAAGGTAAGACCTGTTATGTGAATCAAAATAATAATAATAATTAAAAAACAGACTCACGAAGAGTGTGAGATATTTTGCGTGTAAACAGACAAACAAAAACGACACCATAAAACCCCCCTCTGTTGTCAAGCTATCACTTAGTAGAGCAGTGGGCTTCCAATACTAAAAAAACAGACTGTTTAGCGATCTATGTTTGTGTAGCTGGCGCGTCAGCTCCTCTCTCAGCATCCTCTTCCCCTGTTTCAGAGTCATTGTGCTTCACCTCTCCTGCCTCCGCTTCCGATGCGGGCACGGCAGCCTGAGCTTGAGGCTCCTCGTCGTCAGCCGCCTCGTTGGCAGGAGACTGGAAGCCGCTGTCGTTGTGGTGAGGTGAACAAGAATCGTTGGTTTTCTGCTGGAGTTCTGAGAAGGATTCTGAAGCGGGCTCCACGTCATGGTTTTGATCTTCTGCTTCTGCAGGAGACCGATGCTCCTCTGTGGTTGAGGGCGCAACCTTGTTGTCGTGGTTCGATGTTGGCTCGGCTTGAACCTGTTTCTGACTTTCAGGTGCAGGCTCCAGAGCTATGGCTTGCTCTATTGGAGCGGAGGTTTCCTCCGATTCTGCTTCATTTGTCTCTCCATTCAGCTCGTTCTCTTCTTCCTGCACTGCATTCTCTATCTCCTGGATGGCACTCGCTATCTTGCTCTCGGAATCCTGGGGAGACTTTGGCTCTGCCTCTTCCTCGCTGGGATTTGTAGTTTTTTCCTCCTTTATTGTAGTTCCGTTGGGTATAGCAGGAGGCACTTCCGTCAATGGGGGCACACTGACTTCTTCTTTGGTGCTGTCTACACTGGGCACTTCCTTTTCAGACGCAGAGGAGGACTTTGTGTCTGAAAGCTCTTCACTCTCTTCTTCAGGAATGTCCTCCACCCCCGGCACCTCTAGGCAGGACTCTGGCAGCCCTGTGGCCATTCCGTCCTCCTGGATCATGGATACCACCTGCTTCATCCTGCGCCTCTTCTGGGTGGCCGTATATTCTTCAGCCTCCTGCTCACCATCCACCTCTGTCTGCTCTCCACCGTACTCTCCCGCCCAGTCGATGGGAGGGTTCTCCTCCAGCAGGTGTAGGTTTGGGTCACTGTTGGTCAGCACAATGCTGTCCCTGTACAGGTTGTGTCGTCTCTGAACAGCAGCCTCCTTCACAGCTGAAAACGAGAAGCAACAGTTAGAAACTCAGTCACTTAGGATAAAAAACTTTAGGAATTAAGTAATTAAGCTTGTTGAGGTGTACACCTCTAGGCCTCACCCATCATAATGTCCTTCATGACAGTCTGAAGAACCACCTCCTCGAAGATGTTCTCAACAAGGATGAAACGAGAGAAGTCTTCAAAGATCATCTCTCGGAAACGAGGAAGATCCTACAGACCAAACTTTAGCTTAGCATGTGTGCACAACATTAGATTAGCAGCATGCAATAACGTATCGTCGCTGTCCAATGAAAAACAAATATCTCCAAAACTGCAACTTTACAGGAGACACCAAAAACTTACTTTACTTTCAATGGAAGTCAATGCAACCATTGAGTTTTTTGCAAGCTATCTTGGAGCACTTCTATTGGTCCATTCTTCATGAAATTTAACACAATGAAAACAACCATTGGCGTGTTCAAAAGATGTAGAAAACTCAAAATCAATGAAAATGGAGATAGATGTTTTTCCACTGGACAGCAACCATACACAGGGTCTTTATGGATTTAACGTATAGGAGGGTCTTACTGTAGAGCAGGACGGAGAGAGCTGTTTCAGCATATAGGGGATAAAGATCTGGAGAAGGGCCTCTCTGAAGAACTTCTTACGCACAGTACTACTGTCATAGTCAAATTTCTACAGAGATGAAAGACAGATATTCAGTATTCAGGAAAAAGATAACATTGTAAGTTCCTAATAAATGACTGACTGATTGCTGTGACTGACCTTAATAACCCGGTCCTGACATTTCTGGATGGTTTTACAGAGGTCCTCCTCCTCCTGGCCCTCCAGGCTCTGGTGAAGAAGCTGCTCAAATGTGTACACTGCATCATCCATTTGCTGCAGAAAACAGATAGACCATTGAGGACAGTGGGGGTGTTGCTTGAAGTCAGATTGAAAGAACTTTAAAGAACTTTTTTGCTAATTAATTATAGATCTGTCTTAAAGGAGCAATATGTAGGATGATGTGATTTGTTGAATTCATACTCAGCAGTCCTTCCTTCACACTTATCAGTCTGAAGATTCATTGTATGTTCAGCATTAAATTCATCTCTTTATTTGCCAAGAGCTTCTCCAGCGGTGGAAAGCAACACTAGTGTTGACTCTTGATTTGCTGCTATTTTTGTCACTTGCTTTTCTTTGTTTTCTAGCATTGTTTGTTGCTAAGAGTCAGTGTGCTTCCTTATTATTATTACTTTACGCTATAGTGACTCATCATCATCTCTTCAGAAGCAAACTTTTATTACGAGACAGAACGAGTCAGAGATAGCTTGTTAATAGATTTCTTTGCAACATAACGCATGCAAGTCTTTGGTGTGCCTAAGTTATTTCTTCACATTTATTCTGTTGTTAATTTTAGAACGGTTCAAACTACAAATCTGACATATTGCTCCTTTGATCCTTTAATTAATTAATTCCAATTTTTTATACGTCCTTCAGAAATGCTCCAACACTACTTTTAATAAAATGTCATACATATTGCATATGCAATAATTATGACCCATATTATTTAAAATCATGTTGCTTTAAGTTTTGAAAAGTAAGCTTCTGGCCTGTCCATAGGAAATATTAAAATTTTCGACAAAAAAAAGACCTGGGCCTTAAATTAAATAAGACACAATACTAAATAAAAATTTTATTTGATATAGAAATTTTATATTTTCAAAAATATATGTTCAGCTGTAGTATATGGTACACTGGTAGTGGATCACTACTTAAACATATCCAGCCTAGAACAGCTCTGCTGTCAGAAACAGCAAGAGCAACAACATTAACATATACATTTAAACAGTCCAGTGGCATGTTTTGCTGAGTTACAAAGTTATACATGATATTTATATTAAGATATATATTTTTTCCATTCCTTTTTCTACAATGTCATTTGACAATTCGAGGTTAGTGTGTGGGTTACATTAACATTTCCCCACATCCACCACCAGGGGGCACTCTTGTCATTTCAAGTTAGCAAGCACTGATCCTGCTCTGATAACATGAGCCATACATGTTTAGTCTTGTGTCACCACTCCCTCTACTTCAACAACAAGGGCTTTGATTCTGTTGACAAAAACTCTTCCTTTACATGTTCAGTCATTTTGGATTTACCACCGTGTCAGCCTTCCAACTTTTAAAAGGAGCCAGAATTTAGCAGAATGCATTTAATCTATGACTAACAAAATCCATGTGGGGACAGATGCAATTGAGGCCAGTTAGAACTGGAACACTACAACTACTACTACTACTACTGCTGCTGCTGCCACCACTGCTATTGCTATTTCTACTGCTGCCAGCACTCTCTCACTGTGAACAAGTTAAAAGCGTAATTCACTATGCAACTGAAATACGTCCCCGTCACCACACTAACAGCTCATTTTTCCACAGGGCTTTTCATCTGATGTACAACAACAAAACCACAAACCACAACTTAAGCAAAGGAGCCACACAAACACACAGCCACTTGTTTTTTATTCTTTTTTTTTTTAACAAATACTCATGATACGCAATAAAAGACGCTGACAATTATTCCAACCATCTGCTGCGCAGAGCAAGCATCCCCCCTCGAGAGAAAACTCTTGGCAGTCGACCTCAAATTAATTGCATACCCAAAATAGTTCAAATTCAATACAGATTAACTCTTATAACTTCCATGCTGCTGTGAGAACATTTTTCTATGGAACTCTTGCTGGTTGTTGTGGACATGGGCTGGCAGAGGTGTGATAAATGCAGTGTTTTACAGACTCACCTCCCTCATGAGGATCTGAGCTCTCTGGGCGAAAACAGAGGGGCTGGTAACGTCAAATCTTTGCTGCAGGCCCTCTAAACTCAGCTGCTCAACCTTTTCATAGCAGCCCTGCATCTTCACCGGGTGGAAGGCCAACATGGAGATCTTCTCCATGTGCTGGAATATGCAAAGGAAGAGGATCAGCGTTTCTGCATGTTGTCTAAGCTCCCAACACACCTATTATCTATTATCAACTTAAGCTCTTAAACTGGAGATTTATCATTTAAATATTTAGTAACTACTAACGCTGCATGATCTGGATGAAATAATAGTGCTGTAATTCCACTGTAGTTGCATCTTCTGCAAAGATTAGTGTTGAGAAAACATTTAACTAGGGGTGTAGCCAAAGCCTTCTTTCTCACAGAGGCATGGCCAGCCTTCTGTGAGACAGTTGTCTACCAACAATAAAGAAGTCACCTGAGAAAAGTTGTCCAACCTCTCGTATGTGTTGTGATTTACAGTGGAAATTAAACATAGGTGCAGCTACTGATCAGTTACAGGATATGTCTGATGATACTGCACTCAACATTCTGCAGGGTTCTCAGGTGGCACAGTAGTACACGTGTCACATAGGGTGCATTACAGGAAGAGAAAAGGCTGAAGTACAATTTTGCTGAGTCAATCTACTGGACGCTATGGGAGCTTTCACTCTCTAGCAAGGAGATACCTTTTTTTATGTTCTCTTACAGTCAAACAGACATGTCTGGATAAAGAATGAAATAAATATAATATATATAAAATATATAAAGCCATCCCATGCTAAAATCACCACAATCGTTTCTCTCACCTCTCCTAGTTTCTCCTTGCTGCCACCGTTTAGGAGGTTCTTGCTCATGTCCACCAACTCCCTGAAGAAGACATCACGCACCTCGAAGAAGCCTCGACTTGTAGGTTCCATTAGGGCCTCCAGGATAGAGCTGATGTAAGGCTGAATGCTGACCTTCAGGAGCTTTTCTGCTTTGGGCAGCACCAGAGCTGGAGGACATGACAGTGTTTATACACATACACACATACACACATACACACATACACACATACATACATACAGGTAAATTAACTCTTGGCAACATTATTCATTAAGCTACATGACTCCTACATACCTGCATTAGCCTACATAAGCATGTACAAGGGTTTATGCCAACAGCTTTTGTCAACGTTTATGCAGAGCTAACATAACTTCTGCATTACATGGCCAAAAGTAAGAGGACACCTGGCCATTATATCTATATAAGCTTATTGGACATCTCCTTTCACAACTGTGGTGATTAATATGGAGTTGCCCCCCTCCCCCACACCTTTTGCAACTAAACCAGCCTCCACTGTAATGGGAAGGTTTTAACCAAGATTGTAGCGCATGCCTGAGGGAATTCAGTCAAAAGAAGATTTGACTGATGTCAGACAAGAAGGCCTTGCACGCAATCAACATTCCAATTCATGCCAAAGGTGTTCCGAGGGGTTGAGGTCAGGGCTCTGTGCAGGTGTCTTGAGTTCCTTCGCACCAACTTGGTCAAAGCCTAGAACTCATTTTGTACACAGGAGCACAGTCAGTCATACAGAAAACAGAAAAGGGTCCAGTAGCACAACACTGGAAGCATATAGCTTTGGGGCAGTCGTGGGCTGGAGGTTAGGGAACCAGCCTTGTTGCCGGTTCAATCCCATAAACCAAGAGGACACGACTTAAGTGCCCTTGAGCAAGGCATCTAACCTATGACTGCTCCGGGCAATTGTGCTCACTGCCCCCTAGTGTGTCAGTTCACTTGTGCGTGTATATATACTGTATGTGAGTGTTTCAATGCAAGGATGGGTTAAATGCGGAGCTCCTGAATTTCCATCTAGAATCTATCCATCATCTATCAAGCTGTCTAAAGTGTCTTTTGACTGCCAGACTGAGAATCTGATTCATTACTCCACAGAATACTGTTCCACTGCTCCAGAGCCCAGTGGCAGAGTCCTTTACTCCACTCCAGCTGACACTTAGCACTGCGCATGGCGATCTTAGGCCTGTGTGCATCTCTTCAGCCATAAAAACAGGTTTCAAGCAGCAGTTTTAGAACTCTGTACTAAGCCATGTAGCCTTCGTGTGAGTTTGTGTAGTCTATAGCTTTGCGGCTGAGCTATTGTTGTGTCTAGAGGCTTTAAATACCACAACAATAGCATCTACAGTTGACCAGAGAGATCCAGCAGAGAATAAATTTCAGAAACTGACTTGTGTCAAAAGGTGGCATCCAATGACAGTTCCACTGAGCTTCTAAATTACAACCAATGCCAAGTGTTTGTCTAGGGTCACATGACTACGCACTACATTTGATTCACCTGTAAGCAGTGGCCGAAACACCAGAACATATTTTAAGAAATTAAGAAGAGTGATGTCAGGTTATAATTTTTTTCACAACATTTGGCTAAAATGACATAGGCTCAACCATCCAAACTGTTATCTTTATCATTATGAACATCATCCTCGAAGTAAAATCAAACTTTTTAACTTGGCATTAAGGCCTGGGTTCTTGGACATGGACTAAAACCTACTCTTTGACCAACCTGTAACGACAACAGTGATTCACTGGTGAAATTTGTGTTTCGCTTAAATGTAGGCTTAATCTTTAATCTGGGAAAGCAGCCATATCATACTTAAAAGATCATGTTTAAGTAAGCGTAATTGGACACCTGTAACCGAAACCTGTTCCAGAAAACACAAGGGCATTTATTGCATCATATTCTAGCTTCAATAATGACTCACAACCGGATGTTCGGAATTCAATAGAAACTCTTTTGCAACAACCCATCCATCTGGTATTTTCCCCCCTTTCCGTATAAATAAAACAACCCAGGCTTCAAGCCAAGATGACTTATTGTTTTCCAAGCAGGTCTGTAAAATGAGACCATTATCTTGAATCTGCTGGGAGAACCCAATAGAGTGACCCCTGACCCAGATTTTATGTGGGGAGTGTGGAGATTGGCACAATGCAAAAACGCACTGCAAGAGCCAGAACTACAGTTTGGAAATATCGCCCTGTGGATCAATCTGTGTTCCTGGGGGAACAATAGAACTCCAGGACTACAAGCTGCTCTCCTTAAACTCCTGAGAAGTACCCTCATAACTTTTTTGCGGAATGCAGTTTGTCTGCTCTCGCTTTTCTTAACAAAAACAGAAATCTTTGTGAGATTAGATGAGTGACGACTGAATGATTTTTTCAAACTTTAATGCCCTGTCTAAAGTGAAAGGAGTAAAGTTCATTGGTTCTGAACATCGATAAATTGGTTTAAACCAATATACTGTGTAAGAGATTCATCAGTGAGTAAGAAGGTGTTAAAGGATGTTTACATGTGAGTCTACCTCTGATTTTGCTGGTGATGTGTTCCTTAGAGGTAATAATCTGGTCCATATCTGTGCGCATGGTGGCCTCCAGAGGGGGGCGATCGCCCTCGCACTTCTGCACAACGGTCTCATACTGTGACTGGGTTTGGCTCTGAACCATACTGTACACCGCATCTGAAATCTGACCACAATAAATAATACACAATTAAATAAGACATTAGAGGCTGGCTTTTGGTGAACACCAATTGATAGATAGATGTATGAATCATCAAAAGATGATGGTTTGTTATGAAAATAGGTTAACACATCTTCCAAATCAAACACAAAAAAGCGTGTATATATGTATATGCATATGTATAGATATGTAAATATGTGTATGTATGTATGTATGTATGTATGTATGTATGTATGTATGTATGTATGTATCTATCTATCTATATTGTTTTCCTTTTTTCCTCTTTTCTTTCATTTGTTTGTTTATTTATGTATATTATTATTGTTTGTTTATTTTATCTTCTTCTTATTTTTTTCCTCCTTTCTTTTTTCTCTCTCTCCTCTTTTTCCTCTCCTTTATTGCCTGTTAGGCCTGGCTGAATAAATAAATAAATGAAATAAAAATACAAACATTAAGAAGAATAGGCTTTAGAATAAAGAGCTGTTCTTGTAAAAGCAAATATGTTTGGTACATCAGTGTATTCGGGTTACCATTCCGACTGCGAAAATTGCCAGACATGACAGGTTTAAAAAAACAAAACAAAAAAAAAACAGCATTTCATACAAATTTGTGAGTGCAGTTTCTGTTGATGTGCTGAATTTAACATTCTGACCAACTGTTGTAAAACTGAAAATTAATATCTATCTATCCATCCATCTATCCATCCATCCATCTATCTATCTATCTATTGTTTAAAAAACATAAAACATCTTACAATAAATCACATGCAGGCTAGACAAGTAATTACTCCTATACTACAGTGAATTTGTGATTTTGTACTGAGTATGTTACCAGTATCCAGCTTTTCTGTCTCTCCTGCAGCTTGCCCTTCAGACGAGGGCTGATCAAATCCCTCAGCTCTGGAAGCAGAGTCTCCATGACCAAATTAGCCAGGATCTGAAAACACAGAGCAGGAATATTGTGAGTACATGCTCTGTACCTTTAACATGCACTGTTCAACACTGAGTCTGAAAGACATTTGCACTAGAACATCGAAACAGGATATCTGAGATGTGGAGTAAGGTTCTAATGATAAACATGTCAACCAACTTCCAACTGAAATTTGGAGACGTGGAAAAATCTCTGCACTGTACTTTAAAAACTAAAAGTAAGTGGAAAAAATCAACACTACAATACACGTAAAACAGGAAACCTTATTATATAATTAGTAGAAGAGGATTCTGTGTGATTAATTAATCATTTTATTTATTTAGTTAAGGTGTTATCTGACTTTTACGCAGTACTGTATAAATATAGACAAAAAAAAACATGATCTTTGCAATAGTAATACTGAGAAAGCAAATCAGCACTCTGTAGATACTCCAAGAGTCTGTTTACAGGAATAAAGTTATTTCTGTAGTTAAGCATGCTTAGAATATTGCAGGCCAATATTTAACCACATCAGATTATTGATTCACCAGATGGACTGAAATCATAATAAAATAGTTATAAACCTCATAATTCCAAAAAGCATTTCTTTAAATTTCTATGAAAACCCAAACGACACTGCCTTGTTTACAACCTGTGACCCCTCCACCATTTCCCTGACATCAGTCTAGGCAAGTCTAGACAGCAGCTCAGATCAACCCGCGAGCTGAATGCAACGGTTTGTGATATCTGGTGAAGACTTGGAGCCCTTGATGATTCATTCCCATTACACGCTCCTTTTCTCAGACAGCAAAGGTCAGACAGCCTGCCTGCAGCACCAAGACACACAGACTGACACCATCAGCCACAGCCTATAGCCACAGACTCCAGGAGAACAACGACAGCTGACTGAAGCCGGCATTACTAATTCGTGTCACCCTATGAACAAGCATTATGTAATAACTGAAATTAGCAAGCAAGGCCACACCTGAACTCCTCCCTCATTACTAACACCCATATACAAGCACCCATCTAGTACTTTTTAACAATGTTTATGTTTTTTTTTTGGTTTTTTTTTTAAAAGAGGAATTCCACCATTTTCTACATTAGTGAAAACATTGACAGGTTCATGTGAAATGGTTCACTGGAAAGACATTTGTGTGATAATTTTTTGTAAAGTGGTTTTGATAGGAACAGGGGCCACAATATCTATTACACAAATACAGTAATTTTATCTAAAGTGGCCAAACCTGTATTTGATATGAATTTTAATTTAATGTAATGTTTATAATCACAAATCCTCTGTTTATTTGCATCTCTCCACAACTTAAAACAGTTTTATGGCAGAACCTTCTCAAAAATATCAGTCTCAGGTGTTATGTAATATATTTACCTTTTCATGTAAGATTTTTAGTGACATAGTCAACATAGTTTTCATTAACAACATTATGAACAAAGTTTCTCTACAATGAACCAATAAAGTACCCATTTAGGTTTTTATTTGTACTTGGGTCAAACAAATTGTATACCTTCACTTTATAGTAGGGCTGTCCTAGAAATAAATAAATAAACAAACGTTTTTAATCCTTCTGCTGTAATTTGGTTGACGAAAATACATTTTAAATATTTTAATAAATTCCATTGCCGCATCCATAATTCACATACTTATATTCATTTTCTTTGTTTGGACTTTTTGTACAACACAATTTAATATTGCACTTCAATATTCAGAAATGGAGCAGCTAGAAGGTAAACAGCAAGTAAAATGAGTTTTCCGGACGGCCTCAAATCTGGTTCAAAAATGATCATAAAGTTGTCCCCACTGCTGAGCCAGGTGCTCAATTTCTCCATACCAAAGCCTAAGAGCAGCTGCACATGAGGCCTGGATCACCACACCCTTAACCGATTCAAGTTCACAACATTCTGGCTGTTATACATCACCAACAAACTGCTTACTGCTTTCAAATTCCTTCACAGTCTCATCCTGGCATTCCTACATTCCCTCACCCCATATCCTCAGCTCCTCCAGCAGCAGGCCACTTGCAGACTCTCCATAGATGGCAGGTCATTCAGTACCAACTGATATGAAAATCTTATCACCAATGCGAATACTGTTAAGTGACCCACTTCATTAAAAACTATGTTTTGTATTTACTTTTTCTGTGAGATCACAAAAACCAACACAGCACACCCATTCAAGCAGCAAGGAGTGTTTTAGTCTAGACTGCTTTCTATTTTTTCTAATTTTCTACAGCTGTGTAAATGTATCTGTTTGTTTGGATATTTCAGCTTTGACTGTTTTTTTATTTTTATTTTATGATGCACAATACATGACAGCCAATCAGAAAGCAGTCCATTAATATATTACTCTTTTGGAAAACAAGCTTATAAACATGGGGTATTAAATAAAATGGCGTATTAAATTAAATATGATATCAACAACAATGTAGGACAAGGGCCCTTTAGGAAAATCTGATATAGTTATAAAGCTCTATTTAAGCTTTATAACTATAAAGTTAGTTAGTTTTAAAGTTAGTTTTACTGATTAATATAATGGTTAGCTGTGTATGGTATAAGAACATGAGAGAAATCAAATTCTAATAATATAAGTCACATCTCTATTCTACAGTATTGACCACCTATATGAGGTAGCCCTTATAGCTGTTCCTCTGATGTAGAGGCAGTTTGAGAAATATACGATAAAATCTGAATTTTAAGCACCAATACTTTATAATAAGGGTGGAGCTGAAACGGGTCATCTGCTACTTCTGTTGTCCCTGACACACCCATAGCTCAGGAGTAAACATGCCTGAGAGCTTTGCTGAGAGAACATTGCTCAATACTGCAAGCCAATAAGCTGTTTTGCAGAATATGTGTTGCCCATAGTAGAACTAAGGCCAAGATAATCAGACCAGCATGACGCATACATAATCAAGCAACTAATAGTGATAAAATGTTGTAGGGAGTAAGTCATCCTTTCCATTAATAGTTTAATTAGCTCAGAAATCCTCTCTAACAGTGTTTTATTCAGATATTAAACAAATTAGTGTTACATCTGACAGCCGGTTATAGTTAACGATGAATATGATAGATTTGAGAGAGAAGTAAAAGATAGGAAAGTTGTTTAGTGTGATTAAAACTGCAGACCCTAAACAAATGTTTCAGTATTTCAATGTGTGTTTGTTAAAGGGTTAAAAAAAATATTAATAATCCTCATTAGTCTGAGAAACTGGCAGAAAGTTTTTACTGCTGATGTCTGCAGGACAGCATTTTCCACTGCCACTCTCTCTTCTCTCTTCTCTCTCTCACTAACAAGATGCAAAGCCAAGTCTTGTACAATACGGGGAAGTGATCTATAAAGCCACCCTGTAGGACATAAATAAACACATTACTTCAAAATGCGCTCTAAGGCATTAGGTCAGCGCTACTTGGGGCCCATCTGGGTACGATTAGCCTAAAAAGGAACTCCAAGTGACTTATGTGAGGTTTCACTTCTGCTAATGAAGGAGGAGCTGGGGCCTGCAGCATGTCGTCAATATCATATGAAAAAACTTGGCATAAAAAAAAAAGAAGAAGAAAAAAAGTTATCATTTGAGAACACCGGCTGGCATTCACACTGTGTGAACATTTCAGGAAGAATGGACCAGCAGACCTCTGAGGTCACAGGTCATGCCCATATTAGGAAATCTGGGTCCAAGTACTTTTCTCTATAGGGAAATATGAATGAATGCTAAACACCACAGTCACACCATGAGGGTAATCAGACACAGCCTTGTATTAATTCACAGTACTGTGCAAATGTTTTATGCACTTGGCAACGTTATTATATTCAAAAAGCTATTTTTTCCAGACAGGAAGCTTTTATTCGCTCAGCAAAACACAAATAGTATTAATATCGTAAGTTGTGCTTCTACATATGTCGGTGTGTTTATTTAACCCTTGCCAAGCTTTTCCTTGTAGCAATCCAGTATTATTTACAGTAATTATCTAATACATGCGTTGACTGTTCAGTACTTTGTTAGGCTAAATCAAAATTGCTGTTAAAGGAATTTAATGTATTTAATGAATGCAATGTCTGTGGTGTCCAGGAGAAATCTGTAAATCAACTGGCTTACAAGATATTAGCTACTACTTTCAAAATTATTCATGCTAATTTGTACTGTAATCTGTACTTTGTTCGCAAACAGTAAGCTATGTGATGCACAGTGCTCCAAAGATGGGCTACCGAAGTCCTTACCTTTTGTTCCCTGAAGACTACTGTACAGGGTTCTAGTGGGTTATGCTCCCTCTCCAACAACACAGGACTTTAATTGTAAAGTTTGATTTCAGTGACTTATTTTGGCCAAGCTACTGAGTTCTAAATTTCTATGGCTCTTCCAAAGGTTTTGGGCTCCACAGGTCTGGTTCCCTGAAGGCTAGTAATATGATCCAGGGTTTGTAGAAAAGGGCATGTAGTGCTGTAATGACCTGCTTGTCAGTTGTCAGTTTGGCTTTGTTAAGGGGTTTTAAATTTGGTTTAAAGCTAGAAAAAAATAGAAAGAACAGACTTGACATTTATCTGCTGACTTTCATACAAAAATTCTTTCTAATATATAAACTTTCAGTAATTGTGCATTGAACTGAGTGGTCCAGGATGCAACTTGAACATGGCTGCCCACACCTCTGCACATAACTGCACCAACACAGGCAACTCCAACTGCTGGCTACTGCAGCATACTGGCTTGTTTTGGGTATTTTGCTGAGCTTGCAGTCGTATGATGTCAGTTTTAAGCAATACCAATTTGTATAAGGCAACATTCATATCTGCTTCTTTATTAACCTTGTATTTTGGAACTAAATATAATATGATAATTTTCATAACACACAATATACAACATTTATAGTACATCTGATCAGGTAAAATAGAGAAAAATAAGTGTCAGCAGCTGTAGCATTTAAAAAAAAAATAAAAAAAAATACAATACTATCAAAAGCATTAAGAACGTTTTTGGAGGCTCAAGGTTTTGTTCCAACAACAATGTTGAGGTACCTGAATGAAGGAAATTCCAGATAAAGAGAGAGAGGAACCAGCTCAATGCTACAGAACTCAGAAGACCACACCCTGCCACTAGTCCACGCTCATCTGACAAAGGCCTTTACAAAGACTTGTGGAAGTGGGTCACTGGAAGCCATAATGTTATTTATTTGTAACCTATTATGAACTGATCAGAAAGACCTTTGGAGCAGTCTCAGCATAATAGCCTGTGAATCTGAGCCTCTCTGATTCTCTTCACTCAAGCACGACACAGAGTTACAGCACTGCTGCATGTGCACACGTCACACTCACTTTACATAAACTGAAAACAAGTTGTTCTGTGGAAAACCCAATAGAAGATAGTAGCAAACCATGTTTCACTGCAGCACTAGTCAAACGTATTGAATGCCTTTAAGAAGCACTAATAGATATTTAAAATAGATCACAGGTATGAGACTGATGATGAGAGGTGTAAAATTAAAGCAGGCCTAGATTATTTGAAAGTGCTTATGTGCAGAAAGCTTCTTTCTGAGTTCTGTAGACTAGATATACATTCTTAATCTGAATGCTCGTCTTTAAATTCATGATTTTAAAAAATTAACACAATAAAAAAAAAAAAATTGTGACTTCTTGGATAAGTAGCACAACTCTCAAATGCCATCACCAACACCCTCTTACCCCCTCTTACCCCCCACCCACCCTCGCTTTTTTTGTTTGCTTTACCTGAGGAGGAACTCCACACATCATGTCCCAGGTGCCATACTGACCGCGAGCCTGTCGGTAGAGCCGCACCGCATCAGTAAAGGCTGGAGTCTGTACCTTACACTCCTCTGACAATCCTGAGAGAGAGAGAGAGAGAGAGAGAGAGAGAGAGAGAGAGAGAGAGAGAGAGAGAGAGAGAGAGAGAGAGAGAGAGAGAGAGAAGAAAGAGAGAGAGAGAGAGAGAGAGAGAGAAGAAAGAGAGAGAATGAAAGAAAAAGAAAGAGAGAAAAATAGAAAGAGAGAGAATGAAAGAAAAAGAAAGGGAGGGAAAGAAAAAGAGAGAGAGTAAAAGAAAAATAAAGAGAGAGAAAGAAAAAGAGAGAGTGAGAGAAAAAGAGAAAGAAAGAGAAAAATAAAGAGAGAGAAAGAGTGAAAGAAAAAGAGAGAGAGAGAGAAAAAGAGAAAGAAAAAGAGAAAAATAAAGAGAGAGAGAAAGAGTGAAAGGAAGAGAGAGAAAAAGAAAGAGAGCGAAAGAGTGAAAGAAAAAGAAAGAGAGAGAAAGAACAAGAGAGAGAGCAAAAGAGATAAAGAAAGAAAGAAAAAAAGGAAAAGAGAGTGAGTGCAAAAGAAAGAAAGAAAGAAAGAAAGAAAGATCATCATCATGTAAAATGTTTGGATACAGAGTGTAACAGATCTGTTAGAAACCAGCAGATGTCTATTGACTGAGTAGAACTAAGGGTGACCATGTAAACACACGTGTGTTTGTGTATGTTCCTGAAAGTGAAACTGTTTCTGCCTCTCTTTCACTCACACACCCACCTACTTCCCCAGAACACACACTGCCCCTACACCCCTCCCCCTCAAAGCCCTAACACGCCAACATAAGCCCAAGATGTAATGACCACAGCTCACAGCCCATATAGTAAAACACTGTCCATCTGTCTGATTTAATTAAAATCTTCACGCTGCTATAGTTACAGATTAGCTTAACTAGTGACCAGAGGACAGAGGAGCTTCACTACAGCAGAGAAACTAAATACCAGCCTGTTCACTGTAAATCACCACTGTAAACTGTGCGTGTAGGTTCTTGAGCTGATAGTCACAACTACTTCATACCCAGGAATAAAATACCAGCGTGTGTGTGAGTGAGTGAGTGAGTGTGTGTGGGAGCGCGTGTGTGTGTGAGAAAGCACAAGTTCTGACAAAGAGAGGAAGTTGGTTGGAAGCAGGCTGGGTGTGGGGGCTGGAGGCGTGTGAGCAGGAAGTCCAGAGCTCCACATCAGCACTGCATGACCGTATTCGTGTCGACCGCGTGCACTGAGACCCTGCGTCCGGTAGAGGCTCGCAAGGATAAAGAAATCTTTGAGCTCAACTGACCAATCCGCAACAACTCCGCCCACCAACAAATTCCTTCATAGCTACTGTTGCGAGGTGCTGTCCTAAGTTTAAAGTAGTTACTACGTTTAAATCCTCAGATCAGGATTATTCGTGTAACCAGGTTAATGTTAGCATAAAAGCACTGAAGCAGCTGTCTGCCAGCTATGCCTACTGCAGTTCAGTACCATGAAAATCTTAATCCAGAAAACCAGTACTCAACAACACCACCTCACAAAACTGTACAGACCCAATCTGAATAACTGACATACCATGTTGCTGCCCAGCACACAACAAACTCATCATGTAAAGCACAAGTGTAACAGATCATTCCACAGTATCTCAGTACAGCTCAGTCGGGTCACATCATACATTTACATAAAAGATAATTCAAGCAAAAAAATATTATATTAATTTATTACATAAATTAAGAACTTCGTTTTTTTTGCTTTAGTAAATTCATGTCTATAGTTTGCCTCATTAGGTTCCAAACTGAGTTTTAAATATTCATATATATGAAATAATGTGAAATATTAAAACTGGGTATAAATACAACAGTAGGTATACTTCACAGTACTTTACTGAAATATACTCTCAACTTAAAAAGCTACAAATCTAAAAAAAAATCTGGTTTTACAAATTAGCCAGAAGCTACTGTGTAGTTTGATTAGGTATAGTGGCATGGCCAGTTTGGTAATGTTTTGGAGAATCTTAATATATGTAGTGACATATGTTTTTATATCCATCCATCATGTTCCGCTTTATCCCGCTAGTCTGGGTAACGGGGAGCCGAGCCCAACGCCATTGGGCGATGGCAGGGTACACCAGGGACAGGTCAAGAGTCCATTGCATGGCCAATACACACTTACGCACACACTCACACTCACAGGCAATTTAGAGTGACCAATCAACCCAACATACATGTCTTTGGACAAGCACAACACTTACTAAGCACTAATGCATTGGGAACTGAGAATGTATGGGTCAACTGGAATGAACGAAGGAATGAAGGAATATTATTAGGCCCACAAACTGGGGATGTATAGATATAAATAGTGACTGTGGGCTGATGCAGTTACCCAATATTTTCCCATATGCACATCCAGTGATACAGATATGATTTCAACAGCCTATAGCATTCTTTAACTTTATATCAGGGGGGAGACTTTGTCCCCTACAAAGCACCATACATTCCAGCTTTTCTCACTGCTAGAGAGCAAAATCAGTGCCTCTTATAGCCAATAAAGGCATTTGCACTATTAAAACCATTTCCTCCAACACTTCCATAGTTCCGGACACTCTGTTCTTCTCTAGAGTTTTACTGTGACCTCCACTGGTCATTAAAAGGGGGTCTCTGTAAGGGATACTAAAGAGCTGTTTAGCCAGACCTGCTGCATTCCAGCTTTATTGTGCCTCTCATAACCTAATTGTGAGAATGCCAAAGAAATTTTGGCTCTGCGCACTTCGTGAAAGCACTTGAAGGGAATTCTCTTCAGCCGAACTTTACCTAGATGCGTCCCAGCTGCACGGCCAGTAATGATTAGCTTAATTCCTCATGACTGTGGCACCATACGCAGCTGGGAAAATTAACTCCAGTTGCATACCAGAGTTTATTAGGATACCAGTGTGCAGAAAACAACATAGATTTACCCAGAGCTAAAAAAAAAACACCACACAACAACAGCAAATAAACTAACTGCTGGTTCAGACATTTAGTGCAGAACACTAGATTCACTGAATGCTTTATATCTAGTTTGTAAATCCAAATAGGAACTAGCCTTAGGTTATGGAACCCTTCCAGAACCGGTCAGTTCTAGTGATGGTCTCAACTTAGGGTAAAGAGGAAAGCTGCATAACTTTGTTTTAAGGATTGGATTTAAATACTTAGTGTACTTGATCCATTTGGTTTCTGAAGTAAGCTTCATTAGCTTTACCCTGAAGCTACAAACCTTATGTAGCCAAAAAGCGATAAAATCTTATACTCTACGAGTTAGTGCTGCGTAAACTGCATGCATAAATCTGAATCCGAGTCAAGTGTGTGATGGTTCAGCATGCACAGCACAACGCATTACATCAGCTACTTTACCGAGTAATTTCAAACTAACTTGCTAATGTGGTTTCTAACACTGCATGACACCGTTATTTCAAAATACAGTCAGCGTCAGAAACCACATGTGAGATGATACTTTGGTCTACAATACTGTTGCACAACTTTTCAAGAACACTAGAGCAGAGAGGCAGGAGGTGTGCTGGAGCAAGGTGTTGAGTGTTTACAGATGTTTGTGTTTAAACAGCCCAAATTCACTGTCACAGGTTTGCATCACAATATCATGACTTCACAATGCACGGTTACACCCTTACTTAACTCTGTGTGTTCTAAGGCTGTAACAATTTCAATACAGTATATAAAACAAAACACATCCAAATCTACAACTCTCTTATTCTCTATGGCTGTGTATTGACAAGAACCTGGTGATACGATAAATCATGAGGGTTACAAGTAAATATACTGTTTCAATTACATCTTATACTGCATATAATAATAAAATCATCTAAGCAAGGTTATGCTTAAAAAAAAAAATAAACAAATTTTATTTTTTTAAATAAAAAAGTGTATACCCATGTGTATAGGTTTGCTAATGCTGGCGTTAGCAGGGCGCTCTAATGCTACTTGTTAATGTTGGAGTGGAAGAGTCAAACAGCAGTTGGAGGTTTAAACACAAGATGTGCTTGCATGTAAAAATTAATTAACACAATTCTGTATCAATGTTTTCTTACACCCCTAGTGAAAACCAACGTCTGTAATCAAAATTGATCATCTTGGTGCATCCTCCAAGAGTGGGGTTTGTGTTATGCACCCACAGTAAAATGACTGGGCTAAAGATGGATGGCTTGTCAGTTGAAGGATTTATTTTATTTTTCTGTAAATAAAAGGTGGTGCAGCAGTCAAAAATAGAACCCTGTTACATAACACTGACAAAACAATGCCATACACCTCATCATATGCTGTCATGAGGAAACACAGCAGATTTGAATAAATAAATAAATAATTAAATAAATGACAGGACCAGGTCTCCATTACTGCTACACTGTCATGACAAATACCATAATGTTAACAGAAGCTAATATCTGTACTCTAGATAGCAGACAGCACAACAGAGG
Source organism: Megaleporinus macrocephalus (assembly GCA_021613375.1). Lineage (NCBI taxonomy): Eukaryota > Metazoa > Chordata > Actinopteri > Characiformes > Anostomidae > Megaleporinus > Megaleporinus macrocephalus. Next base: position 17,988,508 of record CM038725.1, on the reverse strand, counting down.
TTAAATGTACTCTAGATACCCAACATTATGACATCAGTCGGGACAATTGCTGGTTATAATTAGGTCATGACAGCATATAATAATCCTCCACAACATGATAATGACAGACTGTGTCAAACGTTAAACAGCAAAAAGTAAAAAAAAAAAAAAAAAAAAATATATATATATATATATATATATATATATATATATATATATATATATATATATATATATATATATATATATATATATATATATATATATATATATATATTTATTATCTGCCTGTATATCGCTGAAGCCCTCGTGTAGTCTAAGGTGAGCGACATGCAGATTGCATGATGGTGGGACACTTGTTTCTACGATTTGCTAACCACTTTTGCTTGCAGTCACAGTGTAGAACTAAAGAAGCAATCTTTTAAACACAAAGTTAAACTAAAACCGAGTAGATACAATCAACTCATTTAGAACTTACAAGAGAAATCATCACTTGGGTGTCAAGCTGAAACAGATAGCAGGGAAAGCACTGGGACACTACTGGACTAGGCCATGACCTTCAGATATTAAGTTCTAGATAAGCATTTCTCCCATATCCCACAGTAAGCTTGCAGATGTTTTCAAGCTTATTCTTCCCCAAACCATTCCAGCAATAACACGACCCCATGCTCACTTCAGATTAGCCGCTGAAAGAGTCCAGCTTGGCCTGGCCAAGAGATCCTGGATCGGCCTCTCTTTGCTGAAAGATCAGATTTGTTCAGATTTTCAGCCTGAGTTACAAATCACATTTGGTTATTTGTGGACAGCAGCAGGAGACCGTTCTGCGAAGTTATCTGTTTTTTGCAGCCAAACCCATGTGCCCATGCCTTCTTACGTTTTCATTTGTTACAAAATTACAAACTAACAGACTTTACAGGTGTTCACGATTCAAACGAGTTCTATTAGAGGCATGGCGCATCCAATTACATGAACTATGTGCTTGTTTGCCTTCTTAACAGGGGGTTCTGCAGCAATGCCATTGAAGAACAGCATTCTAAATGTTCAGACTAAATACATTCTGGACAAAATGCTTTTGTGCTTTCGAACAAAGAGTTTGAAACTAGCCTTGCAGCTCGAAATGCTGTATCTGTACTTCTGTTCAAAAAAAAAAAATTGCAATTAGAGCTAATGAGCATAAACATGCCTAAACAAAAAGGAACGTTAAAAATAAACAGAAGCAGTTAAACAGAGAATGACTCACTATGTGAGAGTAAATATACTGAGCCTACACCATCAATTATTAAACTCTTTTCCAAGAACAGAGCATAATTCAAGAGCATAATTACTGATCCAATGACTGTAATCCTCCGCTGACGCCCTCTGCATCACAGCAAGGCAAAGGAAAGGAAGTTGCATCATGCAAGACAAAGTCATAATTAGCTGTCAGTTTTTCATGATCCTCTTCACTGACAACAACGGTGCTATGGAGACAAGACAAAAAAAAACAAAGGACTCCCTTTGAATTGCACCATAAACCACAAGACTTCTTCACGCTGTATTATAGGAACGAGACTATATGAAACTTTGCTCATCGTGATATCAGCCACAGGTTTTCAGCACCATGTATAGTGAAAATTGAATCACTTTTATTGTTTTCACACCAGGACAGACTAACCCCCTCCTGGACACGTGAAAATCTGGATTTCAGATTATAAAGTGCTCAGGGTCAAGCTTCTGACCAACCAGCTTTCTGACAGAGGCGGATAACTCCGATCCTGTTAGGTCCACTTTCTCCTTTATGTCTTCTTTCTTCCTCCTCCTCCCTCTCCTTACACTGCAACTTTATTAGCACACCAAAGAACTTTGCATGGCATATACAGTACTGTGCAAAAGTTTTGGGGACATTACATTTAAAAATATAATTAATAAATAAATATTATTATTATTATATTACAGACAGGAAGCTTTTATTTGCTCAGTAAAACACTATTTTTGAAATACTCAAATAGTATTAATACAGTAAGTAGTGGTTTTACACATGCCAGTGTGTTTATTTAACCCTTTTCAAGCTTTTCCTTGTAAAAACAACCCAGTATTATATACAGCTATCATCAAATACCTGCTTTGACTGCTCAGTACTTCATTAAGCTAAATCAAGATAGCTGCTGAAGGAATTCATACAATGTCTGGAGCGTCCAGGAGAAATCTGGAACTAAACTTTTTTCTTTAAACTGACTTACAAGATAAACACAAATGCAATACAAAGCATGAATATCTTATTTACATCTGTTTTAATAAAACAGGGTTCTTACTGGTGAAAAAAATCGTTTAATTAGCAATAAGTGTCTTTTGCATACTAGTGTACATACATTCTGTCAATCACCCCTGTGTCTGCATTACACTTGACATTGACTGGTTGGTAGAGGGGCCTGCATCTGGTATTGGCAGTGCACCGCTTTTTCCTGGTGGTACCTTTTTCTACTGCTTTATATAGTCCTTTATTGCTCATCCTCTCCGAAAATAAAAAAGGTACAACTTTTAAAGGCTTTGTCGTCCAAACCAATTACAATTAAATATGTTATCGCCGCCTCCCTGGTTAAACTATAGCTTGCTTGAATTGCCTGAATTTGGATTGAAAGTCTGAACCATTCCAAAAATATAAAAAAAGAAGTGTTTTCAAAGCAGTCTGAGCCGTCTGCCATCTTTACTCAGATCAAGCTGAAAAGTCCAAAGACTCCAAACCAATCAGGACAGATGTGAAAGCACCGCGACTTTATCCTCTACAAACCAGTTAACCAGCTGCATTAGGTTTCGTGAAGCTGAAACTTAGTCAGGAACCCTGGCTCACCTGTGAGGAACCGTGTCTTACAGCAATTACAAAAAAGCCTTAATTTGATCCCACATCAGCCTCGAAAAGGGGAACTATTAATTCGCCTTCCTATCAGCATCTTCAGCAAAGCGTGCCGAGACCAGAGAACTCAACACACTTCCCCTTTGTACGGTCACACATACGCCACTGCAGCCGCAGGTGGCCTAGTCTGACCCCTGAATGAGCCACCAACTAAGAGGGAGTCAGTCATCAAAGCCCGAGAGCTTTCAAAACACATGAATCATGTCTGTGCACATCTTTGAAACGGCTCAACAGCATTAAACCTTACTTCAAGCTCTTCAGCAAATAAAGCCAAAGTGAGCCTAAAGTCAGATCTAAAAACATCAGCACACGTGTGCTTAAAGTAACAGTTCAGCAAAACACTTCACTTACACGGTCTTCCCAAAAGCACTCGCCTCACATCTATGGTTTCTGCCCTTTTAGTTTCTGCACTGGAGCTGCAAGGTTGATGAAATATGTACGTCAACAAGCAGCATGCAAACCGCATTAATACTCTCTTCACACTCCTGCCTCAAAGAGTTCTGAGCTGTTAAGAATCCAGTCCAACAGATTTGATTATGTGGTTTCTGACATATCACATCAAGTTGAAGCAGCACATAAAATACTATAAAAGTCATTGTTTTTTCGGGTTTTTTTGCTATATGCTTATTCTAAAACTGATGGCAGCAACTAGTTACAAAAAAGTTGGAGAGGCCAACTACTTTTGCTGATAATCAACTATATTATCATAAAATGGTAATAGTCAGTCAATATTAACTTCAGATTTTTTTTACTTATGATTTACTTTTATGATCAACAAAAACAACAACAACAACAACATCATCATCATAGTTGATATTGTTGGCCACTGTTGACATACTGGTCAGACTTTAGTCACTTTAGATTACATCAGAAGACTAGTAACCTACTGATTTTAATGATTAGTTGTGTAAAGCCGAAGCATTCATAAAGCAATAACAACCTATACATAGTTAAGCCTTTAAACATGCCCACAAAATGCAAGTGACGCATCATTAAAGGAGCAGATTTAGGGAGGAGTTATTAGTAGACATACAGTTTACAAAGCTACTCTTAAAAAAACCTGCAAAATCAAATTAGTCGAATTTCCCCCTCAGACTTTCAGTACCTAAAAAAAGGAATAAAATAAATTGAAGGAAAAAAAAAAGAAAAAGAAAAAAACAAAAAAAAAAAAAAAAGGGCTGCCTTCATGCTGTGTGGATTAAATAAAAAAAACAAAACATAAATAAATATATATATGCCAGCTTCTTTACTAGCTTTTATGATTCACTAGCTAAACACAACACATAATTATCAAAATTTACATTTTGATAACAACATGCCAGGTTTGAGTGCATACCCTGATTGAAGCAACTGTCTGCCGTAGATAACCAGTGATAGGATAATAAGGCATAGAAAAATCAAGTAACCACATGAATACATAAAAATAAATTTTTATAAATGGCAACAAAAAAAGAAAAAGCAGTCACACCAAACAAAACAAAACTCCCTGATATATTTTTAGTCCCAAATAGATATATCAAATCCCCCTTTACAATCTCGAATAGATACTTTTAACTCCATGACATTCCAAAATTTTATGGCCCCTGGGAACGTCCCTCAGTGAGTGACTGCATCTACTTGTTCACCCATAATATCATCAAACGAATCAGGGAAATCTGGAGAAATCTGAGTACAGGACAAAGTTTTGCAAGGTCAAAGAATAATAAATAAATAAATAAATAAATAAAGTCCACACCCACAACTGAATGCCTGTGAGCTTCAATGCTTTAGATGGTGTTGCATTAAAAACTAGCATTCTTTTGTGATGAACATAATATGGGCTCAGAAAAACTTTAAATACTGTTAATAATCACTGTTTACCTCTTCTTTCCACAAATGCAAGTTAAGACAGTGCCATGCACAGCACAAGCCATATATTAACAATGTCCACAATGGAAAGTGGAAACACGACCTGTGGTCTGAGGTGCAAACCTTGTTTATGGAAATAAGATTTTATTTTCCTCTGGGACACACCAGATAAGGATCACTCCGACCAGTGTAAAGTTCAAAAGTTCAGAAGCTTCCATCACTTCAAGCACACTTCAAGCCTCACAGCTCCAGTGTACAACTAAAGAAGCCAACGTTAAACATCAAATACCATCCTGCTGATCAACTCTGTTTGGGATGAAGAAGAAACTGCAGTGAACTATTGAAAATTCAAACTAATTCTTTCAGAGGACACCCTGACCCTCCTCCCTCACTGCTAGCACGCACTCTCTCCGCAGCCTTCCAGCCAGGCAGCGTGACGTCCCAGCTGTGACCACTCTAAGGAATCTGGACTCCAGCAGAGACCGAGAGAGAGACAGAGAGGAACTTCAGCACCAGGATTTATGGCCCAGCAAATTACAAAGCCAGAGAGAGCAGCCTTCTTGTGCTATTAAGATTCCTCCCACAGATACAGTATGACAGATGGGATAAGACGGCGTAATTATGTCCAGGAGGCCCCAAGACTCGAATTTCAACAAGAGTCATAAAATGTTAGCAAGTGGCTAATGTACTGCCTGAGAAGCATTTGCAGGAGAGCTGTACCTGAAAAACGCACCACAAGCAGTGCATTAATGCAAACACCATGTTTCACTGTGAAATTAACTGATCACTATTATTGTAAATACCGGTACCAGTCTTAAACGGCTTAAAGAGCTGATAACCTACAATATCAGCCTTAAAGAAAAGGTAGATATCACTAACTATACACTTCCACTAATAAAAACCATAACACAATGGCTTAGTCATTGTTAACTAGCTGAACACAGAAGAAAGAATTCTTGTTGAAATGTTCTGTTGTAGAGCAGGATTATAGCAGCTCTGTGCATAAAACGTCAGGTAGGAGATTTTGATAGCTTAAAACTTTGAAGCTGAAGTCAGCATCTTATTCACCAGCTTCTTTTCCTGTTCCACCTTAAAAGGACCAGCATTACATTCTGCTGCTAGCACTCAGCTTCTTACTAGGGCTATAAGAAAATATTAAGTTATATGTCGGGATATTATGTTTTGTGATACTGTATCAATTCTCAAAAACACAGAGTATGGATACACAGATCCCTGCCAGACAGTAAATTAGTGTGTGTTGTAATCCATTTTCAGCTCCACTCCAACATTAACAAGCAGCACAAGGGCGCAATGCTATTGTAAGCCTTGACAAACCTGTTCATATAGTGATGTATTTTAATAGTAGGATTTTAAAAATCGCAGTATATCAATTTGCTTGCATTATCGTAGTGTATCTTGATACGTATTGCATCACAAGGTTCTTACCAATACACATACTCCTATTCCATCTTAAATAGTGCAGCAGTTTTAATGCCTCAGGTGCAAGAATGTAACCAGACCACCATATAAAGTTAACAGGGGGCAGGATTTTAAACAAGAAGCTAGTGAGTGTCCTTTTTTAGAAATTGTTACCGGCCTTAAAAGAGAAATTAGCATGATTGATAGCCTAAATCAGCAAACCGGGGAGCATGGATGGTGTGTGTGTGTGTCTGGGGGGTGTGTTGTGCCAGCTACAGGTTACACATTACTCCTTTAATGGTTTGTTTCCCAATTAAACAAGGAACAAAAAAACATCATGCAACTAATAACTGCATATTAATATTAATATTAATTGAGAAGGACGTTTTGAATTGTTCTGCGAGCTCAAGTTTATTAGATTCCCAGCTCTGGTTGTGATGTAATGTAATAAAGAAATATTGTAGATATCTAAACATGCACAATGACGAGTGCGGGCTTGTTTAGATGGCATGACAGCGTTTCTCAGAATAACAGCAGTCAGTCAGTTATTCCTCTGCGAGTGTGGGGGAGGTGATTTGGTAACATTTCTCAGTAACAATAACAAGGCTCAGAATCCAGTAGGTCAACGATTGCAGTCACTGTGTTTAGACAAGATGAAATGAACGGTTTCACAAGGAGCGCGCGTGTGTGCGCAACGACACAGCCACAAGGCACGGGAGCAAAACACTGCGCTAGTGTTAGTGGTCTCATATGTATATACGCCTATCACCACTGCCTGAACATAAAAAAAAATAATAATAATAAAAAAATAACATATCCCCAAAAAGAGAAGATAATAAAATAATATTGTTTAAAACATTGTTTTAAATCAATAACAAAAAGCTATAGTTCAGAAAAGAAACTGAAGGTCTTTGCTGTGGTGCCAAAACCTTTTACTGACCAATCAAAATGCTCAGAAAGTATACTCATACTAGATTAAGATGCATTAGATACATATGAATTAAGTCTCTATGAGCCCCACCAAGTACTCACTGACATAAGAACCACATGCTACACAAAATGATGGGACTTCCAGGGTTGTGTAGTAAAGCTAACAGTTCTAAATAAAACCAGTTTGTGCTCAAACAGTTCTTTAGTGAGATGAAATGGTTCTACAGCCTGATGGAGAAGGTGTAGTACATGTGTAGCACCAAAAAGGTTCTGCTGTGTTAGTTTGTTTTACTGTAAGAAGCCCCCCCCCCACATACTGTTTCTATTTCTTTTTTAATGAAGTCTTTAAGGTTCCTACATTCCCAGTAAAGTGTTCTGAAATATGTTTCAAGGCTTTGCACGGTTGAATTTTGATCTTATTAACTCTGATTCCAGTCTTCATCAATCTGCTATGAACACAATCAACACTGACAGCTCTAACCACTACAGGTGACGTGAACCCTTACTGCATACGCTGAACTGCGCTCCGTCACCCGCTCTAGCTCATAGCCTTCAGCTATAGAATTCTTTCTGCTCCCCAGCAAGTGAAAGGAATGCTATTCACCGCACCCAAAGGTCTGATCACGTTTCCGATTTGATAACCGGCTGTCAAAAGGTGCATGTTGTCGGGCTATAACACACAGATTAATCAAACGGGCCAGACGGCTGATTGTGAGGATAACAATGGCGATGGAAACGGTTCTAACTTGATTGGATAACCTGCAGTAATGACATCTTGGCATAAGACTCAGTTCACCCAGCACATGGTTGGGGGGCTGGGGGGGTGGGGGTGGAATTTATAATAATAAGATTGAGGCAGACAGCCTGTCAAAAGTTTGGGGACAGCTCCCCGCCTTCTAGTTAAATTAGAACTTGGTCAAGGTTATGTTTTCTTTAAAGCTGTACTCTGACCTGATATGCCACGCCTAGTTTTATGTAGCACTCTGTACTGCAGCACTGCATCCATCAGCCTCATCAATCATTTCACAGAATTCATCAAGGTTTTCTCACCATACCCAGCATGCATTTTTCAAAAGGATCTCAAACACATTCAACCATGCCAAGTTCTGAACTCTGGGGTGGCCGGTCCATAGTTCTGAGAAAAGCAGCAGCTTATTTGTTTGATTAGCTTAATTTCTCAGCTGGGGCTTCTTGACAGCGACACATTCTTTTAGACCCATAGTGTTGAGCTATCTTCACACGATATAAAGGAAGGACAGAAACGCCAGCGGATTTTTCAGATCTGAAGCCAGAGTGGAGTGTTCTCTTTCAAAGATCAGATTATCTCAGCTTAGAGACAGGTTTGGTGGTCTACCAGGTAGTTTCCTCCAGTTGACAGCTCCCCTATACAGTCTAGACGGTCACTCACCGTTGTTGGCGTGTCTGACGCAGTCTTGAAAGACGGCGTTCCACTTCTGCTGCTCCTTCTCGGTGGCCACGCAGAAGTAGTGATGGCGTGCATATGGGTGCCACAGGATGAGGGGGAACTGCGTCGCACATTTCAGGAAGGGAGAGCTGCCCACTTTGGCTTTCACACCTGGGAAACACAGACAGACAGACAGACAGACATGTATGAGCAAACGACCATGCAGATGTGCAGACAGATGTGCTATGAATCATCCTTCCACCACCATAAGAGCGTGGCCTGCACAACAGCTGCAGACACTACAGCATGATAAAGGGCCTTCCGGTGAACTCTGCATCCCCTACAGTACCAAACCTACTTACCAGCTTTATGTCTGCATCTTACACTCCAGCTATGAGGCTAATGAAGCTAACATTAGGTACATGAATTTAGTACTGTGCAGACTACATGCCTAAAAAGCCACACACTAATATAATACCATGTCCAGTAAACTTAAATTCTGGCATTTCTGATACTGTGTAATACAGAGCTATCTGTGAACACCGCCCAAACTATTTTGAATACCTAAAAACAGAAAGTGCTGCTATCGTGAACTTCTAGTGCAAAACTAGAGAAGCACACTTTATCTTGGTTAACAGACTACATTAAGGGTAAAGAGGGGAAAGACCTGAATATCTGACTCTCCACCCTAGTTCAGTGCTCACCTGGGAGGCTGGATTCAAGGAGTTCCAGGTACTTTTCCATGGAGGTCAGCACTCTATAACCTGCGCAGTTGATTGTTCCTTTGGGTTGCAGACCTCGATCATGAGCCTGATCAGAAACAGATATACAGTTATACAGCATAGCTAAAGACACTGGGATTCCAGACCTCATACCTTTATTTTAACACACCATTCCAACTCCAATTAAGAAAACTGTCATTGTTTTCACACTCTAAAGCTAGACCCAACAAGTTGTGGCTTTATGTTTCTTTCACATTTTGGCTCTAAAAACATTTGCTCCCAGGCCTTTTTTTCCAATAGCCTTGCTGATAATACACAGATTTTTCTTAGGCTTAACCCAACATAGTTAATCCCACCATACTCACTGCTGTCCTGTTGGTGCACTGGTTGAACGCTAACTTCCTTTACGTAAATGTTTAATAAAATAAAAATAAATATTTTGATTGTTGGTATTAAGGGAGCCATCTCTGCCTACCCTGTGCACTGTTGTTGTTGATGATTAGGATAATGCTCAGGCCATCCTGAACTGCACGAAACCATGACATCATATGCAACCCAAGTCTCACCTGTTTAACATGCTAGACTTTAGGGTTAGGGTTTAGGGTTTGTTTACTTTCTAAAATTTCTAAAAGGGTTTGTTTACTTTCTTAAATTATTTCTAAAATTATTTTTTTCCTTCAGTGAATTGAAAATTATGCAGTCAGAGTTTTAGTAACCACTAAGAAATCTGATCATATTACCCCTAATCCCTTCCCAGTTACTGAACACATCTGTTATAAAACCCTGCTGCTGACTTTCACAGTCTTGCCTGCAGTCACACCTACTTATCTCTCTGCTTTGTTACATCCTCGTGTCCCATAAACGCAAGCAAGGGTCCTATGATTCTGCTCTTAAAACTGCTCCTGGGTTCAGGATTTCTTCCACCCTCTGGAACTCCTTACTTTCTTCAATTTACTCTACTACCTCATCTTCATAGACCAGCTGAAATCTTCACTCAGAACCTTGTGACTGTGCTTTTTCCTATTAAATTGTGTAACATCCTCAGGCATGAAACAGGCGACATATGTCCAGCTTCACATTCTTCTTCTTATTATTATTATTATTATGATTACTTTATTATTAATAATACAGTTTTCTACCTTTAGTTAGTACAGAATGGACACCAGAAACATTTATTTACTTATTCAGCCAGAGAAACATCAGACTGGCTCTTTTTATGAAAGGGTGGGACTTTCTCCATAAACAGACGCCAGTGATTAACATTTATCTTGTCTATGCTTTCACTTGTTTAGCCATCAGCTGTTATTACAACAGTCCTTACTGGACAACCAAGCAAACAAAACCTGTAGAGTCTAAAATTAACATGCAAGCATATACATAGTCATTTAATCATCCATTGCAACAATGAGTTCAGGACATTTATTAGTGTCAAAAACTTAAATAACCAGAGGTGTCGAGTAATGAAGTACAAATACTTTACTGGAGTAATTATTTTTCAGATGACTTTTTACTTCTACTCCTTACATTTACACTCCATTATCAGTACTTTCTACTCCTTACATTTACACTCCATTATCAGTACTTTCTACTCCTTACATTTACACTCCATTATCAGTCCTTTCTACTCCTTACATTTACACTCCATTATCTGTACTTTCTACTCCTTACATTTACACTCCATTATCAGTACTTTCTACTCCTTACATTTACACTCCATTATCAGTACTTTCTACTCCTTACATTTACACTCCATTATCAGTACTTTCTACTCCTTACATTTACACTCCATTATCTGTACTTTCTACTCCTTACATTTACACTCCATTATCAGTACTTTCTACTCCTTACATTTACACTCCATTATCAGTACTTTCTACTCCTTACATTTTAAACATAGCCTCGTTACTCCTATTTCATTTCAGCTTGTTTTCATTCATGTACATTTACATTCCAGTAAAGATTATTGATAACATGACTTTGAAGTTTGACTTTTTACACCATTACAATACTTATAGACAACTAGTCATCATATCTTCTGCTCCATGAAACACATGTTAATGCTCAGTAGTACACAGATATGCTTCTTTAATATATTTACATTTTACTAAATACGTTCATGTTCAATGGGCGTATATGCGGCCGAAACAGGAAGCCTAGCGCATCCCAAATTTATCAACATTAACATTTTAATATAACATTATAGTCATTACGGCTTTTAGAAGAATTATTTTTTGGGAGAGGTGGGCTAGTGCACTATAGTGCTTTTGTCCCTAATTTTTTTTCCCCTTACATTACTTTTACTTTTATACTTTAAGTAGTTTTGAAAGCAGAACCTTCACACTTTTATTTGAGTAAAAAGCTTGAGCTGATACTTCAACTTCTACAGAAGTATTTTTAAAACTATTTATATGTCTACCTGAGTAATGAATGTGAATACTTTTGACACTTTTGTAAATAACGGAGTCCTCCCACCTTCGAGATCCATCATAAAAGGAGGCCTTGCCATTCTTTTAACCAGAAAACCACCTCACTCTGCAGAATACAGCACTGCCCCTATTTGTATACAGCAGATGCAGTGATGAATATATTTTTATTTTGGCTGGTGGGTCCGGTTAAGAGTGAGGTTGTTGACGATTTAGGGCTCTAACAGTTAATAACCAAGTTAAAACTGAGCTTCTCGGTCAACAAAAGTTGTCACCAGACAAATTCTCACCTGTTTGCTGTCATAGTAGCTGATGTTGTAGGTGTCTGGAACAAAGAGAAAACGATTCCGCCACTTTTTGTTTTCCTCCAAGTACTGAAAGATGGAGCCTGAGAAGATAGACTTGTTCTCAAGCGGCACCTAGACACATTGCAAAGACAAAATAAGAACCAAACCCTGAGATACGTGTAGGCCTGGCTCTGAAGAAGAGTCTACGCTCTGGCATCTACTGCTTTGGCTTTTTAGAGGATCATTTTCCCAAATTACACTGTAAGCAGAGATGTTTGCACTGGAAGTACTTTAGGTCAGAGTTGTGTTTACTTAAACATCTACTTCACCACAGATGGTGTGTGTATATGTGTGTGTGTGTGTGTATATGCGAAGAGTCATGAGATGAAAGTCTCCAAAAGGAATGTCCCCCAACAAACACACAAAAATCTGCCCAAACCGAACTAAATGAACTAAATGAACTAATGCAATCTGCACTGCTGCTGCTAAAGACATCAAAGATGACAAAGAGTACAAACAGTTCACGTTAAGAGTGGAGCAGTGCAGTCTTTCTAAAGCACTTAAACAAATGACTTTCAAAGTGGAGGCAAATAAAAAAAAAATCTTTTACTGAATTACTTTACAAAGACTTACTTTAAAAAAAACAAGCAGTCAACAAAAGTGATATTATTGATGGGCTGCGTCCCTAATTTAAGACTTGTTGGTCATTGCCAAGTAATGACACCTGGTTATTGGTCAAACACAGGCACATGTTTAACAGCAGAGCTCTTACCTTGCGGTGCAGTAGCTGAGGTTGAGGCCCACCTCCTCCCTCCACATCATAACGAACCTTATTAAAGAGAGCCACGACATACTGCTGCTCGTACAGCTGCCCGAACTCCCCCATCACCACACCTGTACGTGCTGCAGGACAGAACACACATCAGAAAACACTGGTCAACACAGAACACAGCGAGGACATAAAAATCACACACTGCCCATCAGACACTGGGGGACACTTTAGCTTTTTACATAGATTTTTTTCCTCTTTGCATAAACTTACATACTAAATAGAAAACGACCACTTTTTATTCATGTTACGATGACAGCACTCTTCAGCTTTCAAATCATTGAGGTGTTTAAACCACCTTGGGTTCAAAAACTGGCAAATCATTATTTAGGAATTATTTATTTACTTCTCACAGAGGACAATATTTCAATTAACATGAAGCTCAATAAACCTAACATGCAATACATACAACTCTTTAACAAAACAAACATTTTTAAAGGAGAAGTTCTCCAAGCATCTTTCAAACTCATCCTCCAGACAAACACCCTACACCCTACTGTACCCTACAGTGCACAGGTAGGTGAAGGTATTGTTAGGAGGTCTTGCCCAAGCACTCTTATTGGTATAGTGTAGGGCGGCTGCCCAGGTGGGGACCTGAACCCAGTCAACAACACACTTTACCAGCCATCCAAATCAGGGGCAACATATCACCAGAAAGCTGTCCACCTCCATCGTATAAAGCAAGGAAATGCATATTTTCGCCCCTCCATCATTCGCTCTCCTCCCTCTTTAACAGTCTTGAAGACACGCTGGGAGTTATATTGTTTACTGTGTGTATATATAGCTTACGCCAGAAGCCTTTGACAGACCGAGAAAACTTATTTCTTTACATTCCATTGATAATTTTAGTTAATTCTGGAATATTTTCAACCACAAATCTTACAAATTGCACCTTTAAACTAAATGTTCTTCTCCAACAGCAGTGCCGTATAGTGTAAGTGGACCAAGCAGCATTCAGTGCTTTCACTGTCCTCCCAGTCGATCCTTGTTTTTGTTTAGAAAGCATGATTTTGTACTGCGCTGTAGCCCACATTAATCGTTTTATTTAGCAACAAGGATAAGAAGTGCAGGCTTGTAGTAAACTTTAACTCACGTAAAAGCTGAATAGCTGTGGCACTTTAACCCTCCTGTTACATTATGGGTCAATTTGACCCGTTTTCACTTTGAGTTGTCTGGAATACTAGTTACCCTCTATGACCAAAATGTTTATTAAATAGGTGTTAAAATGGTGTACATACCATATATTCTTATATTTGCTCTGTCTCAATTTCCTGAGAATTTATAATAATATTTTTCTTGTTTCAATTTGTTTTTGTTTTTGAGTGTATTTGTACTCTGCAGGTCGATATGACCCTTAACATTATGAATGCAATTTTCTTTTTATGTATTAGGAACATTAACATAGAGAAAGCAAGCATTCTCAAGAACATGCAGTCCAGCATATAAAATATGAGCAAACATTCAACCACCCTCAGAATGATCTCAGAAGTCCCAAAATGAAAACTGATTCACTGACAGCTTAAATATCCACAGTTCTACTTTAACAAGAATACTGGGACTCTACAAAGTTGACACAATAAGTCAGACAAACGGAAAACAGCACTTTCATACACTGACCCACTGTAACGAGTTGCTTCAGTCTATCAGCACAGAGTGAAAGATTAACAGTAATTTACACTCTCCTCTTTGTGCTTATCAAAAGCAGCAGATTGCAGTGTTTGAGCTTCGCTGCTCTGGGCCTTCACACGCATGACTGTGTGACTGTACCAACCTCAGGGGCCTTTATTAACCTGTTTGTGTTGGTGAAAAGGCCACATTTCAAAAGATTCCTGCTGGAAAGATTCCAAGGCAGTATTTGAGGGGCCTCATCTGTGAAACGGATTTTGAAGGGTGTGGGTTCTGGTGGCCAACTAGCGGTTTTGGGGAGGGGAGGGGAGAGAAAAATTCTTTCCCATTTGTTTAGAAGGCATTTGGTAAGGGACGTGATTAATGTGAGCGAGAGAAAGCGAGAGCATGAGAAAATGCTGTGATAAGCCCAAAAACACAGTTAACTGCAAACAGTCCCACCCACTAGACAAATTAAACCCGCCCTTCAACATACAAATTCACATTCCATTTATTAACTTTGAAGGGCACAGCTACAACACCAACACTGCAAACCCAAAATATGACACTGTGGAGAATGGACATTCTGGTAATTACAAGAAAGTGTAATCCAACTCATTTTGATGTTTGTGCATTTGCTTGTTATTGAAGGGATATCGGTTTAACTGAAAGGAAGGAATGTAGGCTTAAAAAAAAAAAAAAGGATCGTAGTTATAATATTTTTGCTCAGGGCTAACATGTAGGCCTCAGACTAAAAGCTAAACTTGATAAAAAAAAAAGAAAATAAATAAATAAATAAACAAACAAACAAACCACACATTACATACTTTTCATTTTTGTTAATCAGATATTAATCTTAATTAAATGTTTCCAATTTGAGAAATCAGACTAGCTGGCAATACACTGAAACCTACACTACTGCTCAAAAGTTTGGGATCACAGTGAAATGTTCTTGTTTTCAATGGAATAGCCTTCCTTCCTTAGCACAACAATGGACTGACGGCTCTCTAAAGAAAGTTGTTTCTTTCTGGTCATTTTGAGTCGGTCAGCAAGCCATCAACTGCTGATGCTTCAGATACTAAACTAACCTAGAATGTTGTTCTCCCTTTTATGCTCACTTATTAGTAGAATGTTTTTCAGCTGTGCATCACAATTGAGCAAGAGTGTCCTAACAACCAATTAGTCCAATAACATCCTTAACTTGGATTGGCGGCGGTATCAGGAGATTTAGATAGAGGACTGAGAATTGCTGATAATAGCACTATATGCAAAATAAGCCTCTATACAAAAATAGGCTTTAATACAAACATTTTTATTCTTTAAAAATCATCTGATACACTTACATTAATTGTAAAATGGACAATATTGTTTGTGAATTGCATGAAATGAAATTCTAAAGTGATCCTAAACTTTTGAGCGGTAGTGTATATTATAACCACAACAACCCATGCAGAGGATTTCTCTGGTGATGTCCGGACTGGACAAACAAATGAGAAACAAACCCTTTTTTCCTGCAGCCTGAACACAACATTGTTTACGCAGGGTTACAACTGCAATAGCACAACATGGCATACTGTGATACAGTAACTGATCATCTAAACATTCTGTACTTCCAGCACTACAGCATCAAATACTAAATATCAAAAAATACTAAAACCTGACATTGTTCACATGTTAATAAGTATCTGTCAGCATATGCCTCTGGTTTAAGCAACACCGTGTAGGATTTGGAAACCACTCTGCTGGAAATGCGTTACATGCAACATGCTGAAGAGGGTTGAGCTTTGGACCACCACAATCTGACTTCTGCAAGTGCACTGAAAGAATATTCAAAGAGAACTCTGTCAAAACTTGGAGTGTTTTCTGAGTATGTGTGTACATTATTTACTATTGACATCTTGTATAACGCTGACTTTGCATTTGAGAGCTAAAGCTCAGACCATATTTTTGGGCTTCTGTCTGTGACGTTAACATTTAAAAACTTCTGCAGTTTTTTCAGTTTTGACTTAGACAGCACAGAAAAGAGTTTTTATGCTCTAAATCAGCTTTTGAAAGTCCAACACATTGAAAGTCCAATGCAGACAAAAACAGACTAAGCGCACAGCCTGATCTGTGACTAATCACCTGTTGGCCATTTGAACATAGCTCTGCTGCCCCACCCACAGTGAACAGCAGCTAATGGCAGGTCAGCAGGGTCACATTGAGGACTGTGCCCACTGGTCATTATCCTAACTGGTGGTTGTATTAACAATCTGGTAGGAACAGAAAACAAAATAGAGATGCTGGCCAACAGGACTCACGCTAAACTTTCACAATATGAAGAATCATGGATGCAATACGTGCTCAATATTTTCAGAAGCAAAACCAGTTTAGTATGCAGGATCACATCCGAGGCCTTTCAAATACAGACACATAAATCCTAAAGCTTTCCAAACATTAAATATTTCAGATGTTGTCATCAAATTTCAACTCTCATAATGTATAATTTGTGTGGTACACACACTATCCAGTCTGAGATATCTGCCAAGCACTTAGAAAGCAAAGCCACAAGAAAGATGGATCCCACTTTTACAGCCTGTGTGCTCCACACCACACTAATGAAAAGTCTTACTGGCGTAGAGAAACTCACGAGCGATCCGTTATATTTCCTCCAGAAGGCTGCGGTGTATAATTAACTGAACTGCTAAATCCATTTAGGAGTCATCCAGCACTAAAGAGAAGTAGATATGGAGGGAGGGAGTCAGGGTGACTGAAAGTTCACACGGATCATTTCTTCTCCTCAGTTTTGACACAGTGTTGCTTCTTAACAGGCCTGGAGAGGAGCACACCCATAAAACTCCTCTCGTGCTATTGCAGAATCACTAAGTGTACACTTGTGAAAGAGTTATTGGCCTGCCTGTTTGTGAAAGATACATAAAAATATATTTGACCAATACTGTTGATTTACAGTGACAGCAGGCACGAGAAAGAGATGAGCCAACGTTGTATGCTAATTTACGAAAAATGTAAATACTCATAATTGGCCTATTATTAAAACCATAACCGACAATGGCTATTTGTGCTCCACTGGTACTTCTAAACACAAGAAACTATCACACAGAGTCACAAATAAGACAGCACAGTGGATAAAACCATTATCTACACAGGCTTTGATTTCCTATTCAGACAGGATTGCCCTAAGAGTACATTGGTTACATTCACCTACCACTGGATATCACTATGGATAAAAAAAACAAATCTCTATCCATCCATCTATATGTCTACATATATAAATACATAAACATTTACAATAGCAGTCACACCCAGTTAAGTTTTCTCACAAGGAACATAGAATGAGAACGCAAATAGGAGACATCAGATCAAATTTTGATTGGTGGATGGGAGCAAAATTTGCTGGTGCAGCCCCTCTATAACCCAGCCCATACCTCTAATTACATTTACTCTTACAGCATTTAGCAGACACTCTTATCCAGAGCGACTTACATACTCTGAGCTCTTAACCTCCAGAATACAATGACAACACAAACCAGAACAAGCCAACTCACCAAACACTGGACTAGGGGTGGGTGATCTGGTCCTACAATATCACGATATTCCATGGTATTTTTGCGATAACGATACTCTTGGTGATATGACAAAACATTGCAATAAATTGAAAATTACATTTTATTATTGTATAGGATATGATATGGCACACCCTTGTAACAGAAGTCAATGATCCAGAATGTCACGATACTAAATAATGTCTCTAGTGTGTGTGTGTGTGTATATATATATATATATATATATATATATATATATATATATATATATATATATATATATATATATATATATATATATATATATATATAACAGAAAATGAGAAAAGTGTGATTTTTTTTTGCTAAAAACAGTAAAAAGTAGTATCCTGATGTGATAATTAGGGATGAGTGATATGGCACAATATTTCAGGGTATAATATTGTTTACAATATTCAAAAATGTTGGCGATATTATTGTGTACGATATGATATGGCACACCCCTACACTTTTCTTCCACAATATCTCGAACGAACTACATCAACACAATTTCAACCACTCTTTAGACTTACTTCAGGTAAAAATAGCATTAATGTTATGTATTCATGTGAAAAGGTTCTGCACGTTTGAATCATTTCAAAGCAGTGAACATGAAAAAAGATTCTATACAGCACCAAAGAGGCTCCTGCTTTTATTACAAATCATATGTACTTCAATGGTTCTTTAGTAAAGGCAATGAACAATATACACACATTCTACCTCAACCTAAAGATCTGCTGCACCATGCACTGATTTAAACAGGAAATGGCTCTATACAGAACTGAAAAAATAAGATGGTTCTACAGTAATTCTCCAGTTAAGGCAGTGGTTACTTTTAAGTGTGTAGAATCTTTTGTGGTACCATACATAAGCCTTTTAATCAGGAGCCAAGCTACAATTGAATACACTGGGAATCCCACCCATATATGGTTTGAACTCTACTCTTGCTTACAGTCAGTGCAAGTGGGAGAAAACGCATCTGGAAGAGGAAAGCGGTCACCGCTGTGTCACTGTTTGCACACAATCATGTTAAACAAACATCCTGAGTGAGTACTGAGCGCTAATGTCTGACTCCCTTCTCAAATCATGGACGCTGTAAGCTCTGCGCATGCAATCACAAGCTGGGGGAACTACGACCGCAGATATCTGGTTGTTGGATGTTGACAGCTTTGGGATGAAAGTCATCTACATCTACACTGTCATCTACACTGACTAATCTCTGATGACCCCATGACTACAATCTGGCAACAAGTGACTTTCAAATCCTCAATCAAGCCCAACTTGCCAAACTTGCTATTGCTAGTCCAGCCTTGTCCAACAAGTTCTGCCTCACAATGCTAGCCTTCAGGGGACCAGAGACACCACCCTATGTCCACTTGACCTGCAGCAGAGGTCCAGAGAGCTAGAAAGTATTATAGGGCGTTACATCCCTTCTTCAACAGCACATGACTTTTTATTGTAGTCTTCAGGAAACCTCAAACATTGACGTTCAGTATAAGATCTTTAAAGAGCTTCAGATCACAGGAGAAATATTAGAATGATGCATTCAAGGGGCAGTAGACAATGATGTGCCCTCCTAAACGAGCCTATCAGGAAACCTGAGATACAGACCCTGCAATCACCAGGCTCCTCGCATGCTGTCTTCTCTGCAGTCGAATAATTCAATACGAAGATTTTCTTTCTCAATATGGAAGATCTTGCGATCCAAAAAAAAAATCCACCGCCATTACATTCAGGAATGATTCCGACTATATTAGGAAAATCACTGGAACATATTTTTGAGCGTTTGAAAATCCGCTGTGTATGATTTGAATTTTTATTTGCCAAAATATAACACATAAGGTATGAATTTGTGGAATAAGGAGACAGACAGCGCACATTGTAGTCCAGTTTAAAATAAGCTCTTCTAGCCTATTTTATTTTTTTCATTTCACTTTCAACATTTAAAACTAAAAGTTAATAAATAAAACTAATTTAACAGTTCAAAATAAATTTATAGCAATGACCACTACAAAATAACTGACCTCGCTTCAACAGAATAGGCCCTTTTTATTTCTCATTAAACATAAAAACTCATAAATAAAACTAAAGAAAAATATCAAATAAATAAATACACTACCAATCAAAAAATTTAGTATACTACCAGTCAAAGCTTTAAGAACACTGCCAGTCAAAAATTTACATACACTACAAGCCAAACATTTTAGAATAGTTCTAACACGTAGTGTAATTAAACTTTTGACTGGTAGTGATTTAAAACGTTTGACCGGTAGTGTACATTCATGACTGCGTGTGCTATGAAATAATATATTTTCATCTTTGTCAGGATGGACTTAAACTATCGTATTTCCATTTAAAGCATAATAAATAAATATTACACAAATCAATAAACAAATCAAACATTTGCAGTTTAGGATTTGAACTGATCCACTGTGTGTGTGTGTGTGTGTGTGTGTGTGTGTGTGTGTGTGTGTGTGTGTGTGTGTGTGTGCATAGAGAAGGCGCTTGGTGTCCTCTAAGCAGGGCGAGTGGACGTTATCAGGCTGTTGACGGTTCCTGCCAGGTTAACAGAGTTACTGTCTGCTTGAAATGTAGTACATTATAGTCAGTCTGTCTGGAACGACCACCCACGAGTCCTTCTGAGACCTGGTTACAGCTAGCTTACTAACCACTCCATCTCAGGCTTCAGCTTCCCAGTTAATCACCAATGTGGTCACGTGAATTGTTTTGTTATAGCACTGCTAGAATATAAATATATATTGGATTCTGCTTACTCATAAATTCTCATTACAATATGTGGTCTCTGAAACCCTAGCATCCATGTAGTTAGTGTGCCTAAACCAACAAGTGTACTTAAGCATCACTAGCCTGTTCAACCCCCCATACAGCAGCTCTACAGCCCACCACACATTAGATAAACAAACACCAAACGCAAAAGCCTTATCACAGAGCTTTCCACCCCCATTACTCCTTCATCCAGCAACATCAGTGCCAAGCACAACAGCTCCATCACATGCTCTGGCTGTCCACTGCATCAGATGAGCTCCGAGCTGTGTAAGCGTTGGCTGAGAATGAAACCAGGCCAGGGTGTTATTTCACCCAGGGCTCAGTGTTTCAGAGGGGCTTTTGAAAAACACACCTCTCAGTGTTGCTTTAACAGCGCATGATGGAGGGCTTCACTGACAGCGCTAGTCAAACACTCGGTACCACCAGCCCGGTGGATGAGGGAGGGTTTGTTTATAGGGGGTTTCCACCATGCGTAAATGACCCGAGATCAGTTCTGCAGTTCATCTAATACTGACTCATATTTGTCTTCCATGCCAGCACCTGGTCCTAGATCACAGAGAGGAGAGAGGGAAGAGAGAGAGAGAGAGAGACAGAGAGAGAGAGAGAGAGAGCGTGCGAAAGTGTGAAAGAGCAAGTGAGTTGCATGCGCTGCCGGGAGAACAAAAGCTGGAAGTGCGAGTGGGTTAAAGAGCCTAATTCCTGAAAATGGTGCGGGAGAAAGGAGTACAGAGTTCCTCTACATCTTAATCCTCTTTCACAACTGCTTACAACTTTCTCGCACGCC
Source organism: Megaleporinus macrocephalus (assembly GCA_021613375.1). Lineage (NCBI taxonomy): Eukaryota > Metazoa > Chordata > Actinopteri > Characiformes > Anostomidae > Megaleporinus > Megaleporinus macrocephalus. Next base: position 17,967,040 of record CM038725.1, on the reverse strand, counting down.
CCTCCAGCCTGGTAGAACACAATAAAGTCACAAGAACCCCCAGAAATCCAGGTCATCATTTAAAGAAGGGTGCTGATCATTTGAAGAAGGGTGCTGCAGGCTAAGAGCAGAATGAGGGAATACGTTATAAAGTTACAGGTCAGTATTAAGTTATTGAGGAATAATGAACACAAAAAAAAGAAAATAAAACCTGAATATGGTTCATGAACAGAGCCTCAGGACTGGGAGAGACCACAAGATTCTCTGTGTGTGTGTGTGTGTGTGTGTGTGTGTGAGACACGCTGAGTCACACACTGACTGAGTTTCATGTGATACTTATGAGACTTTGTGACGCTCTGCGCTCTTCTCTAACTTTGTTAAGAGTTGCGAGAGACAATCATGACAGAAGTAGCTGCTGTTAGAAAGGCAAGGCTATCTCAGAATGAAGACCGGCACCAACGCAAGTGTTGTGCTTCATTATCATGATTAGACACACTAGAGTGAATGTCCACTCCCACCCATAGGTGGAGTCAGATTCCCAGTAAAAGAGTCTTTAAGCTTCAATAGCAGCTTATTTATCATCAGTTTAAAGACTTGTACAGGCAGTACTTGTGATATTCTGTGCTGGGCTCTGGGCACCGGCTTGCAACACAACCTCTCTACACCAGCACCCTGAAGGATGGCACGTGCCCCTGACAGAGGACTGGGGCCACATATGACTGAGCAGTGCAAGTCCTGCAGCACGTCCCGAAACCTCTGTTGTAAAGTGACCGTTGTGGGGGCTCAGACTTTGTGGGGGTGCTGGGGCGGCTCAACAGTGAAAGTTGGGCTTGTAACATTCTGTTACCGCCCCATTCGCCCACGAATGAGGTGAAGGTATGGCTACATAGAGTGCTGGGCCTCGCCTGCTACTGTGTTCAATAAAAGAGCATTCACCTAAAACACTACTTCTTCAATGGCAATTTCACACTATCACACCAGGCAACATAAGATCATGTCTATCACAGTGGAGCTGATGCATATTGATAGTGATATACCAAATAGTGACACTAAAATAAAAATTAATCCTAAAAAAGATGTGTGTGAATGTAAAGAACATCTTAATGATAAAAAAAAAAAATCAAAAAATATTAACATAAACATTATATGTTGGTTCCTTAAACTTCTTTAAGCATCATCCCGCATCACATGCTTTTGTAAACAAAGCCCCCCATTGGCGCCACAAAAAGAACCCACCTGTACTTGCACAACAAGCAACAGACTCTTGTTGCTAATACAACCACTCCAGTCCCAGCACATCTCCTGTAAACTTTACACAAACGCTATGAAAACAGAAAATTCAAACAGCCTGAGAGTGAATCACCTATTTGAGAACTCTGCATACACACCCACACATTGCTGCCACACCCACTCCACACCCTGTACTCTCCTAGTGCTGAACATAATTCCCTTTCAGAGATTTTCTACCTGAATGTAATGCAAATGAAGACACTGTGAACTGTGGTTTCTGTGGACGAACCCAGCGCCGCTCTCAAGAACAGAGGAAGGGCCAGTAAGAACCACATGCCGGTTCTGTTAGATTCATTTACAGCCCTGAGCTCCTGAGAGAGATCTGCTCTCTCTCTGCAAGCAGGAAGCTCCAAATTATGTTTCAGGCTTTCACTAAAGCATCTTCATGTTCGCCCAGACACAGTGTTCTCAATAACCTGGCTGGTCTAAAATCTCACGAGAGCAGTGTTCAGGAGCGCACCGACAAACAAGACGCATTACTAGCCTAGACGCAGTGGACTAGTGTTCTGATTCTAGACATACACACATGCTTTAAGGCTTTTAGACAATAAAAAAATAAATAAACTGGTAAACTTCCTGCAATTTATTAAGGAGATTTCTGAATAATGTTAATACACAGACCAGCCATAGCAGTAAACATGGTCACCTCCATATAACATATAGCAGCACTTCCAGACATCTGGTCCTTCTGCTTCTCTGCATATTTTGTTAGTTCCCTTTAACCCTGCTGTTCTTAAGTGGTCAAGACCCTCACAGGACCACCACAAAGCAGGTACCATTAGTAAGGTGCATCATTCTCAGTACTGCAGTGACACTGATGTGGTGGGATACGTTAGTGTGTGGTGTGCTAGTGTATGTAGCTCCGACAAAAAAACATCAAACTCTTATAAATATATCATCGATGTCCAATGAGAAACAAGTACCTTTAAAATTGCAACTTTACAGGAGAGAACAAAAATATACTTTACTTTCAATGCAAGTCAATGGAACCAGAATTTTTGGAGCACTGCTATTGGTCCATTCATCATAGAATGTTCACACAGAGTAAACAGCCACTGGCGGGTTCGACAAAAATGGGGATGCATGTTTTTCATTGGACAGCGACAATAAATAAATGTGTCAGTCAGCCTGTTTGATGTGAACAGATTAAAGCAGGGGAGTTCAAAATATCCAACTTGAAACCATCCATCCATCCATCACCTGCTGCTTAATCCCGCTAGTCGGGGTCACAGGGGGCCGGAGCCAATTCCAGTGTCATCAGGGTACACCATGTACAGTTCACCAGTCCATCGCATGGATGACAATCACACCTATGGGCAATTTAGAGTGACTAATCAACCTAACAGGCATGTGTTTGGACTGTGGGAGGAAACCCACTCAAGCATGGGGAGAACATGCAAACTACACACAGGACGGCCCGGACCGGGAATCCAACCCAGATCATCTTGCTGTGAGGCGACAGTGCGAACCAGTGCACCACCATGCCGCCTACTTGAAACCATATTATATTATAAACTTATGCTGTAAGTGTATGTCTGAGTTTAATCCATTAGTCATGACTGCTCTTAATCTATCCATTTCTAGGGAGGCTGACGCAAGTTCTGCACACTCGACACAACCTGATCAAAGAGGAAGATCGGCATGATCACAGCTTACATGGCTTTCTGAAAATCTCCAGCTAAACCGCGTCAGACGGCACAATGAATCTACTGAACCTGAACTGATTGGAAGGACAATTCAATTACAGCTTGTTTCAAAGCACATCAAAAGAGGCCACAGGACTCAAATGTTCAAACCTTCAGTGGAAAGAAACAAACGTTCCAACATAAAAATATGACTTTACCCAGAATGCTCCAAACCCACACGCTGCTGCTGAGCAGTGCGCAGAGTTGTGGGTATTATAAAACAGGCCTTTATATGGAAACGAGGTAGAAGCCATCAGTGATTATCCTGCGCTTTCATGAGCTGTCTTGTTCTGCCAGGTGACGCAGGTCTTATTTTCCTCTACAAGCTCGTTAGTTAAGTTGCTGAGCTCTTCACATGGGCTAATTGTCCTGAGAGCCTCACCAGTGCTGAGTCCACCAGTAAGGAAAATGTTTGACCTCATCACCTTCCATACACACTGGTTTAACCATACAGCTAATTAGTGTACGACACACTATATCAGCAGGCTGATTTCCATTGCTCCTGCAGTGGATCCTCTTTTCTAGCTCTACAGAGCGAGGCCAGTTCTTCCCACTATTCTTTTGGCATTCCAGTTGGATGACTTCTTCAGACTGGCTAAAGAATCAGTCTAGGTATTTGACTAGGCTTCAGTCATTTCTGTGGCTGACTAAGAATTTGCTCACTGGTGTGTGTGTGTGGGGGGGGGGCTCTCATGTGAACACATACTCTGCTACAAAAGGAGAGAGTGATTTTGGTGGAGGGGTTGATCATGCTACAACAGAGCGTTTTACTACTCCACAAAGGGGACAGTTGAAGGATGACAGTTGCCTCTAGAAGCTACACAACCCCCCACTCACATCCTGCTTATCTCCCTCTTTTTTCACAGAGGAACCCTAAAAATGTGCCCGGGGGAACCGACATGAAACTGCAGCATTTCCTGTCAGAAACCCAGCCCACTCCTGACCCTCACCACTTAAAGCAATGTATGGAGTAAACCTGACTGCCAGGGTCTCTAAATTAGATTAGACTATGGTTGCAGTAATGAGAGCTTTGTTGAAGCTGAATTCTCCCAATGTTCTGCCTAATTAAGCAGTAAGGATGTAAATTAAGTCATTGAGAGCAGGTTGATGTTAAACATTCTGTTGTAGAGAAACCCGCTGAGTCAGAAACTTTCACACTGGGGATGATGGGAACCAGACGTCTGAAGAGTTTAATGTTACCCAATGCCAATATATTAATACCCATTTATTTGAATTCACTTAAGGCAGAGCGGTTCATGAGGGGCATTTGCAAGGCAAAAGAACCTCCAGAGAAAACCAGCTTTTTCCAATTTGCCACTATTTTCACAAAGTAGGTTGCCTGCTGGGTCTGGATGGTAAATTTTATGGATATATTTAGTAGGCATGGTTCTCATCACCTCTACTGTTAAAAAAAAGAAAAAAAAAACACAACACTGACCACATAGGTGGCATTTCACATCAAACCACTCTGGATGAAGTTGCTAACATCTCAGCAATTAATTATGCAGAATTTCTGAAATTCCCCTTCAAGCTGTTTAAGTGACTACACAGGAAGTTGTGAGGTCAAGCAGAAAGCCTCTGTTCTCTCTTTTCTTAGGACAATGACCTCACCATGCAAGCTAATATAAAATGAGAATGAGTGTATATATAAGCAGGATGCTTAGTTTAGGATGCTGGCTTTTCAAACAAAGCCTAAACACTGCATATGGTGTGGACCTCAAAGTTCTTTACAAAGGACACTTCCTACCAGGGCTTTGGGAAGTGTCTACCACATTGTTAGAACTTAGACCACAGGCTGCATTTCACTTCGGAACCCATTTTACTGCATTCTAGATGTAAAAAGGACAAGAACTGGCTTCCGAAGCTTCATCCCAGCAATTCTCACACTGCTTTTTCCACCATACAGTCAGTTGTGCCCAACACAACAGCCTGGAGAGCAAGCCCTTAAGGGTAATTCCACTCATTTCTCAAAATTTACATCTAATTGAACTGTTGTTAAGAGGAAAGTCTTTTAGAGCAGTCTGATGTGAAATGGCTCAAGACTTACAGACTATTTTAGACCGAAAGCTTCTCAAAAGTATCATAAGACAACATCTTAGACATCAAGCTGCATATTTTTAAACAATTTCAGGAGGGAGCTTTTAAAGGCATTAAAATCTTCAGACGTCTGGTTCCTATCACCACCACTGTAAACAATCCTGACTCTCCAGAACGGACCATTTCACATCAAACCACTGTAATTCACTATGTTTATCTCTTATTGGGTGACTCACGCCCACGTTTTGAAAGGCTGGAGATGGTGTAAATATGTATGACCTCTTATAACATGCATGTTAAGTTTATCTGAGTTATAGAAGCAGGACGTGCTACCCAGAGACCGGCCTCACTTTCAGAGAGTGACCTAAGCATTCCTGAGATTCCATATGTAGCACATATCTGTTAAAAGGTCTGTTAAAAGCTTAACAGACATGTGCACCACTCACTCCCAAGCAGCGCTTACGTCCTTTACTTCTCTCCCACATAGATCTCCATCACAGTGTTCTGGGTTGAAGTTGAGAGAGTAAAGGACGGCTGCAGTCGGCAGCGCTGGACTACATCCTCTCACCAGGAAACCATTCACAGTAATCAGTTTTTGTGGGAACCGCATGGATCAAGCATCTCTGATTAATCGTTTCTGTACTAAAATTTGAAAGAGGGCAAATTTCTAATTGTAAAATGTCTTGGCAAGTGTTGAGCGGGTAAACTTAATCTGATAACGCAGAGCTTGTGTACTGTCTGTTCAAAAGCACAATACATTCTGAATTCAAGCCTAAAGCACGAGAGAGAAAAATCAAAAGTTGTACTGATGTTCTTGGACTAAACAGGCCCGCTGTCACATGCATTAAACATATTTAAGGGCTAATATGATGCAAAACTGTACTTCCATTTATAAAAACAGCATGTAGTATGTAAACATTGCTAATGTCCAATCCCAGTCTATGCAGACAACATACAGAGACTAAACCGAAAAAGCAGCCTATTTTGAATTAACATTTTTAAATACATTCAGCCTACAGTAGTTTTGCCCCGCCCCTTTACACTGAAACTTTTTTTGTGTGTGTGGGGGTGGGGGGGCTGTTTTGATTGAGAGACACTACAGAGCACCCAATTACAACAGAGCCCATTCACATATCTTAAAGGCTTAAAGGTAGAGTATCGAAACCAGCTTGTTAAATCCTAAGGGATAAAGAAAGGTTGGGAAATTGACATGATATTAAGACATGATATTAAGATTATCTGGTAAATAAAACTACATAAAACAATATAAACTGCAAGGAAGAAAGAAAAACCAACAAAAACACAAAGATTTAGCCTTAAATTGCCCCGAGCCAGGAAACCCATAATGATACGTTTTACACATTAAGCTTAACTTTGTGACTACAGCAAATAGTAATTCTTTCAAATTGATCCTTCAAGACTTAAAGGGAAAAAACATTTCTGCATAACTAAGTGGTTGAGATGTAAACAAAACTGCTAGTGATAGGTTTCTTTACAGGGGTGGTCATATAGGAACCAGCAGTTGAGACATCGAGAATGAACATGTAGCCATTTTTTCGACTATCCAAAACCAGTGAACCAACACTGGTCTTCTGAGTGTTTGTACATTGGCTTATCATTGGGTGCTCTGTAGTGTGCCTCAGTCAATGCGCAGCCCATTACGAGCTAAAAGACTTGGTGCTATAATGTCAGTGTGAACACACAGGGAGAAACTGCTGTAGGCTGAATAGGTGCATGTATAAAGCTGATGATGACAAAATAGTACAATAAATAAATAAATAAATAAATAAATAAACCATGTTGCCTTACAACACCCTGCATGCATCACTCTGTCATTAACGTCATCAACCAGCATATTCATAACCATTTCATAATATCATTTTCTGTATAGGAGCTTTAAAGAGGCAGTAAACTCTGTGGACGTTTGGTTCCCATCACCAACCTTGTAAACCATTCTAAATTGAATGGTGTCTTGCAAATCAAATCACTCTGAACAACCATCTTGAATATTTGCTTATGTAGAAATGTATGTGGAATTATCCTTCAGGACGTTTTATGCAAGGGGGAAAAAAAACTATTCAAAGGGCAACTCCACCGAAGATTTCTCCATGACAGCACCCAAAGAAAACTTACAGCACTATTTCACCATCATCAACATTACATACAATATAAAAACACAAGCATGTTCACTGGTGGGTCTGAACAGTAAATAAAATGTCTATATTTGTATTGTAGGAACCAGGGGTCACCATGTCTATCACCACCACTGTAAAGAAATCAGAGCCTGTAAGTTTCTCTACAATTAACCCTCTCACATCAAACTATGCTGAATAACTTTGCTAGCGCTTAAAGGACTTAGTCATGAATTTTGAAAAGATTGGTGGAATCCCCCTTTAAATAGCAGCAACATCACTGGCATGTAAAAAAAAAAGTAATCAGATGCCAGGTCCTGGTCCTCTGATTCCCGTACGCTGCCTCCAAGAGACTGGAGACTTGTGGCTTAAACCTATGCACTTTTAAACTGGGTTAACTTTCAGTCACCGGGGTTTTGAAGACCACCGGTGTTGCCTGCACTGCTGAAATGCTATGAAAGCAACAGGAAACAGCCCGCCACGTCGCCTTGTGAAGGACACAGAGAGAAAGAGGGAGCAAGATATGGGCTTGACCACTCCAGGCTTCTTATTCTCCAGCTTGTTGTTGGAGTTTTCCCGTTCCACCTTAAAGGCGCAGCAGTCGCCTATCCTGGCCGGCGCCACAATGTAACTGCTGCGCCATTTAAGGTGGAACGGGAAACTTCGAACAAGAAACTGGAGAACGGGAAAGCTGCCTTCTAAAAAACCTTTCTAGACCCCCAAAAACGCCTTGATAGCCAAATATTAGTCCACTTTGAACACCGATCCCAGCGTGTGGGTTTGTCTCCTCGTTCTCAGCAACTGAAACCACTGAAATCTCGAGTTTCTTCTAAAGGACACATCCACCCTATCTCCTCACAAACGCTTCCTCAGATAACACTTACTCATGATAATCTCCCGCTTGCCCTCATCGAGATGGCTTGAGATCAAATCCCCCATCGCGCTGAAGTCGTTGTGTTTCTGGGGTGAACTTCACGCTCAGCGCTCGCTGCTTTTCCCCTCTCAGCTCTCCGACAACAAACGCGACAGGCTGTAAGCGCCTCCTCCCAGCAGGAGCACTCCAAGAACCGCGAGGAAGAAAAAGACTCGGAGCCTGGTTGCTCATAAAAAGCTCGTGAGGTTCATAATGAAGTCTCCCAAAAACTTTCAGCCCCAAAGTGCGACACACCCTCTCCTGCGCCTCTGATTGATGGGTTTTTATGGAGCCCTGCCTATCTCCGGGCCAATGGGCCCTGTCCAAGGTGTGGTCTAGCTGGGTGCGAGCGAGGTGAGCTCACCCATGAAGCACAGGTGAGGCTTTATTCCAGAAAGAGAGATAACACTGTTCAGTTGGCAACGTGATAGAAGATTAATTTGAATGAAGTCATGGTTGAGACGATCAGTTAAACATAAGTGTCAACCACGTGCTTGAATGTAGATTGTGAAAAACGTGATTTTTAAATTTTTGTAAAATACCAAATTCCTCTGGCATGCTTTGACAGTATCCACACCTGGCGAGGTTTGCCAAGGGACGTTATTTTTGGATGAGATTCATTAGAGGATCAACTATGGAGGTTATAAATTCTCATTCATTTGGCGCCCTCTTGTGGCTGTAATATGTATGGAACACCTCCTGGTAGCTACGCACCTTGCCTATATCAGCTCCACTTACCATGAAGATAATCTTTGTAGTTATACAATCTCAGACTGTAGCCCAACTACGTCTCTGTATACTGTTTCCAGCTCCTTTCAGTCTGTTCTTTATTGTTTAGGACCACCACAGAGCAGGGTGGCATAGCATTTTGAGCACTGCTAGAATTTTTTAACACTGTGTCCCCTTAACATCCACTGTTAGACACTCATACCTTCCTTGTTGGTCCACCTTGTATATGTAAAGAAACGCTAGCTCAACTGTTGCTGCACAGTTTGTGTAGGTCATCCTCTGGTCCTGCATTACAGGTCACAGGATGCTGTCAGCTGGATAGTTTGGGTTGGTGCATCATTCTCAGCCCAGCAGTGACACTGAGGTGTTTATAAACTCCAGCAGCACTGCTGTGTTCGATCCACTCACACCAGCACGACACACACTAACACACCACCACCACACATTAGGGTCACTGCAGTGCAGAGAATAATCCACCACCCAAATCATACTACTCTGCAGTGGTCCTGTGGTGGTCCTGACCACTGTAGAACGGAATAAAAGAAGGATAACAAAGGATGTAGACGCAAGGACCACAGTCTGTAACTCTAGAACCACAAACACTTTATGGTACAACTACCTCTATATGGTACAACTGCCTCTATATGGTACAACTACCTCTATATGATACAACTGCCTCTATATGGTACAACAGCCACTATATGGTACAACAGCGCCCATATGGTACAACTTCCTCTATATGGTACAACTGCCACTATATGGTACAACTGCCCCAGTATGGTACAACTGGCACTATACGGTACAACAGCCACTATATGGTACAACTGCCCCTATATGGTACAACTGGCAGTATACAGTACAACAGCCACTATACGGTACAATAGCCACTATAAGGTACAACAGCTACTATATGGTACAACTGCCCCTATATGGTACAACAGCCACTATACGGTACAACTGCCCCTATATGGTACAACAGCCACTATACGGTACAACAGCCACTATACGGTACAACAGCCACTATATGGTACAACTGCCTCTATATGGTACAACAGCCACTATATGGTACAACTGGCACTATACGGTACAACTGGCACTATACGGTACAACAGCCACTATACGGTACAACAGCCACTATATGGTACAACTGCCTCTATATGGTACAACAGCCACTATATGGTACAACTGGCACTATACGGTACAACAGCCACTATATGGTACAACAGCCACTATACGGTACAACAGCCACTATATGGTACAACAGCCACTATATGGTACAACTGCCTCTATATGGTACAACTGCCACTATATGGTACAACAGCCCCTATATGGTACAACTGCCACTATACGGTACAACAGCCACTATACGGTACAACAGCCACTATACGGTACAACAGCCACTATACGGTACAACTGCCTCTATATGGTACAACAGCCACTATATGGTACAACTGCCTCTATATGGTACAACAGCCACTATACGGTACAACAGCCACTATACGGTACAACAGCCACTATACGGTACAACAGCCACTATACGGTACAACAGCCACTATATGGTACAACAGCCACTATATGGTACAACTGCCTCTATATGGTACAACTGGCACTATACGGTACAACAGCCACTATATGGTACAACAGCCACTATACGGTACAACAGCCACTATACGGTACAACAGCCACTATATGGTACAACAGCCACTATATGGTACAACTGCCTCTATATGGTACAAGTGCCACTATATGGTACAACAGCCCCTATATGGTACAACTGCCACTATACGGTACAACAGCCACTATATTGTACAACTGCCCCTATATGGTACAACAGCCACTATATGGTACAACAGCCACTATACGGTTCAACAGCCACTATACGGTACAACAGCCACTATATGGTACAACTGCCTCTATATGGTACAACAGCCACTATATGGTACAACAGCGTCTATATGGTACAACTGCCACTATATGGTACAACTGCCCCTATATGGTACAACTGCCCCTATATGGTACAACTGGCACTATACAACTGCCACTATATGGTACAACAGCCCCTATATGGTACAACAGCCACTATACGGTACAACAGCCACTATATGGTACAAGTGCCTCAATATGGTACAACAGCCACTATATGGTACAACAGCGCCCATATGGTACAACTTCCTCTATAAGGTACAACTCCCACTATATGGTACAAAAGTGCCTATATGGTACAACTGCCACTATATGGTACAGCTGCCCCAATATGGTACAACTGGCACTATACGGTACAACAGCCACTATACGGTACAATAGCCACTATAAGGTACAACAGCTACTATACGGTACAACAGCCACTATATGGTACAACTGCCCCTATATGGTACAACTGCCACTATATGGTACAACAGCCACTATACGGTTCAACAGCCACTATACGGTACAACAGCCACTATACGGTACAACAGCCACTATATGGTACAACTGCCTCTATATGGTACAACTGCCCCTATATGGTACAACTGCCCCTATATGGTACAACTGCCACTATATGGTACAACAGCCACTATACGGTTCAACAGCCACTATACGGTACAACAGCCACTATATGGTACAACTGCCTCTATATGGTACAACTGCCCCTATATGGTACAACTGGCACTATACAACTGCCACTATATGGTACAACAGCCCCTATATGGTACAGCTGGCACTATATGGTACAACAGCCACTATACGGTACAACAGCCACTATACGGTACAACTGCCACTATATGGTACAAGTGCCTCAATATGGTACAACAGCCACTATATGGTACAACAGCGCCCATATGGTACAACTTCCTCTATAAGGTACAACAGCCACTATATGGTACAACAGCGCCTATATGGTACAACTGCCACTATATGGTACAACTGCCCCAATATGGTACAACTGGCACTATACGGTACAACAGCCACTATACGGTACAATAGCCACTATAAGGTACAACAGCTACTATACGGTACAACAGCCCCTATATGGTACAACAGCCACTATACGATACAACAGCCACTATACGGTACAACAGCCACTATATGGTACAACTGCCTCTATATGTTACAACAGCCACTATATGGTACAACAGCGCCTATATGGTACAACTGGCACTGTACGGTACAACAGCCACTATATGGTACAACAGCGCCTATATGGTACAACTGCCACTATATGGTACAACTGCCCCTATATGGTACAACTGGCACTATACAACTGCCTCTATATGGTACAACAGCCCCTATATGGTACAACTGCTAATATATGGTACAACAGCCCCTATATGGTACAACAGCCACTATACGGTACAACTGCCACTATACGGTACAACAGCCACTATATGGTACAACAGCCACTATATGGTACAACTGCCTCTATATGGTACAACTGCCACTATATGGTACAACAGCCCCTATATGGTACAGCTGCCACTATACGGTACAACAGCCACTATATTGTACAACTGCCCCTATATGGTACAACTGCCACTATATGGTACAACAGCCACTATACGGTTCAACAGCCACTATACGGTACAACAGCCACTATATGGTACAACTGCCTCTATATGGTACAACAGCCACTATATGGTACAACAGCGTCTATATGGTACAACTGCCACTATATGGTACAACTGCCCCTATATGGTACAACTGCCCCTATATGGTACAACTGGCACTATGCAACTGCCACTATATGGTACAACAGCCCCTATATGGTACAACAGCCACTATACGGTACAACAGCCACTATACGGTACATCAGCCACTATATGGTACAAGTGCCTCAATATGGTACAACAGCCACTATATGGTACAACTGCCCCTATATGGTACAACTGCCCCTATATGGTACAACTGGCACTATACAACTGCCACTATATGGTACAACAGCCCCTATATGGTACAACAGCCACTATACGGTACAACAGCCACTATATGGTACAACTGCCCCTATATGGTACAACTGCCCCTATATGGTACAACTGCCCCTATATGGTACAACAGCCACTATACGGTTCAACAGCCACTATACGGTACAACAGCCACTATATGGTACAACTGCCTCTATATGGTACAACTGCCCCTATATGGTACAACTGGCACTATACAACTGCCACTATATGGTACAACAGCCCCTATATGGTACAGCTGGCACTATATGGTACAACAGCCACTATACGGTACAACAGCCACTATACGGTACAACAGCCACTATATGGTACAAGTGCCTCAATATGGTACAACAGCCACTATATGGTACAACAGCGCCCATATGGTACAACTTCCTCTATAAGGTACAACTGCCACTATATGGTACAAAAGCGCCTATATGGTACAACTGCCACTATATGGTACAACTGCCCCAATATGGTACAACTGGCACTATACGGTACAACAGCCACTATACGGTACAATAGCCACTATAAGGTACAACAGCTACTATACGGTACAACAGCCCCTATATGGTACAACAGCCACTATACGATACATGAGCCACTATAAGGTACAACAGCCACTATATGGTACAACTGCCTCTATACGGTACAACAGCCACTATACGGTACAACAGCCACTAGACGGTACAGCTGCCACTATACGGTACATCAGCAACTATACGGTACAACAGCCACTATACGGTACAACTGCCACTATACGGTACAACAGCCACTAGACGGTACAGCTGCCACTATACGGTACATCAGCAACTATACGGTACAACAGCCACTATATGGTACATTTGCTCCTATGGTAAGAAATGTTGATAAATTGGATATATATTCTTTACTCCATAAACCCTGAGGGTGTACATTAGTTGAATTCTATATATTTAAAGCATTGAGATGTAAACAAAGTCATTCAGCTTAATAAAACTGTTCCTGTAAGAAGCTATTGATACTAATCTCTAGCAAATACTACACAAACACTGAACGTGCTCTGGAAGTGTGTCCAGTTAGAAAACTATGCCATGCCGCCTACATCAGCAGGAGATTTGTGGAGGCGGAAGATTTGGGATTAGGGACAGTCCAGTATTACTACAAACCCCGCCCCCTGTATTAGGATTGGCCACTAGTTCATCCCCATGAAGGGGCTCCTCCCCTTTGCTGAGAGGGCGGTGCCATACCTTCAGTTCAGTTCAGTTCCATTCAGATAGCACTTTTCACAACAGGCACAGGAACAAACCCTGAGGAATACCAGGACTCCAGAATACCAGAAAGATCAACTCTCTAAGAGCATTATGATTTTTTTTTCTTGGGTAATAGTACATTTAAAATGCTGTGCTGATTTACTTAAAGAGGAACTCTACAGTTGTTTTTACATAATTCATTTCTTCACAGTGGTGGTGAGGGGAACCAGACGTCATAAGATTTTAATGCCTCTAAAAACTCCCTCATAGGAACTTATTACAGCTGGCTGATGCCTGAAACATTGTTTTACATCTTGTTAATCTATTTATTTTAATCCATTCACACCGGCAGGTATACAGGGTTGTAAGGCCAAATAGTAATGCCACCAACCCCCAACTTATAAGTGTAGGTTCACTGGTGGATTTTAAAAACACTGTATTTGTGTTGTAGACATGTTGCTTATCACTACCAGTGTAATGAAATGTACGTCTTTATCTTCAATTTGTAATTTCACATCAAACTCTGAATGACTTTGTTTACATCTCAAAGATGGAATCATTGGAAATATTGATGGAATTCCCAGATTATATATTGGTGATATATTAAGCTTTGTAAAAAACTATATATCATCACAAAAACAGACAAAGAATTTAGTAAATTGTGCATTTGGGCATGATGTTAACATATTTTACCCTACAACAGTTCAGCTCCACTACTTCACATTAAACATATACAGCTCAGCCAATCAGAACATAACTCATTTACATATAGTCTTAAAAAGACAAGGCACTGTAACACAAACAGACTGTTTAGTTCTAAAAGCAGAAGAAAGATTAGGAAAATGATCATGTAATGACCAATGAAGGTATATAAAACTCCACCGGTTCATAGTGGTGGTGATGAGAACCAGACGTCCATCTTTAAAAGTTATTAAATAGTTATTAAAATAGTTTGCTGTCTGACACGCTGTTTTAATGGTAGTTGTTTGACAAAGTTTTGTTCTGGAATGTAATCAATGCATTTTAATTCAGGAGTACATCAAGGCAAAATAGACCCCCAAACATTTTTTCAGCTTTTTCTTTATTTTATCATCATTGACCCTACAACCCAGAAAACACATGTAGGTCCACTGTTCATAGTGGAGAATAAATATAATGTCTATGTTTGCACTGTAGACATTGGGACCCCTGGTACCCAACATCAGCACTGTGAGACAATCTGGAAGTTTCTTTGCAATAAACTAATCCAAACTATCCAGACCGCTCTGAACTATTGAAACACTTTAAACGTTGGGTGTATTTATCCTTTACGTGTATCTCGGTGGATGGTAAGGTTTCAGCCAGACATGCTGACAGAAAGTAAGACTGAAAGTTTAGTTGAGCAGTTTCTTCTTGGTTTGACTCTCAGCTGTTTGAGTTCGTTCACTGGACCGTTCCGGAGAGGGGGCGGGGCTTGCCGGAGCACGGGTGGGGAAACGGAGGCGCTGTAGCGGAGAGAAAAAGAGAGGGAGCTGAAGAGGGAGAGAGAGTGATCAGAGGAGCCGTCGGATCTCGCAGCATCATGGCACCTCTAGGGCTGAAGGCGATTGTTGGAGAAAGTAAGAGAACAGCGCGTGCGGTGTGAGATCATGTAGAGATCATGTCCACTGGATGGGTCAGTTTTAGACTTTAGTGACAGATTTGTTGAGCTCTGTTCTGTTTGAGCAGCTCTGGTGGACTTTTTTTCAGCACAGGTTTGAAAGTGGTATGGGTGGGTGTGGGTCTGACTGTGTGGGTCTGCAGGGTGTGTCTGAGTGAGCGAAAAGTAACTGTGTTTTGTGTAAATGACCACAAAGTAAGCTGTCACTGTTTTTTTTAACTAATATGCTCTAATATCTAGCTTCTTGTTGGCTCTCCGCTCTTGTAATGTAGTGCGCAGCGATATACACTGTTTAGTTTAGCTTTACTTTTTTTTCAAATAACCTCGTTTACTAAGTATTTTCTTTTATTTAAGCGAATTAAAGCGGTGCTTGTGGAGGACAAAGGCGCACGCGCGGGCTCGTGCGAGGCTCGCGCTAATCTGTGTATTCCCCCCGGATTAAGGGGATGACATGCAGGCCTGGTCCTGTCACGGCTATATGTGGAGGCAACATGGCTAGTAAACTGTTATCAGTCCAGACAAGGACATCACGCTGCTCCTAGTGGTTATATACTTTAAAAAAGGGGGATTCCACCGGATTTAAAAATTTCTTAATAATCAAACCACTCTGAATGATGCTTTGACGATTATATAATACAAAACAAGCCATTCAGAGTGGTCTGACATAAAATGATAAAGTTTTGATAACTCTATCATCATTTTCTTTTACAGTGGTGGTGATTGGAACCAGACCTCCAAAGTATGCAATGCCTCTAAAAAAGCCTTCACAGAAATCTGTTATATGAAATGTTTATGAATGCACTACCCAGACATTATTTTGTGATAAGCTAATATATTGGGCTAATATATATATATATATATATATATATATATATATATATATATATATATATATATATATATAAATATATATATTTGAAATAATGATTCTATCTCTGGAATATTGCGAAGGGTGTCCTTGTACACAGCAGTTTAATCGGTTTTCATGCAATTATCATTAAATAATTTTTTTCCTATATGAATATATGGGGTAAACCAGTTTCTGCACCTAGCAGTCTGATTGGGACACCCTTCCCAATCAGACTGAATATTCCAGAGATAGAATCATTATTTATAAATAAATAAATAAATAAATAAATAAATAAATAAATACATACATATATTTAAACCTATTTCTGCCAGAGAGGATTTTCAGATTTACTTATTAATATTACATATGTACATTTAAATTTGCATATTAAAACATGTGTAGGTGCATGTGTCATTAGGGATAGTAACTGTATCCCAAAATTGTGAACCCTGGTTCCCATTAACACCAATGTAGAGAAATCCAAGCCTGTATGGTTCTCAACAGTAAACCATTTCACATCAAACCACATTGAAAGACTTGGTTTGTATCTCAACGTCTGAATGATTAGTAAAAAAATCTGTGTATTTCTCCTTTAAATATGAATCAATTGAAACCACACGAAAGAAAGATGACTTAGGGAGTCTGTTGCGCTGAGCTATAGAAACATCCTTCGGCACCTTTTTTTTTAAGAGTGTAAGGCACTCAGAGAGGCTGGCACTCACAGGAACATACCTCTAAAAGCAAATATTCCAGGTCAACTACTGTTTAAAGATATTTATATGTGGTACAATATCACAATTCTGTCACTTAGAGCCATTATGTATAATTGAACAAGATATTTACAACCCAGCAAGCTAAACCAAGCATGTCAATGCTCCTCATATAGATATGTTATGATTCAGATAGTATGAATAGCTGTACATTAGTTGACTATGATGATGACGCTGCTGCTAGTGTTTGTAATGTTGCTGATGATGTGGATAGGCTGCACAATATTGTCCAGATTAATATATCTGCATATTGTGAGCTCTATTGTGGCTGTGATTATTAATTATGTGCTTAATGTTTCACTAGGTTTCATTTAGTAACACATTGGAAACACTTGTGATGTTCAGAAATGCCTGTTAGTTGTGCAAATGCTAAAATTTGTTGTTTCCAGGTGGTTGTTATGCTCTTTTATCTGGTTCCTTTGGTATTCCAGGTGGTTGCCAACGTATGTTGTGCAGTGGGGATGAACATATAATGTATAAAAGTGGATGAAATGAATGATTAAATTGAATGAATATGCTAGTGCTGAGCAACTGAGCATGAGTCCTGCGTACAAAGTGTAATAGGGTGTTTCTATGTTTCTAATAATATCAGTTTGATGTAAGCTAGGTGCAGAAACTGTTTTACCCCATATATTCATATAGGAAAAAAAATATTTATTGATAATTGCATGAAAACCTATTAAACAACTGTGTACAAGGACACCCTTCCCAATCAGACCGAATATTCCAGCGATAGAATCACTATTTCAAAAATTGTCACTTTCTTGTTAATGGGTTAATGGGTATTGGCAAGAACCTGGCGATACAATACAATACGATTCAATACATCGCAATATATTGCGATATTGCAAGCAAAGTGATATACTGTGATTTTTGAAATCCTACTATTAAAACACAGCACTATATGAACAGGTTTGCTAATGTTTACAATAGCATTGCGCCCTTGTGCTGCTTGTTAATGTTGGAGTGGAGCTGAAAATGGATTACAACACTGCCATCTGGTGGTCTGCCAGGACCCTGTGTATTGATACTTTGTTTTTGAGAATCAATATAGTATCACGAAACATAATATCCCGATATTCGATATTTTCTTCACCCCATTAATTAATGTACAGTTTTAATTCAATCGTTTGACATCACAGCTTATTGATTACAGGCTCTCTACAGTTGGTCTAAATGTCTGTTTATTTATGAGGCGTACTAACTTTATTTATGAGAAGTACTAACACCTACAATATGGTCAGGAAGGCAGTAAACTTAGCAACAGCATGACGGCACAACAGGAGTAACAAATGGGACAGTCAAATGTCTTTATAAAGCATGCGACTGGTCAGTGCGCTATACTGCTGATACCTGTGATGACCTCTTGACATCTTGATATCTTGATAGTGTGATTTGTTTTGATAATGATAGTATATTGTCATATCGTTCCCCCATAATTAAAATGCAGGACTTGTGCTGTGCTATTAAATCAAATGCTATAATTGCAGTCTTTCATGAGTAACTGATTGCGGAGGACAGCATCACTTGAGATTAATTGTGAGATGTCCACGATGATGAGTGTTATAATGAGGTTACTGGACAGAAGCTTTAATTGGGTTGAGCTAATAGATTAATGTCTCAAAGAAGGATGATGTGTGAGTGACAGTTGGAACTTGAAGGATGGGCTGGACTTTCTGGACAACAGTACTCTCTATGTGACACCCAGGCAATCGTAAGAGCCAGATCAACATTTATAAGCACCTTGTAAAACAGTAGATATGCTGTTGGATGATGATGGATGATTGTTAAATAAGTTGTAAACAGAATGAATGTGAAGTAATCATTCCTTTTTAAGAGGCTTTGTCACTGTTTTGTTAGTTAGAGCTAAAATGTCCAGTCAATAGTATTTTTATTGCCCACTAATGTTCAGATACATGTTCATTATTTCTTAATTATTTCACATTCACTACTTGTCAGAAGATCTTTTTAGCGTAAGTATTCAGTCCCTACAGACTAGTACTAGTAAATATATTTAAGGAGGTTTCTACCAGCTTTGCACTCTTGTTTGGGAAAGATTTTCTTTCAGACGGATTTGCTTCAGGTTGTGCACCTTGGTTGGATGATGCTTATAGACCCCGGTTTTACAAATTATGCTGCAGATGGTTAATTGGTTTGAGATCTGGACTTTGAGTTGGACGTTGAAGAACATTCACCTTATTTGTTCATATACTCCTGTGCTGTTTGGGGTTGTTGTTTTGCTGAAAGGTGAAGCTCCTCCCAGGTTTTGGACTATATTCACATTACAGGTCAGGTCAGATTTGGCTATCTTGACTGTTCACATTCACTAATGTAAGTGACCAGTATTCGCCTGTAACTGGATGTGTTGATGTGTCGCTGAAATGACACACATGGATGCATTGATACAGTTATGTCCATCGCATGCAGTGCAGCTGCGTTTTTTTGTGGCCACACTTTGGCGATTCTAGTCATACAGAGCAGCTGTATGCAGAACTCTGATGTTGTTGACTGGTGCACCTTCACTGCAGTCTCACCTGCTGAGCTCTGTAGCTCCTTTAGTGTAATTTCTTCTCTTCTTGTTTAGGCAGTGTCTGGGTGGTGTGATGCAGCTTCTGTTTTCTCACATTTGTTCCAGCACTGCTTAATGGGAAAGCCAAATTATTATGTAGCCTTTTCCTATACTTTGCATGTTTATTAGTTTCACAGTCTGATCAATGGTTATTAAATTAATGTGGTCTTTTATCTACACTTCTGAACAGGTAGAGGCCAGTTAGAGGCCATGTGTAAGATCTTCCACCTGTGTACACAGTGTAGGGATTTAATACTTATGCAAACAGCTTTTTTCAATTTAAAATTTTTGTCATAGAATATATGTCACAGTTATTTAATCTTTTTAAAGTCTTTTAGCATAAATTATGGTCACTTAACATGCCATTTGTAATCCAGATGTGATGACTTTTAACGGGTGTTGAGCCAGGAATCTGTGTATCGATACTGTGTTTTTGAGAATCGATACAGTATCACGAAACATAATATCCCGATATTAAATATTTAAATATTTTCTTTCACCCCTAGTTCAAATCATAGAGAGAAATCATATAACACGTTTACAAGAGTCCTAAAATGGAAAAGTATTAGATGTACATATCACAGCCTTTGTAGGGACACTCCTTAAGTATTTGCCCCAGTACTTGTCCACTTGTCCATTGTGGCAATTCTGAGTTGTTGCTTATATACAGACTATATATCCAGTTGAGTCACATTTTATGACCACCAGCTAATATCCAGAGTAACCGCCGTGTGCAGCCCGCACAGCAGCTAGATGGACTGGGAGACTCAATAAGGTTCTGGTAGTCACAGGTTGTCACAGGTATGTGAAGCTGACTGCAGGACATCCCACAGCTGATGTAGGGCACATGCAGGAGGATCCATAGAGCGAACATGACGATTGAGGTGGTCCACCAGGTGCTCAATAGGGTTCAAGTCAGGGGAATTAGGGGTCCAGGGTAGTACTTGCAGGTCTTGGTCAGCCCATGTCAGACATTTCTAGCTGTTTGACATGTTGTATTGTCTTGCTAAAAGATCCCATCCACCCCAGGGAGGACAATCAGCATGTATGGGTGTACGTAATCTACGAAGATAGATTTGGATGAGTAGGCCCAGAGAATGCCATGAAAACATTCCCCAGACCGTAACGCTGCCATCTATACCCTGCCGGCGACGAAAGTAGGTAATGATGCAGAGGTTTGGGAAGCTGGTCTTGAACATATACATTCTTGCTCTGTTAATGCTAGGCACTGCTTAGTTCAGTTTAAAATATTGCATAGGCTACATTATTCCAAGGCAAGGCTGTATAAACTGTTCCCAGATATATCACCTTTGTGTTATAAATGTCAATTATTGGAGGCCACTCTCTCACACAATTATGCATTATGTCCTAATATTTATCAATTTTGGAGTAACATTTTTGCAGCCTTATCTGACATGTTATAGCTACACTTACAGCCAGACCCAGTTCTTATCATATTTGGTATATCTGAAACTTTATTGGAGCTCCCATCAGCTGAGCAACAGCTGATTTCCTATAGTTTAGTTACGGCTTGTTCTCAATTTCTGGAAAAAGCAGACGTACCTGTGTTTAAGCAGTGGATTGTAGAAATGACAAACACAGTACATTTGAAGAAAATTAGGTTTATGCTGAAGGATACATTTATTTTATATGACAAGATCTAGAGCGATTTCGTAGAGGAGACTGAGATTAAGCAAAATCTACTCAATACATTGACCCTTTATATGCAGCATTTCAGGGTATGTGCTTTTTTTGGGGGGGGGGTCTGTTTTAGCTATTAACTATTACTGTATTTATCATAATTCATTTGCATATATGTCATGTAAAGCATTTCAATTGTAAGCGATGTGATTTGAACATGATGCTTCTTAATAATAATAATTTTAAAAAATTAATCAAGAAAGTAGGCACTCGACTGTGTATTATGCTCCCTTATTTCACTAA
This sequence comes from Megaleporinus macrocephalus, assembly GCA_021613375.1. Taxonomy (NCBI): domain Eukaryota; kingdom Metazoa; phylum Chordata; class Actinopteri; order Characiformes; family Anostomidae; genus Megaleporinus; species Megaleporinus macrocephalus. Next base: position 17,945,351 of record CM038725.1, on the reverse strand, counting down.
GCGAATCCCAGTTAGTCCAGCAGGGAAACTGGATAGAGAATTGGAACGAGGAGAGACCTCATAAAACCATGCATTTCCGGGATAGTAATTTTATTTGAAAAAGAAGAAAATATTCATACATTTAATGCACATTAATGCATCATTTCTATTTCTGTTGATCCATTCATTATGAAGCTGAAAGTCATTTTCAAATAGCAGAGAGTTTGGAGCTTTAGATATGACAGTGATGAAGTAGTTACTGAACACAGTAAGTGGTTTCTTGTTGGTTGATAGGATTTCATCAGATTTGGACGGCATTAAGGCTTTCTAATGATGTGAGGCTCTCGGGGCAGCCCAGTCAAACACTTACGACGGAATATGAAAAAGTGTGTCTGAACTGGGTTTGAAGTCTCCAAAGACAAATAATAGCCCTATTAAAACATTTCTGGCTGGCATACTTAGTTTGTTCTCCAACAAGTGGGCTGTACCTCTTGGGACGACAGGCATTGTACCAATATATACCTTGCTTGAGCTTCACCAGTCACTCATCTATGTGTCTTTTGGTTTCTGTGTGCTTTTCCTAATTTAACACCTTGGATGGTGGAAGCGAATGAGCATCAAGAGCTGTTAAATGTGTTCTGTGGCAGCAGAGGCAGCACGCATTTAGGACCCAAGTGACTTGTCTCTTGATTTAATAGGGGTTTTAGGAAAGGTGGCGGAAATGGTTGTAGTCCCTTGGCAAACAGAGGGAGAGAGAACGGGTGGGGCGGTGGGGGGGAGAAAGACAGAGAGAGAGAGAACAGAAATAGCGGGGCCAGTTCTGTAAGAGGATTGGGAGGAGATTAGGGCAGTGATTGCTGCATCTCTCTCAGTGAACCAGATAAAGGATATTCTGTAGCTTGATGTTTAAAGTATGCCATCGTTTTGGCATGGTGGCATAAGGAAAGGAGGAATTAGGAAAATTAGCAAGACTTGAAGTAAATGTTTTCCATTTCAGTTCAAATATTGGTCTTGTATATTGGCATTGGCTTTAAGTGCCTATTGAGTCAGTGGGTTGTTTTAGTGAAGAGAAATGTTCACCTCTCCAGGCTCTGTTCAGTGGGACAAGCTTAAAATGTGCACAATTCTACTCAATCTGAATTCCTAGTCACTACAGGTCAATGGCATACCATTGCTGCCATGCTATCGTGTCACTGGAGCTCAGAGAAACTAGGGGGGGTAGAAACAATAACAAATTCACCACTATGCTAATGGTAGCTGGATTACACAAAAAACTATACTCTTACAGCGTGACCTTGAACGCAAATACAAAATAAATATCATTCAAAATGAGTAGCGCTGTAGTGTCCTGTTACTGGCTTGTGCAACTGTGGAGGCTCATGGGAAACACCAGATAGTAAGAAAGATATTGGACTGTGAATTAGTTGTTGCTCTTGGTGTAAATATATGCTCATGTGTTGTTTTAGCTATTCTTTGCAGGACTGTGGAGTGGTAGTGCAGTGCATACTGTCAAGGAGAGTTGTTCTTGCCTGCATTAGCCAGTACTGAGTGGCAGTTCTCAAGGTTTTCCATGTCTTCTTCTATGCCAGTGGTGTTTGGGTGAGAAAGTGACCCTCGGCGGACTGAAAAGGCATAGCTCTATCACCAAATGATCCCTGCCCTGTACTGCCGGATTAGGACCTGCCGACAGGGCAACACGGGTGCCTGGTGGTATTGACCGCGGTCCTCCAGCTTCAAGCAGGCACCGGCGCCATGGTTGGCTGAGGCCAAGAGTCGGGGCTGCAGTGTATGCATGCAGAGAACGTCTGAGAGAAGTTCCACTGTTGTTTCCATTTCTGCCAGTAGAGTAAGAGTTGATGCAGTGAGCTGCTTGGAGTTCTCATACCAGCACAGCCCTCACTCTCTTTGCTCTAGCACCCTGGGGAGAAAGAGCGGCACTTGCACGCCTCAGGGACTCCACTCAGACCAAACTCACTGGGGTGGCTCTCCCAGAGAGCATGTGCATCATAGGGTAGTGTTAGTGTCACCTGTTTTCTGCTCATTTCTGTCTGTATTGAGCAGAGGTTGACATAAACGTATTAACATATTAAAAATAATGCAATATTAAACTGGTCAGCTTATTTACTGCTTTTTGTTTTGATCGTTTTTTCTCATGATAAATAAATCATTTACATTAGATTGTTTGGGAGGTTCTGTCCATTTGTTTACAACACCTATATCATTCATCTGAGCAATGGTTTCCATGAGCTGCCATTGGCTTATACAGTATACTGTGGCAAATATTGAAAAATCTGTTAAATGTAATACTGCAAAAGTTTAATGTTTGTATCTGTGAAGCCCCATCTGTAAAGTCTACCACTTTTTGGTGGAAGGAATGAGCTCAATATTAATGCACATCTGCTATATTTAAGGCTTTGCTAAAAATGTAGTATAAAAACAACAGAATATCACAAATAACATCATACTTGCCCTTGGTTTGTGCCTGTGACTGAAACAGAGCTGTGATGCTGCTCACACTTTGCTCGTGTTAAAAACAAGTGACACAAAACACATTTATAATAGAAGGAGATGTGCAATTCTATCATATTATGCTTTGAGTACCCTGGGTTTCTCTTTTTTACCACATACAGAAAAATGATTCATGTTAATAGATCATGGGCTACAGATATACCAGATAAAGTTTGGGTTTAAAAATGCTGGAATATGGAATGGAATATTGTCTTAACAAGCCGTATCAATGGAACACATATTATTTAAAATATCAACAGTAGAAAATAAACTGAGGGGAACTAAACTGTTCTGAGATATTCATCAGCCATATCTGTGTTTAGAATACCAATACTGATTTCTTGGCTTTGATACTGACTCCTGAACAATACTGATCACAATGGACTACAGCAGAGACGAAGCCTCTGGGACCACAAGGCTTCCAGAGGAAGTCTATTGATTAATGGAATATTGTCCAATTTTGTTTTTCTGCTGTATCTGAGTAGATGCAGCCAAGTGATTGCTCTCATTGATTAGATCTTCAGTAGCTAGACTGAATGTCAAACATGTCAGATTGCATAATTAGGAAATCACAGTGCAATCAACCGGTCAACTCATTTACATTTCCAATTGACAGGACCAATTTAGTAAGAAACGACATCATTTTAAGACTTCAGCAAGTTCTAGATATGTCCCTGCTACGAATATGAATGGTAGACTCAACAATGTGTTTTTTATTCAGTGGAAAACATGACTAAGCCATGGCTTTTTACTGAAAGAGACTGTAAAACTGCTAAAAGTTAAAGTGTATGGTAAAGTCTGATGCGAGCGTCAAATAAAACACAGCCAAAAAAATGTTAGCTCAGTGCTAAGATACTTCTAGATGGTCATAGGGATGCTAGCAGATAATATCATTATCATAGAGGTATTTTTCCAGTGTTTTGACATTTATGACCTGAACTGAAGACTGTACATAACATGCTGAATAATTAAGAAGTGCTAATGGAAACATATGAGTACAGATTGTCATTAAGCCAGAACCAAGCATGCTGATTTAAGTAGGTGTTAAAATATGGTATTGTCAAAGGTGTCAAAAGTATTCACATTCATTACTCAGTATAGATACTTCTGTAGAAGGTGAAGTATCAACTCAAGCTTTTTAGTCGAGTAAAAAGTATAAAAGTAAAAGTAATGTAAGGGGGAAAAAAAAATAAGGACAAAAGCTTAGGCCGCACCACAGGGGTCTACAGTGCACTAGCCCACCTCCCCAAAAAACTCATTCTCCTAAAAGCCATAATGACTATAATGTTATATTAAAATGTTAATGTTGATAAATTTGGGATGCGCTAGGCTTCCTGTTTCAGTCGCATATACGCCCATTGAAAACAAATGTAGTTTAGTACAATGTAAATATATTAAAGAAGCATATCTGTGTACTACTGAGCATTAACATGTGTTTCATGGAGCAGAAGATATGATGACTAGTTGTCTATAAGTATTGTAATGGTGCAAAAAGTCAAACTTCAAAGTCATGTTATCAATAATCTTTACTGGAATGTAAATGTACGTAAATGAAAACAAGCTGAAATGAAACAGGAGTAACGAGGCTAGTTTTTAAATTTAAGGAGTAGAAAGTACAGATAATAGTGTGAAAATGTGAGGTGTAGAAGTAAAAAGTCATCTGAAAAATAATTACTCTGAAAAATAATTTGGTTATAAATAACCAAATTAACGTAATGAAGTATTTATACTTTGTTACTGGACACCTCTAGGTATTGTGAGACATTGCATGTATTTTTTTGATACTCAGTAGTACTTCAGTAAGATACCATAAAAGCAGTGAAACGCAGCTCTACCAGTGATGCTCCTCAATCTGTTCTTCTTCACAGCTAGCATATCAGTCATGTGACTTCTATCAGTGCAAGTGTGAGCTTGCTGCTTTCGTGTGTGTGTGTGTGTGTCAGAATGTGTGAGCGCAAGCCCTCGTTCCAACACTCGAACACACACCTCTCTGGTATATTTAGAGTGTGGCAGACATGCGTTCATCATCACTCTGTAAATCACAGGGAGTTTCAACCATATGGGATTTGTCCAATAATAACAAGGTTCTGTTTAGCATCAAACACAACTCCAAACAAGAATACTGTAATGGGTTTTTCTTTAGTGAACAAAATTATCCCATATGCATCTCATCATCTGTAAATTATTCTTCATCACGTAACCTTTAAGATCTAATCAAACTCCTACAGAGTGCTTAACACTAAATGGGTCATTGCAGAGAAACATACTGACTCTGATTTCTTTACACAGTAGTGAATGAAAGCAGAGGTCACAATGTCTCCAGCACAAATACAGTTATATCCAAAATGACCAGTGAACCCTCTAGTGGAATGATCAATATAAATCCTGCAAAATAACTTTTTATAATAAATCATTTGTCTATTATTTGCATTAAAAAAAATCTTTAAAACTTTAAAATTAACATTTTGGAGGATGATTTGTTTTCCAACAGTGGCAGTATCTGTTTTTGATTACTATAAAATGGTGATTAATCAGAAGTTTTAGTACTACTTTTCCTACTAATGTGTAATAATTTAAACTAATATGAAACAACATCTCTGGCATATTGCAGTATGTTTAGAAAAAAATAGTAATAACTTTCTCTGAAGTTGCTTTTTGAGACATTAAGCTCTTCAGATGTCTGGTTTCTATCATATTCAGATCTAAATGTTTCTCTAGATTTGCACATTACACCACAAACGCTTCAGAACGACTGCTCACATCTTGACAAATAAAAAATACAGAAAGTCTCACCTTTATTAGCACTGCTTTATTATTATGTGGCTGACATTCTCACGACTGGCCAATTCTTTTCACAGAGATTATGAATGATGTCATCAAGAAGGTGAGGTCGAAGGGTGAATGGAAGGTAAGTTCCACTAGTTCTTTAGTTCCATTTACCCCAGGTGTAACTATTCTGGCAAGAATGTCCAAAAATTGCTTTTTCTTTTATTTTTAAACCAGCACTAGGCCAATGTTGCTAACAAACACTAGAAGTCAATAGTCACACAAGTCCTTTCTGGAAATACATCTCCAACACTTAAATAACAAACATATCTTGAGCAGTTTGTCTGTTCCAGAGTCACAAACAGATGGCCATAAAACAAAATAAGTTTGAAGTAGAGGACCACCATTGGCCTGCACATAGTCCTGATCTTAACCCCACTGAACGCCTTTAGAATGAAATGCAAAGTCACACGTGAGTCAGACCATCTCGACCAGCATCAGTGTCTGACCTCACAAACGCTCTTTTAACTTAAAGGGCCCAAATTCACACAGACACACTCCAAAATCTTGTAGATGCCTTCTCAGAAGAGTGGAGGCTGTTACAGCTGCACAGAGGGGGCAGCTTTGTTGCTTTGGAGTGGGATTTTTAACAAGCTCATACAGGTGTAATGGTCTGGTGTCCACATGTTTTTGGCCATGTGGTGTTCTTTAGGGAGAAATGTGGGAAACTGTTGACTTTGTTGGGTACATACGCCTTACAACTCCTGCACTAAACTAAAGAAGTAGTATTTGGATTCCAAACATGCCCTGGTTGATTAAGGGAGAGTGGAAACACGTGTAAATGATATTTCCATTCCTTTAACTGTAGCACTGACCGCCTGTGCCTAATCTAATAATCATGGATGTGATGGTGCCCTCCCTCAGGTGCTGGTGGTGGACAAGCTCAGCATGAGAATGATCTCATCCTGCTGCAAAATGACAGATATCATGTCAGAAGGAATCACAAGTAAGTCCACACACACACATGCTACACAGTGTGTTTAGGTATATTATACAGTTGTTAAGTATTATCTTGGCATTGGCCTTTTGCAATACTGATTGCAGAAGGATGCATTATGCAGGCGAGCCCTCACAAATTATAGTTCTACAAACATTTGGACTGACCTTGGATGTTTCAGATGTTTTTGGATGTTCTGTATTAATAAAGGCTTCTGTGTGGTCCAACTTACTGTAGTCTTTAATCATGTCACATTAAGACTGATGTGCTCTATTATATCACAAGACATTGTAATTTGCAATTTGTGGCAATAAATCTTCACTGTCCAAAGAAAAACATCCCCATTTTTGATTTTCCTACATTATATAACAAAAGTGGCTCCAGTGGGAATAGAAATGCTCCAAAATAGCTTCCATAGCCTTACATTAGAATTAAAGTACGCTCTCCTGTAAAGCTGCTATTTTGGAAATAGTTGTTTTTCTTTGGACAGCAATGATATACTATTGAACACTTACATATCACCGCTGTCTAATAAAAAACATGTATCTTCATTTTTGTTGATTTTAAGTTTTCTACATCCTTTGAACACGCCAGTGCCCTTTACATTGTGTGAATATTTTATGACTAATAGAAATGCTCCAAAATAGCTTGGAAAGAATTCTGGATCTGGTATGTTTTGGTCATTGTTTTTCATTGGACAGCGACAATATGTTGAAAAGTTTGGAATCATGTAATAATGACAGATAAATGTAAACATATGACTAATTTATAATTTACAGTATTTTGAGAACCAGATTTAGGTATGAAATGGCAAGAAAGTAGCAAATGCTACTTATGAACTGCAGTTATCTACAGTACTGCGCTAATTTGTTTTAAGATTCTTTCATTTTCAGCATAAAGAAAAAAGCTGAAAATATTTCATCCCAGTCCTAAAAACTCCAAAATACATTCTCTTGCAACGATCTTACATTAAAAGTAAAGATGTTTTTTTCTCCGTACCAAATACAAGTCACCATGTATTTGGTACAGTGACAATATATTTAATGGAAAATTACCCAGAAGCTTTAAAAAAACATGTAATATCATGTTAGTCAGTATTTATATAGCTTTAACTACTGTTTAGAAATAAGGACAGTTTTGGTGGTCTACCAGTCCTATGTTAAATGCTAATTTTGTAAACCCCTTCTTTTTTACTTATTATTCTTTGACTTCCTACTTTCTCATAACCCTGGATTACTAATGTCCCCAGAAATGCCTAATAAAATATAAATAACTTCAACCTAATGGCTGGAATAACTATAATAGCTATTAGCTATGATCAGGGAGATTTGTGAGCTCCATTCATCATCAGAAATGTACTAGCTATAGAACATAATCATATTCAGATCATTTCATATATGTTCCTTTAATATTAATATTTTTTTACTAATTGTTTAAACTGTATTTTGTTCATATTGAATCATTGTATGACTACAGTGATTATGCTGACTGTTGCTACTCCTAAACCTGAAACAATACATCAGCTCTTCATCTTCTCTTCCTCTGTTGTAGTTGTTGAGGACATCACTAAACGACGCGAGCCCCTTCCCACCATGGAGGCCATTTATCTTGTAACCCCCTCTGACGAGGTAAACATTACTGCATTTCCCCTCATCTATACAGAGAGAGAGAGAGAGAGAGAGAGAGAGAGAGAGAGAGAGAGAGAGAGAGATGGAAATGACTACACAATTAATAGCATATTGAAATCAACATTATGCAGTAATTAATCAGGAGAGGCAGTGATTTGTATATTTCAATAATAGCCTGCAGCAGCATTGTCAAGCATTAGTTGTTATAAACAGCATGAAGCCTTCAGTCTGTTACAGGGATGTAATATGTTGAAGGCCTGATGAAGTGTGTGTGCTGGGGTGAACTGAGAAATCTTAGATATTGTTGTTGATCTCGCTGTTGACATTGCTGTGATGAGTCGTTGGTGTTTACAGCCTGATAACTTTCAGGGCCTTCCCTGAGAGCGCTACCACACTAATTAAAAGTTCTAACCTCGGCTAATTGCATTTAATAGTAAGAATTTCTTCCTTTAAAATGATAGTCATCAAATTAGCGAATTACCATAATTTAATTGACTATATTCATCATTAACTAGGACATATAATTATTTACAAAACTATTTTCTGTGCTGGTGATGGATTTGGCTCTCCTTACTACACTCATCTGAGTTCTTCCCATGACTTCAGTGTTACCGTTGCTACCCTTGCAAGCACTGACTGAAACCTCTAGCATATGGGAGCTAAGAGCTAAACATGGGAAGTTTACCCATTCCACCTTAAATGATGCAGCAGTGATGTTCTTGTGCATCAGGCTACCAGCCCAGCTACTGGTCTGAATTTTCCCCTTTCACCTTAAACAGTGCTGGCGTCTCAGGCAACTGCTTTTAAATGCTGCAGCGTTTAAAGGGGTAATGGAAAAACTCAAACAAGTAACTAGAGAATGTGTAAAAATCTTAAGAAACGTTTAACTAAAGTGAAAATAAATCAGGAATTTATATCACATAGCTAAGAGACTCAGCATAAAAACTTTTTTTCTCACATTTTTACATATTGCATGGAACTGTCATGTCTTTCCAGGATAATTACTTATCACATCACAAACGTTATTATTATAATGTTATTTAAATCTAATAAGTAACGTTTGAAAGTGAAACAAAGAAGGATTTGGGATGCATTGTGGGTTATGCATCCTTGGATTTCAGATCCTTGTCAGTAACTTTGCAAATGACCACAGGATTTGTAAATAACATATAACCAGCACAGTATAACCCACAGCGTATCGCATTCTTCTCCTGTTGAAGTCTGTTTCAGCCAGGCTGCAGAAAGAAAATCCTTCTTTGTTTCATGTTCAAAAAATACTTGTTAGGTTAAAACAATAACGTATGTAATGTAATAAGTAATTATCCTGGCAAGACATGACAGTTCTATCTCTAAGACTGCATTGTATTACTTATTATTGCCTATAACCCTATAAGATACTTCAAATTAGTCCATGCTTCTGTAAGGACTAGATTAAACTACTGTAATGCGATACTGACTGGCTGCCCCTGCATGCAGCAGCCCATGTGCTCTCTGGGAAAAGAAAGTTTAAACATGTTAAACATGTTATTTGGTTTACACTGGTTTCCTGTTTTGATTGACTTCAAGGTTTGGCTTATGATACTGAAAGCTCTTGAGGCCTGTTAGTACTGTAGCAATTTAGCTACACAAATAAAAGTAAAGTGTTACATATCTTTTTCACTGTTATTGAACGTTCTTTCTTTTCAGTCTGTGGAAGGACTCATCAATGATTTCAGAGATCCCCGTAACCCCATATACAGAGGAGCTCATGTCTTCTTTACAGACGGTGAGTCTCTTAAAGGGGTCATTTAATATTCCTTCCCCTGGTCCTGTAGATATAGTTAGTTGATTGATCTCAATGTTCTGGAAGGAACCGAACAATTTTAATCCCTATTTACATTCTACGCACTATTTATATACTTACTTTGCTCTGTACTAAGCAATATAGAAATATAGCAATAGAAATATTGCTATATTTATGAATGGGAAGAATGACGCATTTTGTTCAGTATCCCCTATCAAAATATATTTTTGAGCATATTTTCTTTTCATATTTTTCATTTCTTTGTGAATGAGAACACTTCTGTCTTATTAACAGCTATATTAAAATAGCATTTTAAATATAGCAATGTTGTAGCATAGTCTTAAACAGCCTTATAAAGTTTCTATTTGGCTTGTAGCAGCTACAGAAATGAAGTTGAAATTAAACTGTGCTTCTCATTTCATACATATCATATATAAACAATAGCCACATTTTCTTCATAATGCATTTACAACTAGCCTCTAAAATGCATTTCTAAAAGGCATTGTACTGTGAGGCAGTCATTGTGCCACTTGCCTCTTATGTTCAATGAAGCATTTGAAGCTGTTTTTTATTTCCATGTAAGAATGTAAAACACCAGCTTGGCTCATTAAAGAGCAAATAATAATATTCATAATTGATAGAATGAACTGCAAATGTAATGACTTGTTTCATGTTTTCATTTAGCCCTAACAGTGTGAAAAAGATCAGCCATCAGCAAATTTGACTGTAAATTAGAATCGGCTATACAAATTGCACCCCCCCAGGCTCAGAATCATAGCTTACAGCTTACTTGCACCATCTCTCATGGTTGTGATCCTGACAACTCTAACAGCTCCCATTGGTGTCTGTGGGTCGGTCCAGTGGCACCAACACCTTCACAAAAAGTCCTTTGAGCAATGCTATAGAAGAACACTTGGTTTTCTTAGGAAACAAATTTAAACAGAGATGTATGAATGGGAAGAATCAAAAAGAGAATCTTAACATAAAGAAAAAGATCTTGTAACCTTTGCATTATGTGGAGGTTCATCACACAAAAGGTTCTTTAGGGAACCAAGAATGGCATTGCACCCTTGGAACATTTACTTATATATATATATATATATATATATATATATATATATATATATATATATATATATATACATACATATATACAACTTTATTGTTCTTTTTTTTTTCAGCGGTCCCAGACACTTTGTTCAACCTGCTGACCAAATCCCGTGCGGCCAAAGTGATGAAGACATTAACTGAAATAAACATCGCCTTCCTCCCGTATGAGTCACAGGTCAGATTCCACACATGGGCACACATTACAAAACAGCAGGAAAGCCAGAGAACAGAGGGATGACGCAACACAGTATACTGAAAGAATGAAGTAGTGGTGAATCCATGATGGAATGTTCCAGAGAGGCTTTAGCTCGGCCATCACCATGCCGCCAATCCTGTGTGCTGTTGTCCTCTATAATTAATCCGGGGGCTGCTCATAAGGACCCTCCCTAACCCAGTGCTAATCCTGTGCCCTGTTGGCTAAAATCCCGTCAACAAGCCATCAGGCGGCCAGTTGGAGAGGGCGGGACAGGAGGTGCTTGTTTGGCTGTCTGGGGAATCGTGGTGGTCATGTGACTCGGGACAGATGGGGCAGTGGGTAGAGGGTAGTGTGTTATGAGAGAGAGAGAGAGAGAGAGAGAGACAGACAGACAGAAACCTGCCAGAAAAACACACATTACAGGTCAAACTGAGGGGAAAAAGAGAATCAGGTGGACGAGGACCCCATCACTATAAACACAGACACAAAGCTGCATACAGAGGGGGCTGCTGGGTCTACTGACCCTAACCAGGTGGAAAAAGCTATGTGACTCTGTATTCGCTACAGTGATCAGATTTCAAAATCAAATCAATGCTTCCAATATTATAATATCAATTTTGCTGCAGACTCATGTTTTAAACTTGGAGATCTTGTGGCCGATATAGTATAATCCAAAACATGTAACCAAAACAGACAATAATTGATCCATATTTTTAATCTCCAGAAGAATACGAAGCTCTGATTTATTTATATATATATATATATATATATATATATATATATACACTGATCAGCCATAACATTAAACCACCTCCTTATATCTACACACATTGTTCATTTTATCAGCTGCATTTAGTGTATAGGAGCACTCTGTAGTTGTACACTTACAGACTGTAGTCTTTCTGATTCTCTGCATAAATTGTTTCACCCTGTTGAATGGTTAGGCTCCCCCCAGGACCAGGTACAGAGCAGGTACTATTAGGGAGGTGGATTATTCTCAGCACTGCAGTGTAACTGACATGGTGGTGATGTGTTAATGTGAGCTGCACTGGTATGCGAGGATCAGACACAGCTGTAACAGAATAGTACATTAACCAGAAACATCCAACCAACAGTGTTCTATGTCCAAAGTCCTGTGACCACTATTGAAGGACTAGAGCATGACCAAACTAAACTGTGCAGCAACAGATAAGCTATCATCTCTGACTTTACACCTACACGGTGGACCCGTGGACAGTGAGTGGACACGGTGTTTAAAAACTCCAGCAGCACTGCTGTGTCCGATCCACTCATACCAGCAGAACACACTAACACTAACACACACTAAACCCCCACCCCCCCACCATATATATATATATATAGTATTTCCACAATGATAACGTATACTTAATGTTAATTTATGTTGGTCCTTTTCTCATGTAGTTGTTACACAATGTAAGGAGGAACTGTTTTATATAAAAATATCAATAAAATAAATATAATATTTTGAAATGTAAAATCTACAAAATTACACAATTTCTGCACTCAGTAAAATTACATTTCTTATTTTTATGCTATAGAGCCCACATTTTCCTCTGTTCATTAAAAATGCACAACATTTATACTGTAAAATGTATTTTGAGGGTAAACCTAAAACATTTCATGTTTTACAAGTAAATGAACTAGTTTTATTTAATCTAAATACATACTTTAAATAAACTATTTTTTTTTTTACAGTTGAGTAAAACTAGTTCAACTTACTTAACTTAACTTATTTCTTTAGGTTTACCCCCAGAATACTGTTTACCATGGATTAGTTTGCTAAATTTAACATATTGGGGGAAAAAAAAGGAAAATGTGACATGATGTATGCACAGGCACTTTATACAGTTTAGCAAATAAGCAGTAATTGTATTGTAACGCTTGTGGAGACTGAGGAGTCCATGGTGACGGTAAACAGACAACAGGCAGAACAAACAATGAAATACACAGACAAAATAAAGAGCAAACTACAGGACAAACCAAAGAGCAAATCACACCCTGACGTACACAGCAAATCACATAACAAAACAACAAAACGTTGGACAAATGTAAGAGGAAAACAGAGGGTATATAACAAGACAAGAAACATGAAACACCTGGACACAGGAAGGGTTACAGATACGAACCAGGTGGGGTGCTTAGACACTAGGAGCACATGACCAAAACAAACACAAGCACATGGCTAACACGAAAGACATAAACAGAAGCACATGGGACTGACAGGACGTAAACAGAAAGACGAGGACAGGCAGGACATGACATGTATATTAAAATGTGCAGAAGTGTGTTCTCTGTAGTGGATGTGTTCACGTAATTTCATGTGGAGGATAAACAAAAATCAACAAAAGAAAATCAACAGAAAATGTAATTTGCCCAAGGATGGTTGTGTGGGTTCTCTGGGTCACCCACCAACCACCCTCCCACCTTTTAAAACCCTAACCCCGCCTCCCCCAAACAGTTAACCCAAACAAAAATGCATTACATTATAAATTACATTAACACAACAAAATGTTTTTTATTTGAGATGTGGCATTATTATGACCTAAATAATGTTAATATAACAAATATTAATATAAGTAACTCCAGATCTTAAAACTCACCCAGTTTCTCTCATACATTAAACAATATGAGTGCTAATTAATTTGGGCTTTACATCTTCACATTCGCCCGTGCTGTGTAGGTGTTCTCCGTGGACAGACTTAACGCCTTTCAGGATTTCTACAGTCCCTTCAAAGCAGATGTGAAACCGCAGATGCTGGAGCGCTTAGCGGAACAGATAGCCACGCTCTGCGCTACACTGAAAGAGTACCCGGCCGTCAGATACAGAGGGTGAGAGCAGCAAGCTTATTTTGGTTTATAGACGTGAAGCAGGAATACTCGTTACATGCCATGTTTACACTATTGTTCAAGTGTGGATATTGTTGTGATTTTATTTAACAATGTCTAACATAATGTCATGATATTTGGATATGCATACGATTTTTGCTATTTCAAGACAATGTCTTCCTACAAGTGAAATTATATGTTCTAGTATCAGATCAGAACCATTTTTCTGCAATAAACTGCCACCTAGAGGTCAATCACTATTCATTACAAACCAGCAGTGAATAAATAATAGAATAAACATCATCATGCAGCTGTGTATGTATGTATGTATTCAGAGAGTACAAGGACAACGCAATACTGGCTCAGATGCTGCAGGACAAACTGGACGGCTACAAAGCTGATGACCCCACCATGGGTGAGGTGAGTGAAGACGCTTTAGAGGCTTGATGTCGTAGAGAAATGTGGCTTTACATTATGTTACCCACATATAATGTGGGGAAAAAATAAAGTGGCTCAGATTGGCCTTCATATCTCCTTCTCTCTCTCTCTGACTCTCCCTCAGGGACCAGATAAAGCTCGTTCTCAGCTGTTGATTCTGGACCGAGGGTTTGACCCAGTCTCTCCTGTGCTGCATGAGCTCACCTTCCAGGCCATGGCGTACGACCTGCTGCCCATCGAGAACGACGTCTACAAGTAAACTCACAGAAAATAACATTTGCTCCCCACCTCTATCAATTGTATGTGCTTGAATGGTTCTTTTAGACTTTGATGATTTGTGTATGTGCTACTGCGAGTCAGGTATGAGACCACTGGAATGGGAGATACTCGTATGAAGGAGGTGCTGCTGGATGAGGATGATGACTTGTGGGTCACGCTAAGGCACAAACACATTGCTGAAGTTTCCACGTAAGTTTAGGGGTGACAAACCACCCAGTAGGGGTGGGCAATAAAGCAAAGCAGGATACTTGAAGACATTTTCACGACACTCTACATGAATCCCGATATTTGTTTTTCTTTATTAAGTAGAAGTTGTTTTTAACATTAACCAGCAATTACAGAATTGTACTAAATCAAACAGGCCTAATATTGCTACCGTTATCGTGAAGTTAGACAGTATTAAATAAGCAGAGGTGTTAATAGAGGATAACCTCTAAACCTGTACTAGGAGGGTGGGGGTAACTGGCCCTGGTCTTATGAGGTCTGATGTGATTGGCTAGGGTCTGATCTAATATAATTTCTTTAATATAAAGTCAATCTCTGGAGCACAGCTGATGCAGCAGTAGCAGCTTGCTGTGTATACTAGGCTCAGCTATAGTGTGCAAGTAGGCAGGCTTACAACATATATTGTAATAATAAAAAATTATTTAGGCTAAAGAGTCCCTTTAAACTTAACCTGATTTTAAGCTATTAATCAATATACAAAAAGGATTCCAAAAAAAGTTGGGACACTAAACAAATTGTGAATAAAAACTGAATGCAATGATGTGGAGGTGCCAACATCTAATATTTTATTCAGAATAGAACACAAATCACAGATCAAAAGTTTAAACTGAGAGAATGTATCATTTTAAGGGAAAAATGTGGTTTCAAAATTTCATGGTGTCAACAAATCCCAAAAAAGTTGGGACAAGGCCATTTTTACCACTGTTTGGCTTCCCCCCTTCAAAATTTACAATTTGTCCCAACTTTTTTGGAATCCGGTTTGTAACATATTAGATATGTGGTCTTAAGAGTCTGAAACAATGGATACTTGAAGTTTAAGTTGTTGTTGTTGTTGTTTTGCTCACAGGGCTGTAACTAAATCACTGAAGGAATTCTCCTCCAGTAAAAAGATGAACACAGGAGAAAAGGTGTGTGAGCTGCTGTACTGTTGCTCTATCTCTTTGTTACTCTTTGTTGTTACTCTTTGTTGAGGCCTATAGCGTTGTCTGCTTCTTTGTGCTTTTTCTCCTGTAGACCACCATAAAGGAACTGTCTCAAATGCTGAAGAAGATGCCCCAGTATCAGAAAGAACTGAGCAAGGTAGAGCAATCACACGTTAGCCCAGGTCACTGCACATGTGTAGACATTCACTGTCAAAATCTAGACTTCCCCAGTCTGTGTTGCACTGAGACTGAGTAACTGTGTTTCCCCTGTAGTACTCCACTCACCTGCACCTGGCGGAGGACTGTATGAAACACTATCAGGGCACAGTGGACAAGCTCTGCCGTGTGGAGCAGGTACAGCAGCTTGCATATGTCCTGTTCAAGTTTAACTTACTTCTCGAAAATGTACACTTCTGTTACACTTGCATCAATCACAGTATAAGGTGAGGAGCGGAATGCAGTCAACCTAATCTGGCTGAAGCTTAGGCCAATCAGCTAGCTGTGCAAACTTTGTTATACTGAACACTTTGAGAAGTTTGAAAATAATATACATGCATTGTGTGAACAATTGTTATGTCTTTAAACTTGCTAACTAGCAAACAAAGTAATGAAGTCATATCATCAGACAAGCATATTATATAAAGTAGCATATAGCAAATCAGAGTTTTGAATGTTTTGCACTGGCATGTAAACAACTTATCCTACAATTTTCTGACATGTTTTTATTTCTCTACCATTGTCGACAATCGATGTGCTTATTAAGGACATGAGAAAGTATAGTCATGCTGTGTTATTAGCCTTGGCACATTGTATTTGTTTATACTTGTGATTTTAGCTACAGAACACACTTTATGACCAGTTAAAGCAGAAAACTGAGTCATTCCAAAGATCTCACATACCGTTTCCTTCATTATGACACTCTGTTCTGACTCAGGATCTGGCTATGGGTTCAGATGCCGAAGGAGAAAAGATAAAAGATCCCATGAGAGCCATCGTGCCCATCCTGCTGGACGCCAACGTGTCCATCTTCGACAAGATCCGCATCATTCTCCTCTACATCTTCCTCAAGAACGGTGAGGCATTCTAACGGCCTGTGTGGCGTCAGTGCGGCTGGCCTGATGCTCCGGGCTGGGTGTGAGGTGGATGAGCAATTACCTTGAGGCCAGACTGTTATTTCATATTATCATTACATTCATTACATTTTATGCCTTTTTGCATTTCACTCAATGTCTTTCATTCTGGCTCTTCTTGTATGTGTCTGTTGTTAGGCGTAACGGAGGAGAACCTGTGTAAGCTTCTGCAGCACGCACAGATCCCTCCAGAAGACAGCGATATCATCTCTAACATGGCTCACATGGGAATTCCCATAATCTCAGAGGTGCTTAAGATTAACTCAGCTCTTTTTCACTTCTAACTTAATACTACTACTAATAATTATACTACTAATAATATTTGTAATAATAATATTTGTAATGAAATATTGTAATAATAATATTTGTAACATTATTATTATTATTATTGTATATACACCATGCTTGTTAATAAGATTCCCATATTTAATCAGTCAACCATTTGGTGACATCCAGCTTTTTTAATACATATATATAAAAAGTTTTTTTAAACATGCTGTATATATATATATATATATATATATATATATATATATATATATATATATATATATATATATATATATATATATATATATATATATATATATATACTGCATGTTTAAAAAATCTTTGAATGTAAATAAAATTAAATTATTTACTTTTATGTAACCATATACTTTCATTTGAATAGTGAAGCAAAAGGTCAGTAATAACCTCTAGCATCTCAGAACTTGATGAACAGTTCTGAACAGCGCATGCATGAAACTACAACACCTACAGGCTTATACTTGTAGATTAGGGCCGGTGCACACAAAGCATGGGAGGTTCACACAGACAGTGATGGGAGATGCTACATGTGCAGCTGGTTACATATTCCATTTGATTTCCTAAAGTTTGAGCTACTTGTGGTGGTTACTTTTCTATTCATGGTCCTCCATATAGTGTCTAAAAAGAGATAACCAATGACAGCTGACACAGTGGTAGCACCAGTCTCAAACACATGCAAACAGAATGTTTATTATTACAATAACAGGATTTACATTGTCATACATACATACACAGATTTGATTTTTGGAGTTTTTGGTCTCACCTTATTGTTAATTAGCTATATGAGTAACTTTAGTTGATTATGATTCGGACCACAGTTAGGGTTAGATCAGGGTTTTTTGTTGAAAACCTAAAAGTCAACTATTGAAGGACAGTATATTTGTAGTGTCCATTAGTGCTGTGCTACATGGTGTGCAAAGCTTGAGGTTACAGTATTCTTCTTATTCAGCAAGCCACAACACGTAAGAAGAAGCCTGATCGTAAAGAAAGAATCAGTGAGCAGACCTACCAGCTCTCCAGATGGACTCCTCTGGTGAAGGACATCATGGAGGTATCCACTTCGGTCATTTTGTAGCAAGTTCCCTCTTTTTGCTTTTCTGTTATATGAAGAGAACATAATACTGTTTTGAAATATTTAAAGTCAAAGTATTTCTCTTTTATCTCCTAACCCATGACCTCATCTCCATGACCACAACAGAAATGATTTACTTTCATATTTTTGTGTATTGTTAATAAAGGTTTCATTATTGTTATGGCAGCGGATACATTTTTTTTAAATGTTAGATGTAAGCACCAGGTTGTTGTGTAAGCTTCCAGGGTATGTTCAAGCTGGTGGAGAAAACGACCAATCTGAAGGATGAGAACGTTTACTGAGTCCATACTCACATTTTACAGGATGCTATTGAAGACAAGCTGGACCCAAAGCAATATCCGTACATCTCCACACGCACAGCCTCCTCCAAAACCACCACAGCTACCAGGTAAGACCAAGTACTGCACACAAACATGCACACATCTTTGTTTTTATGGCTTTATGGGACATAGGATACATACAGTCATATGCAAAAGCTCGGGTGCCCAATGACATTATTGTTTTTTCTAAATAAGTTAACACATCCACTGCAGATACTTGTGAACATTTTAATACACAATTACTGTTTATTGGCTGAACATGTTGGAAGAAAGAAAAAAAAAATATTTATATATAAAAATGGAAGCAACACAAGTAACAGTTTTTATTAAGATAGTACCGCAATGTAATAAAAAAATATTTAGCTGTAATGTGTTACAGAAAATGTAATCATATTACTGTAATGCATTACTTGGTACTGTGTTACCCTTGGTAACACTGATTTGGGGTGACCAGTAGCCTGGCGGTGGGAGAGGTAACTAGACATACCTGTTTCTGAACTCTCCCATACTGACAATAGTTAGGCAGCAAAATAACAAATGTCTATAGCAGAGCCACTAAAGCATACAACACAACATATATAGCTATTATTTTCAAGCCTAATTCAAACAGCAATTATAAGCTTAACCTCAGCAGCCAACATGTAGCACGTTACCCGGATACCCAGTGCTTTATAACGTGCTGTCCTTTTCTGACTGTGAACTGTGAGCGTCAAACTGCTTACTGCAAAATGTAAATGTAAAGATTTTGATTAAAATAATGCAGACCACTATTAAATCATGCCTGACATTCACATACATAATAATTTTATTACACTGCATCAGTATATTGATATGTCAGTATTACATTATGTAAGATCATACTTATCATTTTTTACTCATATATATATATATATATATATATATATATATATATATATATATATATATATATATATATATATATATATATATTATGAAATGTTTCCGGTATATAATAGACAGCAGCTGTTCATATATATATATATATATATATATATATATATATATAAATATATATATATATATATATATATATATATGAACAGCTGCTGTCTATTATATACCGGAAACATTTCATAATGCATAGACCAATAGAAAAGCTTTAAAGTTCTCTTTATTTAACTTAATTTAGATTTGAGATATTTTTCCCTCTTCTGTAATGTTGCTCATTATGAGGTAAATTCTTTAGACAGCAGTAATATGCATATGAATAAAAGGGCCATATATGTTTTTGGGGTCTGCTTATTATTGTATGTTTGTATTTTGTTTATGGCATGCTTTAAAGTTGACTTATGGTCCAATTTGATTGGACAAGCTGATGATTTGAACAACATGATAAGCAGTTACCATAAACCCCACTTAATTTCAGGCCCAAACATTACACTTTAGTGTATAACTATAAAGAATATTTGGCAACAGTTCATTCTCTGGACATTTATTGCTCCTCTGATACAGTGGATGGAATAAATCTCACAAAAAAATAATGGAACTCGAGCACATACCCATATCAGCACATACTCAATCCATTTAAAGTTTTACAGCATTACAGTATGCCTGGATTGGACTGGGACGCCTCTGCTGTCCAGCTTAATTTTGTCTGGAGAATGCACATGCTTACTCACATAGCCTGCATCCGTTTACTGACATTACTCTCCTCGTCTTGCAGTGCTCGCTACGGGAACTGGCACAAGAATAAAAGCCCCGGGGAAATGCGAACAGGTCCACGGGTCATGGTCTTCATCGTCGGGGGCGTGACTTACAGCGAAATGCGCTGCGCCTACGAGGTCACGCAGGCCAACGGCAAATGGGAGGCACTCATCGGTGAGCTGGAGTGGAGCTCGACTGGCTGTGGCATATGTGTGCTCTTTGAACTAAACCCTGCAAATTTACTGTCAGAGTAAATGGCAAAGAAAAAGTGCCGTTCCTTTTCCACGACCCGCCATAACAGAAAGGCCATTAAAGCAAATACCAGAGCAGACATCTGTATCGCTCCTCAAGATGCTTTCATTTTTGGTGTCTTTTGAGGAAGCGTGTATAAGTGGGGATCATTTGAAATGGCTCTGTTCCTCCACTGCCCCAAGCCTGACTCATCTGCCTTCAGTAAGAGGAGCCTCGGAGCTCTATTGATGCAGCATCAAAGAAAAAAAGGAAACAGATTGAGTGTCTGTGTGAAAAAAAGTATCACTCTGGCTGATCTGTATTGACTGGGATTCGAATAGAGCAAAAGTCTCAGCAGTCTTCCGTCTTAGCAGATCTGGCTTGAAATGAGCCATCATTTCCTGCGTTTTGAGGACGCTTATCAATATCAGCTTTATAGAGAATGGCAAATAGATCAGAAGCACTTCTCTCACACAGAAGAAGAAAATTAACCCTTTAAATTCAACAAAGCAGCTATTTTTGCCTTTTACTCTTCTTCAAATTCTGACATTCAAGCCATTTTGAGCAAGCAATCAAATGAATGGGAATATACATCTTTTTTTTTATTATTCGGATATAAAAAAATGAATGAATTAATAAGCTGAATGTGTGCACGCACTTAAACCAACCACAGTGCACTAAAGTCAGTGTTGTTTCTGTGTTTTACAGTTATAGAAGACAAAGAAAGTTCCAATTTCACATACTTGACTATGAAAAACATAAGCAGGCCAGGTCATATGTTTCCAGTCAAACCAGAAGTTTAAGTTATTGATTTTCAACATATACTTGACATAAATAGACAAAGGCCTTCAATGCCAATCAATCCCTATTTAATTGGTTCACTCTTTACTTTTGTGCACCTACTGCAACTTTAAATGGTCAATTCTTCCAGTGTTTAAACCATCAAGCGTCCTCAGAACAACATCTGCATCCAAAGGTTTATTTAATTTGTGAATTAAAATTAATTTGTAATTGGGATTACCTGAAAATGTAACCAACTTTGAAGAATAAACACTAGACAATACATAACCCTGCAGAAGCCTGCACTCACTAAACACTTTATTAGGAACACCTCCCTGTATATTCATTTACTGTCCATTTTATCAGCTTCATTACGTGCACTTGTAGTTCTATAATTACAGACTGTAGCCCATCTCTTTCTCTGCATACTTTGTTCTTCAATGGTCAGGACCCTCGCTGGACCTACCGTGGCTTCAACACAGCAGTGATGCTGGAGTTTTTAAACACTGTATCCACTCACTGTCCACTCTATTAGACACGCCTACCTTGTTGGTCCACCTTGTAGATGGAAAGTCTGAGACAATACCTTTTGTCTACAGTTTGTGGTGGTCATCCTCTGGTCCTTCAACAGTGGTCACAAGACTCACAGGACACTGTTAGCTGTTTGTTTTTGGATGGTGGTAATAATATCTGCTCTGTGGTGGTCCTGTGGGGGTCCTGACCATTGAAGAACAGGGTAACAAAGTATACAGAGTCTGTAATTGTAGAACTCAAAGTGGAACTATGTAGTTTAAGTGGAGCTGATTAAAAAAGCCAATGAGTGTAAATACAAGGAAGTGCTTGGTGAGTGGCTGACATTATATTTAGTTCTTGAGGCTTCTGTGCAATTTACTGGTAAATATATGAATAAGTTTTTCTTATTAGCCAACTGGAAATTAAACATACTCAACATTAAGACAGGGTTAAACTTCTAACAGTTCTATCTACTGGAGCTACTGGAGATGCATAGTTTTTAATTTGCTCTGAAGATGTAAGAAGAATATAGACATATTTCTAGCGTATGCAGTCAGAGATAAGGCAATAGTAATTCAAGATAGCACTGATGCTGAAGAGTTTATCAGATGTGGCATTACCCTCCGGTGTATTATAAAGACTGCATGCACTTTCCACTTGGATAATTAAAGAGGAAGCGTCGTTCAACCTTTCACATCTTCCTTCACAGGTTCTACTCACACTGTCACTCCCAGCAAGTACCTGAAGGACCTTCAACACCAAGACTTCCTGGATCCCAATGCTGCCCCAGAGGACAAGCTGACTGCCGAGGACTGAGGGCGAGAGACACAGGAAGTGAGAGAGACAGAAAGAGAAGACAAAAATGCCATCAAAATCACCTTCATTGACCAAATCAGGAACTTGATCAAAATATTTAATTAAATTCTCCATCAACGCAGTAATTACTTTACAATTTAATGTTATGAAAGGAATTTGCAGGTCATTATGTGGCAGTGTTCAGCAGATTGACCACAAGGGGGAACCATATGAAGTAAAACATCTTGTTGAACAGATCACCAAGAGGTTAGAACATGCCATCAAGGCAGTGCCAGGGCTAGCTGGTTAACATGCTAACTTCAGTAGATATCCTTGCAAATTTCTTTATATTCTGTTGATAATTGTAATTAATTTTTAAATATTTTAAATTAAAAAGTACAGACGTTAAGCACAGGTCCTTTGAATTTGCTGAAACCTACAGTTCGCGGATGCCTGGTGGACATTTTATGTATTTTTGCCACACAGTGTTTTAATTCTATATACAATTTAGTAAATATATAATAAATAAGCAAAGTAAACTAAACTTATTACTGGCCAATTGATACAAGGCAATGAAACTGTAGTGACAGCCCTAAATAAAACCAATACTGTCTTGTATCGAGTCTTCAAAATATTCCCCCCTTTGCTTTGAAACAGCTTTGTACACAATTGGTGTTCTGTCAAGACGTTTCTCACATTTCTTAGCTGTACTTTTTAGCTGCTTAAGTTTTTTTATTATTAATTTGGAAATAAATGTACACATAGGCTTTAACACAACAAATTTCAAGCATTCAAGCATAAGATGAAAACATCTTTTAAGATTATGGAAAAAAGAAAAACTCCAGTCAGGTGTGCCCAAACTGGTTCTGTACATTACCCTTAAGAACAGCGAGGGGAAGGTAGGACAATCCTGTGGGTTCAGACAGGCAGTTCTAATGTACACATTGATTACATTGCAGTGTTTCAATGGTTAATAGTTATAGAACAGTTGTCACTCACTGTGGCTAAAGCTCTTGTGGGAGTGTGTTTGTTTTCTTTTTCTTCTCAGGTTTGCATCCATACATTCCCTCTCAACTTCCTACAGCAATGCCCTCAAAGACAATCAGACAAGGAGCAAGCCAGTTCAGATCCGTTTGACTCTTGATATTTATTGAGCTGTAGTGTAGCGCTGCTGTCATGAGATCACTTGTAAACCCTTTTTTCGGTTGTTCGTTTTACACCATTTGAAAATGCCAGCTGCCCTTTACATCATAGACTAATACAAACCAATAGAAGCAGAAATGCCCCAAATCTTGATAAGAACAGTTTTCCCTGTTCTTACACTCAGGGTTCTATATACAACTGTCCATAAGTATTTATAGAATTGTCTATAAATTCCTAAGTATTAAGATTTATATTCAAGCAAAATTGTGGACCATCTGAGGTCTCTGAGAACCTGTTACTGTATATTCCCCCAAAAACAGGAGAAATGTTGTTATATAGAACTGTTGTTGCCAAAAGTACAGTAGAGCGGTGAACCCCAGCAATGCTCATAGAGAGCTTTCTTCCTGCTGTGATTACCTGAAGGAGGTGTGTTAGATTTTGGGTTAGAGGGAGGTGAAACCTGTAAGAAGGTAGCTCTCACGGAGCAAGGTAGGAGACGACTGCAGTACAACGTTTTTTACAGTGTATGCAACAGGTTCTCTTAATGAATGCAAAGAACGTTTCAAGCATTTGCTTATTTGAGTTGTCTGGCGTCTACAGTACTGTGCAAAAGAAACATGCAGGAATATTTTTCCACACCTCCAAAGTGGTTGTATTCTCTGCTTCTCATGATCCAAGTAATCTCAAATACATCCAGTTATTCTCAGGTCTGGACATTGTTTTGAGAACAGCAGCAGGTTTTTTGTTTGATGTATCAATCTCCTTTTCTCAGTGATGCATTCAGAGACTTCTTCATGATCTTTTTCAACTTTATTGCCAGTTTGGAAATTAAATGGATCTCTGAGTTTTGCACAGTACTGCTTTACCCCTGATTTAGTATCTGTAACTATTCACTATTTTAAACATACAAGATTTTATTATTACAGCAATGGTGAGTCAAATCACTGCTACCCTACATTCACATCAACATTTCAGCTAAGAACAATCACAGCATGTTGGAAGTTTATTGTTTGGTATTATGACTTTGTGAAAAGGCTATTGTTATTTATTTAATAGGTAGTAAATAATGCCATGATGTCCTGAGGTCAAGTGTAAAGAATGATAGAAAGTCAGCAGAGACTGAAATGAGTGTAATCTGCGCTTGTTAATAGATGAGTGAAACACTTGTGCATAAATTTAGTACAGAGTAAAAAAGAGTATGATACAAAATGTGGTGTATAGCATTGTCAAAACAGTTACCAGTTTATAGAATATCTGTTTAGTGGATGGTAGATAGAAATGAAGAATAGTGTGCCTCTAGGGTGACCCACTGTCTCTCATAGCGAAGCTGAATAGAGACAAAACTCACCTGAAATATGAATGAATTCATGAACAGTCAGTATTTTGTCAACTGTGTGCTTTACCAATATGAATGTATTATTCAGATCCTTGCGTAATAATGAAGGACCAGTGCAGTTTGATCATTACATGTGAAAAAAGGAAAAAGCTGTTAGAGTTGTTCCAGTGGCTATGTCTTGCTATATTGCAAATCCACGTTTTGAAGAATTGTTCAGGATTAAGGATTTTTCAGCTTTTTGTTGTGTGTATTATCTGTCATCTCACATTTATGTCTCCTGTTTAAACTAACTGCCATCGTTCTGCTGCATTGTGCTTATACTGTATGTAGAACAATAGCCAAGCGTTAAAGGAAAACTTCAGCATATCATTAATTACTATAGTAATACTGTAATAATGTAGAATATTACATATGATCTGTTCATTTCTCTGTAGTTAGTGGAAGAACATAAAATATGATGACTTAATAAATAAATATACTTCTAATACACTACAGTGGGCAGGTGCAGAATCTGTTGCTTCTACCTGTTCTTTTCTAAGTACAAAGAAAGAAAGACAGCTAGACTAAAAACAATGTTGGAGTATTCCTTTCACACTACTTTACTTCTAAATCCGTCATATCTGCAGCACGTCCCTCCTCTGTCCTCTTATTCTTATCTGTCTCAGTTCTGGGTTTCTGTTGTGCACTGTTCGTAGGTGTGTAGTGATCATTTCTTTTTATTGATATTGTCATTGTTGATTTAGACCGCAGATGTTAAATTACAACAGATTTAACACAATGTTGTACTGATGTTGTTTAATAAAACTGTCTCTGTACAAATAGAGCTATTCCTTTATCTTTTCTCTATGAATTTTTAAAAATCTGTTCCATAAGTTCATGTAGAGGAATCGTGATTAATATACATCCATCTGCTTTATTTAAACCGTGCCCCCTAAAGCAATGCGGCACATTTTGAATTAATTAAAACAACAGCAATTATTGATTAAGGATTTATGATTTATTCCTCAGACATCAACACTAATTTACTGCTGTATAAGCAGCTGCCCTATGGCTCCATACTGTTCCAGCTCAACAAAGTGAAAAATAGGGAATGAGGTTTAACAGGGTCTTAGACTGAGAAGAGTTTCCGCAGTTAGACACAAGGGGGCACCACCAAACCATTTAGGCCTCGACAACACTACACATAGGATTCCCTTCAGGATGTCATGGGCTCTTTTGGTGATTTTTAGAGGATAATATACTTTATTTTGCTTCTCTATATTTGAAGCTGTATTCAGTGTTTAATTTGGAGTTAGCATTCCCTTCAGCTTCTGAGCTCACTTGTGGTTTCTCTCTACCGTACGACATTCTCCACCTCTCCACATGGTAGGTCTTTAAAAAAAATCACCATTTTATGCCCCAAGCTAAGCTCCATTACCAACAGCATTTAGAATATCAAGTGTTGATGTACCAGTGGCACGGCTAGTCCTTCATACACTATATATTGCCAAAAGTATTTGCTCGTCTTGTCTTTACACGCATATTAACTTGAGTGACATCCCACTCTTAATCCATAGAGTTTAATATGATGTCGGCCCAACCTTTGCAGCTATAACAGCTTCAACTCTTCTGGGAAGGTTTCCATGAGTTTAGAAGTGTGTTTATGGGAATGTTTGACCCTTCTTCCAGAAGCACATTTATGAGGTCAGACACTGATGTTGGATGAGAAGGCCCGCAGTCTCTGCTCTAATTAATCCTATAGGTGTTGAGGTCAGGCCAGGCCAGTCGGGTTCTTCCACATCAAACTCGCTCATCTGTGTCTTTATGGAACTTGCTTAGTGCACTGGTGCTCAGTCATGTTGGCTGAGTTGCCGTTGTTCCCAATTGCTTCCACTTTGTTATAATACCACTGGCAGTTAACTGTGGAATATTTAGTAGTGAGGAAAGTTCATGACTGGACCTGGTAACACGCAGGACTTCACTGAGCTCCTGAGAGCGACCCATTCTTTCACCAATGTTTGTAGAAGCAGTCTGAAGGCCTAGGTGCCTGGTTTTATACACCTGTGGCCATGTAAGTGATTGGAACACCTGAATTCAATGATTTGGATGGGTGATTGAATACAGTGTACTACTACTCTAATAAGTCACCATGCATCCTCCTGGAGTTTAGCTCCAACCTGTAACTCTAACATGCTGCTATGCAAATGAAAAGAAAGTAGTGCTAATCTCTCCATGAAATAGCAACACATCTCACTGTCTAATTCTGATCATTTGATAACTTATGCCATAAGACAATAATAATAATAATAATAATAATAATAATAATAATAATAATAATAATAATAATAATAATAATAATAATAATCAACATATATCATTAATGTTATTTTGCTAATCAGATGAAGAATTTGTCTTTTGTATTGCATTACTGTAATATTGCATTTTAGCATTGACTTCTTTGTGTGAATTAATGTATGTATGCTATGTATGCCACCCCGTCAACCCACCTCTATTAGTAGTACATTTATTATATGTATAGTATAGCAGAATGTGGGTTCTAGACATTGCTTCACTGATTGCTCAGTTGCTGCTTTATACCTTTGTATAAAGACACAGATACAAAACTTCTTATTTATTTAATAACTTTAATTCATGTTTGAAAAGTGCCATGAATCATTACTTCAAGCAACAATAGCAAAATATTAAACCCGTCTTAAACTGCACTCAGTACTATTTTGCTTCACCAAGTCGTTGCTCCTAAAGCCAAACTGCTTTAATGTTTTTGACATTGGAATGCAAAAAAGCATTAGATCACCTATTTTATAGATTGCAGTGGATTACCACATCCAGCGCTGAATGAACACTGATCTGAATGATCACTGTAAAGAGTAAACTCAGCACTGTATAGTTTTTGCTGTAAAGGTGAGGGACTATCCTACTAGATAAGATAAACATACATGTCTAAGGATCTTTGCTATTTGATAATCCTTGAAATCATATCATAACTGCATATTTACATAAAAAACACAATATTAGATAAATAGAGTTGATATATACAGCTTTATATATTCATATGTACAATAATGCTCTGCATGTTATATAGGGCTATGTCTTTAGGGATATGACATGCATTTATACAAACAAAAATAAAAACCATATATATATATATGATTGGATTATACATCAGATCTTTTCAAAAATACTGATATATAAACATCTCAGTAACCGTAACAGTAACAGTATCATCTCACCGCAGGTCGCTCTAAAAATAGATCCATCATCACATCATTGCTTTGAGCATCACCACTGACGGAGCAAGCCTTTGAGGCTACCCAGAAACAAAGTTGTTCTCACAGATAAGAAACAAGGGAGAGAGAGGGAGGACAAGATGGGAAACGAGAAAGCCGAGTCTTAAACCGCAGACTGTCCCACTCCGCCTTGACTCACTGTAATTCTATTCTCTAGTTAATCTCATTTAAACTGGTGGCTAAACTGTTTAAGACTTCATCCACAAAGCAAAATCATACTTTCTAGGACAGAGAAATCTTCTTAAGTCATCTTAAAAGTTCCAGCAAAGAGCTTGTTTGAAGAAATAATTCTCGATACAAGCAACAGCATCAGAGAACTTGACTGGATAATATTAATTACAACAAAAACATGTCTTAAAAGATGTTGACTATTCTTGGAATATCTCACTAAGGGAAATTGTAGACATATTAAGTAGACTTAAGATGATTTCACTTGCCTTTATATCATTTTTGCTCTGTAATTCCACAGTATCTCTAGGTCTCCTCTCGAACATCTCGTCTTTGTGATCCAACATAGGAACATCCCTAAAAATCTCAAATCTGGCACTTGCAGCCTGGCAAGGATGTAAACATCTTCAGTATAAAAATCTATTTCAAAACAACACGATATTCTTTCCTGCTCCAGTTTTTAGTCATTTCACTTGTGGGTAATACAGCTCTGTGCAAAAGTCAGAAGGAATTTGTTCATGTATTTAAATTCCAGTCAACAGGACCATTAAATAAAGTTATTAATTTTTAAGGAGAGAATATATAGAATATATATATCACCAATCAACAAAACCTTCAGAGGTTTTTAAATGTTAACAAAGGTTAATGTAACCACATTTCCCCGAGTGACTGGCTCTATCTACATGCAGTTGAAAACAATGAAAGAACAACTACAGTTTTAAATAATCGGGCTTGTATAGTATAGTAGATAACACCCCTGCTCTCAGCTGGAGACTGGAATTCAATTGGGCAAACCACCCATGCTATAGCATGTGATCTTGGGCTCCTAACACTACCTCTGTAAAGAGATCAAATTGTAAGTGACACTGGATAGTGAACAATGACCAAAAGTGAAGATTCACATTTTTTGTGTGACAGAGACAATATACTTAACTATATATACTTATACTTAACTATTCCTTACACAAAGGTCCCAACAACATCATGTAATATTATTTTTTCAGTAATTAATGTGTCCACCATTTATGTTAATTAAAGCCTCCATTCTTTGCAAGAGCCTCATTTTCTGTTTTTGTGGGGAAATTTCTTTACGCTTCAGAAGTTCAGTCTTTGAAATTGGTTGCAAATACAGCTTCCCAGAATTCGAGCCATCCTGATGACAAATGTAAACTTATAGGTCAACAAAACATTACTCCACATCTCTGATATCTATTTTTCTTTCTTTTTTTTGGTCAATTTTGTTGTGTAATAGCTCAAAAATAGTTGTAATTTTCCTAACTTCAGTTTTGTAAACACAAGTGGACTATGTTACACCATTGCTCAAAAGTTTGGGGTCACTGATTTCATTCTACTAAAACCAAATTCATTTCAAGATACAAAATGAAAATATCCTAAAATGAAAAAAAAACCTGAAAATGTAAAGAATGTAAGTGATTGAGAATTCTGTACTGCATTGAGAATAAACTTGCAAACAAATTGACATCCACAGTGCATCATATTTGATAATCGATAATTAAATCTTGCTAATTAAACAGCTATTCATGGTACTACTGTGATTCCAACAAACAGAGAATTATAGCTTATTATTCAACTTTCATATTTTTACCATGCTCTATGTTCGTCTGTAAACTGTGAAGTATTGGTTCTGGTGTTTAATTCATAGCACTTTTTTTCTGGACTGTATAACATTATACTGAATAACAATTATCATTATTATTATTATTAGGCCAAGTGACCCCAAATTTTAAATATGGGAACATAATTTCAATGATTCCTTTGGGAACAGCTACTGTTATGAGGACACAGCTGTGACCTCTTGGTTTTAAGACTGTAAGCATGGAGGAGTTAAAGGGGCAGTAGATACACGAAAAATGAAAGTATGGACAGTTAAATACTGATAGATTACTTTTAGTTGTTGAGACATTTTATGTAATTTCATATTAAATGTATGTTTCCTGCTTTTTTCCAACATTGACAAAATTAATAACTTGTTTTTAATTGCTGTTTTGACTGGAAATGAAATAAATCATGGCTGGTCTGTGGCTTTTGTACAGCAATGAATGATGCTGCTGTCATAAGAAAACCCTGTATAACTAAAGAGGAGAATAAAACAAAACTTTACTATCTTTAGTGTTTAATAAAGACATTGTGGATTGTTTCCCACAAGGTGAAGAGTTTTCATAATGTGAAAACCAAGGTTTAGATATGACAACAACAGTGTGGATTATTAAATAAATTGCTACCAAATCCCATCTTATTAACAGATTATCATTGCTGGAGTTACGTGAACAACAGTATATACCATCTGCACTGGTAACAAGCTCTCGCAGCTTAAACTTGTTTTGACCATTTAGACTGTAGTTGTGGTCCAAAGTGTTTTAAACTCTCCGTCATCTTTAAAAGCTGAGGAAGGGAGTAGAATGTAGGGTTGCTCCATCAGCCACCGGTGGCAATCACACTCAGACAAAGTGGATTTTCAGCACTTTTCATTTGCTCACACAATCTATCTCTTGCCTGCACTGGGACGTCCTTGAGCATGAGGCGGAGAGGAGTCATGAGCACCCTCCGTTTGCCGCCGTGTCAGCTGTGCCGAGAGACAGATTTTAATAGCCAGCATAAAACCCTGTGCTTGTCCCATCGCATTACGCTGCACCATAAACACCCGCAGTCTGGACGTGGAACCTGAATGCCCTGCGGGACCATACATCAGCTTCTTCGGGGAAAGTAGCAGGGGATGAGTGCTAGTTGATAGACGCAAGGGAACGCAGGACATCCGCTGTTATTATTCCGAACCTTATAAAGTCTGTCTAACAAGCTGTTCCAACAGGTGGAGGTTAATGTGATCAGGTAAGCTGAAGGACAGTTTCTTTGTAAACCAGTTTGGATTCCAGCTGGTGAAGCTGTATCTTCCTCCATTCAAGTTGAATTTCCCCCAGTTCAAGTTCAGTAAAGTGCAATGTCCCTTCAGCTCACGGACTTTAGAGGACCAGTTGTTCATAAGTTTACAGTTCGCCATTGGGATGAGACCCAGGGACTAAGCCGAATGCTGTTTTTAAAACAGACTGTCCCTATAGCACCCTGTGATTACCCAAGCCTACACATTTTGTCCTAAATACATCTTTTTTATGAAGGTCACCCATCGTTCGAGAATCTTAGTAGTTGAAACAGGAATATTGCTACACAGGGCCTGGACTATGAGCTGCATAAGCACCAAGGGGCCTTAAATTGATGAATAGCATTATTCTTTTTAGTTAATTGTGATTCCATTTGATCACATTTGTCTTACTTGCTGAAATTTGACTCGCTGCCAACCCTTTGCTCACGCTGGTTAAATTTTCTAGAACTGCCACTGGCTTAATCTGCCAAAGGTGCCAATGGTATTACTTAAAAGCTGTATTTGAAAGAGAGCACTACAATTGTGGATTTAACAAATTGCATTCAAGTTTTCAATTAAAATAATAGCACTAGAGTGGGTGGAGGGCCCACAAATGTTTTGAATGTTTAGAAGCAGCGCTGTTGCCATATGCTAAACGCAAGGTGACATTTACCTGACATAAAACTGATGACCTTACCAAAATGCCCCATGAAAACCAGCAAGCCTTTGTCAGTTGCAGTAGTTAAGCAGCTTTGGTAGCAGTAGGCTACAATCACAGTAGCTGGGGTTGTTATAGCAGTAGCCTTACCTTTATGTCACAAGGTGGCATCAGCTAAATGTACAGGTGTGCTTGCTAGTAGCATGTGTGTAGCAATATTCATGCGTGGAACACATAATGACCTCATAGGTATTTAGACTGCTTAAAGCTGGAGTCAGAGGATGCTGTGATATTGGTCTGGAGAGGGGGAATGTAAGTAGGACAGAACGTATCAGCTTGGGAACACTGGGTGGAATAGCAGCAAGTTCTTTATTTGGGCTTACATCATTACTACAAATGATGTATGACCTCAGACGCCTCTTGTCTCTTTTTTTTCTGCTGCGTCTTCGTCATCGCCTATAGGGCAGTATTGAAGTCTGTAATCAGGAAGTCGATGTAATCCTTCTCTTTGGTCTTGAAGGCTTCGGCGATGAGGCGCGCAGCGTCTCTATGCTCCATGCCTTTGAGGGACACACCGTTCACCTCCAGAATCACCTGCCCCACCCGCAATTGCCCACTGAGGTGTGCCGAACCACCCTTCTGAGAAAGAGAGAGAAAGACAGAGACACAGAGAAAGAGTGAGACACTGCAGCAGTAATATGTAGCAGAGAATTTTTAAGCTTTAAAAAATAGGCAAGAAGCCCAAGAAGAGACAAGCCACACCATTTATCAAAAGTGCGGGAGAAAGGAGAGAGGGGAGAGGGGGAAGAAAAACGAGTGCTCCCTTGGCCTGATGTGGCACTTTGTATTGAGAAGTCATTAGCTAGCCTTCTGTCAAGGTAGATAAACAGCACCGATGAGAGCGAGCGAGAGAGAGAGAGAGAGAGAGAGAAAGAGAGAGTTATCCGGCCGTTGTCTCATAGACAGATGGTTGGAGATGGGCCAGTCCTGACAGCCTCATGCCTGCACCTCTAACCACTCATCAGCACCCATAAGCACTGAAACCTCACCCACAAGCACAGCAAAACAACCACAGTCCCTAACTCCCATATTACTAAATGATGTGACATTGCAGCTTCTTACGTGGTATATAAGCAAATAGTTAACACAGATAAACAACAGAGAGCAAAGAGAGGGAATGTTAGGGGTATTCAACAGTGGTCCAGCAGAGTTTGGTCATTTCCCTACTCAAACATCCCGCTAAACTGGACAATTAAGGTAAACAAATAAGGTAAATGATCAAACTTTGCTGAGTGCTAGCTCTCCAAGGCCCGGATCTAGGTGTCGTTGAAAAAGAGTAAGTCTTTAGGCTGCAGTGCAAGAACAGAGTCTGTGCACAGTTTATAATTCAGGGAAAAGCTAAGTCAAGCATTGAGGAGCAAGAATACAAAAGCAGAAAAGTGCTAAGATCTCAGGCAAGGACAAGCCAAGAGCCTTGCAGTCGAACACCAAGTTGGCGAGCAGTTCTGTAGTTCTGAAGCAAAGCAGAGAAGTAGAGAGAACGTGAGGCCTTTGAAGCCTGTAAGGTGAGAACCAGAGCTTTGTGTGTGCTTCTCTCTGCCGTAGGGAACCAGCGAGTGGTATCAACAGAGAAATCTTAGGGGAGACCTTCAGAATGCTGCACCTCATTGGGTTCATACCATTCAGAATGTTTTATAGAGGAAAAATCACATATGAGGCCTGACTTGCACGGACAGCAGTGCAAAAGTAGAGCAGACGCCGCAGCCTGGAAAGAATGTAGACTGTGATAGAATGTGGTTCTGGATGATTTAAAAATGAAGGTAATAATCAAAAATCACCGCAAGGTAGCATTTAACAGGCTTGTCAATTTAACAGCCCAGCAAAGATGTTGACTAGTCACTGATTACATGATTATGACACTAACAATATGTGTGTTTCTGTGTCCCTGTCTCTGGTTTTCTGTAAGCTAGCAGTGCAGAATTGTTGGAAAGGTCACATCACACTTTACTGATCTGTGGATTCTGGCTTCGTTCTAACATTTCCCCTCTTATCTAGAGTCCTTGAAAGATCAGATATTGAACATTGTTGTCTATGGTTTCCTGTTGACTGCAGTAAAAAGTCTATTATTTTTGGAGAGGAAACAAAACACCCTATAAAGGTTTAAGTCTGTTATTTTTTCTACATTTCTCTGACTCTCTGGACCTTCCCCATGCCCAAGCATCTCGGCACGGCTGCGTAGGGTGTGCTTATCTCTGTCAGAGCACATCACGCTGCACCAACCAGTGGAGTTGGAAATGTGATTGCTGAAAAGCACTCCCTTCTCCTGTCCAGTCTTATTTCTCACATCATTGGCAACATCAAATGTAATTACATGAATGTCAAGAAATCTAAAGCTGCAAAATCCCTACTGGTTTCTGGTCATACACAGGGAATGGACAGTAAGGGAGAAAGTCTTGGGAGTGCTTTGGCTCTTTTGGCTTTTTTGGTAAGATCCAGGTCTTCATCCTGGTTGAGATATCACAAAGGTAGACAATTTTTTTCTGTGAGATTTGAGTGGCGAATGGATGGATGCAAAGAGCAGCTGGGTGTCATCAATTTTAAGAAAAACCCTATAGGGCTGTCAGGTTGTTCCTCTCAAGATGGGAAGGTACATAGACGTTCCAGAACTGTGTATTCCATGGCATGGAAAAAGGGTTGGGTGTCTCAAGTAGTAGGGAAATTTGAAGATGAAAGTAACCGGATCACTTAGTAAGTAGATTGCTGAATGCTGAGGTCAGAAATTGAGCAAGGTCAGTGGAGGTTGTTTAGAGAAGTGTAATTTTAATTGGATCCAGTAAGGTGGGTCATGGAACCATTCCATTGCATAGTGGATGCCATCACCTCGGCTGAATGACTGAAATGACTTACGTATGTTGTTGATCTTCTGTTCTGCAGCCTTTAATTATGGAATTAATGTTCTCTGTGATAGTAGAGACAGCAAAGCTTAAACAGATACATTTCCAGAGCCACTGAAGAGTTTTCCTCACGTTCTCAGGTCTTTGTAACACTCATCTATTTGTTAAACTCATACATTAATAATGTCTGAGAGCATGGGACTGGAAGATAATGATCTTGACAGTTTGGAGATGAAGGTGCAAAGTGAGCCCAGAGAACTGGACAGGGCAAAGCAAGCAGTGGCAGTAGTTCTGGCAGTTGGTGGTAGAGGTGAGATCAATGTTGAAGAAGGAGTGGATAGGGAAAGTGTTTTATGGTTCCTCCTGAAGGCAAATGCCAAACCTCAGGAGAAGTGGGAAAGAGAATCACACAAAAGAAATATTATGAGATTTAAAGTTATACCTGTTAGATGTTCCTTATAAAATTAATGTTTAGAACGTCTCTAGATCTAAGAGTTGGTCATCACTTTCAGTGATCAAGGTCAAAGGACATGAGATGGGAGTGGGTGCCTGAGATCATGTAGGATTGAGGTTGTCAAGCAGGATCAAAGAATAGCCATCTTCAGGGAATGAACTGAGAACTCAGAACTGGTGATGTTGTAGGGGGGACTTGGAGGATGATAGAGCAGATTGAAGTAAAGCAGGATTCTGGTGGAGGTTGAAGCTTTTCCTCCTCAAACACTTCTGATTTAACTCATGAATTACCTGGATTTGTGGAATAATGTAGAATTAAGCAAACAGTGTTGGACACCAGCCCCCATTTTCCCACCACTGGTATAAAGTGTATGTATTAAATTCAAAGGATGCAATGCGAAGCCAAGGAATAAGGAAAGAGAGAATGTAGAGTTAATTAGCACACCTGTCCCTCAACCTTGACTAGTAGTACTAGGAGAGAATTGCATTCCTCTATAATTTTAATTGCTACTTTGCTTTATTTTCATAAGTGATTATGTATTAGCATCGGCACATATGCATACAAAAAGCAGCAGATATTAGTGGTCAGTCAATGCCATAAAAGCTTAAAATGTTGATTGCCTGCATTGTTTCACCTAAACCACTATAGGTGATACTACGCAGGTTTATTAGCTGAAGTGCTAATAAGAGTCATGCTGGTCTCATTCTGCTAATTGGAACGTCACAGTTTTGTCTTCTCTGCTTTGACCTGTCACACTAACCATGCTAAAGTGATAGATTAGCTCATCTGGGCTGATGATTCAACGCTGTCGAATTCTACTGAGTCTCCTCAGGTGAAGATGTCTCTTCGGCAGCTCTAGAGGAATGACATTAACATAATAACATTAATGAAGGTATGATGAAAAATCAAATGCAATTTTCGGCGGTCTCATTATGAACAAACAGATTGGATGAGGGCAGGACAGAGAGTTAAAACGAGCCAAAGGCAGCTGCTAAGTACAAATTTCCCAGTTGTGCAGAAAACATTACGGTTGATACAGGCCAAAAACTCCGGACTGCGAGGACGAGGATGAGTTACCCAAAATTTGCTGGTCTTCACTATTCATCTACGGCCTTGTTGCTCAACATGGTTGAACCTGAGCATTTTTATTATTACTGAATTAACCATTAAATATGTAGTCCTTTTATTTCTAGATGTATGCTGGAAATCACAAAGCTGATATGGCCACATACTTACTGCTAGCTAACAATACATAGAGCATAGTAATAATATTATTTAATGGGGACCTATTATTCTGTCACTAATGCCTATTATGATCATTTTCATTAATTTTGGGGTGTTCTAGAATAGATTTACATGCTTCTGTCTTCCCAAAACACAATATTTTTCTCATACTGTACATATGTTTTCACTCTTTGTGAAGAGTGTTTGAGTGTTGTCAAATTCTGCCTCCTGATGAGGCCAGTGTGCTCTCATCCTGAAAGTGAGGTAAAACAAGTAGAAGTACTTGGGCTTTGTAATTTTACAGACAGTTAACATGAACAAAAATGAGATGTCATATGTCATATGACAATAAGTGGAAAACAGGACTTTCAAAAATGAAAGTTAAAAAATGATTAAAAACTGAAAAAATGAAACTCCTAACGACCACAACAGACCAGCAAAACGGTCCCCATCAGATAAACAGCACTTTAAGCTTTTATCTATGAGAGACAGGAGAACATCAAGGTTGGCTTTAGATTATAAAAAACATCTACAAGTGTTTCTGTCCATTCCTCCACGGGGAGAAATCAGCTCAATGCTCAAGTGTGCTTGTAAATCATAACAAGAATCATTTTCCAAAAAGTATTTGATGTATTGTCAGCTGACCAGCTCAAGTACACAAACTCATACAAAGCCACACTGTGGAATGAGGCCTGGCAATGTCTCCCTGAAATAACCACAGACTTCCCAGGAAACATCTCATCTTTATAGCAACATATGTCTTTCTAAAGTCCCAATATACACCTCTCCACCCGCAGCATCTTCACACACTTTCTACAAGTCACCTGTACAAGTCCCCCTCAGGGGAGAGGTTAGTTTTTGTACCTTTCATAGATAAAAGTCTGGATGGTCTCTTTTGTCTTTGGCTTGAAGTACACAATGTCTGTTTTTATCAAAAGCCTACTGAAACGTGGATCCAAATGCGCTCGAGCCCAGAGGCTTCAGCAGTGGTTCTGTATAGAACTGATTATGACTTTCTCCCCACATAATTAAGCTTTAAGTTGCATTTCTTTGTGTTAAGTGCTGACGGTGTTCTGAAGTGCACCTGAGCCCATGTGGCTATATTTAACATGGTAACATGAAGGTGTTTCATGCAGAGCCGTCTAATTCGAAGGTCACGCACATTCAACAGTGCATTGCAGCACTGCACTGCACAGACAGAGACTTCTCTGGATTCCCTGAATCTATTATGTACGGCGGATGTAAAAGACCTCAGTGCTTTTTCCATCATGCATTAGGAAATGCTGTTTTTGAGCCATTTCACAATTCTACCATGAAGTTTGGCACCAAGCGATAAGCCAAGACTCATGTTAGTGCTAGCAAACACTTGGTCTTTGGTGTATCAATGGAGCTGTTATCAATTTACCTGCTTTTTGAGGAATGTCTGCAGGTTCTTAATAGCTGACCATTCTTTCTGAGCCATAACTTGATGTTTTCTCACAGTAGAAACATGAACAGGAACCAGATCTGAAGCAAAAGTAGAGCTTGATTTTCTCCTCTCTCCTTCCTCTCTGAAAGATGAAAGCTTTAAGCGATGTTTATCTGATGGGGACGGGTTTTGGTGGTCTACCAGGTCTTCCACGCTTGTTAAGAGATATTCTCTCTGTATCTTTTAATCTTTATTTGAACTCCAGTTTTGGAAACTCCTGTTTTTTTATATTCTATTATGTTCTTTTGATTTTCCCCTTCATTGCCCAAGCAGATTATCTGTTATCTAATACATAATGCTGTGTCTTATATAATCTCCTCAGACAAGTCTGCTGAAAAATGAACAACTTGTATGTGATGGCAGTTTTGACTGTAAATAAACATCTCTTTCACACAGTGCTGTAATTCCTGCCAAATGACAAAACATTTTTTTTAAAGAAAAGGCTCAGACGTTGCATGCATACATTCGAGTCGCCATCCCAGGGGTCGATTTTGACATAAGACACATAAGTGGAAGACTAAGAGTCTTTATTAAGCCGCAGAAAGGCTCTGTGGAGTGCTCTAATCAGTAAAACGCCATCTCGAGAGCTTCTAATTGGGTTCTGCAGTCGACTCGGCACTGATGAAACTCACAGTAATCAGCGAGCTGGTCATTGTGATGGAAAACCCTTATACTGCAGACAACGACGCTGGCATATCAGAAAAAGAGTTTGTCCTAATCCCAAGTTGAATGCAATATGATTCAATTTTGTAAAAGTAGCTTTCACCCATTCTTATTGGTCCATTCATTATGAAATGTTCATGCAATGTAAAGACTGTCTGGTTTTGTTGCAGACACACAATATGTTTTATGTATATATTATGCAGATTTTGCTTCTGTGCACCTGCTTTCTTTAGTTAACTGGCCCTAGCCCACGTGCCTATACTCGAAAGCAGGCAAAGCCGCTTTGCACCAAAGCAAAAGCCCCTCTTTTTTGTATACTTGAAATACAAAGGAGACAAAACCAGCTTGTGCATGCACACACATGCTCACTGTATCTGCATAAGCAAGCCCTGAATCCGCAGTATGCTAATGAACTTCTTTAACATGCCCAAGCAGAGTCAAAAGGTCGAGCGTGAGATAGGGGAAATAAACTTTTCTCAGACAATCAAAACCCAGAGAAAGACCCTTAAAGAAACAGCCAAAGCCCGCTTCACTGCCCTGTCATGACACTATTAGCTTACAAGGTCATAGGGGTACATTTACTATTAAAGTAGTTAAAAGCCCATTGGACAAATGAGTTGGAGGCTATTAGTTGTTTGACTGATTGAGTAACGGGTAGTTAGATGAGCAATAATGCCGTTCCACTGACCTGGCAGCTTAAGCGGCCACGAGGAAATCGTTTTTTAACAGACATCTTAATGTCTCATGTTGCTGTTCCAGTCGAGACTGGCCATCTGACGGTTTGCTGAACAGATGCGCTTGCCTCATTAGCTGTGCGTCAGTATTTAAAAGCAGCTCAACTATTCAATGAAAACTTGAGGCTTTTCCTTCTTTTGACCAGCAGTTTCTCATTAAAAACAATAGAAATGAAATAAAAATTAGGTTAGGGGAAAACCTCACTCTGGGTCTTCTGGATAACCTGGGTATATCACTGACTGTGAATACATGTTGCAGCCTTACCGGTAGGTTAGTGCTAAGTATATGAAATTAGCTGTGAACAGTGG
This sequence comes from Megaleporinus macrocephalus, assembly GCA_021613375.1. Classification (NCBI taxonomy): domain Eukaryota; kingdom Metazoa; phylum Chordata; class Actinopteri; order Characiformes; family Anostomidae; genus Megaleporinus; species Megaleporinus macrocephalus. The sequence goes on along the minus strand of CM038725.1, from coordinate 17,905,623 downwards.
CAGTTGTTTTTGAGGGAGGGACTGTACAATTGCATATATATATATATATATATATATATGTTTGGCTTTTACAAACTTCAAAAGTCACCCAGTGTCTCAGGGTGCTCTCATGTCCATGTTACCTTCTGGTTCTCTCCTTTTAGTTTAGGCTGTTATAGTTAGATCTGCCGGAGTCGCCAGCCACACTCTAAAATTCTGAATATTCATATTCTCTACAGTCATACTCCCGAGCCCAACTAACTCTCTCTCTTTACTCTTCCTGAGGAAATGACTGTCCTTCCATCTGTTGAACGCTGTTGAAGGACTGACCATCAGGGCCTCCTCCCCACCCATCACCAGCCAGCTCACCTGTCCATCTGTGTCAACTGCTACACCCTCAGTTACATCACTGGGCCATCCAGATGTATCAGCATTGAGATAGGATGGGACTGTTTCAGCTCACGCCCACTTTACATAAAGCCTCAGTCAGAGACTGCCTCAGTCAGAGACTGCCTCTATCTGTGCAGCTTCTAAAGCTTTGCTATCCACATTTCAAACAGAGGCTCCTTTCTTTGGTATTTAGTTTAAACTGTAAATAGTATTTGACCAGAGGAGGATGGGTCTCCCCTTGTGAGTCTGGTTCCTTCCAAGGTTTTTTCCTCCAGTCTGAGGGAGTTTTTCTTGCCACTGTTGCCTCTGGCTTGCTCACTGCGGGATATATGTTGTAACTGTCTGTTTTCAAAACTTCTGTAAATCTGCTTTGAGACAACATCGTTGTAAAAAGCGCTATATAAATAAACTTGATTTGACAATGGTCAAAAAGTTATCCTATGCATGGCCATTAGGTCAGCGCTAACATACTGCTAAAATCCCATTGCGGTGCTAACAGAAAATATTATTATCATAAATGTGCTTTGTGCCTTATTGTTTTTGACATGTTTTCCATTAGCATAGCATTAACATACTACTAAAATCCCAAAAGCAAACACGTTCTAAACTTGTACAAATGTATATTACCTAAATCCATTTCTTTTTCAAGCAATGTGGTAATGACTGGGTCGTTATCATAAAATGTCTTTCATAAGCTTCAAGTCTGAATTTAATCTAGACAGCCAAACAATGTTCATGTGCACGGCCATTCATTTAGCCATAACATGCTACTAGAATCTGGTATTAAATAGCATTATAATAAAGATGTTCCTCACTTGTTTTAATATTTAAGCCCAAAATGAGACACAGTTCACCACCACATAAGAGCACATCAAGCAGTTTTTGTCTTTATTCTACTTCTTAGTGATCTAGGCTATTGGTGACACTCACCTGTATGGTGACAATGCGTGGCAGAGGCTGTCTGGTGTTGGCACCTCCTTCTACTGCTATGCCTAGTGTATTGGCACTCTTTGACACCCGTACCAATGTAGGCTCAGGTAGACCTGTCTGTGAAGAAAAAAGGAAAGAGAGAGAGAGAAAGAAAGAGAGAGAGAGAGAGAGAGAGAGAGAGAGAGAGAGAGGGAGAGAGAGAGAAGAGTAAGAATTTGGAATACAGGGGGATTAAATACCCTCCAAACCCCCCTCCTTCACCCACTTTGGCTTTGATCATCAGTTTGATCCTGAGAGACCTGAGATGATCTAAGCTGGAGTGCTATTGCTGCACATGGCTTTTAATTAAGAGCAGAATGGCAGAATGATGAGGGTTAAGAGAGCTAACGAGACTCTTGGTGATGCCTCCTGCTCTCTGGCTGAAACCCTTTCTCCAGGAATGACAATTAATATTCCATAAAGGAACTGCATACTCTCCTTTCTTCTTCTCCAGCTAGCAAGCTTTAGAACTTCCAATGTTCTCACCATGTAAAGAATCACAAAGCATTCTGAAAGAAACCTGCTGTGTATCTCTCGCTTATTGGAGGCCCTCACCTGTTGACTGGGAACCTGTGCAGGTGCCTCGGCCCCCCGCGGGTCCCCTAAGGCCTGCTGAGGGGAAGGTTTCCCAGGTCTGGGACTGCTGTCCTTACTTAACCCCCCTGCCTCCGCAATGTCCACGCCACTGTCCTCACTTAGGGTCTGCCCACTGTCTGACAGCTGAGAGAGGGTGGCACCTGAAAAGCAAGCATACATACATGTTAAATTGGATATTATGGGATAAAAGAATGAATCTGATCTAATCTTGTAACAAATCTAGCCTGATAATACACACACACATTGTGTGATGTGGTGGTGTTGGCTGTGTGCTATTTCTAGTATTTCTAGAATGCTGAAATACTTTGAATGTAATAGACAATCTTAAAGAGAAATTCCAATCATTTTTTAAAAACATGGCTCATAATGTTATCGCCGGTCTAATCAATGGCTCACAAGTCCAATCACAGAAAGTCTTTACCTGAAGTACACTACCTAAAGTTTGTAACATTGTTTTATGATAGCTTTGAATATCTTTTGGCCTAAAACATTAAGTTTTTTTCTACAATTTCAACAACGGAATGATGCAGACACTGTGAAAATCCCCTTTAAGTGAAGAGCTTTGGTGAAAGCTAGCTCATTTAAAGCTCAGTGTAGCTATCAGCCATAAATCTGGGCTCAGATGCTCCTTGTTTGAATAAGTGTATTAGTATCAGGAAAGAAAAAGTGGTATTGTGTCATCTCTATACATCAGCATTAACAGTGTTCACCATATACTTTTAAGTACCGGGATTAAGGAACAGAGATAATGCAGTAGTTGTAGGTGTGATGAAAGCTTATAAAAGAAGTTAAATCCCCATCCAGCTTCAAAGACATGAAAGCAAAATCCCACCGCCAACTCCCACATACATATTAATATAGCCACAAATCTATAAACACACAAACATGAACAAAGAAAGGTGAATCAATGCATATACAAACCTCTTAAAAGAGCAGAGCTGCCCTCTTTTGGTGATCAAATTGGTGACTGGAACTGTCTAATTAAAAGGCCACAAACAAAAGAACCTGATTTCTTGCTGGTGAATGTCTCTAATATAAACCTACAATCACTATTAATGATAAAGAAAAAACAAAGTTTTCTTTCAAAAGTAATTAACCCCAGTCCTTACAATCCATTTCTGGAAAGTAATCTACAAAAACAATTTTGCAATTTCAAAAGAGCTCATTTACATATACACTGAGCACTTTATTAAGGGTGTAGGTTTGCATATGAACTGTAGGGCCATGTCCCTACCAATAGTTTGGGAAGATAGAATTGTTCATACCAACATTCAGCGTTCATAGTACTAGGCAGTGCAGTATTCTCTGTGCAATGATTTGATAGCACTCTCATATACGCACCTGTAGAGGCAAACCTGCTTATATTGACAGATTTATTCATTTGGAATGAGGCGCCTGATATAATGAGTGCCAAGTTTCAAATATTTGGATGTGCATGTGGGGTCGGAGGTGCTGTGATCAGATAATCCCAATGTGCCATGAAGAGTGTTCAACATTAAGCTATGCTAGCATTTGATTGGCTGAAAGTGAGGGAGATATCTAAAGGCTCATGTCATGATGTGTGAATATCATGTGAGTTGTTGTGTCCCTTCCAAAACTGTGAGCAAACCTACCCCATTGGGTACACCCTTCACCTGTCTGTGCACAGAGTAGGTACGATACAGGTGGTGGATTATTCTAAGCACAGAAGTGACACTGATGTAATGTTGGTGTGTTAGTTTGTGCCATGCTGGTATGAGTGGATCAGACAAAGCAGTGCTGCTGGAGTTTTTAAACACCTCAGTGTGACTGAGAATAGTCCACCAACCAAAAATATCCAGCCAACAGCGTCCTGTGGGCAGCGTCCTGTGACCACTGATAAAGGACTAAAGGTCGACCAACACAAACTGTGCAGCAGCAGATGCCCTGTGGTCTCTTTGACTTTACACCAAGGCGGATCAACAAGGTAGGAGTGTTCAATAGAGTGGACAGTGAGTGGACTGTTGTGTCTGATCCACTCATAGCAAGACAACACACACTAACATATCACCTCCACAACAGTGTCACTGCAGTGCTGAGAATGATCCACTACCTGAATTGTACCTGCTCTGTGGGCCTGTGGGGGTCCTGAACAGTGTTAAAGGTGGATTGAGAAGTTATGCAAAGAACCAGTCTGTAATCATAGAACAAGGGAATAAACAGGTGTAACTGTGTTTTGTATATAAAACATTAGAAGCAGGCTTGTATGCTAGTCTTACCTCGCGGTTGGGGTTGTGAGCGCTCCTCCACTGTATCCGGCTCTGGGTTGAGTCTGTGGGCCTGGATGGTGCTGGGGCTGGGAGAGAGGGCGGGGCTGGAGGTCTCTGGCTTCTCTGGGCTGCAGGGGGGAGGCGCCGGCATCAGCAGCGAGGGAGAGAGGGACGGAGACGAGCGAGGAGACAGGCTGGGGGTCGGGGTGCCTGCCCGAGAGTGGCTTGGGGACTCCGGGTGTGGGGACAGCACGGCTGCCTGCCGGCTCATTAGAAACTGCACCAGGTCTTTAGCAGGGGGACCAACCGGTGGAGCGATGCTGCGATGAGCGGAGCACGGAGAAGAGTGAAGGAGGGAGCAGGGGGGAGGAGAGGCGTGGATGGAGCAGGGCGAGGACGTGTGGTGAATGGTGCATGGCGAAGTGTGGGCCGAACAGGGCGAGTGAGTGTGCGGGTGTACGTGGTTTTGCGGGTGGTTTTCCTGGTGCATTCTGCAGGGGGCAGAAAAGAGCAGGTTGGTGTGGGACAGCTTAGACGAGGGCCGCTTAATCTGGCCCTTCGGACTCCCGTGTCTGATGGAGCCGGGAGCAGGGGGAGGAGGAGGAGGTCTGAAATTAGGGGGTGACTCCGACGAAGATTGCACCTCATCCTGAAACATGACAGAGGATAAGCACATATTATCTCAGGCTAATTCTGGAATGAGCAGTTGAAGTCACTTGCAGCTGTAATACTTTACAGTGCAGCTGTTTGGAGACACTGCTCCAAAGTTACTAATGAGTATGATAAACAAGTAATATTATAATGTAATATTAACAATATACATGACATAGTTATAAAAATTGGTTCTATTTTTATGCATCCAAGTTGATTTTACATCATTTTCAAAATTCTACTAACAACTGGCTTGCAGAAACTGTATTACTCCCCTTTAGTTTTAGATTAAATATGACATTCCTCTGCACATGTTTTACCGAGTTGCGTCGCTGCAGTGCTGAGAATGATCCGCCTCTCAAATAACACCTGCTCTGCAGTGGTCCCGTGGGAATCCGGACCACTGAAGAACAGGGTGAAAGGGGACTAACAGAATACGTAGAGAAACAGATGGACTACAGTCTGCAGTTGTACGTACATGGTAAGTGGAACTGGTACAAAGAACAAAGTTCTTAATGAATTTAAACTGTCTTCTGTTCTATAATTAAAACACTGTTAAATACTGATATGTATGTATTACTTATTAAATATATATTACTGTTTTTTATTTTATATTAGTGAAATACTCCTATTCAAGTGCAGGAAACTGAATGCAGTATAGGGGAAATGAAGTCCTAGGTTAATAGAAACTAGGTGGCTAAAAAAAGCACTAAAGGTACCTGAGGCCCAGTTTTGAGTTTAACATGGGGGATGTGGCTATTATACTGTTCTGTGAATTTGCTGCTGTGGCTAAAAATCATCTGTTGAAGCACTCAAGCCAGGCTGCCAGCTGCATGGACTACTGACTGGGGCTTTAAAGGGGCACTGTAATTGCAGGAGTCCATGATAGCCTAAAGGAACAAACATCCTGACATTTTACTGCTTTTATGGGTGACATTTCATTTCAAAATGTCATCTCATTATGAAATTAAGTCATGTAATTACTGCTATCCAGTGTCCGTGATTCCCATGTATGTTACACGTATGCTCGTAACAATGGTAGTAATGGTAGCAAATAGTAAACCGTAACAGAAAGTGATAATGTTAAAAAACTGAATGCTTTATATAAAATATTAAAAGAGTTTGAACTGCTATAGAGTCTATTTCTGTAAAAAATCTCACTGTGCCACAGATTATAGTACTGATTATTAAAATCCCAATTAAACCGTGTTTGAATTGGTTTATATAAGCAGTCTGTTATTGTTAATATATATTTTTAACACACTGCATATTACTGTAAAAGCACAGAAGCTTTCGGTTCCAGGTTTAGTGGCACGTCATCATCTACACTGCAGACACTAAAGCTTCCATCTCTTTTAGTTCTGTAAACTAATCTGCAGAAATATATTTTTTACACCTCCAAAGTACAGTCTTAGAAGTCGGATGCATTTTTTGCATCCCAAACACATTCAATGATGTAGAGAGCTCTGGGATGATTGTTCAGTCCATTGTTCTGAAATCCAACAGCTTCTGTGTTTAATGTGTCTATCTCCTTGTAAAGTATTTTTGAAGGTTACACATCTTTTCAGATCCACAGTGTTGAGTCTTCTTACAGTGAAATATAGACAGTAACAGTTATGCAGATTCAGATTGTTAGCAAGAGCGGAGCTAGACTTTCTCTTCTCTCTCAAAGATGAAGGCTTTAAGTGCTGTCTATCTTTTTTTGTGTTAAACCACGTCTTGCATGGTTTTTAGGAGTACCATTGTTCTCTGAATCTTTTAATAATCATTAAATATTGGTATACTAATCAATTTAATACATTGAGCATAATGCTAGTTCAGACAGGCCATGAAATCAAACTCAGGCCACAATCAGCTTCTGTTCTCAGTTGATGCATATGATTAGCTGTTTCATCAGGGTGCTTATTTCGGCTGCTACCACATGCTCCCTCTAACTGCTTCCCTGCAAGCCTCTTTGCAGCCCACCCCTACCCTATGTTCTCCTTTCTGCTGTATCTGGCGTAATCAATGACTGAACCCTGCTTTTATAAGCACCTCCTTTATTCTTATGCAAGTAACTATCCTAAACCCAGACTCATCAGATATATAATACCTAACAGGGAATAAATGGCTATTATTGAATGGGAGATTAAAAAAAAAACAATTGGTCTCTCACTTTTGCACAGTACTGTACATTTAAACTGAATCTTGAATGCATTTTCAGTTACAGCCCCAGAGGAGAACAAGCTGGAGACTAACCCATTGTTTTATTTCTAGATAATAATGAAATAATGAAATAATGAAACACATGAAAGAACAAGAAACAAAATAAAGTTCAAACTGCATTATAAAGGCAGCCTTAGATTACTAGCATGATGCAACACAATGACAAACAGTATTTGTTTTAGTCTGTAGCACACTGTGAGCATTTGCTAAAAAGGCAGGCACTAAATCACTAATACTTTCTTTAGCTGTCTGTTTATTCAGATCTAGTGACGCATCACAAACCAATATTCAACATCTTTCAGTCATTCAGAGTGATACACACCAAAGATATATCTGGCAGGGAGTTCAGGGCCCCGGTAGGTCCTGCTACCATACTTCCATCCATCCTGCACTCGTTCTGAGAAGAAAAACAAACAAACACAAGATGTAACCTTCAACTAAGAATGATACAATCAGTTCTTTTTCTGATGCAGTACCTGAAGGGCAAAGGCTGAGCGATATAAAACCCAGCAGTATGTTACTTGTAGATAGTAGATACACAATAGATATACAGTGGCCCCAGAACTATTTAGACATTGGTGCCATACTTATGCATTCAAGTTCACTGATGTGTTCATCCCACTCCTTCTCTCTCTGTTCCCTACATCACTCCTCTCTGTGCTCTGCCCATCTCAATACTGGCCCAACAGCACCTAGAGTCCCTGAGCCACTCTTTACCAGGTATCCAATGTTTAAAGTGTCTAAATACATTTAAGTCTCATGTGCACACAAACTTAAACACTGAAAAAGTCTTTGTGCAGACTAACTATACATTCACACTAGTAGGTGACAAAGCAACTGCCATCCAAACTAAACTTTCACAACTTGCAAATGCATGACAACGCGATGAAACATAAATCTGTTTGGCTCAAACAAAATCCTCGGACCATAGACAAACAGGCTGGGATCCCCAGTCCTCTTGCTCCCACAGACATTTTGTTCTTATTCCTAATTTTTCCTAATTTTTCACTCAAAAAACTCATGAACTTGTAACAAGAAGAGCAGCCTCGAGCACACCCACATAAGACATAATGCAGGGGACATTAGCAACTTGTAGTCTGCTTCTGTGAATGTCTGGAGAGTCTGTATGGGCTTATTCATTGATCTATTATTCAGAAATATATTCAGAAATTCTGCTCCTTAAGAATTTACATGCATTAAAAATTAGAAAAGGCCTAATATCATAGATCTAGACGAGGCCTGCATGTGTGCATGTTACTATCTAACACATTTATCTTCTACATCATTTCATTTTCCCACTTTCCATAGCAACACATATATGCAACTTTATTAAAACAAATATATTCATATTACTGATTCAATAAAACATTGGGTCTTTTGTGTAAGAAACACAGCCTGAGTAACAGCAAGGAAACTCAAAGTGTATCACAATGTATTAAAACATAAGTTAGCTTGTGGATAATATAATAGCCTGTGGAGCTTTAAATTGGAGAACCTTAAAGCATTCAGTGCTTCTGATTGGCTTGAATGAATGAGGCAGAAGTTCCTAATACGTTGTCACTCTGAAATCTTAAATATTAGAAATTATTCTAATGGAAGCCACAAAAAAGCCCAAAAAATGAATGAAATGAAGACGAGGAATTCTGGCACCAGTACAAGACACTACCATATTGTCTCGAAATGAACTAAGACTTGTGTGAACTGTTACTGCCCCTCCTTGTAGCTGGTGTTTGCGATAAAAATAGCAAACATGGTGCCGTTAAATACACAACTAATTAATTCGCAATGGAGTGAAACTAAGGAGCTATAAATTAGCCCAATTACTGCGTTATGTGGGGTCAGATTTTACAACATGCATTAATGACTAGCGTCAACTAGGGCAATTAACCAGCTAGAGTGTGTGACACAATGATCAAAGCACAAACAAAGCAGACAGGGCATTAATCAGAACCTCTCTAAGAGATTAAAACACTACAAGGCCAGCATGGCAATCAGGCCATATGCTGTACAGTCCACACTGGCCTGATCATTGTTTCAGAAAATAGTGTGAGAGAACAAGGAGAACTGTTTAATGTATCTGTGCTTGTTTACTTGGGCTTAATTAAAATGAACATACAATACTGTGTAGACACCTGTTCATTCATTTTTCTGAGATCAAAGATATTAACTGGGAGTTTGTCCCCTCCTTTGCTGGAGCATGAGCTTCTACTCATCTAGAAAGGCTTAACATTGGAACATTGCAGTGAGCAATTGATCCCCCCAGCCATAACAGCATTAGTGAGATTAGCTACAGTGCTGCAGAAATTGTATCTAGTCAGTATTTATAATATTTTTTATTTTATGATTGATGTAAGCTTATTGTGATTTCAAAACTAATTTCTGTTGTTGTTCTGGTGTTGTTTTAGGTGTTTTTAGTAAGCCAAAATTTTCCACTATGTTAGCAGATTATTTAGCTTATTATAAGAAATATGCTTAAAACCAGCTAAAGTATCTGCCAATATAGCGAGAGAATTTGATTTACCAATGAAACTTAAAACAACATCCAGAAATTAAAGCTCTAAAATGGGAAACATTGGATATACTAACTCGAATCAAGATAATTTCACTTGACAAGATATCATATTTTGCACTGTGATGTTGGGCGATTACTTGTGGATCACAAACACTACTTCAATTTATCCCAAAGGTATTGGGCGGAGCTCCATTGCTTCACTTCTGTGCTGGTTAGTCTTGCAGCATCAACCTCTTAATGTGGACAAGAAGTACCTACTACTGCAGGAAAAGGAATTTCACAAAATGACCAATCGTAAGCCTGATATATGACATGAAATATAGAAGGAGATCATCTTGAGAACACCATGATATACACAGTCCCAGCGGAAACACAGAAGTATATAAGGGGCAGAGCATCTGTGGCTGAGACTACTGTTCGCTAGGCTGAACTTAGATGAAATAATGAAACTGGACCCGTGCAAACGATGTGGAAACGTATATGTGGAAGTGTGGACAGCCAATCAGAATGTAGCTGGCAGAATCCTGACAGGTATCAGACTCTCTGTCAATGTGTGGCCACAGCATCTGTGGGTCTTCCACTCCTCTAGTCAATATTTGGCTTTGGGCATTAAGATCCTAGGCTTATGTATGTCTGCTCCACAGAAAAGTTAAAGTTAAAATCACCAAATAGACAGTGTTTATTTTATTTTTTGTCCATTACCAGTATACTCAGACACAGGACACATTTTAATGTCATGAGTAAACAGTGCCTGTGAAGTTAAACACTGAGCAAATCAGGCAAAAGGGCAAAATACCTACCAAAGTACTGACAGACATACAGACAAATGAGAATCAGCTGAAGGCTTGGCAGACATATAAAGACATGGTTGCCTGAACAAACACACACACACACACACACACACATACACACACACATACACGCACACACTTGCCTTAGCATAGCCTGTGGCTGGAGCGGTCAGCTGGCAGGCAGACAGGGCATGGCTCTCAGGGTGAGAGATGCAGATGGAGTCAGGGTGCAGCAGACCCAGGCCTCCATGCCTCGCCCTCCATGCCTCCATCTCACGGTGTAGCACCTGTCCGTCAAACCGTTCCAGGTCCTGTGTAGCAATGAGTGTGCGCACCTCGGCCAGCAGGGTGAGCTGGAGAATTCACAGTAAAACGTGATTTATATACATAGCAATCAAGCAGATGCACCTCAAATTCAGGTCTAGCATTCAGCTCACCTGCTTTGAAATGGCAGATCACGTGATTGACAGAAAAATCAGCTAATTTCCTTTAAAAGGGACCTGTGTCAATTTTGGCTGTTGCTTTTAGTGTGTCAGTAGCTTTTAGTGTATGTACACAGTCTGCAAAGTACACACCAGTGGAAGAAACTCTCTCACAGTAACCACTTTTCTCAGCTGCCTGAAATGCCTCATTGGAATTCCCACTCTTTTCTCTTACAAGGTGTCATCATCTTGTAACACAAATCTTATTGCCTGACGAGCTTAGCACACCCTCCAACAACACAGAGAGGTAAGAAAGTACATCAGCTGTGTCTAGCCTGCAAATGTGTCTACCTGACTCGTCCTACTTGACTTTCAGGATCGGACTCTGGCTCAAACTAATACGAGAGAACAAATACCAAGCAGAACAGAGTAAGACAGGTGACCAATCAGAGCACACCAGGCTCATCAGGAGGGGGGCTTAAAGATCCATGAGCTCTAACCAGAAGAATATTATTTGGAAAAAAAACTGATGCATGTAAATCTATTCTAGTAAAATCTTGTACATTTATTCCAGTAGAATCTAGGACTGACCTTGGCATGCGTATTGAAGAGCTCGAACAAGGCCATGGCAAGAGGCTCCACTCCAATATGACCGTGCTGGTACTCCTGCATGTAGTAGCTCATGGTCTGTCTCTCGGCCTCGGTTAGCAGCAGATAGGCCTGTTCCTCTAGAGAGCTCCGCGCCCCCACCAGCGCTGGGGCCAAAGCTGGGGCCACTACACTCTTACAACACACCGACTGCAGAGAAGAGAGAGGGGTGATTCAGGACAGACTGACGAGCTGAGCATGTTTTGTCACTGAATAAATTACAGAAAGATTTAACATACAACATGATGTAGTAACATGATGAACAAGGTCACTGTTTGATCATTTATGAATCTAGACAAGAGTAGGCTGAAATCCTTTCACCAGCTAATTCCTGAGAAATGATTTTAGTATGGAGGGGCATGGCTGGAAATGATCACATTTTTAATAGGTAGCCTAATGGTTGGTTAACTTGCTTATGTTGATTAGGCCCCAGTTTTGTTAGCTAATGTTTAGGCCAATGATTGTAGCTAATTAACTGAGCTAACTATCTAACTTTCTACTATGCTGTGGTTAACATAGATAACAATACCATAGAATGGAAAACTGTATTATAGTCAAATAAGAAGAGTTCAGTACATAGAACTGAGAACATAGAAGAAATACGAATCTTCTAAATACATTTACAGAAGAGAACAATATAACACACCAATTCCCAAATCCCAAACTGTTACATAGCAGTCTTGACTCCCTTATATCTACACCCCAAAATGTATATATAACAGCAACAGGAATGAGAACGGCGGATCATGTGTATAAATACACTGTTTCAGACTGTTTCTATGTCTTTCATACTCTTTACCAGAAACAGAACTGTCAACAGAACTGTTTTTAAACAAAGTTAATGTCGGCTTCCTATTCAGCGGCTCCTTAATTGCACGTTCTGTTCAACAAAATGCTGCAGTTTATACAGGTGCAAGAATACCACTGTGTCCCATTTAACGTGGTGTCGAATATTTACAAAACAAGTGAATAAGAACGTCAGCACCCAGATCTTTAACAAGATCCAGGAAACTTTGTTGTTAGTTGTTAGTTTGAGCGACACATTGTGCTAAAGACAACTTCCCGCAACACGGTGTGTGACATCATACAATTTTTTGACAGTTAAAGCAGATTATCTTAAACTAGTGAGTAACAGCTTTAGTTTGAAAGCAAGTCATTTGTAAGCAAGTAGCCTGTATAGGTAACAATAGCTACTAGCAAGCTCCAAGTAACTAATATTAGCATTAATAACTAAATAGCTTATAATATAACTAGCTTATTACACATTCATTTTATTACTGCCGGTGTCTATTTTGACATGTTGCAAAATTTTAACTTTGCCAAATTTATATATTAGTACAACAAAGCTGCCCACAACTAAGCTAATTCATCCTGAGACTACCAATTAGTCACCACACCACTGATTCCTGAGAAGCAGAATATTACATCAAGATTGAACTTTGTTGTTGTAGAAAAAAAAAAACTTGCCAATTTCTTTTTTTTAAAAAAAAAAGAAAGAAGCTGAAAGCTGAAGGCTTTTTACTGATGCTGAGAATTGAATATCCAGCACTTGGAGGTCATATTGACTTCCTTTTGAACTGCACTGACTTTTGCCCGGCACTTTCTAACCATCGTCTACAGCGCTGAAAATTCAGCATTAATGGTGGTAGATCTACTCAAATAGCTGTACAATGCAAAAAACATGTTTATGCAGCTCAGCATGTAGGGTATGCAGTGTGTGGGCTTCACTACAGCATGAGAAACAGATGAAACATGGCATGCAGCAGGTGCAGGGCTGAAGTTCTAAGACCCCTCCACTCAGCCATGGCTAATATTAAGTACTACTACAGGCCTCGGGGTATGGAAGGGCTTAACAAATAACACAGGCTCTGTGAAGCTCTCTCTCTCACTCACTCATTCACTCATCCACCCACATTCGCTCTCACTTCCTCTCCCTCTCTCTCTCTCCTTCTGCCCTGAACCCACTCTCCCCTCTCTCTTCTCTCCTCTCCAAAAAACATGCCACTCTTACTTTCCCCTCTTTGACATTCTCCTTAATCAGGACTACATTAGAATCCGCCGCAGGCAGTAGGACAGGAAGAGCCAGATAGAGAGAGAGAGAGAGAGAGAGGGAGAGTTCTTTCTCTCTTTCTCTTGCTCCACATCTCTCTCAGAGTCACTGTTATTATAAAAAGCAACAGAAAGCAACTTAACCTATTTTTAGTGATAAAGAAGAGAAAAGACTCGTAGCTGGAAACTCTGTCATACATCAAGCTACACCTTAACATCCACGGCTCCCCAAGCATCAAACCGCACTTCACGACAAGTTTCTTTCATAAAGTCACTCACGAAGTTCTTATAATATCTAAATATCGTACAATCACAGCCTCGGTTTCCACGCGCTAGTATACTCCACACTCCATTCACCACCACATACATCGCTCATAGTATTCATAGTATTTCATAGTATTTTTATTGCATAACACAGACACAACTCATGTATCTGCATCCTGTGAGAAACCAGAGATTTGCGTGCTCGTCCGTAGGGTCATTTCAGTCCCATCGCAAGTTTACAAGAACAACAACATTGAGAAAGTATGTCTAGGTTTTATAAATATGTAAAATAGGAACAATAGAATATAGTACAAAGACATACTATCTAATGTCTTACCTTGCAAACCCAGCTCACTAGTCTGAAACAGATTACTGTGCATGGTGTATATGTTGTGTAATATAGCCTCTATCATGTCATCTACAATATGTTATTTAACTACACACATTCTCTGCATTTAAACACTTAGAAACAAGGTAACTACTTAGGTTGAACGTGCAAGTAGCATTACAGCGAAACTAAAACTGTCATTCTTTCCACCGTGCCATTCTTCATCTCCGATGTCACAATAAATAAAACTGTGGGGAGCCATATTTGTGTACAATAACATAATTACATAATAGTACTACTACAGCTGACATGGTTCTTTAACTTCTAATGTTCCTTTTAGCTCGTCAACAAATGCACGTGTACAGCTGTCAATGAGGGAGTCTCCAAAAACGATGGACAGTAGAGTAAAAGTGAATAACACTTTGCAATTGTAGAGACAGCATCTATCCATCCATTCATGCATTCATTATCTTTGGCTTTATCCTGCTAGCCGAGGTCACGGGGGTGCTGAAGCCAATTACAGGATCAACAGGCGAACACCATGGACAGGGCGCCAGTCCATCGCTTACATCTACAGGGAATTTAGAGTGACTGATCAACCCAACATGCATGTGTTTGGACTGTGGTAGGAAACATCTAGAGAAATCCCACTCAAGCACGGCAGGAACATGCACACTCCACATAGAACAACCCAAACTGGGAATCGAACCTGGATCGTTTTTCTGTGCTTGTAGGGAGACTCTATGAGGAAAATCTACCAATAATATATGAGCAACATATACCAATTATTTCTTAAGAACTTCCTCTTTAGAACTTCCTCTTCACTCCATTGTACAGTGAAACAGCATTACAACAGGTCAGTATAAAAAAATGGTGGATCATTCTCAGCACTGCAGTGATACTGACGTGGTGGTGTTGTGTTAGTATATGTTGTGCTGGTGCGAGTGGATCTGGAGTTTATAATAACATTGTGTCCATTGCTTCTCCACTGTATTAAACACTCCTACTTTGTTTATCCAGATGATAGCTCATCTGTTGCTGCACGGTTGTAAATGCAGAACTTCAAAGTGCACCTGTGTGGTAAGTGGAGCTGAAGTGAGGTGACTGGTTATATAGGATATAGGATGCTGTTTTTACAAAAATGTCACATGGATTTGGTTGCTCTTTCCGTGAAACAGCGTTAGATCCACAGAGCACTCTGGAACAGGTCAGTAGGAATCTGAGCTAAACACTGGTGGATTGCTCAACCAACATAAAGGTCAGAAAAATCCTTCGTTTTCAGATGTGCTGCAGCAGCAAGCATGTCAGAGGTGTACTCGTGTACTACAAAGCATAAAGGTAATGTATCTATGACAAAATGCCAAAGGCATTCGCCGCCTTACCTATCAGAAGGCAGCACATAAAGCAAAACCCAGCAGCCACAGACAAGAGCTGAAATAAGGACTGTCTACCCCCACTAACTTACAGCTTGTTGCGAATGATACGGCACAGTTACAAAAGCTCAAGGGGGGATGGAATCCATTAAATGTACACAGTACTCAAGGTTAAAGTGCTGAGGCAGAGAGGGAAGGTGAGAGAGAGAGAGAGAGAGAGAGAGAGAGAGAGAGGGAGAGAGAGAGAGAGCATGAAAGAGTAAAGGAGGGGAGGGATTTGCTAGATCAGGAAGGTATCTGACACAGTGGAATGAAAAATCAATACTTCATAAGCATTTGCACACTGCATCTGTCCTTGACAGGCTCAATGCCAGGTTACAGTTTGGGCTACACATGTAACAACCATGAGGAAAGGCTAATACGGTGCTAAACCTCTTCCCAAGACCCTTATAGCTCCTTCCATTCATACAAGTGGGTTACAAAGCTGTTTTTCATATTCATGCTAGAGCAAAGAAAACTCAATATAGTGAAACAGGATATTAGGCATCCTAGCTAATCAAAAGATTCACCGGGGCTATAGAACAGTACTGCTATTATTACTATATATTGTTGCTATTATTGCTGATCCAGGCCTGCACACATCAGCTAGTTTCTGAATTTCATTAAAATAACAATGTATATTAAATACTTCATTATTTAATATAAGTTGTTATTTTAATGAAATTCAGACACTGGCTGATGTGTTTCTCTGTAAAAGTGCAGGCCTATTCATGCTCATGTCATTTATACTGTGTGACAATTTCATGATGGCTGGACCAACACAAATGCTCCAAAATCACTTGGAATAAAATCCTTTTTCCATGAACTTACATTCAAAGTAAACTTACTTACAGTTACTATTTTGGGGATACTTGTTTTTCTTTGGACAGCAATGGTTTTAAATTCAGATTCAACATTTAAATAGTTATGATTGGATGTTTTCCTAACTTGTCCCTGCCTTTCACAAAACTAAATCAATTCTGATTGGATATCGTCCCTGCCAAACAGTTTCATCTCGTTTTTAATCGTTGACTGAAGTGTCAATCAATTTCGTCATAGTTTTTATCCTGTTATGTAGTTTTTATTTAGTTACCGTCTCATTTTTATCTTGAAAAAAAGGTTTGTTGACAAAAACTATAACGAAAATAATTAGTCAATGAAATTAACACTGATTGAAACATTACTTTTTTGTGGTAATTTGTTTCTAGTTAAAATCTTTATTATACATTTATACTCAGTAGAGGAGAAAATATAGTGTCCTGTGGCTAATGCAATAGCAAACATTAGCAAACGGTCTGGGGCAGCTAGCCTCAGTGATTTAGCTTCTTCCTCCACCCCTGATGAGGAACTTGTGGGCTGATCTGACTGACAATGAAACATGGTCTCTGAAGTTTATTTTTTAAACATGTTTTCAAAGTTTTAAGATGCGTCAAGATCACAAGTCAACCAAGCTGTAGCTTTACTATAAGAGATGCTGCCTTTGAACAGCTTGCCTTTTACTTCAACCAAGAAAAGCCTAATCAGATCTCTCCAACTGAACTGTCGTTACTTTTCTACCTGCGTGCCACTGATCAATAGCCATGATCACTGGGGCAGGCCCTTCATGGGGCACTGTGCCAGCCTTAATCAATAACCAAGCTCGGAGGTGACACTGCTGCAGTAATCTCTCTCGTTTCTCCCCCTCTCTTCCTCTCTCTCTTTCTTTCTCTCTCTCCTTCTCTCTCTCTCCTCCTTGTACAAACATAGCTTCATCACACATAACACACATGCAGTACTGTGCTAATTCCATGTAAGATTAAACTCAATAAAAATAATGATTTGGGTGGTAGATCATTCTCAGCACTGCAGTGATACTGATGTGGATCTGGAGACCATTCCCACATCACCGTACTAGACACTCCTCCTTTGTTTATCCAGAGGATAGCTCATCTGTTGCTGCACAGTTGTAAATGCAGAACTTCGAAGTGCACCAGTGTGGAAAGTGGAGCTGAAGTGAAGTGACTGGTCAATACAGGACGCTGTTTTTACAAAAATGTTTCATGGATTTGGTTGCTCTTTCCTTCAATGCAGCCCATGTACTTGTTAAATCAGCACCATCAAACACCATCAGCACTCCTGATTATGTATTGGCGTAAAACTTAATGAAGTATTGATTAATCTGGCCAGGTACAGGATGGAAACTGAATAGGTTTAGACTCTGTAAAACTACTTTCTCTACAATGAACCATTTCACATCAGTCCACACTGAATGACTGCGTAACTGTGGAGGAATTCTGGAAAACTGTGCACACACACTCTGGATAAAAGCTAGATTGTGCTCTAAGAGAATCCAAGGCGGTTCGTTGCATCAAGCCCGCAGGGTGGGTGAGGGATGGCGTCAGTGTCTTCGACCTTGGCCAGATTAACACTGAGTCAGATGTGAGTCCACCTCCACGGTCATGCTAACAACAGCAGCGGGCTCATGGCCATATCTCTACTGTCACAACAGGATTACACAGTCTCTACATGCACACAGGGAAAAGCCATGCATGGCCAAACAGGAAGACTGTAAATAAGTGCCTTTGTGCAGTGCACTGTGTGTACGTGGCATGAACGACACACAGCAGGACACGATTTGGACCATGAAAATGGAGCTGTGAAGCTTAGACTTACACTGGAAGTCTTAGTTGTACTAATGTTGAACCTTTAGTGTGTATATTAATAGCCCATTGGGTATATATGCAGACACAGTCATTATATTTTTATTCAGTGGAAATGTAGTTTGTTGCATAATTTTATGATTACTTAAGCAAGAAAGTCAATACATTTAAGCAGGAAATCTGAAAATGCTTAAACGTTCGGTCCTGAGCAGACCAGCTGATTTCTCAGGCTATTTAGCTAGTGGTTATTCAGGAGCCTACCCGCTTCTTCTGATATACTGTACAGAATGTCCAAATAAAACTGGCAAACAGTCCAGAACACAACAGCGAAATACAATGGAAAACATCAGACAACACAGGCTATGGCTAACACACCCATCAAATTAGTTTTAAAGTGTTGGCTGAGTGTAAATATATATATATATATATATTGAAAGAGGTATTATAACTGAAAAATCATGAAACACCAACGGTCGAGCAATCTCCTGAAGATCCTCAACTAAGAGAGGTGGCTATTTCTAGCTGTAAGCAGTATAAGCAGTCATTAAGGACCCCAGATTTACCAAGAATTATTCCCCTTCATTTGATTTGTTTTTTCACTGTTCACACTGGGAAACCATGTGGGGCATACGGGGCAAGCGGCAAATTGCCATAAGAATGTAAGATGAGAATGAAGGAAATTAAGGGTATGTATCAAAAACTCAAAGGCTGAATTAGAAAAAAGACAAACATTTAAATGAAGGATAATTAGCTATAGGCATATAGGAAGTATCTTCCTTCCTTAACACAACAATGGACTGACGGCTCTCTAAAGAAAGTTGTTTCTTTCTGGTCATTTTGAGTCGGTCAGCAAGCCATCAACTGCTGATGCTTCAGATACTAAACTAACCTAGAATGTTCTTCTCCCTTTTATGCTCACTTATTAGTAGAATGTTTTTCAGCTGTGCATCACAATTGATCAAGAGTGTCCTAAGAATCAATTAGCCCAATAACATCCATAACTTGGATTGGCGGCGGTATCAGGAGATTTAGACAGAGGACTGAGAATTGCTGATAATAGGACTATATGTAAAATAAGCCTCTATACAAAAATAGACTTTAATACAAACATTTTTATTCTTTAAAAACCATCTGATACACTTACATTAATAGTGAAATGGACAATATTGTTTGTGAATTGCATGAAAACTGCATGAATTTAAATTCTAAAGTGATCCTAAACTTTTGAGCAGTAGTATATATATATATATATATATATATATATATATATATATATATATATATATATATATATATATATATATATATAGCTAATCAGCCTTCCTATATATGTGTGTGTGTGTGTGTGTACACCAGCTGCCCTACCATGCTTTCAGATTCTTCCATAATGCACTAGTTGCACCTCATTCAACAACACAATGTTCAGTTTGCAACAGTAATGACTTTTATTATATGAATAGAACATTTCAGTAATGTGTAGCCACACAGTAAGAAGCAAGATTTTCACTGCATGATACATTATAAAAATCTATCATACAACATATACACTTTTTTGAAGTATACATATCTATTTAGAATATATCTCACTATTTATCACACACACTATATTTTCCACTGCACTGTCATGTTGTTATTTATTTGTCATGTTAGTTGTATGTCTTGTGTTTTTATATATGTGCACATTGGAGTTTGGAGAAACGCAATCTCGTTCAGCTATGCACTCAGTTGTAAAGTCTGAATGACAATAAAGTTCACTTTGACTTTGACTTGATATACATTAGTTTTATGTTTTATTAATCATTTTGTTCACATGTGAAAGCAGTTAATTTGTCATAAAGCCTGTTTTCATACTAAAATATACCATTTGATTTATTTATGGATTAATGAACAATGTGCTGCATGTGGTCATTTCCTTATGGGTCTAGCTAAAATCCTTAAAATCAGCAAAACCTAGCTGAGTCAGATTTTATTAGCATGGGAATTAGTCATAAGATTAACAACGGACAAACGGATAAATGACACACCGAATGACTCAAACCCTTGAGACTGCATTCAAATATTTAGGACATCTGAATAGCAAGTTAGTAGTTGTGCAGTCACAGGCATGACTAACACACATAAAAAGACTTGATTATTGGTGTTTGTTTGTTGGGAGGTGCAGCCCTAATTAAATAAATCCCAAACAAACAGAAAATCAAAGGCACCGAACATACTGACAGTAAAACAACAGTAACATCTCAAGACTTGTAGGAGCTGCGAAACATGTCCAGCGGAGTGCTCTCTGTACGGACTTAGGCGCTCAACTTGATGGATTGTCAAGACTATAAGTGGTCAGTGAAATCTTTCAGAAAGGCATTCTGCTCCCTTGGCTTTGCTGGATGGCAGGGTTCAATGACAGACTCCTCACACTCACTCAATCCTAATAAAAGCCTGCCAGGACAACAGAGGGCTAATTTACAGGCCAAACTCCTCAAGGTTACTCCAACAATACGCAGTCCTGGGCCTGGCAGCCAGAGAAGCTAACAGCATCTCAGCCAAACACTTTCACTTCATAGAGCTAAATTAATCATCCACCTCTTCCTTCTCTCGTCTCCCTCTTTTCTTCCAACCCCGCAACCCCACCACACTCGTTTAAGTCCAGACTTTAGCCCTCAGGGCCTGCTGACTCATCACTGTTCCAGCACTGCAGTGGCCACGCTCCTGCAGGGTGCTGATATGACACAAAGCATCACTTCTGCTTAATAACAACACTATAGTACACACATTACATTACTTTACATCAGCCTGCTTTTCCGACCCTATATGACTTCATGCGTCATGGACTTGGTCCCTTGTCCCCAAAGTAGGAATATAATACAATGTATCAGAGCATGTACATGTAATTGCTGTTATTTTATTTAATTATTATGTATATAGACACACCAAAGCATGTTTTATACTGTATACAGTTGTATGCAAAAGATGAATGCTTTCAATCAGATAGCATGTTTTATTGACAGTTAGTACACTTTCTAAAAATACACTGAAATATACTTAAAATCTTTTTTAAGTACTTTCATACTTTCTAAATAAACATACAATACATTTTTAACTAATGGGAAAAAAATAAACATGGAATACAAATTGTGCCAAATTACTGAAAAAAAGTGATTTCATTTTCACCTGGAACTAAATTCTGACTTTTGATTCAACTTGTGCTTGTGATTAACCAACTAATGAATTAAGTCAAACTCTTTCTTAACTGAGTCACAACCTGGACTCGTCTATAACTGACTTACAGGTCAACTCGGACTTGTCCTTAACTTAATCAGGACTCCACTCAGGTTTGCCATTAGATGACCTGCAACTCAGATTTGCACTTAACTCTTTCAGAATTCAGACTCACTCTTAACTGACTTACCACTTAGGCTCACCCACTGACTTGTAAGCCAATTCAGACCCACTTAGTTAGGCTACGAGTTTATTTGTCACATGCATAGTCATACACAGTACAACTACCAATGAAATGCTTTGATTACTCACATGAAACAATAAGATAAGATAGAATATCCCATGACTGAGAGCTCTACTTGGGCTTGGCATTGACTGACTTGTGACATAAATCAGACTTGCCCTTAAGTGACTTATGCCTTAACTCAGATTTGCGTTTAACTCACTCAAGTTATGAAATTAAGATATCAAATATCGACTCGGGCTTGACTACAACTTGCGAGTAAACACGGACTCGCCTTTTACTCAAACAGGACTTGCCAGACTTGATTTTAGGTGGACTTTAACTTGGGCAACAAAAACTTTACTTAGGACTCCACTCAGGCTTGCCATTAACTGACTCGTGATTCAATTTAAGAAAAAAAATACACAAACATTTGCCAATCTTGCATTTTCCTGTAAGTTTTACTGGCATGAGATTTGATACAACTTCAAATAGCAAAAGAAATTCCACCATAAATAAAGCAGTAAATTCAGCGAAGAGCATGTAAAAGTATATAAATTGTAGAAATATGGAAAGAAAATGAAAAGTTTAAAAGATAAGCTGGACTTCCTGTTTCAGTGTTTTAGCCCTCATCTACTAATTCCAGTTTAATCATATTCCCCCAAAAGCTAAATAGATGATTATTGTTGGGGCCAACGTTAAATAATAGTGGCACTGCAGATTTATCCAGCCAATGGTTGCCAGGGGCATATGATTTGGAGACTTTGGGTTAATTTGCAAAAAGCTTTTGATCAAGATTTACTTGGACCACACAATGGATTTGTAAATTGTGGATAACGGCACATTAGCAAATTGAATTTACTTAAATAATGACTATGGGCAGAATGTGTAAACACAAAGAAAGAGAGCAAAGGAGTGGGAGGAAGAAAGAAAAAAACTACATTTCTTAGCTGCAAGCTCTGGCAGTACTGTCCAAAGTGAAATCAGCTTGGCCGTTCCTCAGTCCTAAAGTTGAGTTACGCTCTACTGGCCACATACTAATTACTCTCACTCAAAAATCAATTCATGCCAATTACTGGAACACATTCCATTAATATAAGCTTAACCTTCAGCAGCAGTGACTGACCTCACCTATCTATTAGCAGAAAAGTAACTCTTCTCTCCTTCACTTCTTATCCAACATATAGTCATGCTAATAGCCAGGGTAAGGCCTAAGCACAGTACCTCTGTTTTAAACCTGTCTGAAACAGAAGACTAGAAAACACATTATGAAGCTGTCATCACTGTCCCAAGGACAAACATGTATTTCTCAAAACGTTACAAGAAATGTACTGAAAGTTAACGAGATTGTACTCCAATTCACTGTGGATCATTTTTACTGGTCTATTCATCATGAATTTTTAAATTTAGAGAAACAATACATAGACATAATCAATCAATTACCATCACAGAATAATAATAAACAACATTACTTTCTATGAGGCCTTGTTAGCTGCACACCATCTTTTCATGTCTCCAGCATCTGTGTGGTTGTATTTTAGCACACTTATCAATGTGAAGGTTTCACGGCTCTACATTGTAACCTCTATAAAAATAAATGACTGCAGTATGGTATATTGTGTTAGGATGGCTGTAAATTCTATAGGTCACCTTGGGTATAAATATCTTTTAGACTAGTACCACTCTTTTAGCATAGGAGTGAAAAAAATAAAAGGAACGGGGCGAATGTCGAATGAACTACTAGAAGAAAGAAAGAAAGAATGTAAGAGCAAAAGGTAGAAAGAAATGAATTTTTCCAACTCAACTCAGACTCGCCATTAACTGTTTCACAACTCAACTCAGACTCGCCATTAAATGTTTCACAACTCAGACTCGCCATTAACTGTTTCACAACTCAACTCATAGTGGTCCTTAAATGACTCACAACTCAACTCAGACTCGCCATTAACTGTTTCACAACTCAACTCAGACTCGCCATTAACTGTTTCACAACTCAACTCAGACTCGCCATTAACTGTTTCACAACTCAACTCAGACTCACCATTAACTGTTTCACAACTCAACTCATACTGGTCCTTAACTGACGCACAACTCTACTAGTACTCGTCCTTAACTGACTCACAACTCAACTCATACTCATCCTTAACTGACTCACACGTCTACTCAGACTTACCCTTAAATGACTCACAACTCAACTCATACTCGTCCTTGACTGACTCACAACTCAACTCATACTCATCCTTAACTCACTTACAAGTCTACTCAGACTTATCCTTAACTGATTTACAACTCAATTCCTACTCGTCCTTAACTGACTCACAACACTTATTAATCTCTAAATGACTTACAACTAAACTAAGACCTGCCCTTACCTGACTTGCGATTGAAATCATACTCATTCTTAAGTGACTTGAATTTAACTGACTCAGGACTGGGCCCGAACTTGCTCTGAGCTGACATACAATTCAACTCAATTGTCCCCTTAACTGACTCGTGGCTTAAGTCATAGGCATCCTTTACTGACTCACAACCTGACTGGGATGGGCCACAGACATGACTTGCAACTCAACTCAATTAAGACCCAACTGACTCATGACTTAACTTGGACATAAAAATGATGAATCACTAAATTTTTTAAAGAGTATCTCTGTCAGTGGCACCTTCATTACTGCACTGCCATTCTCCTGGCATCAGGTTTGATACATATTTAAATTACAAGCCTTTCCTTACAGTCAAAATGGCTATCAAACACAAGTTTTTTTTTCATTTTCAGGAGATATTTCTGAGGAGATTAGATGTTATATGCATAAAGAGGGGGGGAAACCACCCACACTATCATCATCAGATAAACAGTATTTAAACTTTCATCTTTCAGACAGAGGATAAAATCATGCTTCACTCTTGCTTAAGTCCAGACCTCAACATCATGTCTGCTACTATATAAAATCATGAATCCCTTACTTATACCCACTGAGTACATTTAAATCCCAGTGGCCGTATGGGGTATACATGTGTGCTGTGTAGGCTACATCTATGTTGCTAAGTTTGGAAATCCACATAGTGGTTCTGCACTACCTCTTTTTAGTGTAATCGAGACCCCCCACCCCCAATGCATGCTACCCCAGTGCACAGTAACCCCAGTGTGCTCTCCCTCAGGCCCAGCCTGACACTCAGAACCATGTAATCATGTGCTGTTTACACAAAGCTACGAGGGCTCTCAGCCCATCAGCCTGGTAAAGCAGGCTTTTAACATGGACCTGTTCCCTTTCACACGGGACAGCACAGGTTAGGACATGGATGCAAATATAAACATATAAACATATACATATACACATGCAAACATGAACAAATAGCATACATACACATACAGAGAAATATGCATTCACAGCATTTGTTTTCAGATAGTACTGTTTAGGCATTTAGGCATAATACAGTTGATAACAATTATGAAAAGAATAACAAGTCCAGCGACTTGATGCTATGGGTGCATTTTCTTCATACAAGTACTTTGAACCTGAGGTTTGTGAGAGACTTTCTCAAATTTTGCTCTCAAATTTATACATTAGTAAAATAGTGAACTAAAGCATAGGAATGTTGAACATGGAGAACTTTTTTGAAACCAGCAGTTTTTTATTGTCTGAGCTATTAATAAACGGGAGTTATTATAAATTACAAATATTTTATTATCATCTAATTTGCATTAGAAAAACAATTCAATATTTAAATGATAAATAGTATTTAATAGTTAGATCAAATATTTTCCATAAAGAAAAAAATCTTTATGGTATTGAAACAAATGAAAATAAGCCTGATGTGTAGTTGCTGATTCAGAAAGTACTAAAAAAAAGTTATGTACCTGTGTTATTACTGTATAATTACATAATATCAGTGTCCAAATAAAAACAAGTACCTCCAAAACAGCAACTTTACAGGAGACTTACTTGAAGGTTAATGGGACCAGAAAGTTTGGAGCATTTCTATTAGTCAGTCACTGTGACATGTTTAGATAATGTAAACTCCAGCTGCCACATTTAAATTTGAAGTTGAAAAAATAAAGTTTTTCTTTGGAAGGCGATGATATAATTACTGTATATATAATATTCAGGCTATATATAACATATTCAGGCTATATATACACCTACATGTGGCATGGAATACAGGCTTATTTCAGGCCTATAGATTGTAATGGTAACAAGATCATTTCTATGTAGCTTGTATAAATGCCTTACCTTTCCTGAACTCCCAGCTCCAACCTCTACAGACAGACTGCAAGGAAAAGAAAAAGAACCACCGGTGTATTATCATTTATTACAACAGGACAGTGACATACACAGTGAAACAAATAAACCCATTAATGCCTCGTAGATGAGTCCTCCAGAATTGCTGTCATAAAGCAGGTATTATATGTGTGTAGTCCTTCTAGACAGGAGCCTGTGTTGCATTTGCCTCAGGCTCTGATGAGCGTGAGTTTAACAAAGCGTGGAACTAAAAGCCACCTTGCTGGATGTCTCCAGCGGGGCACTTTAGAAATGAGCACCATCCAGGGTCCTCAATCAGCCTGACTCCATTAACAGAGAGAGAGAGAGAGAGAGAGAGTGAGATTGAGAGAGAGAGAGAGAGAGAGAGAGAGAGAGAGAGAGGGAGAGAGAGAGCAAGAGGGAGAAGGGAAAACAGAAAGAACAGAGACTGGGACAGAGACAGTAAGAGAATGTAAAAGACGGAGAGGAAAGAGTGAGTGAGAGAGAGAGAGAGAGAAAACAGAAGAGGGAAAAGGAAGAGTGAGCAAAGGGAATAGGAGAGTGAAAGAAGAGAGAGAGTGTGCATGAAAGTAAAAAGAGAAAGAAAGACAACACAAAGTTAGAAACAAAGAGTAAGATGTGTGTGTGTGAAAAAGAGAGAGAGGGAGAGAGAAGAGAGAGAGAAAGACAAAGCATGAGAGATAGAGAGAGAGAGGGAGAGAGTAGGGACAGAGGTGTAGCAAGAAAGAGAGTGAGACAGTAGGGACAGAGGTGTAGTGAGAAAGAGTGAGAGAGTAGAGTAAGAGAGGAGAGAGACAGGAGAGAGAGTGAGACAGTAGGGACAGAGGTGTAGTGAGAAAGAGTGAGAGAGTAGGGAAAGAGGTGTAGTGAGAAAGAGTGAGAAAGATAGTGTATGAGAGAGTAAGAGAGAGGAGACAAGAGAGAGAGGAGAGAGAAGAAAGAGAGAGAGGAGAGAGAAAGAGAGAGAGAAAGCATGAGAGAGAGAGAAAGCGTGAGAGAAGTGAGAGAGTAGGGACAAAGGTGTAGTGAGAAAGAGTGAGAGAGTAGGGACAGATATGTGAGAGAGAGAGAGAAAGAATAAGAGAGTGAGAGAGAAGAGAGAGAAAGAGAGAAAGAGTGAGAGAGAGAGAGAGAGAGAGAGAGAGTAGGAGAAAGTGTGAGAGAGATAGTGAGAGAGTAGGGACAGAGGTATAGTGAGAAAGAGTAAGAAAGAAAGTGTGTGAGAGAGTCAGAGTGAGAGAGAGAGAGGAGAGAGATGAGAGAGAGAAAGAAAGAATGAGTGAGAGAGAGAGAAAGAGAGAGAAAGAGAGAGAAAGAGAGAGAGAGAGAGAGAGAGAGAGAAAGAGAGAGAGAGAGAGTAGGAGAAAGCGTGAGAGAGATAGTGAGAGAGTAGGGACAGAGGTATAGTGAGAAAGAGTAAGAAAGAAAGTGTGTGAGAGAGTCAGAGTGAGAGAGAGAGAGGAGAGAGATGAGAGAGAGAAAGAAAGAATGAGTGAGAGAGAGAGAAAGTGAGAGAAAGAGAGAGAAAGAGAGAGAGAGAGAGAGAAAGAGAGAGAAAGAGAGAGAAAGAGAGAGAGAGAGAGAGAGAGAGAGCTCTGTAAGAGTTCAGTGTTGTCAAACCACCATCTACACACACTCACTCACTGGTAGAGCGCCCCTGCAGCGACTCATCCCACAATACACCACCTACAGCTTCAAAGAGGAGCGTCTTTCAGAACCTCACAAAGAACGTCTGGAGTCACTGACCTGAATTTCATTTCAGCAGCCGATCGAGGATACGACTGAACATCCGGAGAGAAACAGGGAAATATATTTAGGCCATTACTGTAATGGGATGAAATCTTTCATTGATTTCCATATAAATGGCTAAATTAGGCTCCAGTGGGTAAAACGTCATTAAACCGCGTGAGGTCAATTTAGTTCTTTTAAAAAATCACATTTCCAAGCAGAGATAAAGCGTACAGTTATCAAACAGCAGCTTTCAGGTTTTAATCAAACACATCGTCAGGCGCAGCGGGGCGGGATTAATGGGCAGGAGACACCAGAGCATCCTCTGTGAGTCACGGAGAGTCTGAGAGAAGATTAGAATGGATGTGATTCTATAGACGAGGGGGGCACAGATGCAGGGGGTGAGGAAAATCAGAAATGAAAAGATGAAAGGTAACACGTGACGCGTTCTATCTTTCCGGATGCTGCAGTGCCTCAATTGAGTAGAATAAAGCCAGGAGAGGATCTGAGTACGGCGATTTTACCAGATTAATGAAAAATATTAGGAAAGCATAAACTAGGAGTGAAAAATGTTCTTGTTAACTGTGATGAAGCGGCAGATGGTAAAGAGAAATTGCTGTAAGTAATGCGGAGAGGAAAAAATGCCAAGCACACTGTGACAAATGTGGTAAACAAACACTGCCTGTGAACTTTCAAGGCTCAATATCAGGAGGTGCATGAAAACTGGCATCAGAGCATCACAAGCATGATGACATAGTGGTGCCTGTGTTTACTGAGACAATGATGTCAACAACACTGCGTCAGTTTATCTTGCAGGAACTCTGTCTGTCTTTACTTTCAATGCAAGTTAATGTAAAGAGGTTTTATTCCAAGTGAATTTGGAGCATTTCTATTGGGCCACACCTTCTGTTGTCAGCATCCCTCTCTCTGATTCTGTGAATCGGTGAAACTGGGATCTTGAACAAGAAGCTGGCAAATAAAGCTGACTTCAGCATCGTTTCCTCTCTTCAGCCTGACTGCCAGCACTGGGTAGCTGCTGAATCAGACAGTTACATCCATGGAGGTGGTCATTTGTGTGTGCAGTTGCAAAAGTTTGGGAGCCCCTGTTACAGAGACAGGGCTGTTTGTTCTGAGGGGGACACTTCTTACTGTAACATACCACCATACCAGCACTTCACTTCTGCAAAGGCTTTACAACATCTATAATGTGCCTGACCTTCATTTTGCACTAAAATTGTGAATTTAAATCAAATTTTGCAACAAAGAATTGTCAGTAGTTGCATAAAGTCTATTTTTTTTGTTGTTGTAAGTGCAAATCAACCAACCATCACTAATATTAGTTATTATAGCTAATTTACCTGGAAAGTTCACATTTACACAGCAACTAACAAGTACAAGCATTTTTAACTCATGTATTTGCATTATGTTTGAATTTTAGAAATGTAGGAAATATCAATAAAGAAGGGAATTTATGTATTTTTATTTTTTTTTGCCCTTCTGAATTTGCAAATACATGTTGACCTGTAACACTCTGTACCTGTACCAAATCCTGTTGGACCTTAAGACCACTGCTGGATGTTTAAGAGTACATTTACTTTGTTTAGACTTTGATCAAATAAATGTAGCTATACATTTTTCTGACCGGGTTGAAGCAGTATATGTACAGTAGGGCTGTGTATTGGCAAGAAACTGGAGATACAATATGTATCGTGACACACCGGCCACGATTCAATACCTTGCGATATACAAGCAAAGTGATGTACTGTGATTTTTTAAATCCTACCATCAAAACACACACTATATGAACAGGTTTACCAATGCTTACAATAGCATTGCCCCCTTGTGCTGCTTGTTAATGTTGGAGTGGAGCTGAACATGGATTACGGAGGTTTAAACACAGCACACAATGATTTATTGTCTGCCAGGAATCTGTGTATCGATACTATGTTTTTGAGAAGCGATACAGTATCACAAAACATAATATCCTGATATTTCAATATTTTCTTACACCCCTCATGTACAGTAGGGAATTGCATTGGTGCACTGGCATTGTTCACAAGATGTGCACCAGATGCAATTTAGGATGATCTCGGGATGCACTATTTTAACATTGGCAAAGCCAGATTTATTCATACATAATTATTATTATTAGCCCTATGCATTTTTCACTTATTTGTTCATTCATTCATTCATCATCTATATGTTTATCCTCCTAGGTCAATTGGGGTGCTTACTAGGCAGAAGGCTCCTTCCTGGGACAGGTGTTCAGTTCATCACAGGGCAGATGCACAGAAATACACTTTCAAACTCACACGTAAGCAGACATGTGGAGAACATGCACTCCTGCGACACCCTTAATTTACTTATTTATAAAGATATATAGCCTTAGTGTTAAAGTGCTTTTTACACTACAAAGAGCTTGTTGTGCAAAAGTCTGTATGAAAAAGGGCCAAGTGTTCTTAGAACTCAAAAAGAAACAGCATCACTGAGGTGCTGAGTTGAAGCACTACACAAGCAAATATGTGAAGTTAAAACAGCACTTGTTTAATTTATGATTTGCTGTCTGCTTACGAAGAATCTGTATTCCATCCGCCAGTGACGGAGATGTGCATAATGTACAGACATAGTTACATTAACTTTAAATGCACTTGCAATTATTTTCAATGTATTTGTAGTTCAGTCAAACTGCCACCTTGGTTTATTTTTGTGAGTGTGGATGTAGTGTGAATGTATTGTGAATGTAGTGTGGATTTAGAGTGGATGTAGTGTGGATTTAGTGTGGATGTGGTGTGGATGTAGTGTGGATCTAGTGTGGATGTAGTGTGGATGTTGTTTGGAGGTATTGTGGATGTAGTGTGGATGTTGTTTGGAGGTATTGTGGATGTAGTGTGGATGTGGTGTGGATGTAGTGTGGATGTAGTGTGGATCTAGTGTGGATGTGGTGTGAATGTTGTTTGGAGGTATTGTGGATGTAGTGTGGATGTAGTGTGGATGTAGTGTGGATGTGGTGTGGATGTTGTTTGGAGATATTGTGGATGTAATGTGGATGTAGTGTGGATGTGGTGTGGATTTAGAGTGGATGTAGTGTGGATGTGGTGTGGATGTAGTGTGGGGGTAGTGTGGATGTAGTGTAGGGGTAGTGTGGATGTAGTGTGGATTTAGAGTGGATGTAGTGTGGATGTTGTTTGGATGTGGTGTGGATGTTGTTTGGAGGTATTGTGGATGTAGTGTGGATGTAGTGTGGATGTAGTGTGGATGTGGTGTGGATGTAGTGTGGATGTAGTGTGGATGTTGTTTGGAGGTAGTGTGAAACAAAGTGTGGATGTAGTGTGGATGTGGTGTGAATGTAGTGTGGATGTAGTGTGGATGTTGTTTGGAGGTATTGTGGATGTAGTGTGGATGTTGTTTGGATGTAGTGTGGATGTTGTTTGGAGGTATTGTGGATGTAGTGTGGATGTTGTTTGGATGTAGTGTGGATGTTGTTTGGAGGTATTGTGGATGTGATGTGGATGTAGTGTGGATGTTGTTTGGAGGTATTGTGGATGTGGTGTGGATGTAGTGTGGATGTGATGTGGATGTAGTGTGGATGTAGTGTGGATGTTGTTTGGATGTAGTGTGGATGTTGTTTGGAGGTATTGTGGATGTGATGTTGATGTAGTGTGGATGTTGTTCAGAGGTATTGTGGATGTGGTGTGGATGTAGTGTGGATGTAGTGTGGAGGTAGTGTGGATGTAGTGTGGATGTGGTGTGGATGTTGTTTGGAGGTAGTGTGGATGTAGTGTGGATGTAGTGTGGATGTGATGTGAATGTAGTGTGGATGTAGTGTGGATGTAGTGTGGATGTAGTGTGGATGTTGTTTGGAGGTATTGTGGATGTGATGTGGATGTAGTGTGGATGTAGTGTGGATGTAGTGTGGATGTTGTTTGGAGGTATTGTGGATGTAGTGTGGATGTAGTGTGGATGTAGTGTGGATCTAGTGTGGATGTGGTGTGGATGTTGTTTGGAGGTATTGTGGATGTAGTGTGGATGTAGTGTGAATGTAGTGTGGATGTGGTGTGGATGTTGTTTGGAGGTATTGTGGATGTAGTGTGGATGTAGTGTGGCTGTAGTGTGAATGTAGTGTGGATGTAGTGTGGATGTAGTGTGGATGTGGTGTGGATGTTGTTTGGAGGTATTGTGGATGTAGTGTGGATGTTGTTTGGAGGTAGTGTGGATGTAGTGTGGATGTTGTTTGGAGGTATTGTGGATGTAGTGTGGATGTAGTGTGGATGTAGTGTGGATCTAGTGTGGATGTGGTGTGGATGTTGTTTGGAGGTATTGTGAATGTAGTGTGGATGTGGTGTGGATGTTGTTTGGAGGTATTGTGGATGTAGTGTGGATGTAGTGTGGATGTTGTTTGGAGGTATTGTGGATGTGATGTGGATGTAGTGTGGATGTAGTGTGGATGTAGTGTGGATGTAGTGTGGATCTAGTGTGGATGTGGTGTGGATGTTGTTTGGAGGTATTGTGAATGTAGTGTGGATGTAGTGTGGATGTTGTTTGGAGGTATTGTGGATGTGATGTGGATGTAGTGTGGATGTAGTGTGGATCTAGTGTGGATCTAGTGTGGATGTGGTGTGGATGTTGTTTGGAGGTATTGTGGATGTAGTGTGGATGTAGTGTGGATGTAGTGTGAATGTAGTGTGGATGTAGTGTGGATGTTGTTTGGAGGTAGTGTGGATGTAGTGTGGATCTAGTGTGGATGTGGTGTGGATGTTGTTTGGAGGTATTGTGAATGTAGTGTGGATGTAGTGTGGATGTTGTTTGGAGGTATTGTGGATGTGATGTGGATGTAGTGTGGATGTAGTGTGGATCTAGTGTGGATCTAGTGTGGATGTGGTGTGGATGTTGTTTGGAGGTATTGTGGATGTAGTGTGGATGTAGTGTGGATGTAGTGTGAATGTAGTGTGGATGTAGTGTGGATGTTGTTTGGAGGTAGTGTGGATGTAGTGTGGATCTAGTGTGGATGTGATGTGGATGTAGTGTGGATGTAGTGTGGATGTAGTGTGGATGTAGTGTGGATGTTGTTTGGAGGTATTGTGGATGTAGTATGGATGTAGTGTGGATGTTGTGTGAATGTAGTGTGGATGTAGTGTGGATGTTGTTTGGAGGTAGTGTGGATGTAGTGTGGATCTAGTGTGGATGTTGTTTGGAGGTAGTGTGGATGTAGTGTGGATCTAGTGTGGATGTTGTTAGGATGTAGTGTGGATCTAGTGTGGATGTGGTGTGGATGTTGTTTGGAGGTATTGTGGATGTAGGGTGGATGTGAGGTGGATGTGATGTGGATGTAGTGTGGATGTAGTGTGGATGTAGTGTGGATGTTGTTTGGAGGTATTGTGGATGTAGTGTGGATGTAGTGTGTAGGGTGGATGTGAGGTGGACGTGATGTGGATGTAGTGTGGATGTAGTGTGGATGTAGTGTGGATGTAGTGTGGATGTGATGTGGATGTAGTGTGGATGTAGTGTGGATGTAGTGTGGATGTAGTGTGGATGTTGTTTGGAGGTATTGTGGATGTAGTGTGGATGTGGTGTGGATGTAGTGTGGATGTAGTGTGGATGTAGTGTGGATCTAGTGTGGATGTGGTGTGGATGTAGTGTGGATGTAGTGTGGATGTAGTGTGGATGTGATGTGGATGTAGTGTGGATGTAGTGTGGATGTAGTGTGGATGTAGTGTGGATGTTGTTTGGAGGTATTGTGGATGTAGTGTGGATGTGGTGTGGATGTAGTGTGGATGTAGTGTGGATGTAGTGTGGATCTAGTGTGGATGTGGTGTGGATGTAGTGTGGATGTAGTGTGGATGTAGTGTGGATGTGATGTGGATGTAGTGTGGATGTAGTGTGGATGTAGTGTGGATGTGATGTGGATGTAGTGTGGATGTAGTGTGGATGTAGTGTGGATGTAGTGTGGATGTATTGTGGATGTGATGTGGATGTAGTGTGGATGTAGTGTGGATGTAGTGTGGATGTAGTGTGGATGTGATGTGGATGTAGTGTGGATCTAGTGTGGATGTGGTGTGGATGTAGTGTGGATGTAGTGTGGATGCATTGGGGCAGCTATTCTTACCTTTGGTTACTGGCACCGGCTGAACTCTCTGCAATTTTGGGGCTGGGGATCCATTTGGTTTCATCCACCACTGTGCGGGCGTGCGGGAGCCGACCCACGTCCTTTATGGTCATCAGCATGTGGCGGGAAGTCTTAAGCATCTGGACAGCCTCATCATGGGCGATGCTGCGGAAACTCCGCCCATTCACATCCAGAATCTGATCTCCAACCTGGAGAAGAAGAGAGTGGGAGAGGATGGGCTGGGTTTAACCCTGCTGTGTAGAGGAAAAACTGGTTGTCTCTGCCTACTGATCTGAGCATGCTGCACTAAATGTAACAGCAGTATCATTGTGGAGGTGCAACCAATGATTAGTGCTTCAAACTTGAACCTGAACCGTCATCAGGCCCACGAAATCACGACTGTTAAAGTGTGCAGTTTAATAAGTACTAGACTTTCCTAGAAATAGTCTGTATCCCACATTTAAGACAAAAAGAAGTGTTCAGTGTA
Organism: Megaleporinus macrocephalus; assembly: GCA_021613375.1. Taxonomy (NCBI): domain Eukaryota; kingdom Metazoa; phylum Chordata; class Actinopteri; order Characiformes; family Anostomidae; genus Megaleporinus; species Megaleporinus macrocephalus. The sequence continues at coordinate 17,871,529 of CM038725.1, read as the reverse complement.
ATATGTAAACACTGTTACAATTTCTATATGTAGCCTCCACACCATAGACCACCATCAGACAGACGGCAGGGGAGTAAAAATAAAAAGAGAACCGAAAAAGAGAGGAGAAAAAGAAAGCCAGAGAATCAGACAGAGCATCTGAGATGAATGTTCAGTCTACTAAAGCTGCACATGTTGGTGAGGCACCAGATTTAAAAGTCTAAATTGAGCTCTAGCCCCAAAGTCACAGAGAGTTCAGGCAGTGCCAAAACTCAGAGGTGACGTCAGCTGTCAATTCAAATCCACACTTGGAGCAGTTTGACATATAAGCTGAAAATAGAATTTTTAAAACATAAAACTGACTGTCATGCCAGAGTTTCAGGATCAGACGGCAGCTTAAACTGATATGGAAGAACTGACTCCACTGTAAGAAGACCTACACCGGTGTGAGAGCAGAACTTGTAGCTGGTTGCTACTCTAGAACAGAGTGGATGAGCTGACCAATCACAGCATTGGGCTTATTTGGAAGCGAAGCTTAAAGACACAGGAGATCTAACAGAGCGTTTCAGACAGAAGGTACACATACAGATACACAGCAGGGGAAAAATGTGTTTTGGGAACACTGTAGCATTTAAATTTATTCTAGTGGACCCCAAAAATAAAATTATGAACACTGAAAATGGGCATAATAGGTCGACTTAAATATTACTAAACCTTTGGTAAAACAAATGTACCATAATATTGGTCATGTCTATAAGACACCCTGAACTGAAACTGAAGTGAATTGAAAGAGATTGAATAAGTTATTAAAGAGAGTGTGTGAACAAAAAGAGAGAGGGAGAGCACGAGCGAGAGCGAGAACGAGAGAGAGAGAGAGAGAAAGCTGACTCTGCATTCCTGCAAGATTACCCAATCACAAGGTGCAAACAAACGAGCCCAATCTCAGGCTTAATGAAACACAAGCTGCTAAAACAGCAGAACACTGGCACTGCGTGGAAAATCAATGTAATGAACAGGATTCATGAAAACCTCTCTGCACCCAATCAGACTCAGAGCGCAACGCAATCTTTGGGAGTAATGCCACTGTACTGCGGCGCTAACAGCACTGTAGACGGCCTCAGCGCCACAGTAAACTTCAGCAGTGCTCAGGCTTTATTTCCTCTTAAGGGTTGACCTTTAAACAGGCTTGCTGGAGGCTGAGACAGAAACAATGTCCTGACATAGAGACGAGACAGAGTTCAAAAACATAACAAAAGACTTTCTTCAGATGGTACACTGGCATATTCTAAAAGGGCCATTTTTCCATTTTATTTAACTCTCGTCTATTTATGGCATTTGTGTGGTTTTATGTATAAAAAACAGCCTTAATTCAAGTATACATCATAATTTACTTACCTTTGTATATCGCTTGAAAACAAAAGAATTACAGTTGGTGTGAATTTAAGGCTGATGTATGAAAAACGGACTCGGATTGGCTGTCCTGTATTCTACTTTGTTTAAAAGCAGTCCAGGCTAAAATATTCCATATAATATCAGCATTAATGGGCAGGGCTAAACTGTAGGCTGAACATGCAGATTATATTATATTATATAATAATTATATTATTTAATAATATAATTATATAATAATATACAACTATATTTTATTTGATTGCTTTTAGCTTTTATTACTGCATAAATCAGCTGACTTCACTTTATTGCCACATAGCGTTGCTGAGCCTCGACCAGACCAACTGAAGTTGCCCTTAGTCATAACACTGCCTCCAGAAGCATGCACAGTGGGAACTATGCGCGATGGGACCATCACTTTATGAGCTTCCCTTCTTACCCTGATGTGACCACCAATAGGATCAGGGAATAGGGCAGTCTGGATTCATTCATACAATCTTTTTCCATCACTTCAAGCTTTATGTTCACTAGAAAACATAACGTTCTGATTAGCTTCCCTAACAAGTGTGCTGTTTATGGCTACACAGCTGTTTAGTCCCGATCCGAGTTCTCTTTGTGTGGAATTGCTTTTACTTTTACTATAAAACATTGTCAGTTCTACTGTTCATTTTTTACTATTTAACATTTAAGATTTTTTTCCAATCACATTCCTTCCATGAAGTTGACACTTCTTCACTATCCTTCCCTCTCACTTCTGAACCCAAATCCAGTTATTTCAGCTTCTTCTTAGTTGTTTTCTATGCTTGATGTAGGCCAATAATTTGACCTTTCACAAACACAGTAGCATCTTCCCACAGGGTTGTTTAAGAAATGAGAAGCTACTTACTTCATCAGCTGGGGATAAAAGAATTATTGCCACATATTAACCACTACAACTGCCAAATTACAAGATTCAAAATATTTACATTCAAATAACTTTTTTTGGGCTAGGCAGTGTACGTAGATGTGTTTTTTGACTGAACTGAATGAAAAGGAGCAGCTTTTCTGTGTATACACTGTGTGCACTGTGAAGGGTTTAAGCTTTAAAATCTACAACCTTTACATCAAACATCCTGCAGAAAACACAAGGAAAATCCAGTTTTCCAAGATACAGGCAGAGATTTCACCATGATATTTACCTGAAACGAGGGTTCAGGTCCTTTTTTGAAGAAAAAAAAGAGGGAGGCAGGTGGTACAAAAGGAAAGGGAGAAGTAGCGGGCACAGTGAGTTAAGGAAAGAGAAACAAAGTGACTGTGATTTTTTACTCCAGGGGGGAGGAGTACAGCCTCTCTTTCATTTCTCCCTTTGTTCTCCTCAATAGAGGAGGAAGAATGGAGAGAGATTAGTTATTGACGGGCGCTTCTTTGCATCCCCTTCCCTCTGTTAATGTACTTGACACAGTGGAATACGCAGAGAGAGAGAGAGAGAGAGAGAGAGAGAGAGAGAGAGAGAGAGAGAGAGAGAGAGAGAGAGAGAGAGAGAGAGAGAGAGAGAGAGAGAGGGGGAAAAGGGGGCAGAGAGAGTGAACAAAAGAAGGAGGGAGATAGAGGGAGAAAACAAGGGAGAGCGACAGTAAGACAATAAAAAGAGAAAGAGAGAGAGTGAGAAAGACTAATACATAAAAGAAGAAAACTAAAAACTAAGAGTGAAAGATTAAGAGAGATAGTGAGAGACAGTGACAAAGATTAAGAGAAAGAAAAGAAAGTTCATAGAGAAGAGAGAAAAAACAAGGCAAAAAACGAGTAACAGACAGTGATACCTAGAGAAAAAAAGGAGGAAAGAGAGGGTGAATGAATGAAAGAGCGAGTGAAAATGAGGAAAGAAAGAAAGCGACTGATATAGAAAGAGAATGAGAAAGACAGGAAGAGAGAGAAAAAGATTGACTTAATGCTACTAGAAGCTCAAAGATCAGTCACTGACATACAGAAGAGCTTTCATCTTTTTTCAACCTCTTCGCCCTTTCATCATATTTATGCTCTGATTCTCTCCTTATATACCCCTCTCTCTCCATCTTACCAGTCTATTACTCTCAGCCAAATCTCTCTAGTACTGCCACTGTTCACCTACACTTCTATAAAACTCTCCACTTTCTAAAGCATCTGTTCATCACTGACCCTCAGACACGCTCTCACCTTTAAGCTGCTGACTTTAACCAGGTAGAGAGTCCAATATACCTCAGCAATATCACAATATATCACACTTACATTACAATATATCATAATAGTGTCACAAATATATATATTTGTGATAGTCCGTGATCCATCACACCCTGGACATCACCTGTTCCAGTATCTTCCCTCAGGTCAGCGTTTCAGTCAGTTGAGGATCAAGACCTCCAGACTTCAGAGAAGCTTCTTCCCACACGCCATCACACTCATGAACAGCTGAACATTACATTACTACATTCTGGATACAGTCTACTACATACATACATCCATATTCAGATGTTCTCTCACTCTTCTTTCTCTGTACTGCACTTTGATTTTTCTGATAAAGTCTCAGAACACTCTGTACCACCGTCTCCACCAGTGTCTCTACTGTTCTTCATATTTATATCTATTTAATTCAGTCTGCACTGTCCTTTACTGCTGCACTTAGCACTTTACTCTAAATATAGAACTCTGCACATGTTAAGTTTAGAGGTGTGTCTGTGCGTGTATGTATGTGTGTGTGTGTGTTTGTAGGTTCTGTAATGTCAGTTATCGTGCACTGTGCGCTTCTGCAACCAAACACAAATTCCTTGTATGTGTGAGCATACTTGGGAAATAAAGTCAGATTCTGATCCTGTATATATCACATGATACTTGGTATTAAGGGCCCATATGTTCGGAAAAACTCATTTTCCGAACAACAACATGTAATGATTTTACTTTTTAACACCTGCTATATACTTTGTAATGGGCAAAAGCAAGACCTCTCACAAGAACTGCGTAACACTTTATAGCAAGACATCATATACCAACAGCTATAGATGTTCAGCTAGCTTTAAGAAGATTGGTATTTCCTAGATTGGTATTTCCAGCATTGACCATGGACATCATGGCAGAGGCTGGAAAGACACAGAAGAACACATTGTCAGAGGAAGCAAAAGAAAAGAGAAAATGAGAGAGTGGTAGAGGAAAAGACTGGACAAGACTTTTACTTGTTGCAAGAGCTAAAAGAGATAAAAGGATGCAAGAGAATCTCACAGCTACACTGCATGACTTAAAAAAAAGCCTAACCTATGTTGAAAACACAAGATACCCCACATACAGTGGGATCATTGTTAGCTGTATCATATTTATTCTTTACACTTTATTTCCACACATCACCAAATCTGATTATTTCAGCTTCTACAGCAACTCACAGCAGCACACGAACACAACACTTTTGCATGTTTTTCTCCTCACTCAGTAATGCTACTACTTTTAAATAGTAAAAAGTGTGTAATATATATATATATATATATATATATATATATATATATATATATATATATATATATATATATATATATATATATATATATATAGTGCACCTTTAAAATTAAATGCTTTCAATCATTATAGATCTTTATTTTACTGTTATACAGGTATAGACAGTATGTTGCTCAGCACGAGCAGACAGCACGCTCACTGTTCTATTTTCGTGACCTGGCTCTCTCTGCCATCTCCAGGTGGCCGGAAATGGAGCGGTCATAAAGGACGTGGGGAGAGCAAAACGGATCATTATACCACAGACAGCCACTAAAGAGCTCTTTCTCTCTCGCACTCACTCGAGTCTGTGTTTTTCTGTTCCACATCCATCACAGCTCAGACTGGTCCAGACTGTGAGTGACAGGTAAATGTGTCTCGCTCCAGCTCCAGGTGAGTCTAGCTGGGGCGGGTTGGGAGCAGGGGGGGTTAGATGTTAATAAGGTCCAATGCAGACCCTCACAGATGGGACAGCCACTGGAGCATCAGTCAAGGTGAGCACCGCAGCGGTCGCAGGTTTGCACATAGGTCTTCATTAAAGAGTTGGAGCAATGAGCTGTCAGCGGCGGAGTATCTGTACTCACAACAGGTTCTTAGAAAAGAGGTTTAAAGGGCCAATGCCATAAAAAACGTTGTCTTTATTTTAAAAGGACAAGTTTGTTAATGCGTTAAAGTATAATAAAGTTTCAAAAACACAATTAATCCCCCTTTCATTCAGCAAAACACAATTGCAAAAACAGCCCATTGTTGTTTGTGATGTCACAAAAAAAAATGTGATTTTCAAATTTCATTATATTCCAATTTTAGAGAAAACATGGAAACTTGAAACAGCATCTCATTACCATTCTTTAGTAAATGATTCAATGCACCAATCTCAAGCTTGACTATAATGAGATTTTATTATGATTCTATAGGAAATGTATTAGGAAATTGCCAATTTACCCATAATCCAATTCAATGTGTCATAAAATCATAAATTTCAATAAAATTCAACTTAATAGCGGTTCTTTATGAGGTGATTCAGTGCATCATGAAATCTTAAATATCATCACGATTTGATTCACTTTTTTACCAGGGTCACTGATACGCAATGCATACAAGTGGAACTAGTTACACAGCAGTGGAATGTAGACAGTAAACCAAAACACCCAGCTTTGATTTAGGATTGTCATGTTTGCTAATATCGTTTTTCACACTATTTAATTTTTGGCAAAAAAAAATAGTGCACACTTTTATAACCTTATAATTAGTTTTAATAGGTTCTAAGACTCCAAATCAGACATCAGAATACATTTAAATGCATTAACTGCATTAAAGCATTTGACACCTGAAGTCAGTGAGGGCTAAAGATGCTGGTGTTTTCGAATAAGCACGCTTAATTAAACCTTAACCCGTGCCTCAGTTTCCTAGTGACCTGTGAGCTTATTTTCTTTCTCTAACCCAGCATTTCTCACCTATAGTCCAGGAGGGTGCAGGGTAGTGCAGAGTAGGGTTGAGAAAACACTGCTCTAACCTCTTTTACACACTTTCCCCAGCTTTAACACTAACTTTACCAATTCTACCACCAAAATAATATATTCCAGTGGCTCATTTGCAGCATAGAGCACTGCTAAAGCTTCACTCTTCCTCAACAGTCTTAGCTTAAACATATGACTTTAATTGGAATGAAAACTTTTTTGTTATTTTATTTTAACAATGCTACCAGCGTTTCATTCCAATGAAGTCTGGTCTTGCATTACCCATCTTTTCTTTGTTTATTTTATCTCTATGCAGGCTCCATGGTGTGGCGGTGGGGTTTTCAAGCAGTAGGGATGCATTGATTGGTAGAGTGGGTGGGCTGAGGGTGCTGTAATCTAGCTGTGAGGTTCACTCTCCTACAGAGAGGGCAAAGATGTTTACACAAGTACAGTAACTGCAGAGAGAAGGGCCTCTCTAAGTAACCAGACAGGACTTTGTTTATCACTGCTATCTGTTTATAGAAGTATGTCACTGAGAAAAACATCTTATTTATATGAATCATTCCACTGAACCGCAGCTCAAAGCCCATTTCAGAACTGACTGAGTTTAATTTAGATTTAATTATTTGCTTTGTGTGAGTCTGAATATTAATTCTGGTTATTTTACTTAAACAAATGCTCTGAACAGTTGTACAAATATAAAATCATACTACTTAAATTGTTTCTGTTGTGACCATGCTTAATGCTCTAAACTGATTTTGGAGCACATCTATCGACTCCACAAGAAAAGGCTTGTGTGGTCTAGCGTTCTTTGCAGCTGTCTGGATCAGTATGCTCCTAACAGGGCTTTCCAGGGTCCCCTATGGAAAAAGGACACATTATATTGTTTACCCTGCTTGAGACAGGGTTACTGTAGGGAAGAAGCCAGAGCCTGTGCAGGAGGTAGAGAGGTACCAACTAAATGTAGCTGGGCTCACCTACATTCTCAGCATTGACCCTGGAACCAATAGTCCCTGTCCTACTCATGAGTTGCAGAGGACGAGAGGCACTGGGCAGGTAGGGGGATACTCACAAGGCCCTGTGTAGTGGCCATGCAGTTGGAGTTTGTCTCGGCAGAAGAGCGGGTCACCTTAATGTGAATTAAAATCTCAGGAAGGAAATCTCTGTTGTGTGTGTTCATACACCAATGAAGATATTGCTGGTCAGTGAAATGACTACTTTGAGGATCTCCTAAACTCAAGGGACATGTCTCCCTTATGGGAGTCAGGGCCAGAGGTTTCTGGGGTGTCAGGCTTAATTTTGCTGGTGGAGGTCATTGAGGTAGTTGGCAAGCACCTCTGTGGTATATGGGGAGGATGAGACTTGTCTGGAAATGCTTAAAGCTCTGGATGTTGTGGATGATGGGTTGTCTTGGCTGACACGCCTTTGCAATAGTCATTGACATTGGTCCTCGAGAACAATACCCTTGGACTGGCAGACGGAGGTGGTGGTCCCTACTTTTAGAAAAGCTGACTGGAGAGTTACTGGTTGGTATATGGACCAGAACCTCTAACTTAGAGTCCATGTTTAAGTATTTAGGCAATCTTGTTCATGAGTGATGAGAAGAGCTAACAGGGTCATAAGGCAAAGCTCCATGTTTGCCAGTTGGTTTACATCCTAACCCTCCCCTATGTTTATGAGCTTTGGGTAATCGCTGAAGGACTAAGATTTTGGATACAAGCGGCAACGCTTTCTTCGCAGAGTGGCGGGCCACAGTCTAATTGATAGGGTGAGGAGCTTAAGGTGGGGCTGCCGGGCATCTGATGCCCCCTGGGATTACCCGTGGCTGCCTCCCATTGGAGGTTTGCGAGGCATAGCCGGCTAGGACGAGAACTCAGGGTTGTCCTAGGACCCAGTAGAGGAATTATATTGGCCTGTGCTTTCCTTACTGCATCGTGACTTCAGCTGAACTGAGAAGATGGATGAATGGATAGATTATAGAATATAATATAATTATTATTTGACTTGAATGAAACACAAATGTAATTCATTAGAAGCTATTTAATTGCTCATTAGTTATGGGATTTGTAAGTTTAACAACAGTTAAACAACAGTAAGCTTAGACTTCTGAGAGCTAAATACACTCTTCACTGATGACTAATGGGACAGATTTGTACTTTCTTAAGCGAGAGATGGGCTTGCATGAAAAACCTCTAATTAATGGCTATCCAACTGTGCTGCACACATAAATGAAGAAATCTGATATATTTTTGTAACTCTTATTGCCAGAGTCTTTCAGTGCTGTATTAGAATTGTGCAATGTACTGAGACTGGTAATGAGTTTGCATAAATACATTTGAATACACAGTGCAAAAGCATTCAACCCCCTTTAAACGCAACAATTTCATCTGGATTACAAACTATGCTTTCACAGACGCTTCCAGCCAGTATTATATTTTTTCAATATGCGCTTACAGTCAATTTTCTAAGTCAAACAATAATAAACTGAAAGGTGTTTACCCCTTTCAGACTAGTACTTTGTAGATCCACCTTTTGCTATAATCATAACTTTACGTGTATTGAGTTAAGTTTCTAGCAGCTTAGTACTCTGTTTAGAGAAATTTTCACCAATGCTTCCAGGCAGATTTGCTCCAGGTTGTGTAGGTTGGTTGGGTGATGCGTATAGACTCCAGTTTTACAAATAATGCCATAGATTCTCGAGTGGATTGAGATCTGGATATTGACTTGGACGCTGTAGAACATTCATCTTATTTGTTGTTCACCTAGTCCTGTGCTGCTTTGGCCTTAATTGACCTCCTGCTGAAAGATGAGATTAATTCTTTAGCAGACAGCAGCAAGTTGTCTTTCCATCCATATGTCCTTCAGTTTGAACTTGGTGCCCAATCCTCAGGAAAAGCAACCACATAACAGGGTGCTGAACCCCCATTCTTTGCTGTGGTGAATTGGCAGTATTTGGTTTTAGACCCACTGCATTTTGAATGTAGGCAAAAGCTCAATTTTCATCTCATCTGAGCACAAAATCATACCCCACATTTAAGCTGGGCCCAGACATGCTTTTATGTTTTTTTTCTTGTTTTTCTTCAATGTTTTAGCTTTGTAGCCACTCTCCCATATAGACCAGTTGTATGCAGAACTCTTAGTTTCTTTAACTGCTGCACCTTCACTCAAGATTCAAATGCTAAGTTCCTTTGGAGTGATTGTTGACCTTTCTGTGGCTTCCAATTCTTTATCTGATGAGTTTTGAGGGACGGCCTTGTCTAGGCAGCACCTGGGTGGCTTTGTGCAGCTTCCATTTCCACACAATTGATCCAACAGAGCTCAATGAAAAATCCAAACAAATGACAAATATGTGGTGCATGTAAATTATTTTGGTATTCATTCCTACAGCTTGACCCTTACAGCTGATTCGCATTCTGACCAATAGTTATTCAATAAGATGGTCTTTTATCTAGAAACGGTGAAGTTTTTAACGACAGCACAGGAGTTGAATGCTTAGAATTTTGTGACTGAATATTTTCTTATATACAACAAAAACGTTAAATGAATGTGATGCACAAAATGTGTCAAAGGGTCAAAGCTGGAATGAATGCATTTACTGTATGTAACTGGACTACAAAACAAAACAGTGTGTCCTTCAGGGCTGTATTAGAATTTATGTACTACACTGTGCACTGAAATGATGCAGCAATGTAAGCATGTGTGTTTACATATGCATGAGCATGTACAATCACATATGTGCATTAATAGTGACAGGGTTAGCGACCGTATGTCTTACAAGTGGGACAGCAGCCAGGGCAGGAATAGCAGGATTTCTAAACTCAGTGCTTACAAAGAATAAATACTTCAGCTATGACTATATAAATCAGTCATAACAGTAAGGCAAGCCGAACTGCAGTATACAATACTCTGCATTAGAAACGTGTAAACTGAAAAGTGAAACATTACTCACATAGTTTTTTTATTTGGCTTGAGTTCTTTACTCTGTTCCCACAGGTCACCATCATTCCAGTCCCAACAACACAATATTACTGGATGTAATGACTAACAGGCCAGTAACCCTGACCTTTGGATTCATGTAGGTCTTTAAATGCCTGATCCAAGCCCACCTGAAGACCTTCACACACCATTTGCTGGACCCTCTGCAGCTTAAAAACAGACAATATTACAGTTACCACATCTCGACTGTCCTGGAACCTCGTGGACTTGAGCTCAGCTTTCAATACCAAGTCAAGTCAAGTTTATTTGTATAGTGCTTTTTACAACAATGTTGTCACAAAGCAGCTTTACAGGAATTTTAAAGCATGAAAAACATGAAATCACACACTTTATCCCTTGTGAGCAAGCCAGATGCAACAGTGGCAAAAACTCCCTTAACTGAAGGAAGAAACCTTGGGAGGAACCAGACTCACAAGAGGAGACCCATCCTCCTCTGGTCGAACAGTATTTATTTTAATACCACAGTGCCAGAGCTGCTCAACCTCAACATCAGTGGCTCTGTGGTGTCCACTGTGGAGTTCTTGGATTTCTAAAGCTAAGTGAGCATAGCAGAGAATGTTCTTCCTAAGACAGCTGAAGAAATTTAACCTGCTGCCGAGCCTGATGATCCAGTTCTATACAGTGTCCATCGAGTCCATCATTAATAACCATCTGGTCTGGTTCCTCTACCTCGAAACAATGAGCCAAATTGCAGCGCATAATCAGAACAGCAGAGCGACTCATTGGATGCATTCTGCCAACCATGCAGGACAGCTGTAACAGCAGGTGCAATGAATCATGGTGGCAAAAGTTTCAGGGCCGTCAAAGCCAGCTGGACACCTCACACCGTGACATGTTGTTTTAGATATTTTCACAGTTCTTCATGGTATGTATGTGTGACATGGTCAAAGAAACACGAGCATCATGTAAACAGGATCTTTATCAACCTGTCTATACAATCTTGTTCAAAACTGCCAAGTTTGAATTATAATGGTCCGCTGCTCACAATGTTCATGACAAGCAAGGCTCAAACAGCCAAGGTAAATGCACTGTTACACAGTTCTCAGGGCTTTCAAGCAGTGATCTTCCAAAAATGTATGCCCCACCTAAAAAAATAAAAATAATAATAATACACATGATGGCATTAACTTGACGAACACAACACTGCTAACTTGAAAAATAAAACAACCACTATCTGCGCTTGACTTTGATTTGCATTTCATTGAGAATTATTAAGAAAACAAGGGGGAAACCTTGTCTGACATATCAACACTCCAAATGAGGAGGTTTTGTAGTGCAGACAGATGGTAAACATGTAATGTTGATAAATACAAAGGGGCCGGGCTGTTATAGCTCCATTTTGCCCCAGTGGATAAGACAGGGTTTAAGCAATAACAGTGAAAAACGTGGAAGGCAATACACAAATTGAGCTACTATTCATTTTTTGATGAGAGGAAAGCACGCCAAAGTGAAAGGCAGGGCCTTCATTACATTGTATTCACATTGCTTGATGTTTTTAATGAAAAGCTGTTAGCTTTTTAAGAATTCAATTTGAAATTTGTGTCAGAAGTGACTGTGATTCATCTTGAAAAGAAACCTCATTTGCATTTCACTGCGGCAATCCAATCCTACTTCTGCTTTTTCAGTCCCAGCACTGATACCGGCACCTTGAGGCTGATATAAGACAAAGGCAAAGTCTTAAAATAAGCTATTTGTCTTTGAAGCACATTAGTTAGCTTTTTTGCTATCACTCAAACCGCTGAGTGACGTATTAATGAGTACATCAGTGCATTTCTTTGAAAATCTGTACTGTAATTCCATTAAGGAATTCCGTGCAGGAATTGTGTTGAAATGGAATGACTGTCCGATCAGAGCTTTTGTGGCTGTAATTACTCTTGGAAGGTTATAGATGTTGTCGCTTTTGAACACTGACGCAAGGTGAAATGTGTGACTTTGAATTAAAAAATTAGTTAATTAACCGGACTGCCCTCAAATTCTGATGTCACTTAATTTAAGTAAAACGTTAACAGAACATATACTTCCTGTTAATTTACTGTAGAATGTTTAATGCATATTAACGACACTCTTAAAATATATATATTATATATATATATATATATGGCTGCTGCTTTGTGTGAGAGCATTTGCTTCAAACGCACTGTTTCCCACATCTTCTGTACTGACATTACATCATCTATATATCTAATGATATAAGAACAGCATAGACACAGAATATCTGAAATATGCCATACGTTTTAAATAATGTTATCTCTGTGTAGGAGGTCTTCACTTCTTTTTCTATTTGGAAAATAAACAAAACACACTGTTGGACAAGAGGTGCTTTTTGCATGAAACTGAGTGAGACTGAGTTACCCTTCTACCTTTGTCTCAGCCATGATTCCCCATAATGCACCATCACTTACCACCTTCCTGCACATCACCTCCTGAATTCTAATCATCTACACCTGTAGTTTATTTTCTTACCTGTATATATACTATTTGTTAGTTTTGCCAACCTTCTTGTTGCGTACTGAGTGTTATATCTCTTGTTTCCTGTTTGGTCTCCCGTGTATGATCGTTGCTTTGTTTCTGGTTTTGTCTCTGGGTTTATTTGTTATGGTTGCTTGTCGGTTTGTTACTTTGGCTTCAACTTGTTATCCTGGTTCTGGCTTTGTTTCTCCATCTCTGGTTATGTTCACTCTGAATTTAGTTCTGTGGTTAACTGTTACTAATGTACAGACTTCTGCTAATTTCAATGAGCTCACCTTTTAGTTTTGTGAGCATCTGGTTTGTAAGTCCATCATTACTTGTAACCAAATTAGAAAAAAAAATTCTGGAACCATATTTATGTTCTTCAAAGATCATATACAACAGGTTCTCAGTCATAAAGAAGAGCCATTAAATCATTTATACCTTCAAGTGTTACCATATGTGTTTTATATAATGTGTTTTCTATATGATGTCACTATCCAAAGAAAAAACAAGAACCTTCAAAATGATAACTTTGCAGCAAAACACAAAACCTCTCTTTACTTTCAGTGTAACTTAATGGAAAGATACTTTGTTCAAAGCAGTTTGGGGCCATTTTATTGGTTCAGCCATCATGACATTTTGACAGAGTGTGAAGGAGAAATATTGAGTTGAAATTATGCAGAAAACTTGGTTTTCTTTGGACAGTGACATTATACTATATACAGCTGACGTTAACGAAGAACCTTTGAAGAGACAAAAACATGATATTAAGGGTTAAAGCTAGTTTTCCCTGCTTGCTGGTGCACAATGACATAATCAAAACTCAGAAGGCAAATTTTTAGTTAATGTATGTTGTAATACTCCTCCATCACTCCTCCATCACAGAGCTAAAGCTTCATAACTGTAAGCTAGCTAGAAGCTGCCCCTCTAGTAATGATAAAGCTATGAATTAATGAAGTACTGGGTTTTGTATAAACCGTAAGCAGAACAAAGACATCTGGATGTGCTCCTGTACATCACCATCGATACCCTACTGATGCAGGAACATGCAAACTGTGACTTTTGGCAAAGGGCCACAAAGCAAGAGTGCCGCTCGGTAGATGTGTCAGCACAAATCTGAAGTTAGCTTCTTCACCATCATCTTTCATTCCTTTTTCCACTCCATCTTAGTGGATGCAGCACTTTTGTCCTGGCACCTGTACAGATGCTGGATTGTGACCGTTGCACTATTTAAGGTGGAAGGGAACATTCAGCTGCCTAATAAGAATCCAGCTTCAGCCTTGTTAAAAACCGTGATCATTTCTCAGCTGATGATTAGGCTGCAGACGGGACGTAGAGTGAACCTCTATGAATGAGAAATTAATTTAAGGGCAGCTTTGTTGACTTTGTCTCTGATTTCGCTGTTCTCGCTTAGCAAGTCATCGCAACATGTTTGATGCAAGTTGGTTTACGCAGTTAAACTAAAAAATAAACATAAACATGAACAATGCTGATGGTGCAGTGGTTAGCACTGTCCCCTCACAACAAGACAATCTGGGTTCCATCCCCCGTCTGGGCCATTCTATGTGGAGTTTGCATGTTCTTCCTGTGCTTGAGTGGGTTTCCTCCCACATGTCCAAAGAGATGCATGTTAGGTCACGCAAAAATTGCCTATAGGTGTGTGTGCGTGGATGAATGTCAGCCATGCGATGGATTGGCGAACTGTCCATGATGTACCCCGCTTTCGCCCAATGACGCTGGGATTGGCTCCAGCCCCACCGTGACCCCGACTAGCGGGATGAAGTGGAAGATAATGGATGGATGGATGGATGGATGGATGGACTACAATAAGGTGGCACAGAGGTGTGGTGGTTAGCACTGTCACCACCCAGCAAAGTGATTCCCGGTTCTTTGTGGAGTTTGAATGTTCTTCCCATGCTTGAGTGGCATTCCTCTGGGTACTCCAATTTCCAGTCCAAAGACATGCATGTTAGGTTAATGATATACCCCGCCTTGGCCCGAGGACGCTGGCATTGGCTCCAGCCCCCCTGACTCTGACTAGTGGAATAAAGCTGAAGTACATCATACCATGTTCTAAACCACTTTGATGTGTCTGTGCAAAACAAATAAAAATCTAGATTCTAAACCTGTTCAGGGTTGTTTTTGAGCTTGTAAATACAAAGAGGCAAGTCTGATGGCAATCCAACTCCAGAGTCTTTCAGCAATTTCAGTCTAGCATCTCTGGTTTTAAACTTTAGAAGCAAACGTTAGACATCAAACAATTTAGCTGATCATGTAGGGTAAGTAATGAATTATGTTCATTTGATTTTTCGCCAAACTTTTGCTTCAAATCTGACACTGATTGTTACAGGTCTCACTGCTGTCATCAGTCAAGGTCTATTTAGAATGCAGCGGTGAAGCACCGATCAAAAGTCTCCTCTCAGCATCGCTGCTCACGCTCAGAGTGCTGTGTTCCACTGCATTAAGACCAATCTCGGCTTTTGGAATTGCACTGTGATGGCAACCAACAAAAGCAAACAATCAAACCAAAACAGCACCGGCTCATTTTAAAGTAACGCTGACGAGAGAAGAGTATGAAGCTTTTCATTAATATTTTCACTTCTGCACAAAGGCACAGAGAATACTGATGCCTGTTGCCAGACCTGTGAGATGTGGTTCTGCATTAGCAAGAGGAAGAGTTAAATATTTATCTGTTTTCTTTCTGTTCAGTAAGGTAAAGGTAGCTGCGCACCCCTAAAGACTACTCTGTAAGAAAGCCTGGTATATCTTAAGAGGCAGACTTTCAGAAGAAGGAACATAAGATATAAATATATGATGAGAATATCAATTATTTCCATTTTATTCTTTTTTCATCAAGAAATGTGCAAAGTTATGAAGCCCAAAGTACACACCAGAGGGAGAAACTCCCTCACAGAGAAACCACTTTGCTTTTCTCTGTTACGAGGTGATGTCATCTCATAACACAATCTTTTGTTGCCCACCTCCCTGCACACTTGGCAAACAACACACAGCCACTGCTCCGGCAGTTGAATAAATCAGAACAGAGTAGGCGAGCTGACCAATCAGAACCCATTGGGCTCATTGGAAGGTGAGGCTTAAAGACACAGAATGGGGCATGTAAATATGTACCAGCCCACCCCAAAAACAAGCCTAATACGTACCATTACACACAAACACAATCAAAACCACTTCTCCAGTATGGGTGGACACACATAGGCCAGCAAACCAGTGTAAAAAAAGTCAACTTTTGTAGAACCACTGTATATATGTGACAACTTTACTCTGTTTGATCAGATTTAGTATAGTATAAGCGTTAATATGCTAATATTTAAACTGTCTTTGTAAACCAGGCTGTATAGAGATGTCCCACTCATGAATATCACCACTCGGATTTAGTTTAGCTGCTGTATCTCAGTTTCTCAGCATGTTTGCTCAATAGTTGGATGCTTAGCTTGTTGATTTATTGAAACGGTTTCATTATTAATTGTTTTTAGACAGAGCTATCTGTAGGGTCTATGATTCATGCAACATGTCAATCCAAGCATCCTATAAAAGACCTGCGGCAGAGCAGATGGGCAAACATTGTGCTTGTATTGGCCAACAGAGGGGGCTGCTGCAACCTACTTACCAATTCTATCACTTGCTTGGCTAATTTTAGAGAACACTGTTGTCTCCCGACCAGAAGCTAGCTAGTGTCAAGTGAGTGCACAACATTACTTGAATGACTCTGCAATCTACAAATCAGTTTTTTTAACTGGGTCACTTCTTCAGCCATCTGTATATGACATATGGCATATAATGACAGCAGCCGTCTCTGTCTCTCTAGAACTGAAGCTAGCCCTGATGTGTGTTTAGAGTCTGGCTAAAAGGCTATAGCTACAGGTCTTTCCGTTGTAGCCACGAGTGTCTCCTACCTGCCAAAATGCTAAACGTATCCTGCAGACTTTTGGGACCCATTTCACATGAGACTGTTTCTAAAAAGTGAATAATCTCACAATGTCCCCAGTTTTCATGTACTGCTACTAAAAAACATTGATGCATTGCTAATATTCATAGTAAAATGCTGAGTGGCATGCTGTAATGCACTGTGAAATTACACTGAGATGCCATATAACGGAGAAAGTGATGAGAGTAGAAACTGAAATATAAAAAAGTTTAAAGGAGACTGAGAAGAAAGAGAAAGAAAGAAAAATACAAGAGAAAGACAAGAGAGAAAAGGAGAGAAAAGAGAAGGGAGAGACTGGCTCTATGCCTCTCTATTATTTAACCTCTAATGAACTCATTACTCCATCCTACAGATCGGCCCACAGAAACTTACAGAGCGGGAAAACAGTCTGCAAGGCCAAGAAGCAGCTTTCAGCCTTCAGATCAGACAAACCTCAGCATTCTTTTACTCTCAACAGCACTTAGTTCAGTCAGCATGAGCTGCATGCAGGAAGCAGGCCTTGATTAGCAATGCCTTGCAGTTAAGTCAAGAACCTGCCTAGCCTCTCTTTGGTAAGTTTGGCCAGCTGCAGGAAGCCAAAGCATTCTTCATCTTCAAGTCCATGACCTTCAATCAAGACATCAAACTTGCCAGATTAGCAGTTTAGCATCTTTTTTTTTTAATCAATACACCAAAAAGCTTTCACAGAGGCCAGATCTGAATACAGCATTTTAGCTTTGCTTTGTTCTTTAGTTTTCCCTTGCGGCCAACACTCCGTCACATGATATACTGACACAGTGAATTTAAGTAAGTACATAAAATGAGACTAAACATATGCCAAGACTGGCTGCGCCATCTGCCATTAGCTGATCATGTTAGTCTGAAACCAATGAGCTCTCTTCCCCCGTCACACGTGGAAGCTTGCCAAGCAGAGAAGTAACAAGTGAGTGACTACATCAGTGTCAATCTGCATTCCTCGCAGAGCCAACGTGTAGATTGTGAATATGCATGCGAGCGGCTGGCAGACTGAAATAGCTGCAGCTGCAAGAAGTGGGTGTACTAGGAGCTAAAATCAAATCAGTGATATACTGTAAAACCACGTCATGAATATAGTAACCAGCAGCAAGGTCACCATGTCACACAAAACAGATTAGTCTATATTCACTATTAGAGTAATGGCAATATGAATGCATTGCGTATTGACCATCTTTACCTTTAAGCCTCCATACTCTGCAGCTGAGCCCCGGTCCACTCCGGTGATATAGATGCCCAGGGCATATTCTGCTCCCCCACGGATCATCAGACCCAGCGGACGCCCATCATCCAAGGAGATGTTGACCTGTGCACACAAGTTAAGGCAATAGTTCAGCAAAAAATAATCAAACACTTTTACCTCTTAAGTTACCCCCAAATACAGTTAACCAAGAGACATGCAGTGTTTTAAGTTTGCTTTAGTTCTGTACTGGAGCTTTCAGGCTGATGCAATTAACATATATACCAATTAGCTTTGTGATAACTGTAGGCCCAAAACAAATGCTTTCCTAAAACAACATCAAGAATGATATGATTTTATCTATGAAAATAATTAAAATTATTTAAGTTTCAGTAGCAGCCATCTCAACCCTACTGTTTTGTATCTACTTGTATTCCCTTTTATAGATAACAAGGATTATTGTTTGCATTCAGCAATGATCTGCTACAGCTTAGACCTACTTTCAATGGCATATTTAGTCTATGTTCTTTGTTTCATTCACAGATTACATTAGAACCACATATTGAATAATGTACTACTAAGCAAATCAAAATCATTTACTAAAAAAATAATTCAGCTCTTGTTCTGTGCAAATGTGTCACGCTGGTATGGTTTTATAGTCGTTTATGAGTGCAGCAAGTGACTTGCATGCTGCCCTTGTGGAGAAACATAAGATTACTAAACACGATTGAGTGAGTGAATTCCAAAGGCAGGCCCATGTACTTTACATGTTAAAAAATAAAATGTTTTCAGTCATTATAGTTGTAGTTGCCTGTGAGAAAGTTCTATGTTTTCATTATTTTTCAACTCATTTGAACTATTGGAACACTCTGCAGGGAAGGGAATGTTGCACTGTACATGTTTTTCCATGGACGGAGGTTTTTTTTACTGTTTTCAGTAGAAGAGGTGCATTTGGCACGCTGTTAATATGTGTTGGCTGCTTTTAGTAGGTCTAGCTTATTTCATGCGCTGCTACATGGCTGTCTTTTGTGCCAAGCACTACAGGTTCAACTCGAAGAGGTCAAGTAGTCTGCGCCTTAAGCATTTTTTTCCTGTCCTGGTCAATCATATCAAAAGTAAGGCGAGCTGTCAGTGACACTAGCAGTTCCTGATGAACCCAGTTAGATTTCACTGATGAAAATCAGCTCAACATTCACCAAAAACAGCTTTTTTAGTATAGCATGTTTTGCTAGCTGCAACGCCCTTGTGAAAGAGGGAGTGCTGAAGCTTTCTGCCTGTACATATCAAAACAACTGTCAGCTAGCACAGCTAGCCCTGCCAGAAGCAGCAATCAAAATAACACAGTGTGAACCCCTCAGAAAAAAAAAATGAGATTGTGCCTCATGCAGTTCACCTTGCATTTTGTCTTCTTTAGAAAACCACAATGATCCCAAACCCCACTTCCTTAAGCTCTATGGAACAGGCTTTTCTCTCAGATGGTATATCATATTCTGGGGAACCCACAGCCAATATAGTGGGATATTAGCCTCTGATTAAGGGTGTGATTGGACTGAACAGGGGTTTAGACTAGAGATAAACTACTGGGTAACACTTTACTGTAGGATACTGCTCACAAGGCTACATTACACCCACATGAGCTTGTCATGACAACTGACAAAACCCTACAGCAGTGTTTATAAACACTTATTCTAATAGGTGTCATTTATCATAAAGGCTAACTTTGATTCAAACTATCAAATGTAACCTTTATGAGAGAAGATGCCTATTAGAATAAGTGTTTATGAACATTTCCGTAGGGTTATGTCTGTTGTCATGTCCAACTTATGTAGATGTCATGTAGCCTTATGAACAGCACTCTACAGTAAGATGTTACCAACTACTGTAGACTGAATAGGCATGTAAATGTTGCTTCATGACATCACGAAAACAATGAATTTTAACAGGCAGGTTAGTCTTAATACATAGACTCCAAAGAACTGGAAATTTTCATGGGTGTTTTCTTTTTACACCCAACCTTTTTTCCAAAAACAAAAAAGAAAAAGTTGGTTTGCCATGACTCGTAGCAGGCGTGGCCGAGTTACTGCTCACGGAACCTCCTGGGAAGACTGCCAGTCTCACACTTGGACAGACTTTCAACATGTGAACAGTTATTGGCGTTAACATTATTGTGTTGGCACTTGTTACTTGTTACTATCGGGGAGTAGTGTCGTGTTTGGCTAGCATGAAGTAGAATCATATGACTCATCAAGTGATGTACCTAGCCGAGTCAGCTAGCACTGGTGCTGCTTTCTCCTGCTGTGTTAATCTATCTCAATATGACTTAGCAAAATGGGTCCACTTTTAGTTGTCAGTGATTAGCACTTTCGAGGCAGCGTCATTGTGTTACTTGCCAACAATCACCAATCATATCAGATCACCTTGTCGCCCAGACCTAGCGTCAGCCAGACTACTTGAGATTACTTTAGCTGACTCCAAACATGATTTAGAAGATTAACAATATCTGGGGCCTGTAGAGGTTCTTCACCACCTCCTCCGCATATAGCAAGTAGCTGACTCAAAGGAAAATGTCATTCAGGTGATTAGACATTGCCATTCTACTGTTATCACAGTGCTTTCACATGCTTAATATGAGCTGGTTACTTCGACAGGCTACCAATGAGGAGAGAAGTGCTAATGCATTAATAACAACTTTTTAGTTCAACAACTTTCAAAGGGGTGGTTGAAGAAGCTTCCAGAAACCCAGGCAGTAAACGTAGACATTTAGAGATTCATGTGTGGTGCTGTATGATGAATGGTTATAGATCTGACTGGCTCAGATGGGAAATAAATCGCCTTGACAGACAGAAAGGATTGCCGGCGAACAGAGCCAAGATGGAACAAGGACTCATATCAGCCAGCTCCCTCTAGGCGAAAGCAACATATCACACACCCGGCTGAATTAGCTCCCCTGTTAGCCTACTCAATCTCCTCCTTCCAAATAGGCCACATCACTGTCCCTTTCAATTACAACCCTCTCAAAATGTCCCCTTTAATGTGTGGAGGAGGATGGAACAGGTCTTTAAAATATATGATTTCATTCAACGTTGGTATGATAATATGAAGTAATCTCAAGTCGTCTGGCTGACGCTAGATCTGGGCGATAAGGTGACGTGATGTGATCTGATATGATTGGTGATTGTTGGCAAGTAACACCAAAATGATGCCAGCTCGAAAGTGCTAATCGCTGACAACTAAAAGTGGACCCATTTTGCTAAGTCATATTGAGATGCGGGAAGCATAGCACTTTAACACAGCAGGAGAAAGCAGCACCAGTGCTAGCTGACTCGGCTAAGAAGCAGGTAGATCAAGTGATAAGTCATATGATTCTACTTCATGCTAGCAAAACACGGCACTACTACTAGTAACAAGTAACAAGTGTTAACACAATAATGTTCACGCCAATAACTGTTCACATGTTGAAAGTCTGTCCAACTGTAAGACCGGCACTCCTTCCAGGTTCCACGAGCAGTAACTCTCTCGGCCACGCCTGCTACAAGTCCATGGCTGAGCCTTAGTGTGACACTATGCTATTAAAAAGCTTAAATGTGTTTAGAGGAAAGGAGACATGTCCTTTTTAATGTGTGGAGGGAGATGGAATAGGTCTTAAAAATATATGATTTTATTTACATATTTTTTTCTAATGTTGGTGTTAGAGAATGTAGTTCTTAAGACTCTATGAAAGAGTTTTCTTTAGCATCTTAGTTTGTCATTATTACAATGATGTTGCTCTTGTGAAAAAAAAAATACTGATCCATTAATTTAAACTAGTTTCTTGGTTATACATTGATTTTAGTCCTGGCTTATTCAAATAGTGACACTTATAACTCTTAGACTCAGTCTAGGTGCAACTGTCAGTCTGATCCAGATAGTGGAGGGCTGTGCTGATGAGAAATGAGCAGATGAAACACAAAGCTAATAAAGTAAATGCTAACCAAAGACTCCAGCACACATTGGCATTATACCAACTAGTTATTTGACCATATAAAACCAAGTCTCACTGCTTGACCTGTATGTTCATACATGAATTAAAAGCTTTCTAAAGCCCTGTAGTGTAGTTACTAGCCTCTGTCTGTTACCGCCTAATTCTTTACTAATAATAGGGAGTCGATTCTAAAAGATTCTATTCTTTAACTCCAGCACATCTGGAAATCAGGGTCGACTCTTTTTTGGCCAATGACTTGAGGCTCGAGAGACATTCTGACAGAGGTGCTTGAAACGCAGTGAAGAGTATAAATTACCAGCTTTCAGCAGCACACTGCACGCTGCTGTGGGACAAACACTGCTCACAGAAACGGTTTTATGTACGCCGTGAACCGCAACTCTTAAATTCCCTCGTAAAATGTGATCACAGTAAACAATTATGTGATTTGATACAGGAAACTGAAACCAAAACCAAGTAGTGTTTTTACAGACTGTTGAGGAAAAGAGGTTGAAGCTGTTCTTTGCTTCTTGTTTAGCTTATTATTTACTTATTTATTTTCTTAATTATTTATTCTTATTTCCAATGTACGTCCCTCCTTAAATAACACTGCAGTCATGTTCTGGCGCGGCACACCTTTACTGCTGCATCACGTGAGGTGGACTGAAAAAAATAAAAAAAAGGAGCTTTCAAATAGCCTTCAAATAAAAACGATTACATCCAACTTTTTTCAAAGTATTGTGGCTAAACTACATTTAAACTATGCTCACTTGGTTAAAATTATGTGGAACCGAGGAGTCG
Organism: Megaleporinus macrocephalus; assembly: GCA_021613375.1. Lineage (NCBI taxonomy): Eukaryota > Metazoa > Chordata > Actinopteri > Characiformes > Anostomidae > Megaleporinus > Megaleporinus macrocephalus. Next base: position 17,848,868 of record CM038725.1, on the reverse strand, counting down.
ATTTAATATATTCTAGTGGCAGGAGTCAAGAGTCGGAGTTAAACTGAAAAAACACAGAGTTGTGCATTACTAGTCTTACTGTACAGCCATGTTCTCCTTCTGCGTACAATACTTGAGCACCTCTTAAAGGAACAGTGCACCTTTACTGGCCTTCTGCCCTGCAAGATCCCCAGTTTCTGCAAAACGATAGTCTGTAACTAAAAACTATGGTATGCTGCACTGTAATTTCCCAAATTACCCCAATAGCCTGGAGTGAAACATCATCACACAGATATTTACATCAGTATTATGGGACGGGTGCTGTACTTCACAAAATTAACAACGCAGTGTGCCAGAAAAGAGCTTCTTCAAAGTCTTCTAGCACAGCGTTTCTCAACCCTGGTCCTACAAGCCCCCTGTCCTGCACATAGTGCTGTTCCTGTTTTAACACTACCAGTTTAAAATGATAACTTAGATCAGACATGTTATGAGCTAGGAGGACAGGGGCACAGTTGACTAGGGCTGTGAAAGCCTGTTGTTGTGTATGGTTGGCATGAGACTGATGTAAGATAAATGAGCTCTGTTCTGATTGGCTGTTGTGTGTTACGCTTCATTCAGAAAAGTACTGAAAGCTAAAACATTCCTTAGAAGTGGACAACACTAATTGCAGTAGCTGTGACATCACAGAAACAGCGAATTCAAAACACAGCATTTTTCAGCATAGTTGGACGGCATGGACTGAAGAGCGATTGAGCAAGTTAAATACAAACCGGATTCCAAAAAAGTTGGGACACTAAACAAATTGTGAATAAAAACTGAATGCAATGATGTGGAGGTGCCAACATCTAATATTTTATTCAGAATGGAACACAAATCACAGATCAAAAGTTTAAACTGAAAGAATGTATCATTTTAAGGGAAAAATATGTTGTTTCAAAATTTCATGGCGTCAACTAATCCCAAAAAAGTTGGGACAAGTAGCAATAAGTGGCTGGAAAAAGGAAATTGAGCATATAACGAACAGCTGGAAGACCAAATAACACTAACTAGGTCAATTGACAACATGATTGGGTATAAAAAGAGCTTCTCAGAGTGTCAGTGTCTTTCTGAAGCCAATCGGATCACCAATTCCACCATTGTTGCACAGAAAGATAGTGCTGCAATACCAGAATGGTGTTACCCAGCGTAAAATAGCAAAGACTTTTAAGTTATCATTATCAACCGTGCATAACATCATCAAAAGATTCAGAGAATCTGGAACAATCGCTGTGCGTAAGGGTCAAGGCCGTAAAACTCTACTGGATGCTCGTGATCTCTGGGCCCTTAAACGTCACTGCACCTCAAACAGCAATGCCACTGTCAAGGAAATAACAGAATGGGCTCAGGAATACTTCCAGAAAGCATTGTCAGTGAACACAATCCACCGTGACATCCGCCATTGCCAGCTGAAACTCTACAGTGCAAAGAGGAAGCCATTTCTAAGCAAGTTCCACAGCTCAGACGTTTGCACTGGACCAGGGGTCTTTTAAAAAGGAGTGTGGCAAAATGGAAGACTGTTCTGTGGTCAGATGAGTCACGATTTGAAGTTCTTTATGGAACACTGGGACGCCATGCCATCCGGACCAGAGAGGACAAGGATAACCTAAGTTGTTGTCAACGCTCTGTTCAGAAGCCTGCATTACTGATGGTATAGGGTTGCATGAGTGCTTGTGGCATGGGCAGCTTACATGTCTGGAAAGGCACCATTAATGCAGAGAGCTATGTTCAGGTTCTAGAACAACATATGCTCCCATCTAGACGTCATCTCTTTCAGGGAAGAGCTGCATTTTTCAACAAGACAATGCCAGACCACATTCTGCAGCAATTACAACATCATGGCTACGTAGGAGAAGGATCCGGGTACTGAAATGGCCAGCCTGCAGTCCAGATCTTTCACCTATAGAGAACATTTGGCGCATCATAAAGAGGAAGGTGCGACAAAGAAGGCCCAAGACGATTGAACAGTTAGAGGACTGTATTAGACATGAATGGGAGAGCATTCCTATTTCTAAACTTGAGAAACTGGTCTCCTCTGGCCCCAGATGACTCAGTGTTGTAAGAAGTAAGGGGGATGCCACACAGTGGTAAAAATGGCCTTGTCCCAACTTTTTTGGGATTTGTTGACGCCACGAAATTTTGAAACCACATTTTTCCCTTAAAATGATACATTCTCTCAGTTTAAACTTTTGATTTGTGATTTGTGTTCTATTCTGAATAAAATATTAGATGTTGGCACCTCCACATCACTGCATTCAGTTTCTATTCACAATTTGTTTAGTGTCCCAACTTTTTTGGAATCCAGTTTGTATTAATTTGGACTGCTATATTTTTTAAAAAGCTAGGGATTTTGTTTTTGCGTGATATGAGGTCTGTAAATCGCTGGTTACAAATGAATAAAAACATGAAAACAATTTAAATTGTCACACTGTTGAAGCTGGGCAGTATAATAATATATTATTCCTTTAGGCCAGGGTACCTCCTAAATCTGTGCATTAACTAACAAGGTCAAAAAGGCCAGATTTTATTTCAGGTTGCCTTTAAGAATTTACCTTTTTATTCATTTCTAAGAAGAGTTTCAAACATGTATGTGTCTGCATCGCACAGACGACTGCTGCAAGTTCACTTCTCCAGCAGACCGTTTGTATTCTGCATAATCGCAGTCTGTTCGCTTTCTTACGACAGCTTCCTGCACACTCACCCTCCTCTCTGCCCCCTGGTGTGCGTGTCCACGTCGCTGGCTGTCAGAGGGTCGCCCTCCTCCATTGACGTGCTCCACCAGGTCTGGAGGCGGGGAGATGCTGCGGCCCTGAGGGTCTACCCACGTGTACACGTGATTGGTCACGTAGCCCCCAGGGATGCGACCCATCGAACAGACGGACATGGAGAGCTTTTTACAGCCTTTCAGCACCTGCAGCAGACCAGGAGTAGAGCGGAAAGAGTAGAAATGAATGATTTTCACTCTCATCATTCCTTCTGATCTTCCTTTAATGCGTATTACTAATTAGACATTAAAGAAGCTCACACATTCAACATTAGTCAGAAATAAAACCAGTTCATGTAAAAGGGGAGTGAAGGAAGAAGGATGGTTGTAAAAAAGGGGGCAATTATTGAAGTTTCATCAATCCACAGCACATTCTGAGTTAACTTCCCACTGTTTATGCAGTCATCATAAATCTTGGCACTTAGAGGGCAAATTCATTTAATCCATCAGTATGCACACAAGCAAAGTCAGCCAGATAAATAATTACCACTCTTCATCCAGCTTTAAACTTCAATAAATGTTAATATCACGTTCGGCTTGAACCGGCTTCCGCGCCGAAGGAAGTACTCCATGTTCCTTTAAAGGCCCAGTACGGCTCTTTGACAGCAAAATTTTCCGAATGGAATTGCAATCATTTCAAGTGAAATTGGCACATTTAAGGGTTTCATGGTGAAGCAATCCAATGCAAGGATGGGGGTGCCCCCCCCCCGCCGGGTTAGTCCAACTGATATCTCAGATGTGATCACAAACGTTTTTCACTTCTTCTTGTATCTTCCTTCACGTCCCATTTCATCAGCTGCACTTTGTGCTCCTACAATTACAGACGGCAGTCCACCGTTTCTCTGTATACGTTGTTAGCTGCCTTTCACCCTGTTCTTCAGTGCTCAGGACTACCACAGGACGGCCACAGAGCAAGTACTGTTTTGGTGGCGGATCATTCTCCATGTGGTGGTGGTGGTATGTTAGTGTGTGGTTAGCAACCTTCGACCACTATTGAAGGACTAAAGGTTGAACAACACAAACTATGCAGCAATATATGAGCCATCGTCTCTGACTTTACATCTACAAGGTAGACCTGAAGGTAGCAGTGTCTAATAGAGTGGACACTGAGTGGACACAGTGTTTAAAACGTAATCCCCACATAGCACATAATACACCACCACCATGTCAGTGTCACTGCAGTGCTGAAAATAACCACCACCCAAAAAAATACCCACTCTTTGGTGGTCCTGTGGTCCCTGACCATTGAAGAATAAGGTAAAAGAGTGCTATAAAAAAGAATTCAAAGAAACTACCGTCTACAGTCTTTAATGGAAAACTACAAAGTGATCTATATGATAAGTGGAGCTGATAAAATAGACAATGAGTGTGAAATGAAGCAGGTGTACTTAATACAGTGGCTGGCCTGCATTTTGTATATTTTTTATTTCATTTTGTTATATTTATCTACTGGTGAATGGAGGAGCAGCAAAGTAAGAATTTCAATGTACAGTGTAAGTGTTTCTGCTGTGCATATGACAATAAAACTCTTGAATCTTGAATCTAATATGAGTGAGTGCATTAGCTAAATAAAAGACTAGTTACCTGCTAGGTAGCTTAGCCGTACTACTATCTACTACTATCTATATAGTACTACTAACCTACTATCACTCCATATAATGAGGCCAAAGTAAAGGAGGGTGTTAAAAACACTGGTATTGCACCGAGACATAATCACTGCAGTAGTTAAGCAGTATCTAACCCAGCAGGGTGGACCACTACCTTCATCAAACCAGCAGAAACTGCTCTGGCACTCTTTGCGCTGCCACACTAATTACCCAAAATTTGATTAGTTATGCAATTCTTCACAAAACGACTGAATTAATATATGCGAGGCTAACGATACACCTCTGTTGTTTTCTCGTTCATTGCAACCGCAGATTAACATTACTAGGTGGCCACTACAAGACAGATTCAGAAAACTATATAGCACAAAAGGCCGTGCTGGGTTCCTGGGTCCTGGAAAAGCCTTGTAGCCTGGTCTTCCTTCTATCTATGCTACATTTATCCCTGGAAAAGATCAGCAGCCATCAATCTCCTGTTTTATGTGACAGCTTCACAGGGAGGGAGGATCAATAAAATAAAAACATCTCCCAATGCTCAACGAATGAAGAAAACAGCTGTCTTACACGCTTGTCTTTTGGTGAAGATGCGATCACTCAAGCTTATATTGACTCTAAGCCTCTGGGAGGAAGCAAACAGGAGCTGAAAGAGTAGCGTGACTCAGAGCTACCTCTGTATCAATAGTGCTAACACCAAAAGCCACTGGAATCTCTTGTTACTCTGCCTGACTGACACTGACTCGCTGAAGAACGCTGCCAGAGGCACTCGCTGAAATCACTTATCCAGAGAGAGCCCAGCATCCGCAAGATCACAGAGGTGTTTGATCCCGACCCAGACGCTTACATGAATGAGCTGAGTTGTTTGAGTACGTTTTGTGGCAGACTATCAGAGGAAAAAGGGGCTGATACCACGAGACACGAAAACACTCCCAACACAATGTCATGGTTTGAGCTTATTATGATGATGGGTTTGGGATTCTCAGGATATCTCAAATTGTTTTGCCTTTCACTGCTTGCACCAAGTAAGGTGCTCCAAGTAAGAGTGTCTTAAATGAATAAATGTAAATGTACACAAAGTTGCCAGTATTTACATTGGGGGGACAGTTTAGTTAAAAAAAACATCACCCCAGGCTTTCTGGAAGTCCTTAATATGTCACAGATTCCAAGCAGTATTCTAACTAGTGTGTTCAGTCAGCTGTTAGACCTGAAACAGCAGCAGCTCTATGAAAGTGCTCCATACTGTGTCATCATAAAACTACAAATGGGTAAAATACACTGTATGATCAAAAGTATTTGGACACTCCCACTAATTGGCAGCTCAGCCACCAAACACGACACCCACAGAGTGCAGCGCATCATCAGGTCTGCAGAGAGAATCATTGGTGTGAAGTTACCCTCACTACCGGACCTGCACACGGCCAGAACCAGGAAGCGGGCAGAGAACGTCGCCTGTGATTCGTCACACCCTGGACATCACCTGTTCCAGTATCTTCCCTCAGGTCAGCGTTTCAGTCAGTTGAGGATCAAGACCTCCAGACTTCAGAGAAGCTTCTTCCCACACGCCATTACACATTACAACACTACATTCTGAATACAGTCTACTACATACATTCATATCCAGATGTTCTCTCACTCTTCTTTCTCTGTACAGCACTTTTATTTATCTGATAAAGTCTCAGAACACTCTGTACCACCATCTCCACCAGTGTCTCTGTTCTTCATATTTATATCTATTTAATTCAGTCTGCACTGTTCTTTACTGCTGCACTTAGCACTTTACTTTAAATATACATGTGTGTGTATGTCATTGTGTGTGTATGTCATTGTGTGTGTGTGTGTAGGAGGATGACTAGGTTGGGTGTGTTTGTTACTTCTGTAATGTCAGTTATTGTGCACTGTAATCTACTGTAACCAAAAGCAAATTCCGTGTATGTGTGAACATACTTGACCAATAAAGGCCGATTCTGATTTTGTTTCTAATTATTGAGATTATGTGTTTGGGCCACACCCACTGCTAACAGGTGCTGACATTACATAATAGGTGTGAGTGCTATTATTGTGCAATGGAAGCATCTAGAAGCAAAAATAGCTCAGTGTCGAAGTCATAGGCGCACAGTGGGGTGTCAAGTGCTGAAGCTTGTGGCTCATAAAAACTGACTTCCCCTCAGTTGCACGACTGCAGTGTTTCAAACTGCTTCTGGAAATAACATCAGAACAAGAACTGTGTGGTAGGAACCATGGCCAAGCAGCTCCACACAAGTTTAACATGCATTAATATGTGAATCAATTCAACATTTCACACAAGAAATATATTTTTTGTAAACTTTGCATTTTAGCTTAAGAACACACACATTTTAGGTGTTCCTCAAACATGCTACCTGAACATTTTCATCTCTGAAATATCGAATATATTCCTCAAGTTGCATCATCGCTTGCATCATCCGTTGCATCAGTATTTCCTGTTCTAATTTTTCCAAAGATATTGTGATATTAACAGAAACAAGATTAAATTATTCAGTATAAAATTTGCCATAAAAAAATAAATCATTATAATGTCTTCATGGCAGAGACTTCATATCATTAGCACAGTGCTAGTTGACCACATATTTGGTATTTAATAATTCTGTGCTAAAAAACTGTTGAATAGTTAATTCTATATTTTCTTACATACTACCATGTCAAAGGTATTTGGTGCTAAGAATGGACCACCACCTTAATAATGGCTCATCAGCAAGGGGTCCATGGTCCCTTTCCATTGATGGAGTAGAGGGGAGCTGACTATTTATGCAGCTACAGATGGGCTACAATCATTGTAAACCTACAAAGTGCACCAATATAGAATGTGTTTCTAATGAATTGGCCAATAGGTGTAGGTATAAGCTAGACGTACCTAATAAACTGGTAATTCAATATGTTGCCATCACCACAGGGTCAGTAAAGTAAAGATACAAAAATGTAATTTGTGCTAGGAAATGCAAATCACTTGCTAAAACAAAGACCCGTATCAGAGTTATTTCCATAAATAAATATCAAATTTCATAAGTAAATACCACCTTTCTTACATAAATGGCAAGTTACAAAATGAGCAGAATACCTGGTGGACTGGACTCTACTGTTAATTTCCACGGATTTGCGTAGTTTTGCGATACAGATAGAACTCTGCTGTAAATGCACCTTTCCTGTGTCTATTCTTGTTGCATGAGCGTAGAATGGCATTATTCATGCCTTGATTTAACAGCACTCGTGGACCACTCCTGAACAAAGGCAGGCGGCAAGACTAAAAATAAACCCCACTCCGGTAGAACACGGCACAGGCCTGCATCTGTAGCATCAGAAGATCACTCAAATAACCGCAGTCATGTAACGCACCGCTCGCATATCACCCCCCTCCTGCTGTGCAGGAGCATAAGAATGAATATCTATATAAAGGCCAGAGATTGTGTAACATACAGAAGCATAGACTGCCCACTGAGAGAATGAATACACGGAAAACTGTGTAGAGACAGCTGATGATTCACTTCCAGAGAGAGAGCGAGAGAGAGAAGAAAGAAAGAGAGAAAGGAAGAGAGAGAGAGAGAGAGAGGAAGAGAGAGAGATTTATTAAAAAGGCTGAGACTTTCAGGATTTGTAGGCACCCTGTGGACGAACCAGCCAGAGCCACCCATCATTTCATCCAAAATGCCGTCCATTGATTTTGGCTCCATCCGTTCACTTCTCAGTACTAAAGTACCAGCTGTACATCAAATAACAGAGAAATGACAGGAAGGATGAGAGAGAAAGAGAGAAGTCGGGGGGGGGGGGTTTGACAGGCCTTCAATAAATAAATCTCTCAGAATGGGAGTGCAAACCTAATGTTTCTGTGCTTGGACGCAGCAAACTTGCCTCATCCTGCAACATGCCATACACAACATACAGCTGCCCAAACACACCCCTTAATTGCTTCTTAAAGGAATATTTTGGTGAAGGATTTGGTGAATTTACACAACTTACCCTAGTAAATTTGCTAGAGATAGAAGGATCGATCGGTTGGGTATCGGCCAATTTTTAATCAAAGTATGCAATCGGCGATCAGCCAATATTTATCCAATTTAACCAATCCCGAGAGCCAATTGATGGCGTTAAACAAATGAGCCTAATTTGTTTTTCCAGTTAGCGTTTCATCCAGGAAAAAGAGCCCTCCGTGAAAGCCCCTCTGGCCAGGTCCCTGCAATTCCTATCTGAACCACTAGGTGGAAAAACATACCATTTCATTTTCGACAGACTGACTAAAGCAGTGGCCTCACGAGAACAGTTTATGGTGTTCACTGCATGTGCTGCTAGAAAACATCGTCCGTCTGGCAGTGTTTTACCGTATGTGAGACTCATCCAGGGCATTCTGTAACATCTGTTACATCTGTACAATCAATGTATCTCGTAGGGGAACCAAAACAAAGACGTTTAGCACTACTAATTTGAAACGGCACTTAAGAGTACACCACATGGCTGAATACAGTGAGTATCAGCAAACAGCAGAGCTAGCACGCGCAGCTAGCACAAAACAAACAACCCAGAACACCATACAGACCAGATCTGACTGGTATGAACAGTACAGCAGCAACAGCCAGAGAGCTAAATGAACCACAGCCAGAGTGATTGAGTTTATAGTGCTAGATAACCACGTTTCAACCATGTTTCATGACTTGCTTGCACTAATAACTACATGTAGCCCTGCTGTGGTATATAGGCCCGCCCTCAATCGGCCTCAAAAACACTGATCGGTCCATCTCTAAAATTAGCTCTTTAGTTTTGCACTGGAACTAAATAAATTATAGAATTAAATCATACTTTATTTTGCAACATGCCATAAAGTTGCCATAAAATGCATTGACTCAGCATCTTATTCAGCATTGTTCTCTGATGACTAAATAGAAGGTCTGTGACTTTAGTCAGAGAGTAAAATGCCTCGTTTTACAAACCCTAGAATAAAAAGTGCGTGAGCTTTTTTGACAAGCTGTGCTCTGATTGGCTGATTTACAGTCAGGTACTACGATAATCACACAGACGCAACGTCAAAATAGACACAGAAAAATTATTTGAACCTCAGTGTAATAAACTATGTCATCATACTACTCAGTTAGCTTTGCTACTTGTAGTTTAGGAGCTAATGCTGCCCATACTAGCTACTTTGCTTTTGATTTCGACATCAACAGAAAGTAAGATAAAGTTACATGGTGCCTGTACAAGGTGAAGCATTTAAGGTGGAACGGAACATTCGATTAAGAAGTTTCCAAATAGGAAGCCAACTTCAGTCTCATTTAAAGATGAATATCAACTACTGGTAGTTTGGATCCTTGGAAAGGGTGTGAAAAGTGCCTTCACAGCCTGGAAAAGTGGATTCTACCACATGGTCTACCATTTTCTTTGCTTCCCTCTTGTATGTCAAGTTTTGGGGTGTGAATTTTAATCAAGACTGTTGGGTTTTGAAATTGCCTTGTTTTACTGCAATATTCTGCAAATGTGAAACTGGACTTGAAGGAGGAGACAGCAGTGTTTGATTTAGACAGTATGTCTACTCTCCTTATTCAATCTTTAATTAAATTTTAAGAATTTGTGTTTTACACCCAGAAAAATCTTATTTAATGTTCAAATAACCCAAAATATTAAGGCAGCACAGGCACTTTTCTACAGTGTTTAAATATTTGGCTCTGTAAGGTATTAGCTTGTTTGCTTACATCAAATAGATTTGCTTATGTGGTTTCAGTTTGAGAGACAGTTCACCATACTACTGTCTGGGAACATTGATAAACAATATGTTAACATCGCTAAAACCAGTAATAGCAGTCATTTTGAAGTCTGGATGTTCTCTCCTCTTTTGTTTACCCTGCTGAGGGTAAAACCAGCCTAGATCAGCATGGCTGGTCACCAGCAAGTGTTGGGTTTTGGATGCTGATGTGCTGACAAACCAGCACCAGAGCATGCAGAAATCAGTTGCGTATGGATTCATGCTGGTCTGTGCTGTTTTTCTTGGCAGGCTACAGATAACAGTTTATCACACAGTGTCAGAAAGCACAAGTTTATTTGAAATTAATTAACAAGTCATCATTCAGGCATGCAGTCTGCACAATGCTAAGTGGTGCATGTGTGTTTCTAATGGCACAGAACTAAAGAAGCACACTTTAAAGACCAGTCATGTCTGGGCTGACTGAGTACATTTAGGGGAAAGAGATAAATGTGTAAATATGTTCTTGGACAGAACCAGACTTTAGCATATCACACACCATGTAGGACCCACACGCCATTAGTGTTATGTCTATGTGGCATGTCACGTCAAACAGAGCTGTCAGCCTCAGTCTGACAGAGCACTCATCTCTCTTTCAGCCAAGGCAGAGCAGTTCAGAGGGCTCCATGGTCACAGCTGTGATGGATGGTGACACAGCTGGGGCTGTGCAGCCTATCAAGCTTCTGCTCTCTGACTGCTCAAATCCTGCTGACTGAAAGCTCACGAATGAGGTGCCAGGGACTCTGGAGCACAGCAGTGAACTATGTAGGAAAGACCAGGAGTTCTTCTGATTAGTGGTCCACAAAGGCTTAATGTAAGAAAGTAGAAATAATTCATTACTGTCCTTGTTTTAGTATTTGTAGTATCTGTATAAGTATCAGTATTAGTATCCGTATACAGGTTTGTCACAACTTTTGTCACATTCAATTGACTTCTTTTTGAAAACAAACATATTGTTGCTGTCCAAAAATGAATTTTTGAAAAAACATCAGCTGTTATTTAATTTGTATTAACATTCTATGACACATTGACCAGACAGAAATGGTCAAAATATTATTTGGAATAATATCATTTTTATATATTATTGCCGACATTTGAATTGGATGTTAAAGATCAATCATTAATGTATAGTTGTATGCAAAGGTTTGGGCACCCCTGGTCAAATGACATGTCTTGTTCATGTGAAAATACTTTATATACAGTTGAAATATGGTAAGCACCGAAAAGAAATAAAAACTGTGCAGTTATAATTCATCAAAGGACATAAGATTGATGGGCTTGTGGTGGGCTTCCAGGAAATGGAGGGCAGAAATGGAAAATTTACCGCACTGGATGGAGGAAGAGGATTGGGTGTGTTCCTCCTCCTAAAGTTTAGTTATTATATAACTCCATTTCTGAGTACTTTTTACATCATTGGTCTCATACCGGTACTGTTGGGGTTGTGGTCAGGCTGACCAGTTAGCATGCATGAAGTGTGGCCCTTTGGCACTAGAGCGGAACATAGTCAAATTACATTTCCCAAATCGTATTTGATCTTTCTTTTAGGTCTGGACCAGACTAAAAACCAGCACCTAGCAGCTGATCTGCTAAAGCTATTTCAACATATGAACACCCACTGTAAACACAGTATACTGAACAAATGCTGAAAAAGGCAAATCTAAATTAGAACAGTTCAGATCATCTGGTAAACAAAGCCTATAATGGGTTTCCACAAAAGATAAGTGAAGCCCATACAGAGTCATGCACAGCTTCCACATTTCCCAAGCTCTTACAGTAAAGCCAGTGCCAAACTCAAACTGGGTTTTTATGATCCTGTTTGGATTTTATGATGCTCATTATCACAAATTTTTAAGTATATCATTTCTGCTACAGCACAGCAATTTGGAGCCAAAACAGAAGGCGAGAGTGAGCACGTGACAGTCAGATAGACAGAATGATGGATTTGGGAGCGCTCAGAAGATCGCCGTGCCAGAAAAAAAAGCCTTTATGGCAATTTGTTTCAGCAAAATCATAATTGACTGAAGGCTTCACTGAGCTGCATCCGCTCCCGTGCAATATTTTTGGACTTGAATCAACTGAAGCCACAGAAAAACATCCGGATGCATCCTGCTGCTCCACTAAGTAAATGACGTGCAGCAAGCAGCTGATGGCACACAATAAAAATCCAGTCATTCATAAAACAATATCAAAGTTGCATTACAAATGGAAGACAGATTTATGTAAGATGAAGGAAAAGTTAAAAAAAAAAAAAAGAAGTTTAAAATTGTATAAAAAACCTGAACCTAAATGTTATTAGTGTGAATACCATTAAATTCTTTAAATTTCATTTTGTCTGCTAATTGAATGTTGAATCAATTAATGTATGAAGTGTATAGTCCCTCCTTCTTGTTATCAACTGTCAATGTCAATCTAGAAGAACATCTAGAAGAGCATCTAGGAGAGCACTCAGAAGAGCATCTAGAAGAACGATAAGAGGAGCATGTGGAGGAGCATCTGGAGGAGCATCTGGAGGAGCATCTTGAAAAGCATGTGGAAGAGCGTCTAGAAGAGAGTCTAGAAAAATGTCTGTTAAAGCGCCTAGAAGAGTGTCTATGAGAGCACACAGAAGAGCATCTAGAATAGCGTCTAGAAGAGCATTGGGGGGAGAAGGTTAGGTGTAGTATAATTATGGAATATTATTGAAGTGTAGGTTGTAGGTCCATTTCTTTAGTTTTCACCAACAGCTGTGCTCACAAGTGCCCAAGTGCTATAAGCACTTCACGCTCCCATCTCTCAAATTCACATCAGACAACACTTTTGTGAAAAGAGTTACCACTGTGGTCCTATTACATCCTCCATTACAAGACGGCTTAAAAAATTAAGAAAAAGAAAAAATCTCTTAATTTATAAGCATTATTTTTTATGTTTTTCTCTGTAAAGACTAACATCGGTTTGAAGGTCATGGATTTGAAAAAAAAAGTTTTCGGAAAGCTGTGAATATCAAACTATAGAACTGATTTGTACTACTGAACAGTACATTGCTTTGAAAAGACATTTAAGCAACTTGTGTTATTTTGCTGGCATGACAGGAACAGACAAGATCACATTTTTATGTTACTTTAACACAAACACTATATACATTTTATCTTCCAGATAGTATATAATTAAATATACTGGACTCAGGGTCAGGACATCATTGGGAATCAGTCATTAATATAGAAATACTTAGATTTCTATATCAATGACCCTTTTATACAGTAACATAGCTGAAGGGATGTGAACCCAAGTGTGTCCCAATTCTGCTCTCAGTCCTCCAATGCCTTGAAATCCCTTTTGCTCACCTTTCAGAAATTCCATAAAGGTGTACACTTCCATCAGGGCTTAAAGTAAGTTAGTGTTCTCTCATTCTAATACCCAGCATGAATTTCAGTGGGTCAACCAATACTGACCACTAGCCTAGCCTAGCTAATTAAATACAACCAAGCTAGCACTAGCTTTAGCTAACATTAATGCTTTTTAATGTTTTTTATCCTTTCACTGAGGAAAAAAAAGAGTAAAACTGAGGTAAGGTACCTAGAGTGACAGCGATAGTGCAAACCTGCTAACCTAATCTGACCCTGAGTCATTTCTTTTGTTTAAGTTATCTTGCCTTCTAATAATGACTGGAGCAGAGTTCTCAGTTATACAACTGTAATAAGATATTTAGCATCCCAGCAGCCGTCTGCTTGTACATTCACCATCTAAAAAAATCATAGAACACCCCCAAAAAGCCATTGTAGTTTTTCCAGAGGCTTCTCTTAAAGATACATCACTGGAAGGCAGTTTGACACACTTGAACAGATTGATGGTTATAGCTTTTATTTGACATGTCTTTTTAAACATTTAAAATCTTTCCCATTAGTTTCCCAAATGGAAAATAAGTTGATTGAATTGGAGGTTCTAATCGGAACAGTGGTGTAGTGGTTAGCACTGTCGCCTCACAGCTAGATGAAGTTTGATTCGCTGTTTGATTCCCAGTCTGGGCCGTTCTGTGTGGAGTTTGAATGGTCTTCCCGTGCTTGAGTGGGTTTCCTCCAGGTACTCTGGTTTCTTCCCACAGTACATGCCTGATAGGTCTAAATTGCCTGTAGGTGTACATGTGTGTTTGCCATGTAATGGACTAGCGACCTGTCCATCGTGTACCCCGCCTTCACCAGATGACGCTCAGTTGGCTACAGCCCTGCCGTGACTCGGACTAGCAGGATAAAGCGGAAGATAATGGATAGATGGATGGATGAATGGATGGATGTTCTATTCATTGAAACAAACAGGTCAAGAGTGGCTGTCAAATCTGGATCCTGGAGAGATTAAATGCTCTTGGAGTGCTCTCTCCCCACACACTGACATTCAGCATTGAACTTCTGATTTACAAACCACACCAAAATATCCTTTCACATGATTTATTCATTCAAATGTGAAGAGATTAAAATTCAGATTTCTGCAACAAAGTTCAAATTTCAATTGCCATGGTTCTGGCCTCATCCAAGCTGAAATCTTCATTTCTGCATTCTAATGCTGCTCTCTACCCAGAGAAGCATGAGTGGACAGATCCAGATCAGTCCGTACAGGCGTTGGCAGTATGTTCACTACCCCCTATAGACTACAGACCCAGAAACACCATTTAACAGCCTGGAGGAAGAGGAAAGTAGGTTGGTCCACTATGGCTCAGTAGGGAAAAAAGAGCTGTACACCTGTCATACACAGAACTTCCCCGAAAAGAAAAAACAGACTGGGAAGCAAAATATGTCCACTTTTTAAAGTAGCTCTGGCCTGCGGTGTGTGGACAAGCGGTAAATAAGTTATGCAACTGCCTCTTCAGGGTACAACATAACATGCCCGTCTGTCAACGGAGGAAAGCGAAAGCGCATACCCTCCAAACTAAATCAAGCTCCATTTTCTTACTCCACTCTTTCTCTTCTCTATCCGCTTTGTTTTTCGAATGCCCAGTGTTTTTTTCTTTCACTCGTTCTCCCTGGAGACAGTGTGCAGATGCTCCATGGGGAGGATGAGGCTTAGAAATGCTGCGGCCTTTCCAAAGTGAAGGCACTCGAGAACAGGATGCATGCCGCTAGGGACACAAGCAAGGAGACACAACAAAGTATAAATGATTCAGTGCGACCACAGAAAAAAAAACTAAAGGAAAAAAAAAAAGGGTACACTCAAGGTGACGAAAATGGTTCTTTGGAGCAATGCCATAGAACAGACACTCTCAGTTCCCAAATGAATCTTTCAGTGGATGGTTCTTTAAAAGTATTCAGTAGAAAACATTAAAATCCGTTTTTGGGAGGGAACTAAAAGCAGTTCCTCTGTCTGTCACTCCAAAAAAACCCTTTTTGACAGGTTTTGTGTTGGAAGTGTGATAAATATTTGTCTGGCCCCTTTTATGACTGGACTACTGATGTGAGATACGTTTATCTGGTTTGGATATCAAATATTCCTCAGGCTCAGGCCAAGTTTGAATTTCAGATGAGTAGTTTCTATTTCATTTGAAAAAAATTGGACAACAGCTGCCACTGATTCTACAGGACCAAGATTAGGAAGCTGGAGATATATCTGGTCTGAATGGACAGGAGACAGGATCAGATCAGACCAGGTTCATCAGGTTTAGCCAGTTGCAGTCAGGTTTAGTTAAATCTTTGTGGGCCAAAAATCATGATCAGACAGAATGTGAGGGGCTACAGTCAGGTTCCGACAGATCTTTGTGGGGCTACAGTCTTGTTCAGATAGAATGTAAGGAGCTGGAGTCAGGTTCAGACCGATCTTTAGGGGGCTACAGTATGGTTCAGATACAATGTAAGGAGCTAGAGTCAGGTTCAGACAGATCTTTGTGGGGCTACAGTCTTGTTCAGATAGAATGTAAGGAGCTGGAGTCAGGTTCAGACTGATCTTTAGGGGGCTACAGTCTGGTTCAGATAAAATGTAAGGAGCTAGAGTCAGGTTCAGACAGATCTTTGGGGGGCTACAGTCTGGTTCAGATAGAATGTAAGGAGCTAGAGTGAGGTTCAGACCGATCTATGTGGGGCTACAGTCTGGTTCAGATAGAATGTAAGGAGCTAGAGTGAGGTTCAGACAGATCTTTGTGGGGCTACAGTCTGGTTCAGATAGAATGTAAGGAGCTAGAGTGAGGTTCAGACCGATCTATGTGGGGCTACAGTCTGGTTCAGATAGAATGTAAGGAGCTAGAGTCGGGTTCAGACAGATCTTTGAGGGGCTTCAGTCAGGTTCAGACAGATCTTTGAGGGGCTACAGTCAGGTTCAGACAGATCTTTGAGGGGTTACAGTCAGGTTCAGACAGAACTTTGATGGGCTACAGTCAGATTCTGACAGATCTTTGAGGCTCTACAGTCAGGTTCAGACAGAACTTTGAGGGGCTACAGTCAGGTTCTGACAGATCTTTGAGGGGCTACAGGCAGGTTCCAACAGATCTTTGAGGGGTTACAGTCAGGTTCCGATAGATCTTTGAGATACTGCAGTCAGGTTCAGACAGAATGTAAGAAGCCACAGTCTGGTTCAGACAGAACTTTTTAGGGTTACAGTTTTGTTCGGACTGCAAAATCCCTGTTGGGATTCAGAACTTTGTGATATGGGTGATGTCGGGTCACATTAGATTAATTAAAAAACTTATCAATGATTAAATGGAGGTGATCGTAGGTGTTATTAATTGGAATTCCGATAAATTACACTGCACGTCAATTCCAGCAGGAGCCATCAAAATTTCTAAAAAGAAGTCTGTCTATTCAAATGTAGAAAGAGAGTTGCTGTGGCATCTTAGATTTCAGGATGTATCTACGTCTAACATTATTTCACTGTTTGCACTAAAGCAGGCTGCGTATGTGGGTTGTGTGTGTTTAAGCCGAAATTTTAATTTGATTGTTTATCGTCTCATTAAATGCTAACCTACCATGAAGGGAAGCGCATAAAGGATGTGCTCAGCATTAAAATACTGATGGCATCCATTACTGTCACCATAAATTTAGTTTTACGGATGTCTCTAGCTTGCCGGAGAGTTACACCTCGACCCTGAAAACGCAACATCCTTGAAAAAATCCTCAGGATGACCTAGATTTAAAAAAAAACAGGGTGACCTAGATTTTAAATCATCACAGTGTCATTATTTTTGTAGCTTTATTTATTAGTGCAGTAGAGGTCTGGAGTTCACAAGTGAGAATGCACTTTATGAATGTATTTTCTAAAGAAAAACGCTGTGGGTGAGAGGAAAAAATAGGTAGATGGATAGATAGATAGATCGATAGAGAGAGAGAGAGAGAGTTCCGTTCTGGCAATAAGACATGAGTGCTGTTATTCTATAAATGAACTGCTGCAGTTTAGTCTTACACACCACCTGAAGTGAAGTGTTCCTAAATACAGCAGCTCTCCTGAGGGGTGCGTGTGTGTGCAGGGGTGAGAGTGTGTGTGGGTTGCGCAGTGTGTGTGTGCAAGGTAAATGGCAGAGGTGGTTTGTATGCTGTAGTGTTGAGCATGAGGAGGGAGGCTGAGTGGACGTCAGAGCAGGACTTTACCTCGAGGGTTGTCTCTTTCTCTCTCTCTCTTTCTCTCTCTCTCTCTCTCTCTCTCTCTCTCTCTCACACACACAAACACACACACACGGATGCAGTATGGCTCACAAAATTGAAAATAATGCTCTAGATTTATAATGTCTATTATTGTAATAAATGTTAACTCATAGTTTAATTATTATATATAACTCACCCACCAATATGTGTACACCATACACTGTGATGTGCTGCACTCCTGCCATACTAGGTACTGCAATATACACACACTAACACACACACACTGACCTACAGCACCCACACACAGCACACTATTCATGTACGGCACTATTAGCACATACTGCACCTCATCTACTGTATATACTGCTGCTATATATATACTGCCATCTATATAGTCCTACTATATATTTCATTATTGAAATCCATCCATCCATTTTCTGCCGCTTTATCCCGCTAGTCGGTTACAGGGTTACGGGGGGGCAGAAGCCAATCCCAGCGTCATCGGGCAAAGGCGGGGTACACCATGGACAGAACATCAGTCCATCGCACGGCCAACATTCACTCATGCACACACTCACACCTATGGGCAATTCAGAGTGACCATTCAACCTAACATGCATGTCTTTGGACGTATGGCAGGAAACCCACTCAAGCACGAGGAGAACATACACACTCCACACAGAACAACCCGGACTGGGAATCAAACAGCAATCCCACTATACCGCCTTGTTAACATTTACTGCATATCTATGAAGTCTCTGCTAATATATCATCACTGTCCAAAGAAAAACGAGGATCTCCAAAACTGCAGCATTACAGGAGAGGAACAACAGTTTACTTTCAATGTAAGTTAATGGAACCAGAATTTTTTCACAGCTGTTTTGAAGCATTTCTATTGGGCCATCTGAATCCGAATCATACAGAAAAATAAAAAACATACATGGAGAGAGATGTCTTTCTTTGGACAGTGTACTCTACTCCATACTACCACAATATAATCATATACAGTACTCTTATTCTTTACTAGTACTAATGCTATATTCCATACTAGACATATACAACACTATGTATACAATCTGCTGCACTATGTTACTGTTCAGCAGTATTGCTGTGTACCTCACTGCCATATTATACAGTATTACTGTAATATCTTCACTACCATATTAAATAGCATTATTGCCATTACATACTGCTACAATTCACTAGCATACCCTTCATCACCAGTTTTCAGACATGTTTACTGACCGACACATGTATCCTCTAGAGTTTGTGGGTCAGACTAGCATTATATAAAATGTGTAATTCAGGCCTTTCAGCATTTCCTTTCAAAGGTACTACTGTCATTACAACATTATCCTCATTGTACATGGATGTGGCTGAAGATGTTCTTTAAATTGGAAAAGGAGGCTTTGTTTTACTTTAGCTGGGCGGCTGCTTAAGATATGCACACTCTTAAATAGGATTCAGCGGCTGGCGAGCATAGAGTCTGATGGGTGTGTTCTGGAGCGAGCAGGTAAATTGGCTGTCACTTTTAATCTGCATAGAGAGGTGCTTCTCTCATCAACTTCGAACACTCTCTCTCTCTTTCTCTCACTCTCTCTCTCTTTTTCTTTTCCTCTCTTGCTCTTTTCCTCCTGTCTCCTTGGCCTTGGACTGAACTGTAGGTATCTCTCTTTGTCTCTGTCCATATTTCTCCCCATCTTTACGTAAAAGATGGAGACAGGTCTATTACACCAAGTCATAAAAAGAAACTATCCTCACACATAAGCTGCACAACCTAAGATAACATGCCTGCTGTTATTAAATACTGAACCCCCATGTTCACTGATGTATGAAAACCTTGTAAAGCAGCATGATGTGAATATTGTTATGGTTTTTGTTTGGTTTGGTTTTCGTGGTCCCCCATTTTTACACCAAGGTTGTGAATAGAAGTCGTGCTTTGAGCCCCCTTCTTGGACGGCTGTACCTGTGCATTTGTTGACAAGCTGAACCTGACTCCTCTTTATGCTGGCTAAAAGGGGTGTAAGAAAATCTCAAAATATCAAATATCGGGATATTATGTTTGGTGATACTGTATCGTAGTGGTGATACTGTACAGTACTGATACACAGATTCCTGGCAGACAGTGAATCACTGTGTGTTGTGTTTAAACCTCTGACCACTAGATGGCAGTGTTATAATTCATTTTCAGCTCCACTCCAACATTAACAAGCAGCACAAGGGTGCAATGCTATTGTAAGCATTGATAAACCTGTTCATTTAGTGGTGTGTTTTAATAGTAAGATTTGCAATATCGCTGTATCACGATACATATCGTGATCCAGCCCTACTGGCTAATAGGATTAAACTTGCAGTTTCCATTATTTTTATGTGTAAACAAATGAAATGTGAGTGTTGCACTCATCTTCTGTTATTTTTCATGAGTCGTGAGACTGTCTTGCATGCTTTTATCTGAGGAAAGAGATTTACTCCTGCCCCTATTCTCTTTGTTGCCTCTACCCTGATGTCCATGCTGGGAATACCAAGCTATCTTCTTCATAAAGCTATGTGAAGATCTATAGTTGTTGGTGTCTATTGTCTGCTCCTTCAAAGTTGAAGAGGCAACCACAGAGACGCTGTCCCAGTCCGTGTACCATCAGAATGACTTTGAAGCTGTTTGTTAGAGTAAAATTGTTACATAACCCTTATATTCATTTTTTTACATTCACAATGAATGGGCCAATAGAAAAATGACTACATGCTAGGAAAAAAAAGATTAGAGATATAACGAGAAGGACGCAAAAAGTCCAATGTTTTGTAAAGGCCAACCTCTACAGTCCATTTTTTCAAAAACATGTCCTCTGCAGCAAGCGAGACATCCTCTAATTCCTCTATTCAAACTCGGCATTGTTAGAAACTCAGCCGATCCCTCTTTGTGTAACTATGTGGAAAGTTTTCTTAGTGCAACGAGAGGCTAATCAGAATTGGGTCATGGGCCTGAGGCAGCCAGAGGCACCGAAAATGTTACCTAGTGATCGGGACCAAGCTGCTCTCCGCGCTGAGGAAATTGCTTTTTCTGAGTGTGAACAGAGAAGGAGATTAAAGAGAGGCCAACACGCACATAGAGGAAACCAAAAGCAAGAGCGGCCAGCATCACTCCCTGCAGCCAGCCTCATAACATTACATTTCAGTGTGTTTATGAATGAGTTTGTCTGAGCGAGAGATCTGAACAAGCCAAATTCTCATCTTCTTTCTTTTTACTTTTTCACCACCATAATGGACCATAAACAGTTAATATAGTTCAACTTTGTATTTGTAGTTACAGACTGTAGTCCCTCTTTTTATCCACTTTGTTAGCCCCCTTTCACCCTGTTCCCCGATGGTCGGGATCACAACAAGTCCACCACAGAGCAGATATTTTTTTGGGTGGCAGATCTTTTTTAGCACTGCATTGACTCTAACGTCGTGGTGCACAGGTATGAGTGGATCAGGCAAAGCAGTGCTGCTGTGACAATTGTAGCTAATGTTGAGAAGTACATGATTAGAAGACACAGCTTGTTCACATACAAGCATTATATTTTTCTTCAAAAAAATATACTTGAATGCAGAATAAGTGGCGACCTCACACAACTTGTATGCAGTGTGATGCCAGGCAGGGGTTCAGTCCATCATCTCAAATGCCTTCTACCCAGCTCATGCCCCTATTTCCGTTTTCCCTCTGGCAGATGCTTCCAAAGCATCACAGCGTGAACATCATGCCTCCGAAACAGCTTCTTTCCCCAGGCCATCAGAGCTTTCCCTGGCTAAGAGTGATTGGCTCCTATCTATATTTATTTTGTATATATTGCAAATTATAACTGCACTAGTACATTTTCTGACAGTCTAGCAAGTGGGTTTGTTTACATATCATGTCTTATCTATATGTAAACCATATTCTGTTAATTCATATATTTCTGCATTACACTGTATAATTTAATAGTTTACTGTATACAATATTATCCCGCATGGTCTAGTACACTGTATTGTTCTGTAAACAGAACACAGTACTGCACCTTCTACCCTGTAGATTCTCAGTGCAGTGTTATTACTGCCATCCACCTCATATCTCTCTGCCAGTTACCTGTACTGTGGGTGTTGTTATTTGTTTACTGGTGTACTTTTCTAGAATTTGCAATATCCTTCTTGCATGCACAATACCTCTGTCCTCTATTGCCCCCTGTGTAAATCTATTTATGTTTATATTTTATTTGTATGAGCATGCTGCTGCAGTATAAGGATTTAACTGTGTTTTAAATGCCCTGTATTTCGTAGTGATAATTCTTAAGTGTCACACTTTCTGCTCTTAAATGGTTTAGCTAAAATAAGGTGTTTTGGTTTTTTGTAGTGACATGAGAACACGGAATACACCGATCAGCCATTACATTAAAACCATCTCCCTGTATCTATACATATCATCCATTTTATCAGCTCCACTTACCATACAGGAGCAACAATTACAGACTGTAGTTCATCTGTTGTATACTTTGTTAGACCCCTTTCACCCTGTTTTCCAATAATTAGGACCCCAGAAGGACCACCACAGAGCAGATATTATTTGTGTGGTGGGTCATTCTCATCACTGCAGTGACACTCACATAGTGGTGGTGTGTTGGCATGTTAGTGTGTGACGATAGCTCATCTGTTGCTGCACTGTTTGGGTTGGTCATGCTCTAGTCCTTCATTAGTGGTCACAGGACGCTGTCCACAGGACATTGTTGGCTGCACGTTGGCGAAATACTGTCAGTACGGCTGTGACACTGAAGTGTTAAACCACTGCTGTGTCTGATCCACTCCTACCAGCACAACACACTAACACACCATAATGTCATTGTCACTGCAGTGCTGAAAATGATCCACCATCCTAATAGTACCTGCTCTGTGGTGGTCCTGACCATTAAAGAACAGGGCAAAATGAGATAAACAATGAATGCAGCAAATCAGATACTATAGTCTGTTATTGTTGAACAACAAAATGCTCGCTTTATGGTAAGTGAAGCTATATATATATATATATATATATATATATATATATATATATATATATATATATATATATATATATATATAGTTATAAGTTTTTTTGTCAGCTTTTCTTAGTGATCTCAAATAAGTTTCTGAAAAAGTAATTTGAGTAATTTGTTTTTAGTATTTTGGTCTCATTCCAATCAAAGAGATATTTGCCTGGTATTGTATGGCTACAAACAACTGCCCAGTGGTGAGCAGGCTTTCATATAAAGATTTCTGTCTAAAGTCTGATTTTAAGACTGACTGCTTAAGCCACAAGCTCCCAACCTTTTCAATGAACCGAACACAAAAGCTTTCACAGTCCAAATCATTTAAACAAATCTAACAGAATACTCAATGCAGCATATTAATTTTACACCTAACATTGTACAATGTAATGGCAAATAATAAACACTGAAAATAAACAGATATTTTTAACTCACTTAATGAGACGAGAAGGAGGTCTAGCTCAGTTCAATGGGTTTAGAAGTCTATTTGCTTAGCATCTAATTAATAACATAATTTGTTTGGCTTCAAAGCTTTATTTAACATAAAAGACCCTGAGCGTACAGAACTGAGTGCTAGTTACATGTTGCAATTTTTTAAATTATATGACATTATTTCATTTCGCCTTTCAGGCCGACAGGACCTGCGCACTACACGTTACAAACGTGTTGCTAAATCAGTAAGTAAGAAATGTCTACACTTAAATAACATTTCACACCGAGCTGCAACTAATCTACTTCCAGCAGAAGTTAACCTCCAGCAGCATTGTTGTCCCTGGAATCCTTCAAACATTCTATGATTTACGGCTGTCAAAAGCAAATTCCTGTACAGTCTTACATCAGCTTTACTCAAATACTCTGGGCTTTTTTTCTAACCCTTATCCAAGGTCTAAAACCTGGCCATCACAATATTGACCATATGCAACACTCGAAGGATATATGGGTGAGTAGCTAAACATCAATGAATATCAGAAGAACAAGAGAGAACAGCAGCTCAGTGTCAGACGCAGCAAATTAGGCCAGTGATCCAGAAAACACTGTCAGTTAGTGATGGGATTCAGTGTCATGGAATAATACGTCCTACAGAAATGGAACTGACTTCTTATTGATGTCTGAGTCACATGTGATTAGGTTGCCAGCTGTTCAACATCAATTAGCAATGATCTCAAAAATAGTGAATATATCTAATATTTCTCACTTTACGATGATTATACACTTATTATAAAATTATTGAACTTTTTTTTATAGTTTTAAGTGAAATTAGTATAATTGTGTCACTATTTTGTCAGATCATTTTGCTTATAAGAAATATGCTTAAAACCAGCTAAACTGTCTGCCTGACAATTTTACTGAAATCACTCAAAACCAGTAAAAAAAAAAGTAAGAAATCTTAGAATCTTATAATGAGCTTAATGCAGATAAATTATATTTATATACCATTTATATACCATATACATACCAAATATATACACCATATACATACCATATGCATACCAAATGGTTCTTCAGATTGATGTAGTATGTGTTGTGTATGGTTCTACATAGAAACATTTTTCACCACACAAACAACTATAATACGCATGAAATTATAGAACTCAATAAATACTACACTAAAGACTCCTTATAGAAACCCCTTTTTGAAAGTGCAGAATGTACTAAGAATTTGTATTTATTATTTGCACTTTTCTAGGCTACGTTTGGGTCATTGATTATGGTGGCAAATGGTGCTCCACAACTCTGAAGCCATGAAAATGACCAAGATCAGAACAAACCACAGAAAGTTGATGTTAAATCTTGAGGCCAGTTAGTTTTCACCTGACTGCATGTCCATGAACTGTGGGATGAAACCCATGCAGACATGCGGAGAACACACAAACTCCACACAGACAGGACTCAGGGAACCGAGCGGCGCTACCCACTGCACCAACCAGTTTAAATTGTAAAACTGTATTACAGAAACAAAATTATGTAATAAAAAGTCTTTCTTAATTACAATAACTCAATATTTCTTTTAGATTTCTGATATTCGGAGCTTTGTGTCACAGAGGTTTACGTCAGCTGTGTTACACAAGAAGGATTAAAGGAACAGTGTGTAACCTCTAACGGTGAGGTTGCAATATATTTGTTTCATCCTAAATGGTGCTGTGCTTATATTTTGGCATCTGACACCTTAAAATAACTGCTGTGCCATTTAAGGTGGAAGAGGAAAATTTAAACAAGGAGCTGGATGTCAGAGCCACAATGTAAATGTGACATCATTTAAGGTGGAACACGAAAATGCAAAGGAGGAGACTTCAGCTATCAAAATGTCCTACCTTATATACGGAGCAACCGATAAATATGTGCTACCGTAGGTCATTTTAACAAAGATTCTTCCTCCTTCTACCTTCCAACCAGTGCTATAACACCACCAAACTCAAGCTGCTGCTTCATTAAAGATGTACAAGGGTAAAGGCACTCTCTACAGCCATTGTGTGGTTTGTTTGTTGTGAGCAACTGTTGATGTGAAAAGTTCATTTGTATATGCATACTTTATGTTCACATGTATATTATAAGGTTTTGTTTATTATATTCCATAATAATAATAATAATAACTTTCAGTGATGCTCTACACACAATGTAACTCTAAAACTAAAGTGTCAGTGAACAGTGAAAAGCTCAGATTTGAGTAATTTCATCAGTAGTGTTACATTCGAACGATATATCAACATTCACACTCACACGTTTGACACGACGGCATGTGCTCACCAACCCGAAGCTTAAAACAGAGTTAATTGGAAGACATAACATGAATCAAACATTTCTGATCAATAGCAGGATCCAAAATACATGACAACAACCCTCGACCCCTCAATGTCATATATTCTCAGTCAGCGCCAAAAGGGAATGCTAGATACGCGAGCGTGCGAGTGAGCGAACGAAGGGGAGAGACAGACAGAAACAAACATTGAGTTTATATTCTGAATGAGTACAAGGAGAGATAGGCAGTTGATCTCTGGGGATGACGGGAGGGGGGTGGGGGGAAGGACTGGCATGACGGAGGGTATAGATAGGAAGAGAATGAGGCAGAGAGGCTGCGTTAAAGTTTCACCGCAGTGTTGTAATGAGAGCATCCGTCCACTCAGATGCCCAAACCACAGAGAGCGTGCTCGGGCGTCAAAGTGATCGGTGCCTGGTGCGAAACAATGAGCCGCTACACGCTCCTGGAGAAATTAATTACAGATAATGTTGAAAATTCCCAGGGTAGGGACTCGCTCAAGACAAAGAACAGGAGACAATTTCCATGTATAAGAGGATGTTTCGGTGGGCATACGGAGATCTTCAGCTTCAGCGAGAAATAGATGCGTTAGCCATGTCAATTAAGCACACTGATCAAACTGCTACGCTCACAGTTCAGTGCTAATCACACTCGCCTAGGTGTGCAGGTTTACTGCGCTGATAGTTTATTGAGTGCGCCCACCTTGCGGCTGGTTTACAGATTTACAGGTACTGACTCTAGGCATTCGGATGCTGCGCAAATTAGCAGCCCCCCTCTACCCCATGTGTCAATCTACAATTGGGGCCAAAGTTATGAACCAACTGGGGCCCATATATCACCAATTAAAAAATCCCATACAGTGGGGCCTACGTGGACATATTAGCTGGGAAGAGAAAACGAGCCGACCTAAGTAGCCAAATCAGTCAAAATCTCCATTTTAGCAGCAAACCCAATCAAAAGTTGGGGGCAGGGCTTTTCCCAAACAGTAAAACTTTCATTAGCTGTGGTTCAGTAATCTGTTCAGTAAACATATTTTTACTGCCAGCCAAAAAATGAATGCAGTCACAGTTTGTGTTACTACAGTGTGTGAATTCATTACATTTTACTCGTTCCAGATGCTCAAATCATTCTAGCAGGTCGAGCTGCTGTTAATAAAACAAACAATTAAATATTAATGAAGACATTATCTTGATTTTGGCTCATGGTGCTTATTTTCAGCCAAAAAATCAGGGACCTGACTGTTTACATTCAAATGACAGACCAATCATAAAAAAACAGAAATCAATTGTGATTTGTTGTTAGCATCTCTATTTTCTACTGTTCTGTTTTCAGGGTGGCAACTACGAGAGACAGAGGTCTTGCCTCCCTGCAAAATTTGTGTAGAAAATTATTTGGCTATAAAAACAGCTTGAGGTTAATCAGAGATGTTAGCTAGCAGAGTGATTATGTTACTAGCATGACATGCAAAGTAGCTGTAATCAGTGCCTTAACTGCATTTCATCACTCATGCAGCCATGCTTTTAGTCTATTCTATTTTATTTTATTCTATTTGTTCGATAATAATACATTTTCCCAACCACTATTAAAAGTATGGCACCCTTCTGGTCACCCCTATATTTACAAGCAGTGTTGCAGTGATGTATGTACTCCTGCTTTCTGACAGAGCTTCTGTAATGCCATGAAATGTGTGTAGATACATCAAAAATGAGTTTGCATGCCACTTTGATGCCACTCTAAGCTGTTTTATACAACTGTTAAATTACACTCAAATTAGATTGCAGACAACTCACAACACGCAACTAGTTGCATGAAAGTTTCATCATAAAAAGCAAGTCTTAGACAGTATAGTGGGTAACACCACAACCTTGGAGTTGTTGGAGGGGTTCAATACCCCTGTGGGTAGAAATGCTATTATTTTATGTTTGGAAAGAAGCATTAACATTCTGTTTGCCTTTCCCTGTCTCCCCTAAAAAGTGTCTGCTGTAATTCAATTTCATTCACATGTAGGACCCCTTTTTCCCCACACTTTAGCCTCTGTCTCTTCAGATGTCTGTACACATGCCTGCCTGCTCACTTGCAGGAAAGGGAGGGGCTACTGATAGTAATTATATATCTACAAAGTGCACCTATATAGCAAGTGTTTCTTAAAAAATGGCCAAAGACTGCAGGTACAAGGTACATGTACCAAGTATGTTTACGTATGTTTACTTATACCTTGTATGTATCAATGTTAACATCTGAATTGGTCTACATTCCTCACCAGTTTACCAGAGGCTTCTAGGATGAAGAGCTGAATCCAAGTCATAGCAATGAGCTCCAACACAGAATTGAGTTTCAGTCCTGCCCTCACTCCTGCTCTCTAAATCTCCACAACCAGGAGAAAAAACAGCCTAACACTCCATTTCCACCAACCTCTGCCCTCTTTTCCCCTCGCTCCCTTCATATCTCACTCTCTCATTCGCTCCCTTTCCATACCTCCTAGCTACATTTTCAGAAAAAAAAATCCCATGCCTCTGCTTTGATGAATTGAAGCACGTTATCTTCCACAGACCCATTCTACACTCTGGCATCCTCTTTCATGCTCCTGATCGCGCCCAGAACAAACTGGCGCTCCGTGGCAGCAGTGTATGAGTGCCGCTTTTCGTTGCCAAGCCCCGAGATTTAGAACCCAGGCTGATGCCTCTGTGATGGAGTGAAGAGGAGAAACCAGAGCGAGGGGAGTCAGGACACCTGGAGCTCATAGTTTGTGGCTAAGTCTACAGATGGAGATTTTCTGGGATCAAGATAAGGCCTACATGCCCGAAGAAAGGGGCCCACTAGCCTCTTTTCACTGCCTGGCAGACAAGGTTATCAAAGAGGCTTGTAAGCCGATGGTGCTTTGACCACCGCAGTCATTAAGCAGAGGGCTGCTTAATATGCCATTTTACCATTTAACCCTATCAAACTTCCTGTCTTACAAATGATACATTCAGAGACTTTGTCCTTGGCCCCTTACACCTCATTAAACTCTGCCACCAGACTAGTCAGACCAAATGCATGTTCACAGTGGAGACAGTAAAGAGGATTAGCATGTAAGCTTTCTTCTGTGCTACCGTGTTTTCTATCACTATAATAAAGAAGGCTTATGTTGCCATTATTACTGGAGGCACTGCAGTAGGTTTGTGTGATGTGTATACCTGTTTATATGTGTCCGTCTCCAAATCTGTTATCTGTGATACGAGTAAAATGTTAATTATTATTAGATTATGTGTTTACATTCAGTACATATCATCACTGTCCAAAGACAAATGAGCATCTTCAAAATGCTAACTTTACAGGAGTCAACCAAAATGGTCTTTGCATTCAGTATGTATCAGTATGCATTTTGTTATGTTGAGGCCTCGTGCTAAAATTCAAGCTTTCCCCTCATCATTCTGCACTCAACACCCAATAACGAGAATGGGAAAACAGAATATTGGTAAAATTTGCAAATGTATTATAATAGAAAAACTAAACGATTGTATAGACATAAGATCCTTTGCTATAAAACTTGAAATTTAGCTCTGGGGGCTCAGTTTCTACACCTTGATTGGCATCCACCTGTGGACAATCAGTCGATTGGACATGCTTAGGAAATACACACACCTGTCTGTATAAGGTGTCATAAGGTTTTATTGCTAACAACGCAAATCAGAGCACAAACCAAGCCATAAGGAAGAAAGAACCACCTGTAGAGCTCAGAGACAGGATTGTGTAAAGGCACACAGCTGGAGAAGGCTACAAAAAATTGTGCTGCACTGAAAGTTTCCAAGAGCACAATGGCCCCTATACTTCTTAAACGGAAGAGGTTTGGAACAACCAGGACATTTGCTAGAGCTGGCCATCCCACCAAACTAAACAATCGGGAGAAGGGTCTCTGTTAGAGAGGTGACCATGCACCCAATGGTCACTCTGGCTGAGCTCCAAAGATCCTGTGTACAGATGGGAGAAACTTCCAGAAGGTCAACCATCACTGCAGCACTCAACCAGTCCGGGCTTTATGTGGCCAGAGAGAAGCCTCTCTTCAGTAAAAGACAGCAAAAAATCTCCTTAAGGACTCTCAGACTGTAAGAATCAAGATTCTCTGGAAACCAAGATTGGACTTTTTGGCCTAAAGCGTCATGTTCATTGCTCATTGCATGCCCAATACCTTTCTTACAGTGAAGCATGGTGGTGGCAGCATCATGCTGGGAAATTGTTTTTTGAGCAGCCGGGACAGGGAGACTGGTCAGAGTTGAGGGAAAACTGAATGGAGTAAATTACAGAGATATTCTTAATGAAAAGCCTAGTCCACAGCGTTCAGCAAGGTTTACCAACAAAACAGTGACCCTAAGCACATACCCAAGACAACACAGGAGTGGCTTAGAGACAACTGACAAGTCCTGACTTGAAGTCATTTGAACATCTCTGGAAAGTAGGGATGTAACGATACACTCACAATGCAGTGCGATTCATGATGCTGACCTCATGATGCGATTTTCTAATTTTTTTTTTTTTTACAAAATCAAACTAAACACAAATTATGACTAACAAAGTTTCCTTTTATTATTTATCTAGAACAAATCTATAAAATGCTGTATTTTGCTAATCTTGTTTTATCAAATTAAACTGAAGTGAAAACTGGTTCTTAAAAAGTGACAAGACTGTTAAATCATTATCCAGTGAAATAAGTTTTCATCTAAGTCACCTGTCAGCTCCTCTTCCACCATGTTTGTTGTAGTTTGAGAGGTTGTTCGTAATGAGTGGTCAGTCACGAAACCAGGTGCCATCAGCCAATAGCATTCAGTTCTGTGCTCGAGAAAATTTACGTGTGCAAAATGTTCAAACTTGTGCGCCTTAGTTTTGACACTGATGTGATGCCATACATTCAACTAACATGATGAACAACCTTCTGCCCTTCCAAAATGCTATAGATCCATTTTACATCTCAATTTCTTACATCTGGATTTCAGTCGTGGCATATTTGCATCTATTATTGACTGTCTCACGATGCATCGTTACATCCCTGCTGGAGAGACCTGAAACAGCTGTCCACCTACAGTCCCCATCAAACTCAAGAAGACTGGAGGCTGTAATCGCTGCAGATGGTGCTTCAACTGCATACTAAGTGAAGTTTATTTTTTTTTTTTCGTTTTTTCAAAATTAGCAAAAATGTGTAAAATACTGTTTTGACTCTCATTAGGAGGTATATGGGTTCAGATTTATGGGGGAAACTTGAATTTCCAGTCAACATGAAATTTTCACACTATATACGGGACAGCTGAACTTGAAATGATGGAAGAAATGGAAAACTACTAAAACAGACATACTTGATTTACGTTGGACTGCAATAACATCAATTGAATCCATACATAATGTCAGTGTTATTAACACAGATATATCCCAGAAATAGCAGCTGTCCTGATTTTGATTTAAAAAAAACACACTTATTCCAAATGTAGCTGACCAGCTGAGACATAGCTGGCATCTAAAGTTTTGTTGTGCAGCATCAAGGCTAACATAGTTAGAGGCTAACATACGTAAGTAAGGAATGCTTACGCTACATGATGATGCATTATGAATGTGGCTTTATGTCTATGGCTCTGTGCAAAAGTCAGAGACCACCAAATATTAAATACAAGTTTTTTCCATTTTCCAGAAATGTTTTTGAGCAGACTTGCCATGAAACAGTATCCACTTGTGTAATGAAGGAGAAATTTAGAAGAAAACAAGTATAAAAGTATACAGAATACAGACCCTTAACAACTGCAAGACCTGTTTCTGTATATCCTTCCACTGTGTCTGAAAGGATGTGAGAAAAATCAAAATTAAATGAAAAAAGAGAACAATGGACTGACCAACCCAGAGTTCAGACCTTAACATCATCAAATATGTTTGCTTGTATCATGAGAGGCCAAAAAAGGAAGATTCCTGCAAAGATAAGGGCAAAGGGTGAATACAACAAATACTGAAATGGTAATATTGAACATTTCCTGATACTGAAACATGAATTACTTGTAATTGATGGTTGTTCACCTATACATGCATATACAGTTGTTTCTGACTTTTGCTTTTGGATAGTAAATAAAATGACTATATCTGCATTGAATACATTGTAATCTCTGGTTACTATCACCACCACTGTATTTACATTAACACAAACCAAATGACTTTTATTACAGCTCAATAAGGCAGGAACTTCAGAAAATCCACCTTTAAATTAGCATCAGAGGCCAGCTGAAAGTGAGGCTGATTGGTCAAACAGTCTACCCAGTCAGAAAAGCCCAATCAATCAGTTCACAAGAGGTAAAACAAAAATGAGCTAAGCGGGCAAATTAGTGTAGAACATACAGTTTAAACAATGTCCCTGTGTAGTCTCTGCATACTGACTGAAGTTAGTGGGACGGTAGAGTGAAAGGAAGATTAAAAGCCTAAATTGCAATAAAACATGGGACGAGTTAATAAAGCGAAATATAGTGCAAGCTCCAGGTGAAGCTTTCATTTAATGCAGACAGAGTATGTGTTTATTAGCACCTGGCTGTTTATAGGCAGATCATGAAAGTGTCTAAGCGAGAGAGAACCAATCTTGGCAAATCTCTTTGGCAAATCTGTCTGGCATTGATTCCTGCTCTTCCTCATTTCCACAGAGGGAGGAGATAAAAAATGATGTGTGGAAATCAGATGATCCGTCAGCTTGTATCGCACTTTCACACTTTCAGTTTCATGTGCATGTTCATGCGCTCATGTGGTTCATTTCTAAAACGACAAAAGAAATGTTTGGTAAACATTAAATGATAAATAGATGATTTGTGTATTATTTATGTATATATATTTTTGTCATGTTACCTGCTTTCTAATGTCTCGACAGTGATGATATGTATAGAACGTAAACACAATCTAACAAAGACAAACATGCCCGTGTCATAAATGACAGACTTATATAAACAAGTTTATATTCAATTCAATTAAAGTTGATTTGTATAGCGCTTTTTACAACAATGTTGTCACAAAACAGCTTTACAGAAGTTTAAATACAGACAGTTACAACATATATATCCCCCAGTGAGCAAGCCAGAGGCGACAGTGGCAAGAAAAACTCCCTCAGACTGGAGGAAGAAACCTTGGAAAGAACCAAGACTCACAAGGGGAGACCCATCCTCCTCTGGTCGAACAGTATTTACAGTGTAATAAACCAAAGAAAAGCTAAGAGAATATCTGTTTGAAGTCTGGATGGCAACGTTTTAGAAGCTGTACAGGTAGAGGCAGTCTGAGGGTGTTGCAGTTGGCACATATGGACAGGAGAGCTGGTTGGTGATAGGTGAGAAGGAGGCCCTGATGGTCAGTCTTCCAACAGCGTTCAGCAGGACAGTCATTATCTCAGGAAGTGATATACATCACATAAACCTACTAATTTCATAATTATTTACAGCTTATTGGTGTCTACAACCTGCACAGAACACCTGGAGGTACCAAAATGTGGATTTGTACTTTGTACCAGGAATGCTATAAGTTATATACTTTACTTTTTTTGTGTGTATGGTTTGGTTTGTTACTGTCTGCAAACCGATTCTCTCTTTGAGACAATAATAAAACTGAACTGAATTGACTACTAAAACTGAATATTGGATTTACTGTTTCCTGCGGTGTAACTGTAAAGTTCTATAAACATCTGTAATGTTGATCCTTCTGTAACTAGTCAAAAACCGCAAAACAAGTTTAGCCGGTTATCCAGAAAAATAATAAACATAATATCCCAATATTCAATATTTTCGAATTTTTACACCCCTAAGGATGACTAGCAGAACTATTTTACTGACTAGTCCACCTGCCTTTTATTTTAGCAGACAATCACTTGTCTCATTCACAGGTTCATTGTTTTCCTTAACGCAGCCTTGTTGTTGACTACCACTCAGTCTGACTGACTTTCCCACTTTTCCAATTACATCAATGTACATTCTAGTTTGCGCACTGGGATTAAGGCCAGGTTTAGAGTTAGATGTTTTTAAGAAAGCAAGTTAAATGGAAGGAAAGCCTCTACAAAGGTCATTCTAAATAAATTACCTAGACGTGATACATATTTTCAAAAATATCTTATCCTTCCACATATCTTAGGCCTGTGCTGACTGATGCCAATTGAAAGCTGAACAGATCTAATCCTCTGTGCTAGAGAAGCAGACGCAGTCTCTGCCTATGATCCTCAGCCTTGGTTAGGCACTACATGCAGCAAGTCTGTCACTCGCTCATCGATCATCGGCTCGGTTTGTATTCCTTAATTAAATCCAACCCGCTCTGGCAGTAGAGCAGAAGAGCGACTGTCGTCTCCGGCTCCAGTGCCTGTGAGTGTAATTGTTTCTGGCTAATTGGGTTGGCACGCTAAGCTAATAGAGGTGTAGAGAGCCGCTCCTGTTGGGACGGCCATGCTCAGCTATTCATCGAGCCCATTCTGTTCCTCATCAGGCACTAAATAATTCATAGCAGCGTTTAATTAAGCAGGCAGTTTTTAAGGCAGGGCGCACGCACAGAGACACTTTTGGGCTACCTTTCTTTCTCCATGACCCCATGGAGTTCAGCTTAAGGACACAAAGGGCTCGGTTTTTGGGGCTGCATGTGCCGTGGGGTGGACGATTACGAAACAGCCCCAATAACGCAACATGATCTCCTTAATCGCTTTAATAGCTGCTCTGAAATGAAGTGATCTTCTGCTGTGATACCTTCAGCCTTGATGTGCTTGCGTGTTGTGGGTTGCTTGCCACTGTGCAGCAGCGAATGCTCCCTAATTACATTCTCCTATTAAAAGAAGGCTTGCACAAGCTTTTTAATTGATGGTGCTAAATTAAGGCTTATATTGGCTTTCAGGAAGGAACACGTTTCCACACGGTTGCAGCCTCCTCACATCCCGTACTGTACACTGGTAAAAAGGGGTCAGTGTTTTAAGGAGCAGTTTGGAAGACAAATTGTTACTATAATACAAATAGAGGACAACATATTGCCAAGAAAGACTGGGTGTCCACTCCATCATAAGAAACAAGAAAACCCAACCTACTCCCTCCAGTTTAGCAGCAAACTTCATTCCTTCATCTCTCTAGTGATGAAAAGCAGCATCAGTGTTAACTTTTGTTTTACTTCTCTTTATATCACTTTTGTTCGCTGATGAATGTGGGAATTTGCTGAGAGTTCACTTTTTAAAATGTTCAAACATTAGTTGCATTTACTTTTTATTGGCTTCTTGTCTGTAAGTGATCTAACCAGGAGCAGCACTTAGTCAGAGACTGCCTCTATCTGTGCAGCTTCTAAAGCTTTGCTATCCACATTTAAAACCGAGACTATTTTCTTTGGTATTTAGTTCAAACTGTAAATACTATTTGACCAGAGGAGGATGGGTCTCCCCTTGTGAGTTTGGTTCCTCCCAAGGTTTCTTCCTCCAGTCTGAGGGAGTTTTTCTTGCCACTGTTGCCTCTGGCTTGCTCACTGGGGGATATATGTTGTAACTGTCTGTTTTCAAAACTTCTGTAAATCTGCTTTGAGACAGTTGTTGTAAAAAGCGCTATACAAATAAACTTGACTTGATTTTGTGTGAGTTTTGATGTGTAATGTTTTGTTATATACTTCATTTATCCAACGAAAGAAATTTACTATGCAGTACAGGAGCAGCATGGCAGTCTTTGAGTACCACAGCAGGGCCAGCAGAGCAGCCACCTGGGGCAGTTGGGGGTTAAGTGCCTTGCCCATAGGCACAACAATACATATGCAGTCAGTCTAGGGATTTTAACCCATGACCTTCCATTTGCTGGCTCACCTCGTCTACCACTAGGCTACCAGTGACCCCAGTTGTTTATGGTACAATAGCCATAACTAATAAGTTTTCCCTGGATGCTTATTTGCCTTTACAACACTCTACACTCTAGCAAAGCTGGGTGATACGCAATACTTCAACACACTTTCACATCCGCAAACTTCACTGCACTTAAAAAAGCGCATAATCATAATCAAAGACATAGTTAGTCAGTGTTCTTTAGGTACTGGAAATATCCACAATATGATTATAAAAGAGTATTGTGATATTTGTCATGATAATGATAAAATATTGGAATACTGTATACTCCTACCAACACATTACTCTTTATCATAAAAGGATTTTACAAATAGGCAATATCATAAACACAAAAACTTGCAAAAGTTAGCTAAGTACGTATCCAGCTAGAAAAACAGCTTGCACCAGCATATGTTGTGTTCTGGATGCTGATATGCTGGTCAGCAGCAGTGGAAGTTAATATGCTGCTTGTTTACTTTGTGTCATGTCCCCGTGGTGTTTGTTTTGACCATGTCCTTCATGTGTTTCGTGTTTTCTGTCTTGTTATATACCCTGTGTTTGCACTCTGTCTTCGTCTAACGTTTTCTATGGATTTCGTTTCTTGAGTGGCATTAGTTCCCGTGTGTTTGTTATAATCATGGACTTTATTAAACCCTTGAATCCTCATCTGCGTGTGTATCTGCCTCTTCCGTCTCCCCCACCGTTACACATCCTGTCAGTTTGGCTTCTTTTCTCTGACTGAAAGGGTTAAACATGGCATTTATTTTGTGCTGAATAAAGATATAATCACTGTTATTTTTAAGTTTTTTTTCGAGATCTGAGGTATGTGCCATACTAATGCTAGTTTATTTTAGACCACTACAGATCAGTGACCAGCAGTCAGTATTGGTTACCACCACAGGGATTCCAAATGTTGTAGGATGTATGTGTATAATGCATACTGGGTAACGCTGCTGAAAGAAAACATGAAAACAAGATAAACACGTGAATTTATGATGCTAAGCGATACAATGCTGAGCTACAGAAAACTGCAAAACTATATATTTAGTGCTTGTTTTGGGCCACAATGCCACTTTAACTGTTTATCTAAGCAAATGTTTTGAAAAAAAACTTTGATAGAACTGACCTCACCGTATATAAACTATGACCGACAATGTCCCAGCGCCAGTGAGTCATGTTGGCTTGATGTGCCCAGGTTCTTATGTACTCCCTGCAATCAACGTTACTCTTAAAGAGACAGGCACCCTGCTCACCTCCAGTACCTTTATTTAGAAACACTTCCAGGAAGGAGCCGGCCAATCACTCCTAATCTCTCCGTATGGGACCTGCAATCAAGACGGACCGGCTAGTGACACAGCAGGTATGAGCAGCAGAGCCACGAGTACAAGAAGAAATCTTCAGAAGGACCAACACAAGGCCTAAGTGCCAGAGCAGAGAGACTAGCACATCCAGTATCCTCCAGTCACTGCAGGCAAGACCAGGTTACAAAACACAGAACCAGCTGCACCCGTATACTGCAACTCTGACTGAGAGATTTTTATTTTTTATTTTTTGCTGAATACTGAGAGCCATCTGGTTGAGGAGCGCCAACCTATTAGTAAGTGATGTGGGCTGCATTAGCACAAAGCTTGCGAGTAATTGAGATATTCTCTCCAGCATTAGTGCTGCCTGCCGTACGCTTGCTTCACAGGCCATGAATTGAGTCCTGGCTGTGCAACAGGATTTGCATTACTCATACGGGCGAGTGAATAACGTCAGATTCAGAGAGGGAGAGAGAGAGAGAGAGATATAGAAAGAGAGAGAGAGAGAGAGATAGATATAGAGAGAGAGAGATATAGAAAGAGAGAGAGAGAGAGAGAGAGAGAAATGGAAAGAAAAGAAAGAATGGTACACTTTCCAGCACAGTCTGGATTCAGTGTTCGAAAACAAACATACTGGCGCCAGCCCACACATGAGGAGAGAGAGTGAGAGAGAGAGAGAGAGTGAGAGAGAGAGTGAGAGATGCCTGTCATTATTTCCCTCTTGAACACCTCACTATCTGTAACCATTATGTAACTGTGCTGTGCTGCTTTAGATTCTGACAAATGAAAATCTAACAAATGAAATACATACGCCAATTACAAGTTACAGCATCCACATGTAGCGAACACATCTGATGTCTGGAAGTGGGGCGCGGGTTGGGGGGAGATGTTTTAGACCTGATTAAATTTACCATAATGCCAATCCGGTTCTATCCGAAGGGCCCTTTTTAATTGAATTATCCACTTATCCGAAATTATCCATGAAAACACAACAGAAAAGCTTAAGAAAGGGCCAAGATGGGGTGGGGGCGGCAAGACGTGAGAGCAGAGCCAATCTGTGCACATGCCGGAGGGATGGCAGCTGAGGTCACGAGGCCGGAGCATTAAGTAGACTGAATAAATAAAACGTTGATCACGGTCCTGCTAACGCCAGGCCTAGGATTCATGCCAGCTCGAATTGAACTGAGGGGCTTTATGAGAGTGAAGCGAAGGGATCTGAGAGTGCCTTTATTCTAACAGGCTCTTTATGTAGAAAGAAGAAATGGACAAAGGAGCAGAGGACAAGTGGTTGTGCCTGTGTAGAGAGGGATATTGAGTTTTGCACACTGTGCAAGTAATACAGGCACCGCAGACACACACACATGCTACTTAAACCACTTACAGCACTGGGTCGAAAGTCAGAGACCCCCCTTCACTTATTCAATTTACAGTCGGGTCACACAAAATGGATTCATTCTTCAGTAGATTTTTCTAAGAGACGACTTGCATAAGGAAGCAGACAATCAAAAAGGAAAGTGTTTCCACCGCTGGAGTTTTGTCCTCAACTTGTTTCTTAAAATGCTTTTAAGAAAAATTCACCTTCGTGCTCTTGAGTTATTCTGTCCTGACTTAAGAACAAATCCCAAATAAGAAAAAATATCAGTGTATGTGTGAATCTCTGTGAGAACTGTTTGGTGAATAAGATTAGAAGCTACAGAGAATAAGGGACTCTTAATATATAAAACCTAAAAGACTACCAAAACTGGCCCCATCAAATACACAGCACTAAAAGGGGGCCAAGTTTCTCAGCTGCCTACAATGCCTCATTATAATCCCAGCCCTTTGCTCTGTTACAAGGTGATGTCATCTCGGAACACAACTCTAAATACTAGCTGACAGGCTAGGCACGCCCTCACACAACACAAAGCAACTACTAGAAAGGAATCGCTCTGGGTATTGAGCAATGAGAGCACACTGGCCTCTTCGGGAGGTGGGGCTTAAAGACACAGGAGCTCTAACAGAAGGTGAATATAATGTAAATCTATTCTAGTAGCCCCAAGTATACAATTATGAATAAAGAAAACAATATGTACAACATGTCCTCTTTAAAGCTTTCGTCTTTAGGAGAGAGTAGAAGATCAGGCTCCACACTTGCTTCAGATCACTGTGAGAAGACGAGTCATTACTATGGGTATGAAAGGATGTGTAGCTGTTTAAGAAGCTCCTCATTGAGAAAACGAGACAAATAATCTGCTGGTGTTCTCAGAATAATGCACTGACCTGATCCTGATCTCAACATCACTGATGTGGGGATTATGAGGATCGTGAGAAGTAGAAAAAGCAACCAAGACTTATAAATTTGGAGGTGTAGAAAAAAAAGTATCTCTGCTGCAGATTTCTGAATGCGGGCCTAATGAAAAACATGGAAGCTGTGATGACACTGATTATTAAAATGACATACAGTTGGACTTTTGTGTAATCGTGTGTGTTTTCTGCTTTTTTTCTAAATGTTGAAAGTTTAACAACAGTCAGCGGTTAGTTTAGACTGGACACTAAAATAAATGTTCTCATTAATACACACAAACTCGCACGCACCTTGACCGCCTCTCCGTGTGTGACTCGGTCGAACACCACGTCGTTAACGGTGATGATCTGGTCCCCCACGCGCAGTCCCTCTCTCTCTGCAGACGATCCGGGCTCCACCAGAGACACGTAGATCCCGACTCCGTGCTCGGATCCTCCGCGGATGCTGAAGCCCAGGCCCTCGTGGCTCTTGCTGCGCTTCAGGGTCACCTGGCGCACCTCGTCGCGCGCCTCTTGCCTCAGCGCCATGTCCGGGAGTGCGGGCGCTGTCCGGTCCGCCGCGGTGCTGAAATCGGGCAACACTTGCGAGGGCGAGAAGTGCACGGATGGGGCTCGCGCGCGGGGTTCCGCTTCCACGGCTAGAGTCGGCGGGTCTTCTGGGCCCACCACGTCGCCCGCGAGCAGTTCCGTTTTCAGGTAGAGCCCCTCGGAGGTGTACTGGTCAAAGAGCATCTGGTCGGAGCGCGGGATGACCAGGCGCAGCATGGGTAGCAGCTGCCGCTTGCGCGGCGTGTCCAGGATCACGCGCAGCGTGCGTACCAGGTCGTAGACATTGCGCCGCGCGTGGTACGCGTTTAGGCAGTGCACGAACTGCTCGCGCTCCGCGTCGCCCAGCAGCGCGTGCAGCGCGTCGTGCAGACGCTTTACGTTGGCGGAGAGCGCGCGGCTGCCCGAGCCCGCTGAAGTCGCGCCCGCGGAGCGCAAGGACACGCGCTCTAACTCCGCCGCGCTCATCCCGCCAAGAGGAGGAAGAGGAGGAGGAAGGAAAGGAGAAGGAGGGGGTCAGACGGAGCGCGCGAAACCAAGCTGGAGAGGCGGCTCTGCTGGACGCGTGGCAGAACCGCATGGGGACTCCGGCACGAGGCTTTCTTCACAGATGACACGCGTCATGTTGGCTTTCTATGAAGTTCTCCTAAAATAGAAATCAAATAAATTAATAAATAAACTTTGCTTATTAATAATACAAGTTCAAGTTCAGGCGCACTTGACAAAGGTTGCTAGAAAGTTTATCAGAGCAAATAAACAAACAAGTAAATAAAATGCTAATCTACGTAAACCGTACGCGTAACAGTTGTAGTCGACTCCC
Source organism: Megaleporinus macrocephalus (assembly GCA_021613375.1). NCBI lineage: Eukaryota > Metazoa > Chordata > Actinopteri > Characiformes > Anostomidae > Megaleporinus > Megaleporinus macrocephalus. The sequence continues at coordinate 17,808,655 of CM038725.1, read as the reverse complement.
GCCGGACGTGAGACTAATCCCACCGCGACCCAACCGAATCTCGCGTGCGCAGCGGCGGTTTCAGTCTAAATGTGTATGACGGAAGCGCCGGGGGCTGAAAACTGGACCAAGAACGGAAGAATCACGCCAACACGCGGTGGTCGTGCTGGAGAGGCGCGCGTCCACTCGCTCTCTGCGAACTGCTCGAATTTACTGCGCTCAGAAGAGAGACTGGAGAAACACGGCGCGCTTTTTTTGTTTTCCCACCCGTATTCCGCATTACCCCGCCCCTGCTGCGCCAGGATTGGTCTAGTGATGTGGTCGAGGATGTAATTAAGCCAGAACAGAGATTAGTGTGATTAAGCGCTGAAGAGCGATATTCCAGTAGAGAGCCCCGCCCCCCGAGGATGGCTAGGTGTTCTAGAACTGACAACTGAATGTGAGTACAAACTACTGGCCAGTCATACACTGGGGGCGGGAGACCACCAGCCAATCCCAGCACGTGAAGAGCAGGGCGGTGGGTGAGGGGGTGGGGTGGTTGACGGAAAACGGGTGGGGGAAAAAAACACTAACGCGCGTGGAAATGACGCAGGTGTTCGCGACTGCGTTGCCTAGAAACGCACAACAGCGTGGTAGTATTTGGGCGAAAAAAACGACGATGTTTGAAGAGCGCGAGTTATTTTTAGTGCTCAAGGTTTAAAGGGGGACGGAGAGAATGACGTGGACGGAGAGCTGAGGAGGAAAAGTTCCGCGGACAGGAAGAGTTCACAGGTTCGGAGTAAAGAGAGGGAACAGGGATCAGGATGTAAACCTGAAATGAAGGGAAAAGAAATGGAAAGGAAAGGAAAGGAAAGGAAAGGAAAGGAAAGGGAAATAATGGAAAGGAAAGGAAAGGAAAGGGAAATAATGGAAAGGAAAGAAAAGGAAAGGAAAGGAAAGGAAAGGAAAGGAAAGGAAAGGAAAGGAAAGGGAAATAATAGAAAGGAAAGGAAAGAAAAGGAAAGGAAAGGAAAGGGAAATAATAGAAAGGAAAGGAAAGAAAAGGAAAGGAAAGGGAAATAATGGAAAGGAAAGGAAAGAAAAGAAAAGGAAAGGGAAATAATGGAAAGGAAAGGAAAGAAAAGAAAAGGAAAGGGAAACAATGGAAAGGGAAATAATGGAAAGGAAAGGAAAGGTAAATAATAGAAAGGAAAGGAAAGAAAAGAAAAGGAAAGGGAAATAATGGAAAGGAAAGGAAAGGGAAATAATGGAAAGGAAAGGAAAGGAAAGGAAAGGAAAGGAAAGGAAAGGAAAGGAAAGGGAAATAATGGAAAGAAAAGGAAAGGAAAGGGAAATAATGGAAAGGAAAGGAAAGGAAAGGAAAGGAAAGGAAAGGGAAATAATGAAAAGGAAAGGAAAGGGAAATAATGGAAAGGAAAGGAAAGGAAAATAGATGGAAGAAAGAAAAGTAAGAAATTAAAGGATGGAAGACAGGAAAAGAAATGATGGAAAATAATAAAAGGAAAGGGAAGGAAAGGAAAGAGAAGGCAAAGAGAACAAAAATAAATGAAAGGATGGAAAAGCAGAACAAGCAGGCAGGGATGAAAAAGAGAAATTAAGTAAAGGAAGTGAATTAAAGGAAAGGAAACTAAAGAACAGAAAGAGGATTGGTGAAAAGGAAAAGGATGAGAAATGAAGGGGAAAGGAAAAAATTGGCAAGGAAAGGAAGATGAAATGAAAGGAAGTCAAAAGAAAGGAGGCTCTGCTTCTTGTGCTAGAAAAGCGTATACTAGTCAAGAGAGAAAAATGTAAGGAATCAAAACGATTAGGGAATTGAAATGAAAACACTGAGTGCACTGTCTATTCAAGATGACAGATTGTTTGGAGAAGAGAGGAAAGGAGAGGAGAGGATGCAACATAGTAGGAAAGAAAGGATGTTAGAGGGGGGGAAAGGAAAAGAAAGGAAATGAAAGGATTGAAAAAAGGGGCAACTTAATTCCTTAATTAAAGAACTGAAATGAAAACAGGAAGTCTACTGTCCCCTTAAGATGACAGACGGCTGAATATGATTTGCTTGTCCAATCTGTCATATGGCAGACACTGTTCACTGAGAAGAGAGGGATCCTGTATGATACCTGACAGTGCAATACACTATAAACCACTGTGTGTTTGAAATGTTTAATTAAAACCTGGACTTAATCTGGCTAAAGTGAATCATATCAGATCTTCATCCCTGCTCCATTTCTTAATCAGCTAACAAGTCTGCCTTTTATTTCTCTTCACACAGACCCCTACAAACCCCACCTCCTGCGCTGTTGTATAATATTTCCACAATAGCCTGTAATACTTCTACCTGTTCTTGTAGTCTGTCTCATAGTAATCTATCATACTGATGCAGTACCCCACAGTAAACTATAAGACTTATCTACTGGAATTGTACCGACATTTCTCTAATCTTATTCAGTTTATTTTCTAACGGAGAGAATTCCCCATCAGAGCCAGTCTGACGGATTGTGGAAAAGAGATCTAAAATATCAGAGCAGCTTTACTTGATAACGTAAGATCAAGGTTCAGCCCATTAAACACCATTAAATGGCAGTTATTCAGTGGAGCATGTTTTGACAGACACTCTAGAGGACTCCCCTGAGTTGAATTAGTAAGAGCACGTGGACTGTATGTCATCCCCTTAAGCTCATAAAGAAGCATTAGCCAAGGCCTTCAGCAGACGTCTACTGACTGCATCAGTCAGTCGCGCGCCTGGGGCTATTTATGCTCCCGTATTTATAGTGGCACATTGTCGAAGCAGACTCCACCATTCAAATCTGCAGTGTTTTCTCTGTGCTGATCTCACTCTGTCCTCGATTTACAGCCTTTTAAGATGATTCCATTAGAACAAATGAGCCGGTCTCTTTAGTAAGTTGGCCACTGCGGTTCTCAGCACTAGACTATATGAAAAGAAATTAGAAGACAATTAATGGATCCGAATGAGATAAATAGCCAACCATTGCTATAGGCTGTGTGATATATAGATATGTGCGGACTGGACATACACGATTGTTCAAGCGTTCCTAGGAAAGACATGAGTTTATATTAGGGATGCACCGATACCACTTTTTTTTCTTACTAGTACCAATACCGATACCAGTTTTTCAGGTATCTGCCGATACAGAGTACCGATACCGATACCAGTTTTTCAGGTATCTGCCGATACAGAGTACCGATACCGATACCAGATTTTCAGGTATCTGCCGATACAGAGTACCGATACCAACTCTGACTTAAATGCTCGATATATGGCTATAAATGCTGATATTTATAGTGTTCCACTTTTTATATGTTGTATTTGCTGGTCGTGCCACCCCTCGAAATGCTGGCGTTACACATTTCAAGGGGGCTTTTCTGCTGCTGCCCGTCTCCCACAGCATGGACGTCAATAAGCATGCGCGTCAATAAGCTTCATGGTATCGGCGCTCCCTATTGCCAATACCGATACTGTGTGTAAGTACCAGTATCAGCGCCGATATCAATACGGTATCAGTATCGGTGCAACACTAGTTTATATAGAATCATTTCATGACTTAATGATTCTTTGCCAAGTGAAACCAAAGCAGTATGATGTTGAGCTTGTAATAATATAATAAACCTTTGTATGGACAGGCTGCCGAAGTAGAACACATAGATTTAAAAAGTTGCACACACTAAAAAAATACTGGTTTTTATCCAGGCGAACCAAAACTTAGAGCCGTTTCAGAATTTGGGGGCCCCTACATGACTTATTTGGGGGACCCCCTCCACCCCAGATATATATATGTAAACAGGTGAGATGTGTCTCAAAGAACAAACAATGTAAACATGTCCTCCAAAGGTACAACAATGGTGTGTAGTTTCTCCCTGTAGGCCTCTTAGTGGCCATTTCCCCTGCAGAACGGACATCAGCTCATAAACTGTTGACTGTCTGTGTTGTGGTTTGGCTAGTGGGCTAGAAAGCAATGAGGGGTAAAAGAGCAGAAGTGAAAATTCCCAGGGCCACAAGGACAGCTGCGCCCAGATAAAATAGACAGCACAGCTTCGGCTTTCTCTTGATATTAAAAAATCCTAAATAAATAAAACATTTACACAAAATAAAGCACTTTTATCGCTGTTGACGTGCTTAGTCACCTACAAAGAGGAAATCTAATTTGCTTCCAGCTTTGTAAATCATGCACATTTCTATGGAAATATATTCCACCAACATTATTGAGAAGAAAACATGCACAGTTGAACTTCTCCAGGAAAAAATTGCATTTTACGTCTATGCTGTAAGCGGGGTTAAGGCCCAACTGTGTGTCTTATATGTCTTTTATACATTTATATTATATATGTGTGATTAAAAAAATGCTTGAATTCACCTTTAAAGACACTTGCATGCAACATAATATCCACATTAACCCTCTATTTAATGAAGCCCCTTTAAACATAGAGCAATGTGTAGAAAGAGAATTTCACCCAACAGCTAAAGATATAAAGTCTGACAGTAAAAACATAGCTTTACTCCTTTAATACCTGAAATGTAGGTAGGTGAAGGTAGTGTTACAGTTTATCTGTACACAGGTAGGTGAAGGTAGTGTTACAGTTTACTTGTACACAGGTAGGTGAAGGTAGTGTTACAGTTTACCTGTACACAGGTAGGTGAAGGTAGTGTTACAGTTTACCTGTGCACAGGTAGGTGAAGGTAGGTGTTTACAGTTTACCTGTGCACAGGTAGGTGAAGGTAGTGTTACAGTTTACCTGTGCACAGGTAGGTGAAGGTAGTGTTACAGTTTACCTGTACACAGGTAGGTGAAGGTAGTGTTGCAGTTTACCTGTACACAGGTAGGTGAAGGTAGTGTTACAGTTTACTTGTACACAGGTAGGTGAAGGTAGTGTTACAGTTTACCTGTACACAGGTAGGTGAAGGTAGTGTTACAGTTTACCTGTGCACAGGTAGGTGAAGGTAGTGTTACAGTTTACCTGTGCACAGGTAGGTGAAGGTAGTGTTACAGTTTACCTGTACACAGGTAGGTGAAGGTAGTGTTGCAGTTTACCTGTACACAGGTAGGTGAAGGTAGTGTTACAGTTTACCTGTGCACAGGTAGGTGAAGGTAGTGTTACAGTTTACCTGTACACAGGTAGGTGAAGGTAGTGTTACAGTTTACCCTGTGCACAGGTAGGTGAAGGTAGTGTTACAGTTTACCTGTACACAGGTAGGTGAAGGTAGTGTTGCAGTTTACCTGTACACAGGTAGGTGAAGGTAGTGTTACAGTTTACCTGTGCACAGGTAGGTGAAGGTAGTGTTACAGTTTACCTGTGCACAGGTAGGTGAAGGTAGTGTTACAGTTTACCTGTACACAGGTAGCTGAAGGTAGTGTTGCAGTTTATCTGTACACAGGTAGCTGAAGGTAGTGTTACAGTTTACCTGTACACAGGTAGGTGAAGGTAGTGTTGCAGTTTACCTGTACACAGGTAGCTGAAGGTAGTGTTGCAGTTTATCTGTACACAGGTAGCTAAAGGTAGTGTTACAGTTTATCTGTACACAGGTAGCTGAAGGTAGTGTTATAGTTTACCTGTACACAGGTAGCTGAAGGTAGTGTTATAGTTTATCTGTACACAGGTAGCTGAAGGTAGTGTTACAGTTTATCTGTACACAGGTAGCTGAAGGTAGTGTTATAGTTTATCTGTACACAGGTAGGTGAAGGTAGTGTTACAGTTTACCTGTACACAGGTAGCTGAAGGTAGTGTTACAGTTTATCTGTACACAGGTAGGTGAAGGTAGTGTTATAGTTTACCTGTACACAGGTAGCTGAAGGTAGTGTTATAGTTTATCTGTACACAGGTAGCTGAAGGTAGTGTTACAGTTTATCTGTACACAGGTAGCTGAAGGTAGTGTTATAGTTTATCTGTACACAGGTAGGTGAAGGTAGTGTTATAGTTTATCTGTACACAGGTAGCTGAAGGTAGTGTTAGTTTATCTGTACACAGGTAGGTGAAGGTAGTGTTATAGTTTATCTGTACACAGGTAGCTGAAGTTAGTGTTATAGTTTATCTGTACACAGGTAGCCGAAGGTAGTGTTATAGTTTATCTGTACACAGGTAGCTGAAGGTAGTGTTACAGTTTATCTGTACACAGGTAGCTGAAGGTAGTGTTACAGTTTATCTGTACACAGGTAGCTGAAGGTAGTGTTACAGTTTATCTGTACACAGGTAGCTGAAGGTAGTGTTATAGTTTATCTGTACACAGGTAGCTGAAGGTAGTGTTATAGTTTATCTGTACACAGGTAGGTGAAGGTAGTGTTATAGTTTATCTGTACACAGGTAGCTGAAGGTAGTGTTATAGTTTATCTGTACACAGGTAGCTGAAGGTAGTGTTATAGTTTATCTGTACACAGGTAGCCGAAGGTAGTGTTATAGTTTATCTGTACACAGGTAGCCGAAGGTAGTGTTATAGTTTATCTGTACACAGGTAGCCGAAGGTAGTGTTACAGTTTACCCGTACACAGGTAGGTGAAGGTAGTGTTACAGTTTACCTGTACACAGGTAGGTGAAGGTAGTGTTACAGTTTACCTGTACACAGGTAGGTGAAGGTAGTGTTACAGTTTACCTGTACACAGGTAGGTGAAGGTAGTGTTGCAGTTTACCTGTACACAGGTAGGTGAAGGTAGTGTTGCAGTTTACCTGTACACAGGTAGGTGAAGGTAGTGTTACAGTTTATCTGTACACAGGTAGGTGAAGGTAGTGTTACAGTTTATCTGTACACAGGTAGCTGAAGGCAGTGTTAGTTTACCTGTACACAGGTAGGTGAAGGTAGTGTTACAGTTTATCTGTACACAGGTAGGTGAAGGCAGTGTTAGTTTACCTGTACACAGGTAGCTGAAGGTAGTGTTGCAGTTTACCTGTACACAGGTAGGTGAAGGTAGTGTTACAGTTTACTGTACACAGGTAGGTGAAGGTAGTGTTACAGTTTACCTGTACACAGGTAGCTGAAGGCAGTGTTAGTTTACTTGTACACAGGTAGGTGAAGGTAGTGTTACAGTTTATCTGTACACAGGTAGCTGAAGGTAGTGTTAGTTTACCTGTACACAGGTAGGTGAAGGCAGTGTTAGTTTACCTGTACACAGGTAGCTGAAGGTAGTGTTATAGTTTACCTGTACACAGGTAGGTGAAGGTAGTGTTACAGTTTACCTGTACACAGGTAGCTGAAGGTAGTGTTACAGTTTACCTGTACACAGGTAGGTGAAGGTAGTGTTACAGTTTACCTGTACACAGGTAGGTGAAGGTAGTGTTATAGTTTACCTGTACACAGGTAGGTGAAGGTAGTGTTACAGTTTACCTGTACACAGGTAGCTGAAGGTAGTGTTACAGTTTACCTGTACACAGGTAGGTGAAGGTAGTGTTACAGTTTACCTGTACACAGGTAGGTGAAGGTAGTGTTACAGTTTACCTGTACACAGGTAGGTGAAGGTAGTGTTGCTGTTTACCTGTACACAGGTAGGTGAAGGTAGTGTTGCAGTTTACCTGTACACAGGTAGGTGAAGGTAGTGTTATAGTTTATCTGTACACAGGTAGGTGAAGGTAGTGTTATAGTTTATCTGTACACAGGTAGCCGAAGGTAGTGTTAGACCTTGTGGTCTTGCGGTCCACATTTACACAAGCCTGCGAGAACTATAGGGCCGTAGGGTGTGCCATTGCTCATTCTGGCATTCAAATGGGCGCTCGCATCCCCTTTAGTGTAGCCTTTGGCAAAGACTGCATCCAAGCCAACACAGCAGAGGCCTTCTATTCAAAATTCCATCAGATCCATTCTAGGACTGTTCAGAGTAGAAGCTTGTTTACAGTGTTCTGACTAACAAAATAGAGAAGAGAATGATTTTGTTTATTTGTTTAGCTTAAGCTGAATTATGCTGGTAATCTATACCAAGCCACTGTAGATAAACAATTTAGCTAACAAAAAAAATTGAATCTCTAACTGCGCTCGGTATTGTATAACCTGTACATCACACATGCTTTTAAACCCAGCACCTGTGAGGTCTCTTCCACTACTTCCGTCACATGTTGGTGGAGCCATGAAAGTGCGGACTTACAGTAAGACCCCAGGTCTTAGTCTAGCTTAGTTTTGTAATGTACTGCCTACACTATTTGATTTTCATTTCTTATGTAAAGGCCTTCAATAAATGATGCTATCTGTTGCTATAAGCTGGTACAGATATTTTCATAGCTAGCTATTCACCAAGTTACAGGGTGAAGTGGTGTAGCATATGGGTATGCAGTTAGATATGGGCCCATGTAGGCCTCGGCTTCTAAAGACATCAGTGCATAATTTGCCTGTTTCAAGATCTGCACAAGCTTAAGCTCGTTTTACATTCTTGTTAAGATTTAAAGGAATAAAACTCAGAACATTACTTCCACCTCTACCTTTTTACAAAGTTAAAAAACAGGAGGTGAAATAAGTAATGATGTGACAAGGCCAGTAACGTTAACTGATGTAACAGACCATTAGCATTTGTCTGTTTAATTTAGACTTTACAGTGACTCATACATTTACCTTGATTTACATTCTCTTTCATTTAATTCATTAGGAGAAAAACGCTCTCACGCTTAGAGGAACAGGGAGATCTAGGTTGATGCTAATATGCCCACAGCATGTGCATCGGCACATTTAAGTTTGAGTCTTCACTTGAAGGTGTACTTGAAGCAGGTTGACTTGTTTCTTATAAAGAAAAAAAAAAGATCACCTGGATTTGTCTGTGTAATAGAGAGGCCTATGTTTACATGTTATGTTGGCTTGAAAAAAAAACACTTTGTTTCCTTTTTATTCCAGTATTGCTCAACCTACAACTTTCGAGCTAGACCCACAAACCTTTGCAGGACTGCAGAGTCCACATCTGAATAGGCTGCTTGATCTGTTTCAGTCAAACATACAGCTTTCTAACAGGATTCACTTAAAGACTATTTGTCCCACTGTAGAAAATGAGTGGTGGGATGTTCAGAAATGTCAGATCTGCTGCAAAAGATGTCACTCATATAAACATAAATAGACACCTAAATATAAAGAAAAAATAAACACTGCTTACTCAGATGGTATTCTGAGGAAGGCATCTAGCCATGTTCCAATCAAACGTTATGTATATATAAAAACACTGCCTGCCTGCTCCTGTGTGTGCCTGGTTTTTGGAGTCAGTGTAGCTCTACCCTTCACGGGGTATACTTCAGATACCTTCAACACAACTGTGGCTTATAAGACACAGGCAACAAGACTTCAACACAGCTGCCGTCAGTTTCAAAGACAACCCATAACATTACATACAGACTGACGTACTAGCACACCTTTATACACACCTATATTAACAACTGATAGTCCAGAAACACATAGCAGCCACCTGGGCTACCATAGAAATAGTCCAGCAACACCTGTGACAGCATAGCAATAGCCCAGCAACACATTAGCAGCCACCTGTGACAGCATAGCAATAGTCCAGCAACACATTAGCAGCCACCTGGGCTATCATTGCACCAAATTAGTAACACTTTAGCAGCCACCTGGGCTACCACAGAAATAGGCCAGCAACACATTAGCAGCCACCTGGGTTATCATTGCACCAAAGTAGCAACACTTTAGCAGTTGCCTGTGACAGCATAGCAATAGTCCAGCAACACCTTAGCAGCCAGTTGGGACAGCATAGCAGTAGTTTTGCATCATCTTAGCATCCACCTGGGACAGCATAACAACAAATTAGCAACACTTTAGGAGCCACCTGGGACAGCATAGCAGTAGTCAAGCAACACCTTAGCAGCCAATTAGGCTAGCAAAGCAATAACACTTAGGCACCCACCATAACTAGCATAGCATCAAATTAGCAACACCTTAGCAGCCACCTGGGCTAGCATAGCAACAAATAAGCAACACCTTGGCAGCCATCTGGTATAGCATAGCAACAAATTAGCAACACAAAGGGTGGGGAGGGGGTCTTTATTTTAGGTTTATTGTGGGGGGGTGGGGGGTGAGTATCTTATGTTTGTTTGGCAGGAGGTTATGAAGTTATGATATAGAAATAAATTGATACAAACTGATTGATGCAAACCTACAACCAGCAAGCTTTTTATTTTGTTATTCTACACTAACTAGAGCCGCAGCTCTGGTCTGCCTAAGGGTGGCGCTCTAGCAAATTGGTTTATTCAGTTGAGCCTTCATATTACAGTAACTGTAACTATTCCCTCAGAAAAATTCACCATACGCCAGAACACTCGCCCATTTCTCCTTTCTCTTCATTCCATTTCCTTCAACTTGACTGACTGTGGCTGATTTAACATTCTGTATAATTAAATTAATAAAACTAATACTTTCAGTCTGTTAAGCACATTTAAAAGAGACTCAATTCAACTTGATTTGTTTTCTTAGCATGTTCAAAAGCCAGTTCTGAAGTATTTCAGTTTCTGTGTCTGTATGGATTAACTAAAGTGGGTCTTATCTGTGACACCGGCATTGATGCTTAAAGTCAGACTTCAGATTCCCATTACATACACACACACACACACACACACACACACACACACACACACACACACACACAATAAAACCTTAGAATGTAAAGGAGGTTCATGCTGAAGGACACAGGCTTGTTTCTCTACTGTAAACTTATCTACTAGTTAAAAGAATTTAATTAATTACTGAACGTTCCATAAAACACATGAAAAGCTGTATAAAACAGTGATCCCCCCTACATTACCCTCCAGACCACCACCTGTGTGTGTGTGTGTGTGTGTATTAAGTGGAGTGTGTGTTGGGTCTTATCTCTCATGCTTGAATTAATCCCTACGCTCCTGGCTTCAAAGTCAAGCTTCAGATTTTCTCCTCCTTACCACTTAATACTGCGTCTACTCAGACCCCAAGCTCTGCCCGCCTTACTGCATACAGAAAGAGAGTGGGGGAGAAGAAAGGAGAGAGAGAGACACACAGAGAAAGGCAGAGAGAGGGGAAATAGAAATAGAAAGGGAGAAAGAAAGAAAGGCAGAGACAGAGAAAAAGAGAGAGCGATCAAGCAAGGGAGAGAGAAAGTGGGGAGAGAGACATAGATAGAGAGATGGAAATTGGGGGGAGGAGAGAGGGAGAAAGTGAGTAAGAGAAAGAGGGAGAGAAAGAAAGAAAAAAAACAGAGAATAAGTCAGGCAGGGGAAGGGGGACGAGATGGAGAGAAAAGAGAAAGGGAAAGAGGGATGTAAGGAACACGTAAATGGAGAAAGGGAGAGAAAGAAAACAAGAGAGAAAAAGACAGACAGGCTTAGAAAGAAAGAGAGAACGGTAGAAAGGAAAGGAAAGAGAGAAAGACAGGCAAAGGGAAGGGGAAGAGAAACAAAGAAAGGGAATAAGGGATAAGAGAAAGAGGTTAGAGGGAGAGACGGAGAGCACAAGAAAGAAAGAGACAGACAGACTTAGAGAGAGAGAGAGAGATGGGGAGAAAGGGAGAGAGAGTAGGGAGAGGAAAGGTAGGAACAAGAGGGTGAGATACAAGGAGAGACATAGTAATGGAAAGAGCAAGAGTAAGGGACTCAGTAAGAGAAGAAAGACTGAAAGATTTATTAAGAAAGAGAGAATAAAAGAAAAGAGAGAGTAATGATTTCATGTGTTTGGGAACATTTACCTTGTTTACAATAATTTTTACATGTTGACTGAAACTGCACCGCCTCTCAAAACACATATCAGCTACATATTAACTACATGGTAGTTACATAATAGCTACAGTACAAATCTCAGCAGTTACTGTTAGAATAGTCTAAAGCAGGGGTCACTAATAGGCGACCGCAGTCCGGGTCCGGACCCAGACGTTGTCCAATGCGGACCCAAAGCGATAAACTATTGAGAACGATTTAATTTTGACAGAGTTTATTTTAAGCGGCGCAGCTTTTCTTGTCTTTACGGTATGTGGGCTTTGCGGTACGGTAAACTTACAGACCAATCGTTTGCGCTGTAAGATCAGCAAAGGCGCTCCTCAGCCAATCAGATCTGAGCAGATTCGGGAGCACGGCGCTCACACACGCGAGATACGAAGCGAGAATCAGCAGTCAGAGAATAAAGCGAGTCAAAGAGAAAGACTCGTTCAGACGGCACACTTTGAAAAAACAGTAAAAACAACTTCATTTAAATCAGCCACATATATCTCACGGGCAGGGGCAGGAGCCAATCCCAGTGCCATCGGGCAAAGGCGGGGTACAGCATGGACAGGTCGCCAGTCCATCACATGGCCAACACACACCCACGCACACACTCACACCTACGGGCAATTTTGAGTGAACTGTGGAAGGAAACCCACTCAAGCACGGGGAGAACATTCAAACTCCATACAGAACGACCCGGACATCTCATATGTGTGTGAGAATGTGAGAAATTTCAGCCCAGATTTAAAGTCCTGGCTGGACATCCAAAAGCTCACTTCTCTCACTAAACAAGAAAAAGAGTGAGAGAAGAATAAATGAGGGATATAAACTGTTAAGATGTGAAACTGAGTTAACAAGACTCCACGTTTTATTTACTTTTTCTCTAAATAAGCATGTTATGGTGCACTTTTTTCAATAGCATATTTAATGTAGCCCTTGTTTTTACTTGAAGTGAGAAAAAAAAAAACATTTGAAGTTGTGTAAATAATTCATTCAGTTCAGCTTTTTAAACAATAAATATTATTGAAATATCCTGAATGGTATTTGTAATGTGTTGGTCTTTCAGTTGCTAATATTAGGCTACTCCAGTATACAGGATATGGCACTGAATCATAACACAAGTTAGAAATTATAAGGGACGGACCAGGGCCTGAAGACATTTCCTCTATCTGGACCTTACTGAATTCTAATTAAATACCCCTGGTCTACAGATTAAAAACTGAAAGTTTAATGGGTTAAAGACGAAGCAGGGTTGCATAGTGCCAACAGCAGGAGGGATAAACGGTCTGTGACTGTTTTTGCCCCTAAGTTCTAGTGAAGGGTAATGTTAAAGTTACAGCATACAATGATATGCCTTCAACTGCATGGTACCAGAACCTTTCACACAAACTGAGGTCCTTAAAATGATGGTTTGATGAGTTTGGTGTGGAGGAACAGTCCTGACCTAAACCCCACTGATCAGCTTTGGGAGGAGTTGTGAACCAGGCCATCATGTCTGACATCAGTCCTGACATCACAAATGCTCTTTTGACTAAATAAGTGCAAAAAGAAAGTCTTATAAGAAGAGAGGAGGCTGTGCAAAGGAGGGACAACGTCATTAATGTCATGGTATTAGAATGGGACGCCCAGCAAAATCATATAGATGTGATGGCCAGGTGTCCACACACTTTTGGCCATAAAGCACGTGTCCTAACAATTACTATTAACAGTATCATGACAATTATATTGCTGAATAAAATCATGATGACTTATCACAGCTCATGACATCTACCATGATATGACTATTGGGCAAAAAAATTAAAGGATAAAAATTTAGATGGGATCATATGCATGTTTAAAAAAGCCCTGTTGTACTCGCTCCACTTACTACACTGTATTAACTAAATCTTCAATCAGCACTCAGTCTGTTAACACATCAACACAACCTGCGATTAATATAAAACACAAGTATTTACTACATTTACTGGTGACCGTAATCCTCCCTACTGTCCTACCACTCATTTAAACCTTGAGAAATAAAAGAGGAGAAAGAAAGGAAGGGATTGATTTAGAGAAGCGGCGTAGGGATGAGGGCTGCGGTTTGATTAACGGCCGAGTGTTTAATGGAAGTGGAGGAGAAAGTGAGTCACGGTGGGCCGTGCCAAACCCATGATTACAGTACTATAAAAAAGGAGAGGGACCTTATGCTGTGCCCACACTCGCCCAGAGCTCGCTGTAACAGAGGAGAAAGCCTGGGCCAGGGCCTTCACACCATTAACCTCAATAGTGCTGATCCCTCAGCCTGTTCAGCCTCATTTCATCTCGGGATAATGGTGGAGTGATCTAAAGTCACTGCTATAGAGTCTGACAAAGTGTGATGGAACATGTCGTAAGGTTAAGTGCATAGGAATTTGTTTTAGGTCAGGACAATGCGGGGAATATGAGAAGCTAAAAATAAAAGCACCCAAAATAAGTTCTTTGGAGTGATGCCGTAGAAGAACCACTTCTGGTTCCCCAAAGCAAACTTGCATTTCCATGTAAAAATATGCGTTCTGAGATTTTCACGCCACAGAAAAATGCATTTATTACAACCCAGTCAAATTTGAACAATAAAAATGGCTAAGTATATAGAATTAGTTTTCAAAATAGTGAAAAAATGAAGGCAGAATCCTTTACTCCTAAATGCTGAGCGCTCTTAAACCAAGCCCAGATGCCGGACCGATGAACAGATGCTCGGCCTAGCAGGTTTATGGGACGTGTACAGTCAGAATCCAATTTAAAGCCAGAGAACACTGAGAAACAACCTACCTGAGAAACAACCCCACTCCTCTTAGTCTGTGTCAGGCCTGGAGAGTGTGGAGATGAATGCAGGACGAAAGGGTGAACGCAAACTCAAGCTTTAAATCAAGATATTACCAAATATTACAATAAATAAAAAACAAAAGACAGAGCACTACAAACAGAAACTGGAAACAAACAGACCGGAACACAAGAGACATCAAAGAAATAACCATAGAAAAGAACCACAAGGCAGGGAGGAAAACAAAGGCAATATATACACAGTTGGGAGCAAGAGGGAACAAGAAACACCTGAGAACAATAGGTGTGGCTGAAGATGGGAAATAGGTGAGGGCTGGAGACAAGGGACTGACAGCACGTAAACAGCTAGGATGAGGGACATGACAGGATGAAAACGAGGAAACAGAGCATGACAGTCTGCAACAGAACAGAGCTAACTCACTTACTCTAGCTTTGCTTTAAATGTGAGAAAAAGGCCATTCAGAATGTTAGCTCTGTTCTGTAAGCGGACGTTCTGGCTAACATACCAACCGGAGACACAACTTGCTGATGTTACATGGTCTGCGAGTCGGGTAAGCTTGCCTAAGCACTGTATGGCTGATAGCGCTGTTAGCCTAGCTGGAGCTAGCATTTTTATTCTTCTATATCATTAGAACACGACAGCTGCTCTTTATATCCTGTGAAAGTTCAATAGAAATGCTCCAAAATAACCAGGAATGCCACCATTTTACAAGGACTTGCATTGAAAGTAAAGAATGCTGTTGTCTTCTCCTGTAAAGTTACTATTTTAGAGAAACATGGTTTTCTTTGGACAGTGATGATATAAGGAAAGACCTTTAATTGGTATAGCACCTTCATATTTTGTAGAAATGTTTTCTTTTTAATATAAACACATTTACACATTTATAAATATGTTATACATTTATAAAAATGTTCTTCAGGAAACCACAAGTGATTCTTTTTGAATAAAGGTGCCTATATGGTTCCTAGCTTTGACTCTATTACTTTGCTGGCTTTATATAGAGATGTTATTAAGGAGGAAATCAAAAGCATACTGGTTGATAAATGAATGGGTAAGCTGGTAAAGCTCAACATGGCATCTGTTTTGTTTTTCCTATGAGAAAGTCCCATACTTTATGAAATTAGCCAATCAGCTTTCAGTACAAGCTGAAGAATGAAGCTGCAATTTATGGGATTCTTGTCATATAAACAATTATTTTAAATGAAATGTAAAGGCACTTAGTTTGGGGTTTCCCTCCATTTGAAGTAATAGGACCCTGGTGCCGCGTGAGTACAAATACCTTCCTGGTAGCAAGATGGCTGCACACTTTTTTTTATATAAGGACTTTGGTTTTACATACTGGGGGGACGAAATGGAAATGTACGTTTTTAAATGAGCAGACTATATCTTAAGGGTTTTCCCCTTAAGTTTCAATTCAGCTAATGGATATTGATTGTGTATTAAATGTACAAATGTGTTCTCTGTAGACCAAAGTATGGGCGACCAAATTGTTCATACAGTTGTATGTAGCTATCAGTCAATGGCAGAAAAATGCAATAACAAAACATCTATATGTGCAAGAAACACAAAACATTCATTAACCTTATGAAAGCATGAACACTCCAATTGTCTACATATAAAAATATAAGGCTAGCAAGCTGTAAGCTGTTTTGTCTTTTTGGCCCCCAGTCCAACACAAACATTTCACTTTGCACACCCCCCTAGGTTAGACTGGAGTTAGGAGCACCCCTGTTTTAGAACACTCTTCCCTGGAATGTGAAAGTGCTGAGGGAGACTGACAGAGTTTTGCATGGCTGCAGTTCAGTAGATTGCAGTTGACAGATCACGCATGAAGGTGGCAAAGACAGAAACCAGAACTGGCAGCTTGTTGAACTAAACTTCTTTAACCTCCTTGGACTTTGTACTCTGTAGGTTTTTATGATTTTAAAAGAACAGTAAATTTCACCTTCTAGCCATAAATACTGGGCTAAATTAGTGTGTTCTATGAGCAGGAGCCAAGAGCTCAAGTCAGCTTTGGTTTAATTCACACAACAATCCAGCCAGCACCACTGCCATTATACATATTTCACCTCAGAAGACTTAAATTCACTAAATGCCATTCGTTTTTAGCTAAGAGCGCTTCCAGGACGTACACTCAAACCTGATTAAGCAAAAGGTAGCACTAAAACATTGATTGCAGGAAGGCTACCGCAAAGAAAAGTTTGTGATGGAACATTCAGCACAAATGAACACCTCTGGAGGGCAGTTTGATAAAAAAAAGCTCTGAAAATTACAGGATCTGTCAAAACCCTTTGCTTGAACCTGCCTTTTATTTTAGTCAGACAACAGAGAGCGTAGAGCGTGACTCAGCACTCGATGCTCCAGCATTACCTGTCATTCATTCAGACAGAAAGACAAAAACCTTTCATGTTATGAGTGAATTTTTTATATGTGTATTTTGACCCACAAGGCTGCTCCACCTGAGTGGATTCAAATATGTAATCAAACGGTCATGACTGTAAAAGAACATGATTGAAAGCAATCAAATCTTTTGTAGTGTTCTTGGAAATTCTGATTGTAAGCTCTCACAGAAAATACTATCTGACAGTGATGCTGTGAAAGTAAAATGCAAATAGCCGTGATTGCATGTAATCAATATGATTATAAAAAAAATCTTGTAGTCTGACACTGATTTGCAATAAATATACAAAATTCTGGCTCATCTATTTACACACTTAGACACTTGAGCTTTTATAGTGATGATGCTTCATTGACTGCGACCTTCTCTGAGTCTCTGTAGGCGAAGCATCTGGGGAAGATGCCGATGTTTCCAGCAGTGTGACCCTCAAGCCATTCTTCATTCACTGTTAAACAGAGGGTGAACAGCTTTAAGCTTAAAATAGAGTGAGCTTCCGTCTTTGATGTGCTTGGCTAACAAAAAATGCTGGACTGGTCTGCTTTAGGGTGGCGCTGTAGCAAATTGATTCACCCAGTTGGTCCTACATGGTCTAGCTGTAACTATGCATAGGATATCTTTGAAAGTCTTTACAATATACCATGTGCTAGCAGGCAGCCAACTCTGGAGTAGCCAGCCACTATTTACTCTTTAAATTCCCAGACTGATTACATTCTAAAAGTTTATTATTCAGAAAACACATGGAAAACAATGCAAAATTGCTTATTTCCAAGTTATGAGAGTCTAAATCTGCACCCAAATCTATTCCATTTTAAGGTATGGTTTGACCAAAAAAATAAAAATTCAGAAATAAAATTTAATTTTAGACATGTTGCCACATGTAGACGATCAGTCTAGACATGTCTGTTGTCTGGATTTAGCTTTTTTTAGCTTTAGTTTTTTAGTTCTTTAGTAAACATTGCCAACAAACAGCTGAAGTCAATAGTCACCCAAACCCCAAGCCCAAAAAAACCCAAAATACATCCTTAAAACTTAACTCAACTCATTAAAACCACTTTTGGATCTCCATTAAGGTTGTGCAGACTTGACACAGGACAACTTACTGTCTACAATGAACACAACTTTCTGAATGTTATGAATTAATTCTGGCCAGCTGTTTTAGAGAACAGGTGTTGTGATGGCTCGTCCCACAGAATCAAATAATTCCAGATTAGCGCGAATGTGATCTGCAGTGTCCATAAGTCTGCGTAATGTGTGAATACAAAGGGGAGTCTAGCACAACACTCTGTGTTTAAAGTGGGTGCCTGCAGCATTTAGCTAAACATTAAACTTTCGTTTAGTTTTATTAGTTAACGGTAAGTCACACAGTGTTTTAAACCATGTCTACAAAGGTGTGCAAACTTAAGGAAGATCTGAATGTGGTTTGACAGAAGTATTGGGGGTATATTTTTTATATTTAGAAAAGATTCTATATTTAGATAAGATTTAAGGGGGGTTGATACGCTGTGTTTTGAGTATTTGTGTGCAACATAATCCACAGAGCTTCAGCATCTAGACTCCAGACATGTCTTAGCTGGTCAACTACATTTGAGGTCGAAGCATTACTTCAAAGGATACATTCAAATCAGGTAAAGAGTGAACAGTCTTCTACACCAGTCCCTCTGATTAGACCCGTCAATCAATAACATGAAAGGGTGCCTGCACACTAAATCAACTCAATTACAGCAACTCAAACAAGTAAAGACAGTTAGTCTCTGCAAAATTCTAGAAATGTACCTTCACTGAGGATGTCAATGGTGTCCCCTTCACCAAACTCCAGGTCTTCAGGTCCCTGTGCGGTATAGTCATACAGTGCCACCACCTGGTAGAGAATTGTCCTGTTGGCCAGAGGATCCTCAGCCTGTGTGAGATGAGATTGGCAGATGATATATAGTGCAGGTTGTAAGTAAATGTACAGTGACACGGTGTTTATTGCTATGGCTCTGTACCCCAGCGCACTGGATTCAAAGTGAAACTGTGATTATGAGGTTAAAGTGCAGAGTGTCAGCTATAAACTGAGGGTATATGGATCATCCAACTGAAAACAACTAGAGTTGACAACCCAAAGTTTTAACTGAACAAAAAAATATCTGTACCTTGTTTAACTATTTATTACCTTCATTATTTGTATTAAAACCAATGATTAAACATTATAGTTTGTCATTAACAAAACTGTCACAACAATACCAGGATGTTACTAAATGTTTCAGTATTGACCGTTTCTGCTTGAGCAGAGTTACAGAACCCTGGCCACTACATGACTAGCAAACACAGCTTTGAAATCAATCAGAAATCTTTCAATATTTCAAAATCAGTATAAATATTTTTCACTCAAACACAAAATGTTTACCTCATCTTAGAAAATGTGTTTCGGTGGTGACAATTAGCTAGAATTTTAGAATTTAGAACTATTTGCCACTTCTGTTTGCACACAGCAGAATTTGACCTCGTCATTTAACCCAGCCATGAAGTAAAACACAAATATACACACACACTAGTGAACAGACACACTAGATGTCAGTGAGCACACAGCCTGATCCATAGCGCCCAGGGTTTTGGTGCCTTGCTCAAGGGCACAGGTTCCCTAATCTCCAGCCCACAAGTGCTCATAATGCCCTTAATGTTACAGACTGATTTGCAGACTTTAGGACACATTTATTTTAAAACAAAGGGGTGTGGCTAAAATATGGCTTCACCCACATGTTTAAACGTATTGTGGTAGTAACATGAAATCAGCATTTTTTTTAAACGGGTTTTAAAAAAATTTAAATGACAAATATACATATTTCAACAGCACTTCAAAATAAATCAAGAGATATTTTTAAACACAACTAAAAATGCATCAGTTCAGATCTATTGTCATACGTACTGGCTGGTTTCATCTTTATTGACCAGTTTTTGACCACATGGCTGCTGTGAGTCAGATTTCTTTTGGGTGGTGGATTCTTCTCGGCACAGCAGTTACACAGACATGGTAGTGTGTGTGTGTGTGTGTGTGTGTGTGTGTGTGTAGCTGGTATGGGTGATGGGGTGGTAATACACAGCAGTGTCACTGCTAGGCTGAGAGCGGTCCAATTTCTGTGGTCAGAAACTAACACTTAATAAAGGCCTCAAGATCAACTCAAACACAAACTGGGCATCAGCAGATGCCCTAAAGTCTCTAACTGCACACACCAGCAAGACAGACCAAAGGGGAGCTGTTTCTAATAAAGTGCCTAATGAGTCTATTGGGTAAATCATATTTTTATTATTATTATTCATTTGTTTTATCAACAAACAGTACAGTAAGAATAAAAGACAACAGAAGAGCAAAAACTATTTCTATGGATTTGTTTGCATGCTCAAAATCACAGTTTGCAAAGTTTAGCTTTAGTAGGTCATGCGCTTTACAGGTCCGCTACATGTTCTTCGCATCATTGTTGAGAAATCATGCTACTAAAGAAGGAGAGCAGATTCAACGGTAGTAATAGGTTCTTTTATTGCCTCAGCATGAATGAGTCAATATGTACCTGACACCACAGAGTAGCCCGACCTGACTCTTCAGCCAAGTCACGCAGACCGCCCTCGCCCTCCAGAGGCTTCAGGACTGGGGAACCATGCTGCTTGTGTCTGTCAGAGAAAGGAGACAAAGGACGAAGCAGAGACATTTGTCCAGTGGCCTAAAAAAATCTCCAAAGTGAGGCTGAGAAAAGCAGGTTGTCGGGTCGGCAGCGTTACCTAAGGCGAATGAGTGCAGCAGACTGTCCCAGTTTCTGAGCGACTCTCTCTTGCAGTTCCTGATACGCTGTGTCTATTGGGACGCTCAGAGCCACGGTATATCTGTAGTGCACTTTAACTATGACTGATTCTGCTCCCGCTTGAGGGGCCTGGATGAAGTGAGGAGCAGAAGAATGTGAGACACATTCAGACTTTACATTACACATTAAACTGGATTACACTGGATTAAATAGCATGTTTTAATAAACTATTGTTTACATACTACATCCAGTTTTACATGATATGGAACCTCTATTTCTTATGTTTACCCTTAATACTACCATTAAAAATGATTGGATGTTATGAAAACACCAGTGTAAATTTAGACAGTTTATAAATTGCATGTGCATGCGTCCCTGATGATTCCTGTATAAACCAAAAGCAAAAATAACTATATTAAAATATGTATGTGTCCTCATTGTCCAGGGAGGAGAATAAAAGTCTCAGTTTTTACATTTTTCATTTTTTATGTGAAGATTTCATAATATGGATCAATAGACATGATCCCAAATTGCTGAAAATAAATGCACACTAAAATGTTAAAAATGTTTTTGGCCTCTCCTGTAAAGCTGTTACTGACACTGTCTTTCCCTATCTCTATATCTATCTATCTCTATATCTAACCACACTGAAATAGAGAAAATACTTGTTAGTTGGTGATACTGCAACATATGCACCTTGCAATACAGTAACCATTAAAGATACACTGATGCTTTTTCACGTCAGTACAATACCTGTTTCTTAAGTATAGGCTGATTCTGGTACTGATACTGATGCTTAATCTAATGTATCTAGGCTATAGGTCCAGATATTTATACAAATGTATTTTTTTATATTTACTTTTGCTAATATGTGTGTTCTGTGTCACAAATAAAATATACTCAGCTTGAGTGATTGCCATTTATTTGTATTATATATATTCGATGCCTAAGACATTTTCATGTATTACTATATTTATTTAACATTTACTTTAATATATTAATGTTTTTATTATCTTAATATATCTTAATATATTTAATATATAAAGAACCTTAGGTGAATGTAAAGTATATTTATGTGCAAAATAGTTTAAAAACAGAACTGAACAATGCACAGAGCAGCTTCTTGTCTCTGCTAAAATGGTGCAGATTGTTGTTTCATATTCAAATTTTTCAAGTAAGTTTCATATCCGAATGTCCCTGACTCTGCCAGAGTATAGTAAAATATCACAGTTATTTACAGTGTAGCACTGACTTTCAGTGTTTTTTGTATCGTGGTTGAAGCAGTGGGTCATGAATATGATACAGCTTACCAATGGAGGCACACTGCAGATGAAGATAGTGAACTCATTAGCCCATTTACCTAGCTGCTATGTTAAAGGCTAAATTCAGGCTAAAGATTGTTATTATGCCAAGAGGTCAGTGGTTCCCTCTGCCTCTCACTCAGAATATGGATTAACAGTAAGTAAATACACAAGAAACTATTACAGATTACAAATTTTGCCATGAGCATTTTTACTGCTGCTTATTATCAAACATCGCTGACATGTTGTTCAGTTCTGTATACTGGTGCGCATACATGTGTCTGTGTGTGTCAGTATCAGAAATTGCTTCACGGTCAGTTATAGGTATTGGTGTCCCCCCTTCCTAAACCTATACTGTGCTTGAGTACCAGTTTTGGTGCAACACTAGTTCAAATGAACTGGATTATTTTATTTTTTAAGTTATTTTAAGTACAATGGACTTGTTGGATTACGTGAATATCTTTATTCATCAAAACACCCACAGAAACACTCATCTGTAAAGGCGAGGAAGCTCATAGCGTACAGGAAAAAGGGCTCATTGAGATGTTGAAGCCTTTCGAGATGTCAGTGTGAAAAAGGCCAGTAGCTCAATATTGATTAAGGAGTCTATCGTGCACAAATAAAAGATGACATCTGACAATATTGGGGTCAATAAGGCGGGCAGCATATGGTGCTCGGGTCTCAAATAGTTCGGCTTTTATTTTTATCTGCCTTCCTTTTCCATCCCCTGGGTTTCTGCTCTGACTGAATCAGGCCATATCAAAGTGCTATTCAAATGCACCACTCCACGCCTGAGTCACCAAATGCATTTTATCTCCCCCGGATCAGCCACCACGGGCTTCGGGATTAATCATGCACAGAT
This sequence comes from Megaleporinus macrocephalus, assembly GCA_021613375.1. Lineage (NCBI taxonomy): Eukaryota > Metazoa > Chordata > Actinopteri > Characiformes > Anostomidae > Megaleporinus > Megaleporinus macrocephalus. The sequence continues at coordinate 17,785,899 of CM038725.1, read as the reverse complement.
TCTATTTTCATAAGCACAAACTGGTCGGAGCCTTAAGTTTGAGAGCATTTTTAGGACGAGTGTAAACACAGCATGCCTACTGTACCATGGAAGCACAAACTACAGCAAAAAACACTGTAAAACCTTTCAAAAGGGAGGCTAATCCTTTTAAGTAAAACATCTGGTGCAAACAGAGTCATAAATATTCATTACGACTGCCGCTTCCAGATTCTGTTGAAGCTTTTGGCTGAAACAAAGCAGTTCAAGTTTATCAGAGGTATGCAGGGCGAGACTGAGGGGAGTCCGTGCTAGTTCTAGTTTTAGCGCATGTCTTTCAAATATAGGAGCAGTTTCACCAGATACTATGAATTACCAGGCCTTCAAGTGAGTGTGGGGGGTGTGGAGGCTTGGTCTCACCTGCTGTGGAGGACTTGGGGGTGTGTTTCTTCCTTGTGACGGAGAGCTGGTGCGGGTGACATTGGCATAAGTGGGGGGTAACTCTACAAAAATGAGCACATTAAGGCAAAATGAGCTGACCAATGAAGTGCACTGAAACTATTTTGGACACACAGTTTCACCTTGCATACAATTTTTAAATACAAAGCAGCTTATGGATTGGGCTATAACTCACTCACTCATGTTTAGCAGGCAGAATATTTCGCAGAAGTAGCTTCCGTGTGCATTATTTAACGGGAAACTTTCATGAAATTAAATACACAAAGCATTTTAAAGAAGCAGTTCTCAAACTGGAGTCAATGGCCCTTTGGTAGGGACAAAGGGAAGCACTAAGGGGGCTGTATCACTACTATCTCGGCTCAATGCAGTGGCACCTACCAGAAGGCCTTATACAGTGTTCACATGCTTTTCAATGGAGCTGCAATGGACAATTCTAGCATCAGAAGTTCCAACATTTTGCAGCTTATCAAAGTGAGCAGAAAGTTCTGTCAAGAGTTACATCGTCTCAACTACTACAGTCAGCTGCAGAGGAGGAATAAACTGAATGTTCATGTTCTTTGGGAGCAATGGATGGACTTGTTTCTGAATTCCGAAAGCATATACATCTACACTGCTAAAGCTCCCCTCTGATAATCATCTGAATATTTTTGTTTTCCAACACAAACTAAAAAAGGTGGAGAAGTTCTGGTTTAAGAAGATCTTAATAATTAATTTTACCAAAAACATGACTGCTAAATACTAAAGGGTACCAAAGAGTCCTCAATGAAAGGAGTGAATAAAGCTAAACGGCTACAAATGTGAAGGGAGCATGTTTTGCACCTTTCACAAAGGAACTTTTGTTAGTTTGCAGAAAGTAAAATGATGTACTGCATAAAAAAAACTTTTTAAAAAAACCACCACTTTTTAATGTTAATAGAAGAATAATTTTCAAATGTTCAAAGAACATTTTAAGGATGTAATTTATGTCAAATAGTGCTTCTATAAGGTTACATTTTAAGAAAACAACAAAAAAAAAATATCCAGTGGGGTTTGCACTGGTTTGCACATTAACTAATTTTAATATTTAACAATTACTTATCAGATGAAGCAAATGGCCTCAAACCACACTATTCAACTGTGGAAACAAAAGTGATTAAGTAACTCTTCTGTTCTTTTTAAGGAGATTATATAAGCATTTGCTTTTGATCCAACAATACAAAGATGCTGTTACATGTTGAATGTTGGTAAGTCTGGTGCAATATACATCCATAAGGCTACAACAAAGGCTACAAGCATTTCATGACAACTGACATAATCCTGCATAGAGATGTATAAAAACTCCCAGGTGTGAAAGTGTCAGTTGTCATAATACTTCATAAAGTAAAATAACTATAAAAGATAAAAGCAGAGCTTGTTAGAAAAAGCCATTGTAAGTGTTTATGTACGTTTATGTCAGTATGTGTGATGTAGCCTGTGATGCTGCCCTGTAAAGTGTTGCTATTAAATCTTTAACAATCACCATAAAGCTGCTCTGAGATAGTAAATGTATTATGGATATTAAAAAAACTGGTATCCTGCTAGTTTGCTAGCCTCCATGTTCTTTCCACTTTGTAGGTCAGATATGACATCATTCCAAGCTTGAGTCAAAATCAGACCAACCAACCTTCTATTCCTAACAAACTTTGGTTTGTCATAACCTAATGGGCAGGTGACATCCTACCATCTACTCTGTGGTTAGAAACGCAGTAGAAGTGATTATCCATGTTCCTAGTCGGTTGTATATGATGTAATGGTGCTTTAAAGCCTCGACTGTACCTGGGGGTGGAGGAACAGCAGCCTGCGGGCGAGTGGGCGGTTTCAGGCTGGGCGGCAGAGGGATCCCAGTAGGCATACGCTGCGGAGGACACACAAGAGAAGAGTGCTGAGTGTATCGCTTGTGCTCATAAATCACTTAGTCGCACATTAATACTGTTCCAGAAGACAGAAGCAGGGAAGAAGCGGCCTCGCCATACTGCCACTTAATTTTCCACACCTCCTCACTTAAAGCACAATTTATCTCCTTTTCATCATCAGCTAAATCATAAAACCTTTGGCTTGTAGGAAATCATAAAGTGCTTGGCTCGGAGGAAACCAGGATGATCCACAAACAAAGGTGGTAAAACGGTTCTCTGGAGCAAAGCCACCAAGAACCAGCTTCACCTTTTAAAGAACCGTCCAGTGTATAAACTCGATCAGTCACAGCTGTAGCAGAACACAGCCAATAATATAAAGGCTTAGTAACAATTTGCAAAGCTCAGTGACTTGAAAACAGACTCACAGTACTTTGCCAAGGTCAGATACCATCCTACATTTATTTAATTCAATAAAAAATGTATTTGTATGTAACGGCTTATAGGGAGTCTCTGACTTTTGCACAGTACTGTTTAGTAGAGGAGGTCACTGACTGCGCTACGAGGAACCCTTTTGGTACCTTTAATTTTTTAGGAGAGCATCTCTATGTAGGCACCTATTATTTTTCCTGACTCCACACTTTTCTCTTTCTGGAAACTGGCACTAAACTTTCAGCAAAGTAATCTTTGTTCAAAGTCTATTTTGGGGAAACATCAGGTTAAACTGTAATCCAGCACTGAAGTGTCTGCGGTTTCCAATGCTATATTTTAAGCTCCTGAAAGAAAAAAAAAGTGGGGTATAATGCAGCCGGATGAGCCATAATGAAATGTTATTCTAATATGCAGCACAGGGCCTCAGGTAATGTGGAGCAGCATAATAAAGCAGGAATACAAATGAGGAAAGAACATGGAGCGCACACTTACGTCTTTTTTCTTTTTGCCTTTAGTCTTTTTTTCTTTAGTCACTGGTTCAAGCAGGAAGTTTGGAAGCAGGCCTCTCTAAAGAGCAAAAGAAAGCAGGACAAAAAGGGAAGCATACATAAGCAATGTGCCTCGATGAAACATCAGTGAGTCACAGCGGTGAATTAGACAGTACTGGTTCCTGAAAGGCGCACCTTCCCGTCGTATATGACCGTGGCCACATCGGTCCTGTCGTCTTGGCTGAAGACGAAAACGGGAACTCCAGCAGGGACGGTCAGTTCACCTGCACTCTTGGCCATGTACGCACTCTTCACACACATGTAGCGCGAGTCCCTGTACAGAGCACACAGTCAACGAACACACACACACTAACACTTACCTACATATACATCTACTTACATATACACTTTTTACTTAAACGTTTAAACAATATACAATGACTACGACTGCAGATACATGTATAAACTTATTCTATTACAACAGAGTAACCTCACAAGTTTTTAAATAGTTTTTTTTAAAAGGACTGAGAAATGTATATAATCTATAATATTACATCTATAATAATACAACTGACAAACGTTTGTATTACATGATTTGTTGATTTTCTAAATTAAGGATCTTTTACAGACAGCATACCTAAATATCTTAAATATCAATTATATTAAATAACCACTTCTACTTGGAATATTTATTATATATATGATTCTATGAATATATGATTCTACTACACATAATTCAGATTGATGAAAAATGTGCTGAAGATGGTTTTACACAGAACGTTTAGGTAATCATAACAGAACCCTGTTAAAGACTATATAGAACTCTTTTCTAAAAGGTTCTATACAAAACCATTTACAGCATTTTTAACCAAACTGAAGAAGCTTTCAGAATCTTTGATTGCTCATGGTTCTATATACAACCAAGTTCTCAACTATAGAATGCTTAAAAAAACATACAACTGTGTACATTTATGTTCATTTTGACTCTATTTGTATGCAGTATATTTGTATTTATAGCTGTAAATGATAAAAGCCAAACCAACAGGTCACGAATGTTTAGCACTTCTGAGATATTTGGACCGCTTGTATCTAAACAAGGTGTACTGCAGTTCTTTAAAGTTGTGTTTTGGATAATATACAGAGTTCAATAATCATTTATAGGATGGGTGTGAAATTCAGGAGCTCCCTGTGTTCAAGATTCAAGAGTTTTATTGTCATGTGTACAGCAGAACAGACAGTTACACTGTACAATGAAATTCTTACTTTGCTGCTCCTCCATTCACCAATAGATACAGATAACAAATATAACAAAGATAACAAATAAAAGAAATGAAAAATATATACAAAATATACAAGGTATAACAATATAAGTTGAAGATATACAAGGTATAACAATATAAGTTGAAGATATACAAAGTATAACAATATAAGTTGAAGTCTACTTACTGGCCTTCCTCTACCTTTGGCTCATAGTATCCAGGTTTCTGCAGTAATAAACACAGAGTCAGAGTGGTCTGAAACTCAGACTGCCCAAGTGGGAACAAAATGTAACGAAGCACAAGCTGTAACTCTACCTGCGGCCTGAGAGGTTCAAAGCCCCCAAAGTCATCGTGTGGGATGTCAGAGATGATCACCTGGGAAAGTAATTTATGAATGTCTCTGAAGACTAACCTGTAATCTATTACCTGTAATCTATTACAATACATTATGCCACTTTAAGCATTTCTGAACATATTGTTATTGCTAGTTCTTAAAAAACGCTGACTAACTGCATGTTTGAAAAGGCTTTAGAAAAAAAAATCCTAAGTGGTATACCTGGCTAAGATTTTATTCCCAGTTTTAATAGTATTTTGAGTTATAGCTCTACAGCATCAACTATATTGTAATTCATTAGGATGTCTTCAAATATCATAATATAATAAATTTGTGATACTGCCCAGCTCTAAGGGCCTGTTTTAGTGCTTTACCTCTGATTTGCCCAGAAAGTCTCGTGGCTGAAGCTCCTCCACATCCTGTTTTCTGGGGCGAAACACTACTCCCTCTGGGACGAAAAGAGGAGCAATCTCCTCCCTTCTCTAAATAATAAAAAATACATATATTTTAAATGTCCAAATGTGTACTTTTCAGCAGCCGACAAGAACGTCTTCAAGCCTGTTTGAGAAGAGTCCTGGTTGGTTGCCCATGTAGGCGCTTTAGAGCTCAAATCCAAAACTGAAGTAAAGAGAGGCTGATCTGACTCTAGGTACATTCCATATGGGTTATTTTATAGTTTTGATGTGTTCAATATCAATCTAAAATGTTAAGATATAAGTATGAGGAGGAGAACAAAAAAAAGAAGTGGGAGAGAAGAAGACAGGAAAAGAGGGAGGAGAAGGAGGAGGAAGAGGAGAAGCAGGAGGAAGGGGAGGAAAAAGAAGAAAGATTTTTTAATTATAATGATGATGATAAAAGAGGATGAGGAGAAGCAGAAGAAGAAGAAGAAGAAGAAGAAGAAGAAGAAGAAGAAGAAGAAGAAGATGAAGAACAAGATGATGATGATGATAAAGAATTAGGAGAAGAAGAAGAAGAAGAAGACGAAGAAGACAAAGAAAAAGATGATGATTATGATCAAGGAGGATGAGGAGAAGAAGAAAAAAGGAAGAAGAAGAAAAAGAGGAAGTAGAAAAATATAAAGATGAAGAACAAGATGATGATGATTATAAAGAAGGAGGAAAAGAAGACGATGAAAATGAAGATGTTTATGATGATGATGATAACGATGGAGGATGAGGAGAGTAAGAAAAAAGGAAGAAGATGATAAAGCAGGAGGAAAAGAATAAAAACAAGCACATGAAGACAAAGAAAAAGAAGAAGACAACGATAAAGAAGGAAGAGAAGAAAACAGAAAGTTAGAAAAAGCAGGCACAGAATAGGAGAAATAAAAAAGAAGGAGAAGAAGATGAAGATTAAGAAGGTGTGGCAGGAAAGAAGAAAAACAAGAATAAAAAACAGAAGACTAAAAGAGAGAAAAATCTAAACAAACACAACTGCTGTTACCATTTGGTTCTGCTATTTTTGGTGCTCAGACCTTTAAAACTGATATTTAGAACCACATATACGAGCACAGCTAAGTATACGAGCAATACATGCAGTATCTTACTGCTATACTGTCCATGGCCAGGTCCACCTGGACCCCCTTCCCTCCTCTCTCCTGCGAAGCAGCCAGAAGGATCTCTCCAGCTTTCTCCCACTGACCCATTCTACAGTGGACAGCTGCTGCGTTATAGAGGACCTGTCAGTCAAGACACATACAGACACGTTAGACCACACCCACCGCACATTCACACTGCACTGCTGCTCACTCTTGTTATTTGTTTGGATTAGCACTACGTGGAGCTCGCCACGCCTCAGAAGAACAGTTAGGGCTTGTGTGTGCATCATGATGACGTCATCAGTCTTCTTTTCAACAAAGGTATATTTCCGTACGCTGGAAACTCCACTCCTTCATAGAGCAGGAAGAAGGAAGTACAGCCCCGTCAGTATCAGTATCACCTGGTCTATAAATCATATAATCCCAGTCAGTCTAATGCAGCGGCTTTAAACTATATCCAGCTGAGACATACCCACACATACAAAGCCGTACTTCCAGTCTCTCCTTGTCTCAGGTTGCTCCACCTGTTTGAGGTGAGGAAAGCTCGACCTTGTGGGCGCGGAATGTGTGATATGTCTAATCTTCACTCTTCACGCATTTGACATTGCATAAGCCTAGAGCTTTTCCTCTTAAAGGAGTACTCCAGCTTTTTTCAGCCTTATCTCTACCTGCCGCAACTGCAGTACACAGCCAATTACCATGGGCAGCAGGTCAGTTAGAGGCAAACGACAGGACATGATTTAAAATCCACTTAAAAAGAAGCCAATGGCCAGATGCCTCATGCAGATACACTACTGTGCTCTGGTACAAGCTTTTTTCCTGTTTTTGTACTAACAGCAGGGAAATGATAGCCTGTGGTTGTTAGTTATACACTACAGACACAGGTTAAGACACAGACACTGTATTCCTTTCAAGAGACTTTGCAAAGAGGCTGCGGTGCAGGGGAATCTTAGGCTGCCACACACACACAATGGCAGTGTTGACATAAGGAAACCGAGAGAATGTGAGCAATTTCCTCAAAAGTTCAGGGCGATGAAGAAAAAAAAAAGAAAAAAGAAAGAGGTGCAGTTGGGTATAGTCATAGTCATAGATCGAGTCAATATAAATGAATGCACTACAACAGGTAAACACACCATGAACATGTCATGACAGATGTCATAAGCTGTTAAAAGTCATGGCAGACTATGTAAATTAATATAACAGTGGGGGTGTTTACATGCACTTAACAATGTTATAGGAGCCAAAAGAAGGACTGCCTTGATTGTATATTTTGTTTTGTAATATTTGTTATTTGATTTCTTTGCCATTTCGAAAATGTATAGGCAACACAGTTTAACACATTTACTTTACTGTTGTCTACTGTAGTTATGGCATAATTGTATACTGTTTCTTAAAGGAAAACTTTAAGAATGTTCTGGATCTTTTTGCTCACTAGAGGGCGATTCGGAGCAGTTGAGCTTTGGATGCAAAATGGAGCACACGTTTTTTTTTTATCGTAGCATAGGTTTACCTTTAGTGGATATTCAGATTTATTGTTTGTAAGGCAAAATTTTTTCCTAGTAAACATTTTTTTATACCTACATGTGGACTTTGTGATTAGTGGAAAGAATGCAGTAATTCCAGCTGAAGCCAACTGCCTACAAATATGATCATAATCAGTTCATATAAACAGTAGACTCTAGAGCGTGTATACCCTTACTCTGATTTCTTTCAAGTTTCTCAGTCTGTGATGCCTCAAAATTAGATTGCTTGTAAAAGAGTACCAGAACTAAGCACCCAGCAACTGTGAGATGACAATAAATCACTTCTTGAGTGACACTGAAACTGAAATTACATGCTTGTATTTACTCTCTCTAACTAAACAACTAAACAACCACCAAAAGTTCTGACCCCCACATCGCTGTGGTTTTTCTTAGAATGGTGTCGGCGCAACCATATCAGTTTGAGCCAGAGTCCGATCCTGAAAGTCAGGTAGAACAAGTTGGTTGACCTTCGCAAGCTAGACCAAAGCGAGAGGTTTTAGAGTTTTTTACAGTTTTTTACAGTTTTAGTTCTCTGTGTTGTGGAGGGCATGCCAGCCCTGATGGTAGGTAGGCATTTGTAAGAATTGTGTTACGAAATTACATCACCTTGTAGCAAAAAAGGGCTGGAATTTTAACAAGCTGTTTCAGACAGCTGAGAAAAGTGGTTTCTGTGGGAGAATGTTTCTCCCTCAGGCGAGCATGTAGACTTTGCAGACTGTTTACATGCACAAAAACTTACATAACAAACTAAAAGGGAAAAAATCTGAAAAGCATAATAATAGGTTCCCTGTGAAATAATCACTGGAGCACAAGACAAGCATTCAAACAAGCGTTGATGGCTGAAGGCTAGGAAGCAGTCTATGTCGCTCCAGAAGGTGTATATAACTTTTGAGTGTTAATGAGGAGTCATAGGTGTGCTGGTTATTATATACCGCCACCCCATACCATGACAAACCCTGGATTCTGAACTTCATGCTGCTAACAAGCTGAATTAACTATTTTTTTTTTGACCTGGAAAGTCAATCTGTCTGAAAGTCTCGTCAGACCACAAAATATGTTTCCCAGTCCATTTCTCAGCCCATTTTAGAGGCTGAGGCAATAATAAAAAAATAAATAAATATCAGGGTTTAACAGTTTTTCTTCTTCTTTCTTTCTTGGTTTATTGGCTTTATTTGCATTTCACAAACTCTTTGTCTCAACCATTTGAAACTGGAGTCTGTAAAATAATGTGGATTTTAAGAACACAATTCCCTTCTTGAATGAAGTCACAATTTTAAAGATATAAGGTTTTGATACAACACTGACGATACAAATATTAAATAGGATATAGGAGCTACAACCTGCCAGCTGAAGAGTTTATAACGCAGTCCTAGCTGTTTGTAATCGATGACGGCGTTTTCTCTCATGTGCTTCTGTGCCCAAATACAGTCACCAAGAGCCTCCTCCAGCCTGAGAAAGAAAGAGAAAAGAAAGAATAAGGAAATTGTGAAATGTGAAATAAATTGCTGTTGGGACGCTGAAAGAAAACAATGTCTAATGTGCTTTGTTGCTTGACAGTTAGATGCCATAGCGATGCTACTCAGTATAAACTGAATGGACTGTATGACAGCAGCTTTCTGACCTGTTTGCCATCATGTGCACGGCAGATCTTTGGAAGAAGCCAACAGCCAGTCTCTCGTCCTTTGCAATAGCGTGATCTAGAGTCTGGAAAGACAGACTCAGAATGAAAACACATCAAGGAACACTTGCAGGAATGAGACCAATCATTTATATTCAACCCATCATTCTTTCTCAACAGCTAACCATACAGTGTAAAACGAAAGTCTACAGACAGATTGCTTTTTAATGTGAGCATGTTGTCTTTGGCAGCTTGCAATAGTTTAACAGACACTAATCAGGAAAACAATAATCACACATGCAAACATTTGAGACAACCGTTGTGACAGTTCTAACTAGCCCAATGTTACAAATGCTATCTCCTTGTTGTGATATTAGTCTTCATCAGTGTCTGATTTTTCCACATGAAACAGCCCTACTGGCCACATCCCTTCTTAATTAAAATAAGGCGACAAAGCACTAAGATGTGTAGATGGGATCCTGATGTGTTGCCATCACTTAGTAAGTAACTAAGTGCCATCATTTAGTTACTCACTTAGTAAGTAGTGCAGTTAATTAAGTTGTGGCCACACTTTAGTAAGGCATGGAAATGATATTAATCCTCACTAAGTTATGACCATGATTGAATGATCTATGTTACTAAATTGTGGACACATCTTAATTATCTCATTGTCCTGCCCCCAGCTTAATAATCTCATTCCCACCACTTAACTAGTTGTGGGCATGATATTATTATCTTCTTCCCATGCCTTACTAAGCCATGGCCACAATTTCATTATCTTCTTCTCCACAACTTGTGGTCATCATGATTTATTGATCTCATTTCTATGCTTTGGTGAGTATTTAGCATGACTTAATGAGCTAATTACCATGTCTTATTAAGTGGTAGCTACCTATAGTGTTGTCAGGCCATACTAAGCCATGGCCACGACTAAACAATCACACATTTATTATTTCATTCCCACACCTCACCAACTCATAGTCACAACTCACAGTCACGTCTTTTTCTCAACTTAAGTAATAATCTCATTCTCTCTCACTTTATCATCTACTTACTAAGCCGTTCCACAGCCTAACTATCAACTAACTAACTATATTTAACTACATTTATAAGTCATGGCCCTGACATGACATATAAAAATGTATCATTTCATTTTTATATCTTATTTCATCTGCTCACCAAGTTGTGGCTCACTCCAATCCCTTATAAAGTTGTAGTCTCAACATAAATTATCTAGTTCCCATACCTTTCTTCTTATTATGGCCTCCACAGGTCAAATCATGATTTAGACCAAACTTGCTCTTTATACCAAAGTAGGCACTGTAAGTAAGCAGGGTGTTGCAGACTAAACCTAAATAAACGTATTCTAAAATCAACAAGACTTTTGCAGGAATTTTGCACCCTATTTTGCACCCTTTGCACCCTAACTGAGTTTCTGGAGGGCTTACCTTGATGGCCAGGTCGAGCTGTCCCAGGGCGAGGTGGGTGGAGGAGGCGACAAATAGTGTGCGAGACGTGGGGTCAGAAATCTGGTTAAGTTTGGCCAGAGCATCCTGCCAGTCCCGGTTGTCCACTGCTCTCACAGCCTCATCCCACAGCCGGATCAGCTCCGTATACCGCATGGCCTTGTCTGTTAGAATCACTTTACTGAAAACGATCACCTGCAGAGCAGACCTGCTGTGAAACATAAAGAGCACGGTTAGCACTGCCTCCTGATGCTGTAACTTGCAAGGATTAGTTATGCAGCATCTGACTGCTGAGCTTATGATTATGTACCATATTATACATAATAAACAGTATCTACCAGTTAGAAGTCCATTTAGTACAAACAAGTTCACCAAACTAATAAATAATTACCTTATGTTAATAAACTGTACCTACCATTCAGTACAGAAGCTAACCAAAAGAATAAGCACTGAAAATGTCACCAAAATAGTACGTAATTCACACATAATACTTAACACTTCTAAACCAATCAGTACACAAAAAATAAGCAACATAACTGTATATAAAAAATCATACTAAAAGACCAATCAGTACAGCAATGCCAAGTTTACAGTCAACCAGACTGACCGCCTAATTCAACGGCAAGAAATTGCCAACATGTAAAACAAGATTTGTAACTTTCTTTAAATAGAAACTTTACTTCCATACATTACAGTGAATCTATAAACAAACCACTACTCACCACTGCACAGCAACAGAGAGGACGAGCCTTCAACTAAACTGAAGATGAGCACGACTCAAGCAGGTGTTTTATGCCTCCCCTACTGACCTGCCAGGAAACCAAGCCTGAAGTTTGGACAGCTTTCCCGCCCACACCAAGCAGGCAAACCAGGAAACTCTGCCTGAGAGAGAGAGAGAGAGAGAGAGAGAGAGAGAGTGAAAAAGAGAGAGAGAGAGAGAGAGAGAAAGAGAGAGAGCAAACAGAGGAGGGAATGTAGTTGTTGAACGGTGAACACGGCACGTAGACAACACCTGAGACAAGCAGCTTATTGTCACTTAAGAGGAAAGATTCTTCCGTCTGAAACAATAAAAGGTCACGGTCGCAAAAAAAAAGAAAAATCTTAATTCCAGTTGTTTCCATTACGGTCAGAGCACAGTGACCCAACAGCTCCAGCAGTCTAATATTAGAAACTCTTTACAATGCTTAGAAAAAGAACGAGTAAACTAAATTAACTAGTGTAAATGGTCAGAACAATTTGAATAGGTGGAGAACATTCTAGAACAATGTGAATGATGAGAACGCTTTAGAACACTGGAACTGCAAATAAGCTACAGTGAATGCCAAGAACATTTTAGAACAATTTGAATAAATGTATAACATTCTAGAACGTTTTAGAACATTGTGAATGAGAGGAGAACACAGTGAAAAAGGGACCACGGATCTTCTAGAACTGTGTGAGTGGTGGGAGAATACAATGGTTGTAGTGTGAATTAGGAAGAACATTCTAAACCAGCGTTAATGGAGAAAACACCCTAGAACAGTGTGATTAATAGGAAAGAACGTTTCCGTGCACTGTGTCTGGAGAACAGTCTGGAAAAGTGTGAATAACAAATTGTAATGTTCTAGAACACATTGAAGGAGGGAATGGAAAAAATCCCATTTTAGGACACAAGACTAAAGAAGAAAAGTCAGAATCAGCATCATTCGCAGCAAACAATCTAGAACAGTGTGAAGAATGTTCTTGCACTGGAGAAAATATTCCAGATACTGTGAAAGGGGAAGAACATTGTGAATAATAGGGTGTCTGTTCTAGAACACTGTGAATGATGAGAACATTCTGAAACAGCAAGCATGGGGGGAAGAGCATGTTAGAACCACGTGAACAAGAAGGCATTCTAGAACAGTGTGAAGAGGGAGAACATTCTAGATACAAGGAGTGGAGGGGGTAGGAAAGGCGTAGACCAGTGTGACTGGGAAGAACAGTCCAAAACAATCTTCAAGGGTGAGAACATTCTGGAACCATAGTTAGAATGTTCTACAGTAATGAAAAAACATTTTAGAACAGCATGAAAGGGAAGGAATAGCCTAGAGCATTTTGAATTGGGGACTGTTCTAAAACAGTGAGCATAAAGCATATAGCACTCTAGAACAGAGTGCATTCTCTGTGCATTCAAGAAGTGTCAATAGAAGAAAGCTGTGAAACATGTGGATGTGTGATTGTTCTCTCCCATCATAATATCCACACTATTTCAGAATAGTTTAAATGAGGCAGAACATACTAGAACTGTGTGAATTTGGAGAACACTCTAGAACCATATGAATGAGAAGACTGTTTTAGAGCATTGTGAATGGAGAAAACATCCCGGAACAACAAGCATGAGGTGTAGAACACTCTAGAACAATGTGAATGTTAAGAACACTGTACAACCATGGGAATAGAGAAATGTTCTACAGCAATGTGAATGGAAAAAACATTCTAGAACCACAGGCATGAAGGGTAGGGTAGTGCATTCTATAGAAGGGTGAATGAGGGGAGAGAACAGTGAAAATGAAGGAGGGTAGTTTCCAGAACTGTGTAAATGCAGTAGAAGATGTGGAGAAACTCATACAGGCAGACCAAACAAATCTGGGTTTGTTAATGTTCTGGGTTTAATACCACAACCAAAACCACCAGGCCATCAAGGCTTCCTTCACTGTAACAGCCGATGTTAACTCCTCAGCTGGCGTTAACAATGCATGACCAAATCTGTATAGTTTGGATAGACTGGAATTATTTCTGGATGGAGCTGAATTACATTCTTTTATGGTTAGCTTGTGTCAGCAGACTTGTCTCCACCTGGTTTATTTTAGGTTAGCTGCGTTTGCTTTTAACCATGATGCTTTCATCAATTCAGAGCTGCCAGAACACAACAATAATTCTCCCAGTGTGTTGTTTTAACTCTGTCACTAACTACCCAACCAATAAATATTCATGATTACTTCACTGTGTCCTTCTCTGCACACAGTAAAGTCACATACTGGCCTGATGATGTATTATATTCACCAGTCACTTTATTTGAGAAGCTTGTAGCTTCACTGTGCTGATGCACAATTTGTGCTAGACCTCCTCTAGGTCTTTATTACTAGTCAATTTCCTACCATAGAAACAGTCTTGTCTAAATATTTCTGGACACTGGGCCACTCTCTACTGTTTAAAACCCAAGAAACACTGTTGGGCCTGATACAATCTTACTAGCGCGCACACACACACACACACACACACACACACACACACACACACACACACACTGCTATGCCAGTCAGTGCTGGGTTGAGAACTCCGCACTCCGCCATGATGCAGTCAGTAATTTAGTTTGCAGATTCATATAAAAACAAAAGACATTTCAGCCTAAAATAATAATAATAATAATAATTATTATTATTATTATTATTATTATTATTATTATTAATAATAATAATAATAATAACTTCGGAGAGTATTAAAAAAGTGACTTTTGATTGTACTGTACAGCTTTTCCACTAGATGGCGCAATGGGTGAACATTCTCTGTAAAGAGCAGCTCCACAAATCCTGGAAAACTGGGTCATCTAGTCATAAACAATCATATCATACAGTCTTTATAGATAGTATTCTGAGAAGCTGGGGCTCATAAATGTTCGGCGTTTGCTGACTAATCACATTCCTCTGTGAGTTCCTGCCAAAAGAGGGGCTTTTATTTTGACATCAACACAAACATCCAGAAAGAGTAATGTATCGCTGGTTTAGTACTGAGGCGCAAATAAAACTAGGACGCGAGAGACTAGCGCACATTAAACACTTCCAGACAGTCTCACATCACCGTACAGCTTAATAAACACACTTTAATCTTCACTTTCGAGCTCCCGAGCGGCCAACGACACATCACATGACACACCATCATCACATGACAGTGAGGGAGTACAAACCGAGCTGCTGTAGCGGCAGGACTCTGTGGGGTCTTCTCCACAATGGCAGGCTGGTGGTCTTTTCTCTTGCTCACTCTGACTGTCCTTACTGAAGGAGCGGCTGCTCGGTCCTCTACGGTAAGAGCTACTTAGCTAGTATTTAGCGTATATAGTTACAGTCTACACAGATTAAATGCAGCTTTTAGCCACCAGAGCTGCCTAAACCATCCTAAACATAAGTCAGCCTAAACTAAATCATGACTAAAGTAGAGGTGAACTTTAGTAAGAAAGGGTGAAACTGGAAAACTGAATTCCCTGTTATAGGGATTCTTAGAAATTCAGCATTTGTCAGCTAGTTATGTAACATAACTAAGATTGATAAGTTGCACAGTAACTCTTAATCAGTCAGCTTGGAGGAGTTGTAGCCCATTTCTCTGTACAGAACAACTTCTGGTCAGTAGTCAAGACAGCTCTGGGTTATTGGTGGGTTTCTTTAAATGAACTTCAGGGCCTTTTAAAAACAATAACTGTAATCTTCTTAGGCATTCTTTAGTAGAGAGACTTGTTTACAGACAGACGTCCTGACCTTGTCCTCTAATATTTGCTGGTATAATTCAGAATTCATTGTTCCATCAATGATGGAAAGCTATCCTGGCCCAGATACAGCAGTATAGGCCCAAACCACGATACTACCACCACTATGTTTCACAGATGGATAATGGTTGGGGAAAAAAGAAAACACTGCATTCCAGCATAACAAGTCTCATTTAAACCAAGAAGTAAAATTTTGCTCTGTTTTTTTAGTATCCAAATAAAGCAGGACAGCAGTCAGGTGCTGAACCAGCAGCGCATAACAACATTAGAAAAGAAGAACAACAGAACTAGGAACTACATGTGAAATGGAAAATGTAACTGAGTAAAATAGAAGACTCTTCAGCAGAAACTAATAAGTCATTTCAACACTCAAAAGAAAAAGCTTAAGCGCCTGGATTTAAGTACATATATTTAGTTATAATATTTTCATAATTTGTTATTGTTTTTATTAGTTATTATTCAGTTTTGATGACTTTTTTTGATGACCCCTGTGTGAATGTTAGTGGAAGCATGGGAGAAACACTTTAAGAGAAGACCCCAAAGCTCAGTTCAAGGAAAAGTACTTCACTCAGATTCTGGACCACTTCAACTACAACAGCCTGGGCAACGGCACATATTCACAGAGGTACCTCATCACAGGTCTGTAGTCACAACAGGCTGTATTCGTTTTCCTGTTTATACTCAAATATTTAAAGGGAATGATCTGCAGATTTTTATTTTTTTTTTTTCAAAATTTCTGTTTATTCAGTTATTCTGTTGTTCAAAGTGGTTTGATGTGAAATGATGTAGAAAAACTGTTCTTGTTGTAGTAATGGTAGGTACACAACACAGAGTGCCAATTTATTTACTATACAAAACCACCAGTGAACCTGCACATGTTTTAAAAAGGTACATGCTTTGTTGATAATGACTGAATTATTATTATTATTATTATTATTATTATTATTATTATTTCTTTAAAAATACACTGTCTTTGGTAACTATTTTGCCTCACAACATCATACATGCACCCCTGTCTATGTATTTATTTAAGGCCAAATCTCTACTGAAACACTTTCATAAAACACTGACATCAGTCCACATAATCCTTACCATATAATGTAATAAGATCTTAGCGACGTTAACCCCCCTCAAACCTCTGGTTCCTCGCCAACACTGAGTGATTCTAACTCGGGAAGTTTATCCAGCACAGGGCATTTAAAAAGAAACCACCCTAAATGACTTTGTTTACGTTTTAATCGTTTAAATATACAGAAATTTTGAAAATCTGTTGGAATTCCCCTTCTTTCTACTCCTATACATAAAGAGTGGATTTTCTATGCTTATTTTCATCTCCTCAGATCAGTACTGGAAGAAAAACTATGGACCCATCTTCTTCTACACTGGCAATGAGGGGGACATATGGGACTTTGCCCTGAACTCTGGATTCATATTAGAACTAGCAGCTGAGCAAGGAGCACTGGTCATATTTGCTGAGCATGTAAGATCCTCATTTGAAGACAGAGCTCAAATCCTGTGACCGTATCATGTGACCATGTCATGATGTGACGAGGACTGTAAAGTTAGTCCTCACACATACTAAACAGATAACATTTACCACACATTTACAAATAAAGGCATACGTGGTCTGATCCTGATCAGGATTCATACTTTAAAATGATTTGATTAAATAGGACACAGGAGCGTGTTTGTCATTGATGCAGTAGTAATGTTAAACCTGTATATTTATTTAATATTTATAGAGATACTATGGGAAATCCCTGCCTTTTGGAGATGAGTCCTTTAACATCCCTAATATTGGGCTGCTGACAGTGGAGCAGGCACTGGCTGACTATGCCGTGATGATCACCGAGCTGAAGAAGGAACTCGGAGCTGCTGAATGCCCTGTGATAGTCTATGGTGGAAGGTAAGAAAAGTATGGTGTTTGAAAGTTTATTATTATAATCCAAGATTACATATGAGAGTGGAAAAAGTATGTGAACCTTTGCTTTCATATCTGGTCTGATCCCCTTGTGCTGAATTAACTGCAACTAAAACTGCTGATAACTGTTTATCAGTCCTGTACAGCTGCTTGAAGGAATTTTAACCGATTCCTCCAGGTAGAGCGGCTTCAAGTATGTATGTTGGCAGGCTTCCTCACATGACCTGCTCACTTCAGGTCCTTCTACAGCATTGTTATAGAATTATGGTCTATTGTTCTTTAATTATGCTTTATAGCTATTCTTTTGTGCCTAGGGTCATTGTCTTGCTGCATGATATACATACTCTTAAGATTCAGTACACAGACAGTCCTGAGATTAATTTAAAATCCACTGGCATAATTCAAGATGTATTGTTGCAACAAAGGTAGTAAGCCATCCGGGTTCAGATACAGCAAAACAGACCCAGACAATGATATTATTACCACCATGTTTCACAAATGGGACAAGGTTTTTATGCTGGAATACAGTGTTTTCTAGACATAACGCACCTCATTTAAACCAAAAAGTTACATTTTTCCAGTAGCCTTCTGGCTGGTGAACATGATCAAAAGCAAACAATTGATATGCAGCAGTGTTCTTTTTGTCACTGACAGATATGCAAGTCTTAGATCTTTTTCCTTAATAAATAAACGACAAAGTATATTTTAGTCTGAAAGGGGTCTCTTTAACTACTTATATAACTTCTGATTTTTAGATAATCTGATTGGTTTAGGTTATATTTATCTAGAAATATAGGAAACTAAAGCAAACATTCAACCACCATTGTATCTCCAGAGAAATCAAACAACAACTGTGCACTATAAAATATGTTTAATGCATATTCTCATCCCGTTAAACCATGACATTTTATGCCATGTATATAAAAATAACCTATATTTCTATCTGTCTCTAGCTATGGGGGCATGCTGAGTGTCTACATGAGAATACGCTACCCCAATATTGTTGCTGGAGCTTTAGCTGCCAGTGCTCCCATCTTGTCTACTGCAGGAATGGGCGACTCTGGCCAGTTCTTCAGGGACGTAACGGCTGTAAGTAAGAAGCATAATTTGGACATTGAATACTCTGTATTACTGCTTACCTACTAAAGGTTCTGTGTTTTTTTGTTGTTTTTTTTTGTCCCACTTAACTTGGCACGTTTGTACAGGATTTTGAGAATTGTAGTCCAGCTTGCAAGGATGCAGTTAAATCAGCTTTCCAAAAATTGCAGACTTTGGCACAACAAAAAGGTAATAATTAATTAAATGTTTAACTATTAAAATTCAGATGGTAAGGGATTCAGCCAGTGTGTTTTGCCAAAACACTTCTCTTTTACCTTTTTTCTAAAGACTACGAACACATCCAGTCAGCGTTTTCATTGTGCAAGACTCCATCCTCTCCGAAGGACATCCACCAACTGAACGGTTTCTTACGTAATGCCTTCACCTTACTGGCCATGATGGACTACCCTTATAACACTAGCTTCATGTCGGTCATGCCTGCTTTCCCTGTTAAGGTAAACCATTTTTGCCGTTATTAGTATTGGCGGTGGTGTGTGGGCCATTATGTGCTCTCTAGAAAGTATGTCATATCTGCTGCAGCATTTAGAGTATTGCTAATTAGCAAAAGATGACAGGAAGCTAAAGACCACCAATTGGTGTGATGTCACTGACAATGTTGGGCGAGAACACAATTCTCTAGATAAACATTTGACAAAAGAGAAAAAAAAACTAATCCTTACCTGAAAGTGTTCATTTTAAGTCAGGGCCATCATTTTGATTCCAACTCCAGGTGACCACCCAGAATAGCCATCATTATGTATGTGACTTCAGGCTTTTCAATTCATCCAGTTGTCTCCATCCATCCTCTTACTGGCCATCCTGCTCCTCTTTTTCCTTAACTTGTTCTGAGACTACCTGTTTGTGTTTGTATTATCTAACTACTGGGTCCTTTGTTCTTAAAAATTAATCCAAGTAGGCCCAGCCTCTTTCCATATCTACATCTACTATCAATTAAGGTTGCTGGCCATAAAACCACAGACTGTTTAATAATTTGCACATGGCAAAGATGAGGAAATAGACTCCACTAAACTACAAGCACTGTTACTGTAGGACAAGGATGAACAACAAAGATGGACATGGGCAATAATTTGCAACTTGCTTGTATTCTTGTTTACTTCCTGTAGGTGGCGTGTGAAACCATGCTGAATGAATCCGATGTGCTGTCTGCTCTTAGAGATGCTGTTGGTAAGTAAAATGTTCTGTTCATTGTTCATAGTCAGCTTGCATAAGAAAAGCTGTCTTTTGATAAGATTAACACAGATTTTTAAATAGTTCTTTAAAAAAAAACAAAAAAAACCAATAACTATCGTTCCCCTCCTCCTAGGTATTGTCTATAACTCTACTGGGGAGCAAGCATGCTACGACCTCTACTCACTCTACGTGGAGTGTGCTGACCCCACTGGCTGTGGCCTTGGCTTCAACAGTTTTGCCTGGGACTATCAGGTTTAATATGCTTCTGTCACCCATGTTGAAATAATTGTCCTTGTGATCTCAAATTCAGTATAATTCAGAAGCTGTTTGATTAAGTACCCCAGTGACCAACCACCATTAGTTTCTCCACATTTTGGTCATTTTTATACCCAAATTTATAATTAGCAGGTTTAGCTGGTGTGCTTGAGCAGGGAAATCACCAAACTGTGCTGGAATCTGGCCCACAGTTCCCCGCCCCGGTTCAGAGCTTGCTTCAGTAGTGCAAAGTAGTAATAAAACTTTAATGGCAGTACTCTGTATGCAAGTCAAAGTGACTGTGATTTTGTGTTCATCAGGCATGCACAGAGATTGAGATGTACTTTGAGAGCAACAACGTGACTGACATGTTCCCACCCATGCCCTTCACAAAGAACATGAGGGAGCAGTACTGCGCTAAAAGATGGGCGGTGGTTCCACGGCCAGGCTGGCTCAAAACCCAGTACTGGGGGGATGGTAAGCATCTTAAACACCTTAGACTTCTTTAGTCCTGCAGTGGAGCTACAAGGCTAACATAGCAAGTAAAAGAGTTATCAAACAGAAATTATTAAAATCGTGGCCAAAATGGTTTCACATTTTGTTTTAATAGTTAAGATATGCCACATAAAAAGTGGTTACCTTTTTTATATGTAATAAATAAATAAATATATATAACAAACTAAACTAAATTTAATATATATAGCAAATAAATGCTCTGAAAATTCTCAGCAGTGCATGTGCTGATTGTAGCTTCTATACAAACAACAGTGAAAAACCTTATAAGCACTGTTAAATATAGTAAAGCTTCAACAAACCACTTTCTGGATTTGGTTTTGGGTTTTTTTGTTGGGTTTTTTTTTTGGGCCCACAATTGAAACATGTACAAGGCAGGAAACCAATAAAACAAATTTTGGTGAAACTAAATTATAATTATAATATTAATTAATTAATTTACATATTTATATATTTATATAGAGAGTAGCTGAAGTACACATTGCTAACTGTGATTTGACTTTGGTACAGATTTGACTTAGCCTACACCAAATTTAGTCCTGCTTAAATCAAACCAAAGAAAAATCCCAACAGAAAAGGCCAACATCATTTTTTCTAGACCAGTTCATTTAAACAACATATATTTAAGTAGATTTGCTAATGTAGTTTTTGTCATAAGACTTGCTGAAATTTGTTTAAAAAAATAAAAGTATAATAGGAGTGGCTGCCAACTTAAACCCTGAATTTCACATACTTTTTCATTTCTGTTATACATATATGCCTGTTTGAGATTGGTGGGGTATAATGGCACGTTAATGGCCACTGGGAACATTCAGTCATGCAGCCCTTGTTTGTTTCCCATGGGTATCTAAAAAGCTTGAGAAACTGTTACACCAAAGATTAGTGCTTAGAGCTTTTTGTGTGGCTATAGGCTGAGGCTATTAACCAATAATATAATGCCAGTAGTCACATGATGATATCAATAACAACAACAACAACTAAATCTTGCAGTCATTCAAGTATCACTCTGTATTCAGGTCTGACTGATAGGACAAATGTGTGTCTGATACTGATGTTAGGGGGCTAAAAAAACTGATGTCTACTAAAAACTATTTATTTTAATTTATGATTGCTTTACTGACTGATTGTTAGTTCTGATTCATCACACTTCTGAAACTTAACTGAGCAAGAGAAACTCACATTCTTAAATATATATTGTAGCCCTGGGAGAGAGTGCAGCTACTTGGAATGTTTTGTGTGTTTGGTTTCTGTTTTAACACTTCTTATTTTTTCTTAGTACATTTTAGTAAACATTTTGTGTGTGTGTGTGTGTGTGTGTGTGTGTTATGTCATGTTCTCATGCCAGGGTTAGGTTTGGGTAAGATTTAGTTTTTGTTTTTTAAATACTAGAATGGTGTTGGTGTTTCAGCTTACTAGTTTAATTGGTTAAAGTAAGAGAGCCTCATATTGAGCTAGCATGTGGCACAACTCAAGTTTCAGCCTTCAAATTTGAATATCAAAGGTGCCTCGACCCAAAAAACAAACAAACAAACAGGAAAGCACTAATTATGGGTTTAGTTAATGGCTGATCTGTTCCAGTGGCTTAGTATTTAGCGAATTACTACATACACAGCATCTCTCAATGTCATGCACAAGCATCAACTTAAAGGCTTTGGTTTTAATTGGTTTTCAGTTCAAATGCATTTTTCTTACATGGAGGTTAAATTTTCTTAGTGCGGAACTGAAAAAGCAAATTTGGGTGGAGACGAAAAACAATATTCTGGGGAATATGCAATGGGAAAAGCTTTAACATTCCATATAGACAATGTTGAATGCTTGTGCATATGCTTGTGCAATGATGAGAGAAAATGTTTAACTGGCCTTCCTTTGCAGCTCTTTCAACAGCTAGCAACATCATCTTCTCAAACGGTGACTTGGATCCGTGGGCCAATGGAGGGGTAAGATACCAGACTGCACCAGTCCACTGGCTTCTAAAATAACTTCTTATACACGTCACACTACTCCTTCCAGATGATGTAATGCTGATATGATAATTGGAACACTGACATTTTTCATTTCTCTACCAGATCAGGAAGTCACTGAGTGAATCTCTGATTGCAATCAACATACCAGAGGGAGCTCATCATCTGGATTTAAGGTGCCAAAGTTAAACTACTACTGATTTTGTCTTGCATTATGATCTATACTATTACTGTATGTTTCACAACAGGTAAAAATATAAGGCAGACCATGTCACAGTGTTGGTGTACAGTAGCCTAAACCTATATTTAAGTAAAGATACTGTTACATATCAGTCATAAAGGTTCTTTTATATAACTGTAGTAAGTACAAATGTAGCACTTTATAAAAATACTTATTTACTTATATACTGGCAGTGGAATGTTATTATATATCTAGCCTCCATCAGCACAGGAATTGATGTTTTGTTGGGAGCAATTTGTTTTCTTTTTGGTCTAAATGATGAAAAGTAAGCCTCGGAAGTGAGAGACAAGCACAACAGATGCTGTGGCCAACATAATAAAAGTAAAAAAAATATTTAAACAAAGTACACATCAATTAAGATTTTACATTTGATGCTGATTTTACATGGAACAAAAAAATACATACCCACGTTGTAGGAGGAACTGATAGTTGTGCCATGATGCTAGGGATGCTATGTGTCAATACATTTTTTTTTTCCTTTTTTTGACTGCTTCCTATTTCTTTTGTTGGCTCATGACCAGTGGTAGTGTATTGTTTTGCTAATAATTGAAACAGTATTTACTCTCAGCATTAGGGGAAAAACTAGCATGAATGAAAGTACTACAGTCAGTTTGGTACAGGTGTGGCACCAGCGTTCAAATAAAGCATGCGTGCACACAGTATTTATTTTGAAACAAAGATGTTGCTCTCAATGTTGTCAATGTTCTCACTATTGAACAACCTCCAAGATGTAGTTTCAGTGCAATTGCTGAAACAAGACAGTAGCATCTGACATCAATTTACAAAACACATGACACAAATAAATAATTTTCTTGAAATTAATTTAAATACAGACTGCAAATGGTTCTCCTTCAGCTTGGGGGAGTTTCACCTTGGCCTTGTTCAGACTGCCAACCCAAATCAGACTTTCACATTGATGTTTTGGAAAAGTCTGGACAGCAAGAAACCACATTTGTAGGTGGTTTAAAATGTGATTCCACTCTGGGTTTGTACAGAGGTGTCTCAGTGTGGATGTTTGGAAAATTGGAAATCAGACTTTTGCATCACTCCCAATATTTAAAGATAACAGTGATGTCACTGAAGTGACGGAGGAGCTGGAATTCGCCACAGCAACTCAGGCGGATAGGTTGTTGACGTTTGGACACAAATCTGATCGTTTGCAAATTAATTGCCAGTAGGCAGTCATATCCGCAGGTCTGATTTGTGAAACCAGTCCAATTTTTCTGCAGTCTGTTTAATGAATGTCATGAAAGAATAAAAACAATTGTTTTTTTTGGACAGTGAATACCTGCATCATTCCAAAAACTACTGTAGATCTTAACACAGAGCTCCACCTACCTGTCTTGCGTTATCAAACAGATGACTAATCCCTTGTGTTTTGCAGGGCGTCCAATGCAGCTGATCCTGACTCTGTGATCAAGGCACGGCAACAAGAGGCTCAGCTCATCGCTCAGTGGGTGAAGGCTGCGAGGAAAGAGACATTCTAAACATCATTTTTATCATGAACTTATTTCAGTATTTGATTTTTTTTAAAAGTTAAAACAAAATTTAAATAAAGGATCTTCAAGAAACTTACTTCTGTGCTGAAGTACTTCTGACACGAACCCAACCCCCCCAAAAAAACCCCACCAAAAACACAAAAAAGCAGAACATACTTCAGAAATAGGTATTTAATGACGAAAAGGTTTTCCTTTGTACAAGCTTCCCGATCACTCACTCACACACACACACACACATTTCCCAGTTCAACAAGCCTTAAAGTCATAGTGCACAAAAGCCAACTCAACTGATTCTCAAATCGACGGACAGCTCGGGCACTTAACTGTTTTTATTTGCAACAATATCAGCATTAACAACAAGCTTCACTGATCAGCTGCTGTAAGGACCTCTTGAACATGTTTTCAAAATAATCCCACTTAAAACGCAGAATGTCTTTGGTCAATGAATGATTAGAACCATGGAAATAACAATAATTTAAGAAATTTACACATCACTGGAAAAAAATAGCACATAAAGAGCCCTTAATTTCATAGATAAAATTGTGAATGCTTATCCTCTTTCACATTTTGACACTTTACAACACAATGCACACAAGTTGGTTTGACTGATCATCAAATAGATATGGCATGTTCGTTTACTTAACTCTCATAGATTCTATTATAAATACGTGTTTCTCTGTATCTACAAGAAACCTGTAAACACAGCCATAATGATAGGATGGTTAAAATAGTGACATTTCCATTCAAATGTGATTCTCAGAGTGAACAGAGAATGGATTTCATCATTATTATCATCATTGCTCAGTAAGGATTTGAAGGCACAAGTATGATAAGATGTCAGGGGTGTGATGACAGAAAACCTATTCAGTCTTTTCAGCCCTTGTTGGCTAGAACTGCTGGCTCGCGTCTGCACGCAAGCCCAATTTCAAATGCAACAAGTAACTGTTTTGTCTGTAGTTAAGAAATACAGCTACTTAAACCCAACAATCTATACATTTAGATTTATATCTAATATACACTACATTTCAACTGTATGTGAAGGCAAATCGCATGTGCTGTTATGTCAAATCGTAGGTCCCCTGATAAGCAACATGGCAACATCAGTCACTTTATAGACAGAGTAAGTATTAAAAACTCTTATACTTCAAATATGTTGTGCTTACTAGTCCCTTTTTAAATAGAAGTTTCATTTAAAAAAATTAAATTAAAATACAACCAACTGCAGAACTCACAGACCATAAATAGTATATGTCTGTAGGGGGAAACAATAAAATCATTAAAAATCTAAGCTCATAAATCAACAAAATCCCTATATACACACAAATGGCAGTAATTTCTGAAGCAAGATGGGATAAGGTCAAGAATCAACAAACAAAAAACAGTACACCTTCATTCTACAACACCATATCCACCGAAAATAAAAAACTAACGACATGAACAAAATACCAAAAACAACAGCCAAACAGATTTGATGGCAAGCACAAGGACATAAAACATAACATAGAGGAGAAACACAATAAAAACAAAGACCACAGTAGTACACGAGCACATTGCTCCCTCAAAATGTACACTCGGGAGGAGAGAAAAGGAAGTGCCTATACAAAAAGCTTCACAGTTTGAGAGTGAATTACACTCCTCCTTGGGCTGAGCAATACGGCATAAAAACAAACATCTAATTTAAGAGGGTGGCTGATCGGCAGTATAATTCCTGCCTGTCACCCGCTGCTCGCTCGACAGTGCCGTGGCTTAGGCTGTAATCACATCACGCCACAGCTGACTCACATAGCCGTACCGACTGCCGATCCCTCTCTGACGATGGAGGACGAGGAGTATGCACAGTCATACTGGATATGGTTAGGAATAATCTTCATAAAGCTCAAAGCACAAAGAGTACTGGATTGTGTTCCTATATTCAGAGAAAGTTCAGGCATAAGTGAAAACTGTGGAGAAAAGAGGTATTCGTCTCCGGATCCTGAATCTGGGTCCTGGATTTTGCGAAGTTTGTAAAGTTTATGTCCAAAAGTAGAAATTAAGCTACTTCAGCTACTTCAAGGTGCATTCCTGACACAAACACTCAATTGTGCATTAATAGCTCGTGTAAAAACTCACAAGCAGTAAAAAGGTGGTACAGGAACCAAAGCCTTGGTCCAGCGGGGTTTCTGCTGTGGACACATTTGTTGCTTACCATACCACAGTCAAGTGGCCAACATGTTTAAGATATGACCTCATCTATTCAGACTCCACAATATTACAGATCGTCTGCTCAAGGTTTGTGGTGCGTGGACCCCTATGATCGCCACTTCCAATATAAAAGTCAGTAAGCTTTCAAAGCAGGTTTACGGAAATAAATGCACATTTGTGCTTCGGTTATTGTGTTTTATAACATATGTTCATGATGTACATTCATAATGCCTGTGATGGGGAATTATGCCAATGCTCACCAACCAATCAGCCCTCTATAGCAGTATTGGTCTGCTACTGCCTAAAACCAGTTTGTGGTAGAAAATCAGAAAAACACAGTAAGTTTTGTGTGATTCTTCAAAATTAAAGGAAGAGATGTTTTCTGTTGTAATATTTCTGATATAATGGGAGAAATTGGAAGTAGACGACTGATTTTAGCTGGGGTGTTAGCAACTGATTCCAAGTCAGCAACAAAAGTTGACCATTTGAACCCAGATGTATGCTCCCATCGCAAGATCAAGTCTGGCCCCACAAGGCTTAAATAATGCTACATGAGCATGTGCCTATAAACTTTTGGACATAGAGTGTATGACACTGGGTGGCCAATCAATTATACCAACAGTTCAATTAATAGTTAAAACAATATCCAGGCCCAGTAACCAGTCCAGAGTTGAAGACCTGTGATGGTGAGTGTGATTTCCACAGCAAAATAAAACAAAATAAAATAATAATAATAATAAAAAAAAGCAAACCACCTTTACCATCATTCCCTATTCACAGACACTTACATGTACTACATGTACTCCCTATTTTTGTAAATGCTATTACAATCATTTCAGTTAATCAAATGAATTTCAGTTATGAAAATAGTCTTGTTCCCAGAGTTGAAAAAGAAGCATGGCAGTTTAGGTATCAAAGGGATTGAGAAATCCTTGTGTAAGGCCCTGAGAGAAGATATATAAGCGTGTGTCCATGTCTGTGGCCATTACTCTGCCTGCGGCCATATGGGCAGAGGATGTGCCTCTGTATTGAAGACATACTTGTCCAAGCTGATAAGGTTAGGGTCGTCTGAAAACAGCAGGTAGAAGTATTTAAGCGTCTCTCCCAGGAAGAAGCTCTCCATCTTGTCTCGTGGACTAGGATATTTCGGGTCCCGGACGTTATTGATGGAGGTATATCCACCGGTCTCAACCTGGGGGACAAGATTGTGTTAGATTTAAGGGACAACCTGGGACCTGTGTAACAAAGCTAACTTAGTTCAATCTGACCCTGGATTTCACATCTGACAGCTGAATACTTTTTACTGGGCTACAGAAACATGAAAACTGCTCCAGGGCAGGTTAATTTCAGGCTTTAAACAGCTCTTGGGCCAATTAGGAATGAGTCTCTGATTAATCAGGGGAGGCTCCAAAAAGCACCAACTTAATAGTAAAAGTATTATTTTCTGTCATACATGCCTAAACTTGGAACATGTTTATGTTATATGATTCTCCTTCTTGAAACATAAGGCATATTTGAAATGATTGGCTGGTGTTTCATTGAAACGTCATGCCTTCATCTGCGCATGCACAATGTAAACCTAGATTAACAAAGAAAGCTGTTAACTGTGACCATGTCTGCAATTGTTAGGTTTTGTTAAACTGAAACTTGGCAAGAAACTCCAAGTTGGGTATGAAGAAAAAAGCTGCATCCATCCTGAGTGTGAATGAACATTTGGGGAAAAGGCAAACCAAAAGCAGTAAACTCAAAAGAAGCAACTTAAAACCTCGAGAAACAAGAGAAGCCATGTATCAAAGCAGCTGAAACACTGAGAGCACAACTGAGCCACAGACACTCACACTAGGTCTGTACAAAACTCCATGCTCTGGCTTGCAGCCAGCATGGAAAGAAGAACTGAGTGAACAGAGACTCCTTAATTCTATCATGTCAATAAAAATAAACAAATAAAACGATATGGTACAGCTGTCTATTACTCGAATCAACTAAAGAAATGAATAAATAAATAAATAAATAAATAAAAATATTACTTCATATGAATATGATACTGATATGAATCAGTATTGATTAGTTGGTATTGGTAATGGTAATGCAAATAAAAGCCTAACAGATAGAATCATTTAAATGTGTTTTTTTAAACTATGTTTTAGTCCATCTACTCTGCAATTAATGCAAGGTTTTGCACAGTCTGTTTAGTATTAAGTTCATTTTTATCATTTTAAATTGGTTTGGGAAAAAAAGAAGAAAAGTAAATACTACTGCCTTATTCTAAAGCACAGCCTGAGACAAGTAAGACTGTCTGTTATACTCACCCTTGTGTATTTATTGAAGCTTTGCAGAATCTCCCAACCCCAGTTCTGGTATTTTTTGTCCTTGGTGAAGCGGTATAGGTAGAAGAGGCTTTCCACAGTCTCTGGTCGTAAGAGGTTATGTCTGTCTGCAAGCTGTGGACACACAATGCACAGAGACCTTTTAGCTAAGACTACACAATAGACAGACCACAATAACTCTAATAAATAATAATTATTATTTTTAATTATTATTAAACAATAAGAATTAATCTGTCTAAATGCAACCTATAAATCATACTTGTATATATCTTATGTGACTACTTGGTCCTTTATTTTACAAAAATGATCCCTGACTTTATTTCTTTCTTTGAGCCGTAATTGTTCTTTTCTTTTACAGTCCACCACTATTGGTATGACACCATGTGACACTAACAGTGTTGTGGTCATTAAAAAAAAGTAATGCATTACTTTACTTACGTACTCCTTATGAAAAGTAGTTTGTTACACTAATCATTACATTACTTTGCGTTACTCTGCAACATTGTTTAGAATTCAATACTGAGTTATTGCCAGTTAATTGTAGCTTATAACATTAAAACTTACATAAAAATCCATAGAAGCAAAAATCCCTATACTAATAAGGAGGCCATGCACAAGTTCTTTCTTTTATGGTCCTTAATGAAGTACCACACAGCCAGTGGCAAATTTTGATCCCTATTTATTGCAAAACTGTGTAAAGGAAACAATGACCAAATATCTAAGGGCCAAAAAAATGCATTCCATTTCAGTGGGCAAGATAAAGCAAGTACCATCTTGTTCTATGTTCAATGCCCTCTTCTGGTCGTTCTCGCCCTAGTTGGGATGCCACTTAGAAAATGTAAACAGCAAATGAACAACAAAATTTCTGGGTTTTCTTCGTTCATGTAATCAATAAGTCCTAAATTAACAAACAGAAAGAACAATCCTAAAGGACATAGTACTCATTTACAGTAACTTCTATCAATTCAAATACACATTTTATGCTATGATACTTCGGGCTGCTTAATTACTTGGCTTGGATAATATAAATTTTCCTGGGAATCCATCATATTACAAAACAAGCGTTTCAGGACTTGAGGTGGATGTGAGTACATCCAACTTGATCGCTGTGGCACACGCACAGTTTAAAGCCCCCACTCACTTTGACATCTACATCCTGCGCGCCACCCGTCTGCATATTGAAGTGTACAATCTCCGGAGACAGGCCCGTCTCCATCTGGACATACATCTGGTAGCAGGTCTCCATCAGCTGCTGCGCCAGCTCCATGTGCTCAGCAGCCAGGCCGTGATGCGCCCCCAGGGCCAGAGTACCAGGCAGGAAACACACCAAGTGGTCCTGAGGGAAAAGGGAGCATTAGAGCGATAGAGTGAGAGAGCGAGAGAGTCAGAAAAAGAGAGAGAAGAAACATTCTATTTATGGCAGCTCAGGGACATCTTTCTTTAATCTCCTGTTTACCTATTTCCTGACATTAAAAAGAACTACTTCAAGAAATGAGCTGTGAACAACAAAACGTCGATGGTCAAAATATAAATATAGTTCACAGCAGGCCTTTAAGTTTAGAAACAGAAATTCTAGAAATTAGATTTCTAGACTGTGTTATCAAGAAAGGGGACGCAACATACCATTTTGGGGCTGAAATGTCCATGAGACAGCTCTCCCACAAACGTAAGGCCAAGAGGAGAAGATTTCTTCAGCAGATTCTTCTTAATCCCCTCTACAGCCTGTAGATAGTCCTCCAATAACCTGCATATGACACACAGCAGCCTTAACACACTGACAAGTCACTGAATATGGAGGGTCGGTTCATGTAAATGTTTCTCTCGTTGAATCTTGTGAGTAAACTCACTGTGGTTCAGTGGTGTCTTACCTAGTCATCTTAGACTTTTTGCCTTGTGTATTCAAACAGAGCCAGAAACATTTCGCTTGTATTTTGTCTGTAAGAATCAGTGCACAGCCTCTATTCTCCTGACTCCTATATCCACATAATGCTGCCACATTGTTTTACCGTACAGGCCACATCACCGGCTGAATCAAAATTGCTTTGCAGGGTGCCGAGGCTGTGCAAACGGCTCTCTGTTACTGCGAATAAATGTTTAATGGCCTCGCTTTTAACTGCATTCTGCCCCTGGAGATAAAACCAATATCACTCGACAGGCTATGAATATTTTAAGTCCTTATGTACACACGGCAATTGTAAGAGGAAAAGAGGGAAAAGAGGCACCACATGGTTTAATCAGACTGAGAATACTGTAGAGAGTTAGGTAAGTGCTGAACAGATCAGACAGAGGCGAGGGAATGAAAACTGTCCTGTGTGTCAGCGAGCCACATAATCCAGATTGATGTTACCTGCTGTGAGACAGCAGTGGGTCAGGCTTATGGAACAGCAGAAAGAGGACAGAGGACAAACTCTTACATAAAAAAAAGAAGAACGAAAAAACTAACCAACAACACAAATACAGGTGACTCACTCAGTTTCCTTCTTGCCTCCCTGGATCCACTGCTTTAGCAGGTATTCATAGTAGCTGTCAGCCCTGGCGCCCAGAGTGTAGATGCCCAAGTGGGTGAACTGCCCGTTGTTGGTGTTGATGAACATGGGCACCAGACCATCGTGCTTGCCTTCCAGTTTGTGCACCTGCTTCATCACCTCCATCACTGCAGCCTGAAGAAAGAGAGTCAAGACAGGAACTCAAGCAGGTCTTCAGGGAAATCAATGTAGATTTGCAGTGCCTACTGTAGACATATCTTAAGATGTAGTTGATCAGCAGAGACATGTTATTTTCACAAAATCTGCATTCTGGGTGCTAAACTGGATTTAGGGGTAAACATCACTAACAGGTCTTCATTAAGGTTGCAGAGACATCTTGACATGCTTTAGGATGCAGTATGTCTTTGAGCTATAATGTGCAAAACTTAACTGTATAGCTAAATGCTGATGGCAGCTGTTTTAGACAACAGAGGCTGACTTATGTCACTCCTTTGCACTCACGTCACACAGGCACACGAATGCGACAGATTACTGTATTATAACTGTATAAATTTATGAACTCCAGTGTCCTAATTGTATGCTATATATAAATATATAATCAGTGGTAGCTCCCAGTGCTGGCTAAACATTTTGTGTTGTAATAAGAATGACAACCTAAATATTATATATATATATATATATATATATATATATAAAAATAGGTATTTAGGTTGTCATTCTTATTACAACACAAAATGTTTAGCCAGCACTGGGAGCTACCACTGATTCCTCTCCTTTCTATGTGTTACAGCTTCACCAATAAATGGGGCAGGTACTCTTCTACAGCCAGTACATGGTGTGTCCATTCTAGCCTACTGCAGAAACTAGGAGGTGCAACATGGCAGTCTCTACTGAAAGAGAACCCGAAAGGCTCATTTTAAGCTTTGTTGTTCCAAGTAAAAATAATTCACTAATGAAAACATAGTTTTGTATACTATACTCTGGTAACTGACCCTTCTAAATCCTACATGGTGCACCTTTAACTGTTTGAGCAGTCATTATTTTAATACTGAAATCACCTTTTATTTATTTGTTATCAAAAGCAGGAAGAAATATATGTACTAATAAGGTGCACAACAGCATTACTCACCAGGATAACTAGCCGATATTAGCAGGGTCCAGAAACAATAAAAGATACCTTTCTGCTATGTGTTTGTGCAAGAGTGCTCTTTTTTCTTTCT
Organism: Megaleporinus macrocephalus; assembly: GCA_021613375.1. Taxonomy (NCBI): domain Eukaryota; kingdom Metazoa; phylum Chordata; class Actinopteri; order Characiformes; family Anostomidae; genus Megaleporinus; species Megaleporinus macrocephalus. The sequence goes on along the minus strand of CM038725.1, from coordinate 17,753,548 downwards.
TTCCCTGACATTAACTGGATGCCTGTTCATAAACTCTTAAAGACATACAAACATCAAAATTGTGGCTAAAATAACACCACTGGTTTACATATCCCTGTGTCACATGTATACACATATGGATAAACTTGGATTCTGCTTAAAGTCAGAATTCAGCAAATGTCTGCTGCCTACAGACAGTACTAAATAGTAACTTGCCTGCCTCAAAAGTAAGAAGTTAAGGTTGTGCTCATCACAAAACCCTTGATTGTATTAAATGCCAGACGTTATTCAGTAACTGCTATTAATTATTCAGTAATTAATAGAACTAATAGTTATAAAAAGCAGTAAATGGAACCAGAATGTAAACAAACCTACAGGCCTTTGGGGTTTAAAGGGTTAATTATCTACTATTATGATGCCAAACAGATGATCTGATCCACACACAAAAACAAACAAATTTTGCCTCCACCTGGTATTTGGGGTCTCCAGTGAGGCGTCCGAGTTCACGAAATTCCAGCTGGATGCTGGTCACCTCAGCCACAGTGCTGTCGGAGGTCCAGCGTGGGGGGTGAGCTGTGCCTTTACCAATGTTTACATCCGAATATGGGATTTTAGAGGGGGTACTGAAAGCGGGCATCAGCCTGGAGCCAATGTCTGTCTGCACAGGACCAAAAATAATATTCAACATCAAGAAAGGTAGGAGGCTGTTGGACATGAACATTACCATATTGTTGCTTAAAATAGAGACGCCTACGAGCAGAAGCTCTGAAGTGGCGTAAAAGGCTTTTTATTTTCACAGGTTGATGGTTGACTAAGAGGGGAGCATTTGCAGGGAATGACTGTACTAAGAGCAGAAGGAGTGGAGGTGGCACTAGAAGCTGTCCAACACATACAGCTACCTCACTTTACACACATACTCACAGCTTTCTCCAGAAACAGTGCGTCACCGGTCAGATGGTAAGTGCTGAGCAGGCCACCCAGGATGCGAATAGTGCTCTCAAACAGATTCACATCCACATTCTTGTTAAAGGAGAGCTCTTTAGCCACCCACTGCCGAGCTTCTTCAAACTCTAGCAAAGTAAACAGCACATAGCAGCCACTTCAGTGATGCTCCGACAACGACAGCGCAGCAAATGGGGAATTTCTTTTATACATGTTATTTACCATTCTTTAGTCCCAAGATCCACATAGTATCCAGTGCATCGATTAGAGTCAAACCCAACCCAAACCATTCTGAATATGATTTGGAAACAGGCTTGAGCTCATCATGGCCCCAGGCAAATTCTTTGTAGCCCTTCCAGGCATGTCTGAAAGCCTCCCTCACTGCCTCCAGCCTGCTCTCCACTAGAAGAGGAGAAACATTAATGAGGAACTGTGAAGCCACTTCCACATGTGCAAGTTCAACACTGTATGTTTATGTTTTTATTATACATTACATACGATTCACAAATGACTTGAACTTGAACCTCCCTGAGCTTAATACTTTCTCTACTGTAATCTCCACCTTTACTCCAACCTAACCTAAATAGATACTGATTTGTTTACAATTTGACTGTTTGATAAGGATGTGGTTAAAATGTCCAATTCTGCATGGTCACTAGTGCACAGCAAGTAGGTGTTCAGAGCATGAGATCTCATAAAAGCATACGTCAACAGACCTAGCTGTACAGCAGAAGGGTCCTCAGGTTCAGCTGCCTTCTCTTTGTCCTTAGCGTCAGGGTCAGTGCCCTGTTCAGCTTCAATCACAGCGCCGCGCCAACTATAAGCCACACAAGACAGTGTTGCACAACTATACTGAGACTTTTAGTCTGAATAAACTTTCTATACTTTCATGCTGTGCAGTTCTCATACAGCAAGATGTTAGCCTTCACCTGGTCAATCCTAAAAATGATTTAGTTACATAGAACATGTGTATAAGGCAACGTGTCGTTGATGTAGATATAGGGTAAGGCCAGGTCTGTGAGGTGCCTTGCATCTTAATTATGGCTAATGTGGCTAAATTCACCAGTTCAACAATATTAACCAATAAACTTTAACCTGATCAACCCATTACGAGAGTTTTAGCTTCTGTATTTGAGCGAGACCAATCTAAAGCATCCTCACCTGATGAGTGGCTTACTCCCATCATCTTCTGCCACATTTTTCACCTCTGCTCCCTGGAGCTCAGAGCCATTCCCTTTACTCTGCAAACGGCTCTGCAGGACAGGTGGCCCTCGCTTACGAAAGTTTCTTCTCTACTCCAAGAAAAAGAGGACAATAAGAAGTTAGGACAAAGACAATGTGTCATCTGAAACGGTACTCAATTTATGTACAGCTAAAATCAGGCTAGTCATAAAAACAAGGCAACTTAAATTGGGCTGCAACTCTCAATAGTACGAAAAAAGTGGGCCACACTAACCTCTGAAGGTGGCTCAGGAAGAAGAAGCCTGTCCTGATTCTTCAGCTCAACAACAAATGGCTGCTTTCCTTCACCGCCATTGCCCTCTGCTGCTGCTGTGTCTGAAAGAGCTAAAAGCAATAAGTACTGCAGCCGTGCCTCAAAATAGATCCCCGCATTTCTAGCTGTTCACGCTTAAGCTTAATAAAGACATGTGTACCTCCCCACTGGGCTGAGAGACTGGGATATGTGGCAATTCCACCAATCAGAAGCAGAACCAGGGCAAACAGGATAAGGCTGCGCTGCAGGCGGGATAACTGCTTCCATTTCTGCAAGGCAAACCAGGCCAAGACGAGAGGAGGTGTTAAACCACATCAGTACCTCGTTTCAGGAAATCAGCTTAAATCCACTGAAGTATTCCCGTCATGTCAAATGCAGTTCTGTGCTAATCTATGTTTGCATAAAGGCTTGCTCTCATGAAGGTATTTTAAAAGGACACATTTATAATTGTCTTATAATCTTTGCAATACAATTCAATATGAGAATTACGGATACACTGAATGTACACTCCTCTTAAATAGTGCAGTGAATTACTTTAAAGTACATCCCTTGCTGGCACAACAATTTCTGTTGCTGATTTTCTGTATACATTAGAGCATGGAAGAAAAGCGAAGCAGCAGACATTTCCACTCCTTGCTCAAAGTGTTTCTGCAGTTACGCCACTCCAACTCCACTCCTATCTACCCCCGCTCCTCACTCACACATCAGAGAAATCTCTCCCCTCCATACCATCATTTCTGACCGTTATTAAACAAAAACTAACTGTTCAACATTTTGTGTTACGCAGACTTTTTTTCAGAAGACAAAACTTAAATCATGGGCTAGAAAACAGCATATGGTAAACAAACACAGGTGCCTAACACACTCTTCTTTATCACTCTAAAAATGGATGCATGAGACTGCGAGCACTTCCAGTAGGTTGATTTGCCGAACAGCTCTGCAGTGCAGACGCTGTGTCTAAAAGGCTGTCATGTGCAAGCTGTAGCAGTCAGTGCCGCATCACTCATGTCATGCAGGGGTGGTCTGAGTGGAAAAAAGTACTGCCAGACGGCGCTCTCTGACTGAAATTATGGCACTCCATCCAGAAGAGGGCAGAAATTACATGTTGTAGAATGGTACAATCCCGAAACCGAAAATAAACTAAACAGGAACAGTATTAAAAATACAAAAAAAACCAAACAAACTATAAAACCCAAAATAAAACAAAACTAAATATATTCTGTTTTGTTTGGTCAACTGTATTTCATTCATATATTCATTCATTTTGTTTAGGGATGCACCGATACCACTTTTTCCTTACCGATACCAAAACCGATACCAGCTTTTCAGGTATCTGTCGATACAGAGTACCGATACCGATACTCTGACTTAAATGCTCAATATACGGCTATAAATCCTGATATTTATAGTGTTCCACTTTTTATGTGTTGTATTTTTTATGTCTTATCCTGAATAATACATAATAACCTTGAAAGAACACCATTTACTGGTTGAGTAACTGCACATTAAAAAGTTTCAGAGCTATGAAAAAATAGTCAATAAGCTTCATGGTATCGGCGCTCTCTATTGCCGATACCGATACTGTGTGCAAGCGCCAGTATCGGCGCCGATACCAATACTGTATCGGTATCGTTGCAACACTAATTTTGTTTATGCATTTCTGAAGTGTTTCAAGTGTTATTTTGTCTCTTTCTGCTAACAAGTTGCCGTTGTTGCATTTTTTACTTTTAAAATTCCTCTTTTGTGGACAGGTCAGGACCACAGGTAGGCCAAATCTCGAACCCGTACCCTCTTCTTCCACTACCATGCCTTTGTAATATGTGCTGCACATTGTTTTGCATCGTCTTGTATGGACGTCCCTGGAGAGGAGTCTTCCTAAAAGGCAGCATGTGTTGTTAGATCTCTGTGCACTTTTCTGCACTAATGCTGTATCACAGAAGTGTAAATGACCTTTTCGAAAGACTCTGACCCACTGACCCCACACCATGGCAGATCCTGGCTTTTAGACTTTTTGCTGACAACAGTCTGGATGGTCCCTTTTGCCTTCTCAGAGCTGAGAGACGTCAGTGCCGCTTCTGGACACGGTGAAGTTTTAAGCGGCGTTTGTAAACATAACTCTAGCTTAAGCTCTCCTGATTCCTTGAATCGCTTAATGACATTATGCACTGTAGAGGAAAAAATATAAAAATGCATCCCAATCTTCCTTTGAAGAACACTGCTTTTTAATATTTAAATGTTTTCACCCAATTGTTGTTGACTGGAAGCATTTAAAGGATAAAGGAGTCATATACAAGTAGGGCTGCAGCTATTGATTATTTTAGTAATCGAGTATTCTATCAATTATTCCATCGATTAATCGGATAAAATACATATATATCTTTAATTAAAGAGCAATAATAAATATAAGATAAAGTAATACAGGGTTCTTAACATTTTATTGCTTGAATTGCATATGGTACAGTTTTAAAGAAAATATTTTAATAATTACTATTATTGAAATGTATTACTAGACCCATATTTCATACTATAAGTTCACAAGGCTGGCTACTGTACACTCATTTACTATGCTGAAGCTTGTCCTACACTTGCTGACCCACTTACTGCAAACAAACTAAACTGAATAATCTCGTTGTAATAGCTCCGGTGCGTTTTAGGCTCCAAATTGCTGCAAACACCACCTGATACTTAGTTTGCTGTGTATTTTATGCATCACTGTGAGGGAAAAGGTGGGTCAGGGGTGTATAAATCAATAATGTGAATAAATCTCATTTACGGACAAAACTCGCCACCACACTTTCTTAACTAGTCACTACATGTGACCACAACATTCACGCTTTACTACAGTAGACGTTGGACACTGTGTATTGTTTACTCTGGTCCGTCTCTTCAGTTCGTCTCTACTTATTCTCTCTCTCTTTCTCTATTTTGCAATCCACGCCATGAAATCACGTCTTCTTCGTGTCCCCTAGCAACACCGTAAGTGCTATGCAACAATAAAAGTCAGCCGTGTGAAACAGTGAGCTGTATATGGCTGTATGGACTAAACGAATCTTCGAGGCAAAGAATTTGCTTCGATGATTTTTTGTAATCGAGTTACTCGGGGAATCGTTTAAGCCCTATATACACACAACACACACACAAGGCTGACCGGAATAATGAGAACAGTGAATAAATGAAGAAAGCTGAGTTTATGAATGTAACAGCTGCACTGTTTAAGTTGAAACACACGATGCAAATAAAAAGCTGGCATACAGAAAGCCAACTTTAGCCTTCATGCTATCCCTCCATGCTTATTATTCATAAATGATATACTGGTTAAGTGAGGCCGCAGCCTAAAAAACTTTTAAAATAAAATTAACATTATTATTATAACATTAATCAATATGTTTATTATTATGTTTGTGATAAAGCGTGTTCCCCCAACCACAAAATGTGGCCAAGAAGACACCCTTTATGGGTAGAGTCGGGCGAATGGTCTGGAGCACTGGATAAAAACGGCAGAGAGGCGAAATTAGTCCATCACCTTTTATAGCCAATCACCTCCAAATACACACAACGCCAAAAAAGCAATAAAGAGAAAGAAAAAAAAAAGAAATAAACACACAAACAGAAAGCAAACGGCCTCTCAACAGAGGTATAAGGCAACGACTATAACATCATAAGTTACATAATTTTCACTAGCTTACACAGCATTACCTCTCACAGGCAGCTTAGCGAAGAGTTTCCTTTCCTCCATCATTGGGGGGTATAAATACAGGTAGCCCCTCCCCGGCATATACCACCATCAATTACAGGTTAAAACACCACACCCCAATCACTCACACAAAGCCCCAAAACCTTCAACATGGCAATGTCACGGCACATGGTCCCATCACAAACAACAGCCGTCTCTGGAACAGACAGTCAACCTGCATACAATGATCAATACACATATTCTCCTTCAAAAACACTCTTCCTCCCCTCCCCGTCTACACAGGTTGGACTCACCCAGGTAAGTTAAATTCAGGAGCTACCCCACTGGTACTCTTTTGGAACCCTGAAGGTAAGTATCAACAGTGCCAATTTGAAAAAGTTAAGAACATATGCCTGAGTCACTTAGTAAAGGGTAGGGGTAACCTACATCATTACATTATGTCCCCTATCTACTGCTTCTTACTTACCGTAGCTCAAAAATGTGGGCAGTCTTCCAAGTGCTGTGTGGTACCACAGTGCTTGGAAGACAGTAAAGTATTTATCATTGTTCCGACAAGCTGAGGTTCTGTTACAACTTGTCATATTTGAGCACACTGATTGAATATTAGCTGATTTATTGACATGAACGACAGCAAAATATGTGGGCTTTTTTTGAAGCACCACTTGGGGATGAGCATTTGTGATCCAGAATTAATCATTCGACCTCTCAGCATCTAGTGCAAAATCCTCCTAGAAGATTAGAGACAGTCACTGCCGTTAGACCAACTCCCTTTTAACACCCTTGATTTCAGAAGAAACGCTAGATGGGCAGATGACTTGTGAACATCCTGTGTATGTCTATTCAGTCTCTGTCCTAATAACGTAGTTATTACAAAGACAGTGAATTCAAACGTCATCTCACCCGCCAGCAGGACTGCTTGCGTTGCTTGCCATTCGTGTAGCCTCCACTTTCAGTTACAGTCAGAGACACAAAATCCCTTCTGGACGGTGACAGCATGTCTCTATCTCTCCCCGTAGGGTGAGCATAGACAATGCTCTGAAGACTCACTGGGCTGTAAGCAAAACACAATGAGGACAGGAGTGGTTTAAACCCTGATCATGCATCCCCTGTTACAAACCTGCAGGGCCACTTTACGTGTACAGTGTCTATGAGGACAACCTCTTTCTCTGCAATAGTAATGCATTAGTAATGTCAGATGTGTGTCAAAAGCATTTAATGTGGGCTGTAATTACAACATTTCCCCCAGCCTGCATCTCTCTGACCACACAACTCTCTCTTATCAAGCTAAACTAATGCAAAATGAAAATAATAGACCTTGTTATTGGCATATGTGTTATTGGCATATCTAGACTGTATCTAGATTAATTAATTGCTGTCTGGACAGCAAAAAACACATGAAATATGAGTTTTTCCACATTTAGAGGTGGTTGCGAGTCCAACTAGACTCAGAGTGGCCAGAATTCAAGGAGGGTACCAAAGATTCATGCTTATGCCACATAATTTCTGTTTACACTACAGGAGAGAGCCATTTGCAGTTGTTTGGAGCACAAGATGATGTACCTTCATCTCTCCTACATCCACGTCTGTACATACATACACACACACACACATACATATTGCTCAAACAGCAACCCATGAAGATGGCTTGGTGATGTTGGGACAAACAAATACGATCGGATCACTTGCAAATAACATTGAGGAGAGTCGTTTCAAAAGATCTGATTTGAGAAACAAATTTTATTTGCTTGCAGCCTTGGTCTGTATTTCAAGGATGCAGGATGGTGTCTAAATCATGTTTTTCAGAAGAGGCTTAATACTGTCAAAACATAAAATGAATAAACCGGTCAGCCTCAGACTGATATTTTGGATTTTTATGCAAATATGCTAAAAGATTTCATTTATTTCACTGCTTTAGTAATTCCACAGAAATAAATATCATGTTTCTTCATAACATTAATAGAAATGGGTTAAAACTCATTTCGGCATTGACCCCAATTCCCAGATTGGTTCTTCCCTCTTGTATAACACTGAAAATAAAGCTTAAATTAAATAAAATAGGCAGAATTCATTGTATTTCATAAGTGTATGTGAAATACTATAGCAGATAACATAAAATAATAAATAAAAGGTGTATTTTTTTTACGTATTAATGTCTTTTTTGAGGATTTAATACATAAAAATGGTATCGGAGAATGGCATGGAATATTTAAAATACAAACTGTACGACATTATTTTATAATAATACAATAATAAGGGACGTGATTCCAAACTTTTGAACGGTAGCGTCCGCATTTCAGACAACTGTGGCTCGAAAACCTCGGCAACTTCGCTGTTACACACAAACTCACTTTCTATCTGCAAGATTAAAAATATAAAAAAAAGACCTAAAAAATCAAAAGTAAACCAGCCCGTTAGCTACAGATATCACAAGTGGTTGGATACTTAGTTCGCTTAGTTTTGTGTTTTTAAAGAAAACATACGCAGGTGAACTGAGCTTACGGTAGTTAGTTAACACTACCGTCAGTCATAAAGACGGTTTAGTTTCTGGCAGAGGGTAAGTTAACCATATCCTCACAACAGTAAACCATTTGCCACAAAAAAAATTAATACAAGTCGCTTTAATCTACCTCTCAGTCTAACCGCTGTTCCGCCGAAGACCAGCCGTGTCGAGCGGAGCTCGTTCGGCTCAGGAGTTCACGCCAGTCCGTGGCATGACGCAGGCCTCCTCCGCTGCGAGCCAACCGCCACCAGAGAAGCGCCTAGTCTCATGACTTCAAACCACTGAAGAGCCACAACACTCCCAAAGTAAGTACATTTTACAACCGAAAAAGCAGCATGAACCTGTTCGGACAGGAAAGCGTCCAGCGCTGTAGTCAATACGGCAGTTTATTCTCTGACGTGGCTCAAAAACAAACAGGAAAACGCACTTGTTGTAGGTCCGCAAGCAGGTCGCCGTGAGATGGAGCTGCTGTAGTAGCGACTGGTTATTCAGCCAGCTGCTGCTCACTGGGCGCCTTCATCAGGTCCAATGAGGAGCCTGCTCGCTTCTGATTGGCTTAAAATATCACGGCTAACGCTGAGCGGTGTTGAGCGATATATTCTTAATAAATCGCGATATGACTAAATATACCGTGGCCTTTTTCAGTATGTCAGTTTGTATCAATACAGCTAAAGATAAACCCTGATTTTCTAACATTTCTGTGTCATTAAATGGTGAACATGTAAACAATCGTTCTGAGTGGAGAAAATCTAGAGAAATGTACAAAGTCTGAATTGTTAATGCTTCTAAAATCCTGCTCACAGAAAGTTTTTATGAAATCATGGGGCATGGGGTCTTGGGGGGGTTCCAGCCCTCCTATTTACCCTCTCGGCCCCCTGTATGTATGAAAATCAAATTTTTGGGTGATTGTCCCATTTGGGCTTCTTTGGTATTCTAAACTGGTTCATCTAGTTGCTCCTTCATAACAACTCTGTCTGGAATACCTCTGATAAGCTTTGCGATATCCTGCAGCATACTGTAAATCTAGCATTAGCGTCCAAAGTTAGCCCTCTAACATGGGACCCACAAATATTGGGTATTTCGCACACAGCATGAAATGTTCACAAATACCTTGCCTGAGGCCATGGTTCAAAAACAGCTTTTAGATCATGTTTTGACTGAAAGCTTCATATTTTAAAAACCCTTTCATGGCAGAGAGCTACATGCAAGGTGTTGTCAGGTGCAGTGTTGCCTACCTAGCGACTAGTGACAAATCTAGCGACTGTTTCTGGGGTTCACAGTCAGAGCAGACCCTCACCACTCCCAACCCACTACACTCACAGTGCTCAGTCTCACAGTCAGAGCAGACCCTCACCACTCCACGACCCACTACACTCACAGTGCTCAGTCTCACAGTCAGAGCAGACCCTCACCACTCCACAACCCACTACACTCACAGTGCTCAGTCTCACAGTCAGAGCAGACCCTCACCACTCCACGACCCACTACACTCACAGTGCTCAGTCTCACAGTCAGATCAGACCCTCGCCACTCCACGACCCACTACACTTACAGTGCTCATCTCACAGTCAGAGCAGACCCTCACCACTCCACACCCACTACACTCACAATGCTCAGTCTCACAGTCAGAGCAGACCCTCACCACTCCACAACCCACTACACTCACAGTGCTCAGTCTCACAGTCAGAGCAGACCCTCGCCACTCCACGACCCACTACACTCACAGTGCTCAGTCTCACAGTCAGATCAGACCCTCGCCACTCCACGACCCACTACACTCACAGTGCTCATCTCACAGTCAGAGCAGACCCTCGCCACTCCAAGACCCACTACACTCACAGTGCTCAGTCCCACAGTCAGAGCAGACCCTCGCCACTCCACGACCCACTACACTCACAGTGCTCAGTCTAACAGTCAGAGCAGACCCTCACCACTCCACGACCCACTACACTCACAGTGCTCAGTCTCACAGTCAGTGCAGACCCTCACCACTCCACGACCCACTACACTCACAGTGCTCAGTCTCACAGTCAGAGCAGACCCTCACCACTCCACCACCCCCAACACTCACAGTGCCCAGTCTCACAGTCAGAGCAGACCCTCACCACTCCACGACCCACTATACTCACAGTGCTCAGTCTCACAGTCAGAGCAGACCCTCACACTCCACGACCCACTACACTCACAGTGCTCAGTCTCACAGTCAGAGCAGACCCTCACCACTCCACACCCACTACACTCACAGTGCTCAGTCTCACAGTCAGAGCAGACCCTCACCACTCCACCACCCACTACACTCACAGTGCTCAGTCTCACAGTCAGAGCAGACCCTCACCACACCACACCCACTACACTCAAAGTGCTCAGTCTCACAGTCAGAGCAGACCCTCACCACTCCACACCCACTACACTCACAGTGCTCAGTCTTACAGTCAGAGCAGACCCTCACCACTCCACAACCCACTACACTCACAGTGCTCAGTCTCACAGTCAGAGCAGACCCTCACCACACCACACCCACTACACTCAAAGTGCTCAGTCTCACAGTCAGAGCAGACCCTCACCACTCCACAACCCACTACACTCACATCAACCTGACAACCTGACATCAGAGATGAGTGGTAGAGTAAATTAAACAGAGGGAAGGTCGTAGGCGAGAGAAAAGAGGTGAGTCTTAAGATTAGATGTAAATATGGAAAAAGAGGAAGATTGTTTGAGCACAGGTGGGAGAGAGTTCCACAGTCGAGGAGCGAGTCTGGAAAAAGCCTGGTCACCAAAGCCACAGAGTTTAGATGACGGGATGTTTAGAAGTCCAGCAGTAGAAGACCTAAGAGACCGAGGTGGTTTGTAGGGAAGACGAAGGCTGGACAGATAGGGAAGTGCAAGATTGTTTAGATCCTTATAAGTAAGTAGGAGAATCTTGAACTGGATCCTATATTTAACAGGGAGCCAGTGAAGATCCTGGAGAACAGGAGTAATGTGGTCATGAGCGCGAGTGTAAGTGAGTAACCAAGCAGCAGAGTTTTGTACAATCTGAAGCTTATGGACAGAGGAGGAGCTAATGCCAGCTAACAAGGAGTTACAGTAGTCTAGTCGGCTGGAAATGAAGGCATGAATGAGGATTTCAGCAGCTGACCGAGCAAGAGAGTGTTGAATTTGAGCTATTCTGCGCAGGTTTATACCACAGAACTAATGTGAGTTGTGAAAGAGAGGGTGGAATCAAGGAGGACACCCAAATTTCAGACCAGGATGGAGACTTTGACTTTGCTTACAGATTAGTCATTGAATTGTGCAGAAATGGTGAAAAGAAAAATCAACATTAAAAGTTAAAATAAATTGGATATATTTTTGGTCATAGATGTAACAAAATGTGGTTCCAATAATTAATATTGTAAAGATGACTGAGCATGTTTTTTCTACAGTAAACCATTTTACATCAAAATACTCTGAATAGCTATTTTTTACATTTCAGTAACCACTGAATTATGAAGAAATGTTAGAAAATCTGAATGTTCTCTTAAATTAACCCACAATTTCTGTGCACTGCTTTACTAAAAGAATGTCATACTCCTGGCCTAGCTGGACTGTTTTGTTGTATCTCATAAATATGTTTCATATCATGTTCTTTCAATATCATGGTTTAGATTTATAGACAATATGTCCCAGTGCATATCTTGTATCTTTTATAAGTGTAGTGTACAAACAGTAGTAGTTTATGTAAGTTTATGTAAGTAGTTTTGACAAAACAATTTTTCAACAAACTAGCCAAGCTCTCCTATTTTGATGAGAGGTTTGATCAATGTGAAGTCATACGTTTTGCCTGCTGCTGCTTAATAAACCCTTATAAGCATTTCTAGATATTTTAATGCCCCAGTAATGGAACAATATTGATATTTTGCCACTTTTAAAAATAGCCACTCATGAATTGGATTCCAAAACTGTTGTGTTGTCCAAATTTGCTCCATACACTAAGGTGTAATTTTATCATGACTTGTTTAGTGGGGAATAAAATGCCACATAATCACTACAAATACAACGAATACATAAACTTTGTGTCCTGCTTCTTTCTTTTGATGAACCAGACACATATCTTTGAGGAAGAGAAACCCAAGCAGCATTTTGTAATAGGATTGTGAGTAAACGTGAGTTTCACCAGAGAGACCTATTTAAAAGAAAAAAAAATGTTATAACATTAAAGCTACACTATGTATGCTTTGGTGATTTGGAGACCTCTCTGGTGAAAATGTGTAATTACATACCATGTAGAATTTTGTATTATCATATATACTTCTAACTCATTCTCCAGGCGGATGAAACTAATGACTGCTTGTGCGGTGGAAGGGTATATGAAGATATCTTCTGAGCATGCAAGTGAATGGTTGAATGTTATCATATCTTCTTAGTATAATGTTGTGTTTTAAGTTTGTGACCCAAATATACTGGCAGAGCCTTTCTGCACCTGTCGTTTTAATATGTTAAGACATGGTCTGAAAAAGACTTTAAAATTATAGGACTCACAGCAGTGCAGTAATACATATTTCACTTGTAGGCTCATGAGTTGGTCTTCCTGTTAAAACTCCAGCTGAAAATGTAGATAAGTAGTCAGATGTTGCCTTCTAGGAGGTGTCAGATTTAAACTAGGAGCAGACAATCACTGGCAAAACTTTTTATTGCATCTAGATCATACTGAATAGAGGATATAAAGAATGTATTGTCATAATGTCATTAAATCAATGACCAGCATATTATAAATTAACACATCTTGAACATTATGAACCTTAAACACATCTTTATACAGATCTGGGGGGAAAAAAACCTGAACAAAAAGCGCAGCATCAAAGAGCAGCGTCTGTGTCAGCCAGCTGTGCAACCACATCTGCAGTTTTCAATATGACTTTGTATTTGTTCATGAGCAAACCTCTGCCCTATTTGTAAATCTGATATTTTCACTTATTCCATATTTGTTTGTTATAAGACAACTTGCTGTACAATCAGATGAGTGCCAAACATCATGTGGTAAATGCTATAGTATAGTATATAGAGAATGATACTATATTGTCTTTTTATCTTCCAGTACTGTGCAAAAAGTCAGACACCTAGCCCTTTAAATTCCAGCCAATATAGTCCTTATGTAAAAAAAAAAAGAGGGAATTTTTAACACAATAAAAATAACACAACAACAGATTAGAATGTCTAATGTTTTAGTATTTAGTCTGTCTTTGTTGAGGAGACTTGTTTTAGTTTTTCAATGAAATCTGCCGGAACATTTTCCAACTACAACGTCTTCAGAATTGGTTGTTTTTTTTATTTTTAATACTACACATTCAGCAATGTAGAGGTCTTATTAGAAAGATATAATGAAATTTCACAAAAGCCTACAACATAATATTGTAGCCCCCAGTGTAATATTGAATGTATCAGTATTTAATTTGTCCACTCTTTACTTACTGGCACCTACTGCTACTTTTCCATTGTTCCGATCCTAAAACCAACCAGTCACAGCTGTGTCCTCCCAGCAAAAGCTGTTCCCAAAGGAGTCGCAGATATTTTGCTCCCATACAAAGAGACACTAACATTCACACAAACAACTGCCTAGCAAATTTCTGTCTCACGCATGTCTAAAACTGGAAAAAATGCATAAAAAAACAGACATTTACAAAGATAATTACATAGAAACATAGAAACCGAGACTCCTACTAAACTGTGCAAGATCTGAGAGACCACCTAACTAATTACAACAGATAAGATTTCTTTAATATTTTTGAGAAATCCAAGCTTCACTCTTGCTACAGAGCTGATTGTTGTCAATTCCTCCACTGTGACGAGACAACTCACCACTATAGGTCTGAAGGGATGTGTAGTTGTCAAAAAGCCTTTTCTGAGAAAAGTAACAAAAAAGAAAGAAATTTGCAAACCATACACAGCTGCTGGTGTTCAACCTAAAGTTCAGATCTCAACATCACTGAATATGATTGGATAACACACATACACACACACACACACACACACACACACACACACACACACACACACACACACACACACATATATATATATTGGCTGGGTGGTCTCTGACTTTTGCAAAGTATTTCAAATAATCTTTAGCTCTGTCCTTTATTTAAGGCTTTTCTGTTAAAATCCATCTGGAACGAGGGTGTCATTGAGATCACAGTGTGTTTGGTCATAACTTGCAACAACCTGAAATGAGAGTGCACCTTTGAGCAAACCAAGTGTTTGTACAGTACCAACAGCTTTGCAAGAAACCTGGATGATGGCATTGTACCACTGTAACAGCAATACATAAATAATAAGCATCAATTCAAATACAAACATTGTAAACAATATACAACATAACAACAAATACAGTTCCTTTCAGGAATGTGTGCAGCAAAGTATCATTGCCATTGGGCAACAAGTCGACTGACTTTGGTAAACTACATATAAAACAAATAGGATAGACCTTTTGGCTGATTCATTCTACTTTTCCTTCTTAAGAGAAAAAAAAAAACAAAGCCAATTACGTGTAGATCTTGAAGAATTGCCTCTCTCCTTTCGCCTGCAAATCCTGCTGTGCTTAACAAGGGACCAATTAACAACATCTCTGCAGTCAGCAGTCTATAGGGAATGTGTATGTGTGGAAGGGAAGTGTTTTACAGGTTCTAGCTGAAACACACGGGTCCAACTGTAAATCCAAAGTCTTCGGTGAGGTCACTATGGCCAAACAGTGCCAAGTCTCTGATTGGCAAAAGCTCCAGGTCTTCAGTTTCAAACTGGAACACAGACTCCTGAGGCCCTGTATCCAACTCCTCCATTGGCTGCAACATCAATGAGCATTAATGAGTTATACACAGCCAAACAAGCCACATCAGACGCTGATTACACCTGCTCATTTCATGTGAGTTGATGTCTGTTGACTATTGCACCCCACAGCTTTGCCTTTGAGCTTTGAAATTTTCCTGTTCCGACTTTTATAAAAACTAGTGGCCCAGTGATAAAAAGTGTTTTCTCATCACAACCTCTTTAATATTTGCATATGCTTGCATTGATATCTATATGCAACTTAAATATCTTAATATTGTAAGTGTGGACAAAGCTTTAAATATTTATTTTTCAGATTTTAAAACTGTTTCGGTCACACCATGACTTACTGGTTATGCCACATGACTTTTTATATATACTGAGCAGTTTATATATACACTAAGAAAGTCATGTGGTCTGAAAAGTCATGTGGCATAACCAGTAAGCCATGGTACAAAACCATGGCATTTCTGCAATACCCTGGCCTTGGCCCCTTCTTAAAGGCATTATAACAGTTTTCAGTTTTTGGTTGTACCATCTGACATCTGAGCAAGTAAGAATGTTTTTTATTTAAGTATTTTAACATAAAATCCAGGCAAACTGACATTTATATTATTATTATTATTATTATTATTATTATTATTTATATTAATTTCCCTTTTAAATGGTGCCACATTTGTGAAGAACATGCATTTGTGGGATGAGCAGTAGAGCTGAGTATGTAGGTCGTTTTTTCATCACACTGCCTCCACCAAGCAATCAGCAGCAATCGGTGCATCAATCAGCATAGCGTTCTCCACGTCTTCTCCACACTCTTACCCTACGATCCAACTGCTGTAGACAGAATCTGAACTCATCACTGAACATAATGTTCTTCCACATGTTCAGGTTCCAGTGCGCATGTTGTCAACAACAGCACAAACAAACCTGGCGGTGAAGGGCAGTCATGGCAGGCCTCCTGGCAGCCTGATGAGACCAGAGATTGGCTGCGTGCAGTCGGTTCTGGTTTGTCTGGGCAGAGAGCCGTCAGCCACATCGTCCTGCAAACCTTGACTGCAAATCTGTAGAAGACAGCCTACGGTACCTAAGTGCTGACAGAGGAAATTTTCTTCTTGGGTCGCCCACTTCACGTTATATGGAACTTGGCCTTCAATTTGGAGATGGTATTGGGGTTCACTCTAAATAAAGCTGCAACTTGGTTTTGTGGAACACCAGCTTGAAGTTGCCCTATCGCACGGGCCCTATCCAGATCAGTCAAACGTGACATGCTGATTCTTGGAGCAGACACCTACTGACCACTGTAGCAGGGCCCGTGCTTACAGGTGCTGCCAGTCAGGTGCCAACCTGGGGGTACCAGAAGCTCAAAACGTGTCAATAGCAACAGCAAAATAAGCTGTTTGGCAATAGCAGAGAAGAATTGGCAAATGTTTCATGGGCACAAGCCACATACTCAGCTCTACTACTCGTCCCACAAATGCATGTTCTTCACAAATATGGCACCATTTAAAAGGGAAATTAACAGACTTTCCAATTTTATAAGATTTATTGCCAAGAAGCATTGTTACAACAAAGTAATAACCTACATAATAATCTAAAGTAACACAAATTTCCTTACTGTCTGTGCTAAGTTTATGTCAAATATATATTTGGGTATTTTGGGAGAAATTAATGGATTCAAAAGATGCACATTAAATTAATGACCTAAGTCCCTTCAGGGGGATTTTTGCTTTTGGACTGTAATTACAGTTTTGGTGGCCGAGGTAAGATATCCTAATACTAGCTTTATTGTATTTATTAGCTTATAGACCAGTGGCCAGGCTAATAGTCAGGATTGGTTGACACTACAGGGATTACTTATGGTTATTAAATGTATTGGCATAATGCATGATGGGTATTGTAGTGAGAGAACATTGATAACCTTATTCTGAAGACATGAAAATACATATAAAAACTGAGTCACAATCTAATCCAAATAAACAGCTTATGTAGATAAAAACGTACCACACAATCTCGTAACGTCCCCAAGAAGCTCTGTCTCCGAGAGTCTGCGAGGAATTTGATTTCTCTCTCGCTTGAGCCCTGCCTACTCATGTGCTGGCAGGTGAATGTGATGTTCTGCGTGACCAGCCTGCTGTTCAGCCGCAGAAACCTCATCTGGACCACACTGATTTCTGTATAATTAAACTTCAGAGGAGAACGGCGAATGAAATAAGTGAAAAGAAAAGAAGAGCGTGGGCTGATGAAGACTGTGAGATTGTCTTTGCTGCTGTGTTCGGTATACCTGAAAGCCATTGTCCATGGTACTCAGCCAGGTGAAAGAGTCTGCTGAGCCCTTCAGCCACGCTTTCATTGGAACCTGCAACACGAGGACTTGCATTACTCATTTCGGTACAGCAGGTTTAAGAGCTCACGGCATCAGAAAAAGCTGAGAAATGTCAGAAACTCTCCGGTAGCGTTACCTGCGCTCGGAGGGGAGAAAGACAAGTCTGACCGCCTAAACTGAAGCGGCAAAAGACTAGAAAAGCATCTGCAGGGTTGCCCTGGTTGGGATCGATGTAGTACATTCCTGAAACAAATGCAAATTGAAAATCACAGTAACATGTTATCTCCCATATTTCATCATGTGTGATAAGTTAATTTATAATAGTTCTGGAAAAACAGATAGTTCCAGTTCTAGTTCCAGTCAAAAGATGACTTTCAAAGCCTCTGTACAGTACTAAACCACAGGCATTCTGTATTAATGCAGCAAGCTACATAAAAACCATTATGCTGTTCGCAGAAAATCTGGCTTGACAGACGACAGTACCAGTGGCACAGCTGGCATTCTAGAAAAGATCTTTGGATAGGATTGAAATAACTGTGTGAAAAATAGCTGTAGTGTAATTAAACCAGCTGTGATTTATATATTTATTTTCCTTTAGTAGTAACAAAGATTAAACTTAAACTCATTTGAAGAAAAAGTGCTTCTTTTATTATGTTATTATTATTATTATTACTTAAAATATTATATTGTTATTACTATTTATGAGTTACATTTTTTGTCAAATACACATTGCAGTTGAAGTATAGTCTTATTCTTTTTGGAATTTCTCCCCAATTTATTTGCATCACCACCACCAAGATTCCACCTGCTATCTAGATGCTCCTGAGTAATGATACCAGCAGTGCTAGGAGGATGAAGAATAACGTGCTTCTTCTGAGTCATGTTAAGCACCACCAGATCTTTTGAAACTGGGGGTAAGGCATCATTGTACAGCTCAACAATTTTGGAGGATAATGCTAGCATCAAGCTAGCTGATGTGGGAAAGACGAAGAAGCATCTTACTCGCCCAGGAGACCTGATGGACCCCTGGGAATCACCACACAACTTGCACTTGCAATCTACCGCTAATAAGGCTAACATTCAGATGGTGGCACCACTCATTTTAATTTGGCTACAAAACTCATTAATCAAGAACTGAACTGTGAATATTGCCCCAAATTTTCCTTTGATGTCATGAACACTGATTTTCCTGAGCTGTTCTGTCTGATATCTGAAATTTAACTCATGGTCTCTGGATGCTCTAATATCAACGTACCTTAGGCAGCTAAACCGGCTCAGCTCAACAATCTTTCTAGAACGGTCTCATCTATGATTGATAAAATAAATGTGGTGTCACCTAATATGTTTAAAAGTGTTGAGGTGTGGGAAGATTGATGCCCTGCAATGGTTTGTGTGAAATAAATCAATACTTAAACTGTGTTGTTTAAACCAGCCATAGGACATACTGGACATGGTAACTGTGGTAACTCAGTTGACCACCAACGAGAACAGGCCTTTAAGTGTTTTTTCATCCTCAGAACAGAAAATAAAAATCTAGAAAATATAAAACCTAGACACATAAATCTTGAAACTCTAATAATAGGAAAAAACTAGATTTTCTTTGCACAAAAATGCAACTTTAATATGCCCACATTATCCCCCTGTTATGCTGTTGCTTGTGATTACAGAATTAATGAGCCACATTCACAAATGGAATCATTTTTACAATAAACTGTGATAATGATATAATGTTATATGGCGTGCTTTGTTGCTTCTCTTGACATTTCAAGTCAAGACAGTGGCAGTGTTTTTCATTTTCCTATTCAGAGGTTCAAGCACACAACTCACAGTTATTTAATAAACAGCCATTTATATGGTCATAATATCAAAAAATAGAATTTTACGTATATCACATATTTAGCAAGTATATATGTATTTGTATTTTTGTTTATTTATTCGTAAGATTTGAATGTCCAAAGTACATTTGAGTAGTAATTTTGGGTGGGCCAGTGTCAAACCACTGATGGCAACCGTAACTTTTGCATTGCAAGATAATTGTTTATAGTGATTATTATTGATAATAATCTACTTACTGTACATTGTATTTTACTGTGTTGTATCCTATCATGCCATGGCTATGACACTAATATACTGTGTTAAAATCAGTCTAATGCACGACCCCTTTTGGCTTTGAATTTATAATGCAGTTTCCTCAGCATACATTACATATTCTATAAATGTTAGCCTAAATAAACAAGGATCCTACCATCAGTGTAATTTGGATGGCTTATCAACAGCTCCAAACAGGTTGTCGCTGGATGCTCTTTAGTGCCATCCGGTGGATCTATGAAGAGACGCAGGTCTTGCTGAAGAGAGTCCAGTAATGTTCTGATGAGTGGGTAGTTGGGCTTGTCTGCCTGATACATAAGGCCCTGATTGAGTTGGGAAGAAAGACATCTGGTCAGAGAACCTGTTTTTCTCCAGCCGTGGCGGACGCTGTAATAAACTGGGACATGTGGACAGACGTTACTTGCCTTTAGCTGGGTCATTGTGAGGTTAAGAGATAGCCCTGGAGACCCTGGAGGACCTGGTGGCCCCTGCAGAAAACATTGGTGTGTGTCACTACAGAAAACCATATCAAATTTCTGTATTGGTAGTGGTCTGAAGCAAGAGCTGTCATACTCACAGGTGGTCCTCTCAGACCCACAGGTCCGAGTAGCCCTTGATATCCCTTTAAGCCCTGGCAATATACAACACAATTGGAGATGTGTTTCAACCTGCTGTATGCTCTTACAAAGCTGACGTTAAGACTGCATTTTCCAAAGCAAAACTAAGATAACAGAGTATAATTAAATAAATGTTTCAGACCTTTTCTCCAAATAACCCCTGTGGAGAGCAGAAATGAACAGAATTAACATTCACTTTATGCAGAGTGTTCGCTGAGTGCATGATCTGCACTTTAAGGAGGCTAATTTTCTTCTCTAAGTACTTCGGAGACTTCATTAAGATTACATTAGTAGCATGTTAAAGACCCACTGAGAGTCCTGTTCATGCTGATTACTGGCTCTAAGATGATGCAGACAAATGCTAATCTTCAAGTGAATAGCATTCTACATTGACAGAATTTCTAAGAAGTCACATGAGCGAACTTACAGGCAGGCCTGGAAGGCCAGGTCTCCCTCTTGGCCCTGTAGGACCGATATCACCCTATAAAAAACATAGCATGTTTATACTTATCGCATGTTTGAATTACCAAACTGGGTGAAAATTAATCATTTGGTATTTTACCTGCTCTCCTTTTGTGCCAAGTTTGCCAGAATGCCCGACAAGACCTTGTTCACCCTAAAATTAATAAAAAGAGACTCAATACCCTGGAGCATAGACTTAACCTGTGTTTGTACCCAGTCGAGTCACATTATGACGACCACTTCCTACTTTTGACAGTGGCAGCAAGGTTCTGGGCCCATTCATCCACGTGGAAGGCACTGTCAACCAATTTAGTTATGAATCTATTATTACAGATCACATACACCCATACATGCTGATTGTCTTCCCTGAGGTGGATGGGATTTTCCTGCAAGACAATGTGACGTGTCACACGACTAGAAACACTGATTGAAAGAGCATGCCCAAGACCTTGGACCCCTAATTCCCCAGGCTTGAACCCAATATAGCATCTCGTGTTGGCTCTATGGATCTTCCCCCACATGCCCAATTAAGCAGCTGTAGGATGCAACCTACAAGGAACTTATTGAGTCACTCCCAGCTCAACTCATAGTGAACGTGGCGGTTACTCTTCATATTAGGTGGTGGTCATACATGGTGGTGGTGGTAGTTACATGATATGCATGTTGATACAATCAGCTTAATAAATATTGGCAAAGATAAAAAGAAGCTGCCAAGTTTTCATTTAATTTCATCTGGTACTTCACAGTAGTAGACAATGCCATGTATTTTAACAAGGTTCCCAAGACCTTTGAAGAAAATACAGCCCCAATGCATCACAGGTCTTTTACCATACTAAATCTGATTCTTTTCTGTAAAACCATGTTTCTTTGTACTTCAAACCCAAATTTGTTGTTGTCTCATCTGACAATAAAACCCAGTCTCACTCAAAGTACCAGTAGTATCTAGTAGCATCCAGGCACATATGTTTGTGGTGAGATGAAAGATAAGGCTTTCTTCTGGCATGCTTTCCAAATAGTTTGTTGGTTTGGAGGTGGTCTGTAATTGTAGTTTTGGAAACCCAATTATACACTCAACTTCTGTAAATCTGCATCAGTGATTGTTGAAGAAATTTTGGCCTCTCTAACCATCCTTATCATTGTGTATGCCAACAAAATATACATCTGTGTTCTTCCAGGCAGGTTCATCACAGCTCTGGTTCTTTTAAACCTCTAAATTATTGCTCAGGATATAAACATTTTTAGACATTTAGCAATTTTTATTGCCATTGTTATGAAGGTCACAATACCTGGTTAGGTGTTTGTTAGGAGAATTTGTGTCTGCTGTGTGACCTCAGATTTATACTCCAGTAAAATAAGGAGTAATGGACGATGGCTTAAGAGGTGGACCTTTCTCACTTTTTTTAAATCCACCTGAATGTTCAGGAATATATACATAGACACAATTACATGGGCACCCCTCGCCATTATTAAGCTTGAGTTTCAGCCAAATCCATTTCTAACAGATGTACAAAATCAAGCACATAGCTGTGCTATATCCAGAAATAAACACTGGCTATAGAATGAGTCATTCTGAGGAGTCATACAGTGCCACCTTTACCACAGGTCAGCCCTGCTAGATCTGTAATGCTATTATTGTAAAATGGAAACATCTAGGTGTAACAACACTTCAGCCACAAATAAGAAAACCACATGAACTCACAGAGCAAGGCAGCTGAATGCTGAAGCAAGTGGTGCATACAAATCACATATTCTTTATTGCATCACTCACCACAGCGTTCCAAACTGCCTCTAGAAGCAATATCCTCACAAGAACTGGGCACTGGGAGCTTTATCAAATGAGTTTTCATGGCTGAGCTGTTGCACACATGTCTGAGATCACTAGATGAAATGCTGGGCATTGGCTAGAGTGGTGTAAAACACTCTACAGCATGTTCTTTAGAGTGCTGAAACATGCTTCACTATCCTACAGTCTGATAGACGAGTCTGAGTTTGGGGGGAATCCAGAAGAACGTTCCTGAACATATAGCCATCAGTAAAGGGTTTGGGTCACCTAGTTCCAGTGAATGGTCATGCTACAGCATATTAAGTCATTTCAGAGAGTTTGATGTGGAAGAACTTCCAAACTGACACCTCTGAAACACCAACTGGGATAAGGGATGAATGACATTACCTTCACTCCATCACTCCCCAGTGGACCAGGTAGCCCCATGTCCCCCTTCTCTCCCTGCAGGTAGAAAATAAAGCACTGACTGTCAGATTAGTGATGCAGGATGATGCCTGAATTATAAACGAACAACATCGTACCTGTGGTCCATGTTCGCCTTTATCTCCTTTCTCTCCTTTTATGCCAGGTGAACCCTGAAGGAGCGAGATTCGGGGGGGAATGAATAATGGATGAGCTGCTTTGTACAGTGCATGCAAACCAACTGAAATAAATCATTTATGCAGCAGGACTGAAAAGCTGTGCTCTGTGATCATGGCATGTGACGCAGCAGGTTGTAATCACTCACATATGAGCCTGGTCTCCCTGTTGGTCCAGTCTGTCCGACAAAGCCCGGTTGACCCTTAGGACAAGACATTAACCAAAACCTTAGCAAAGCCAAGTATATATGTCTGTGTTATCAAACTACCCTAAATTGGAGAATATTCTAGTTTAGTGTCAGTGAGATCAAGTTAGAGAGGCTAAGTATTTACCTTCTCTCCTTTGCCCCCTCTCAGCCCTCTTTGTCCAGCTTTCCCTCTTTTACCCTGAGAATAGAACGATAATACTGATTCTGGTATTTAATTCAAAAACAGTAAGGGTTTAGAGCTGTGGTGTTTTTCTTACCCTCCGCCCAGTATTCCCAGTCTTTCCAGGCTGTCCATCTCGACCATCCTTTCCCTGGAAAAATAAAAGAGCTTGACCAGACTGATGGGGACTGATCTAGCATGATTAATCTACAAGGCTTTGATAAATAAAATGTGAAAGGAAGGAAAAGCATCTCAATGGACAGTTAAGTAACTGGAACATAAGTGACCTGACCTTTTGTCCCTTCTGGCCATCTCTTCCCTCAGGACCAGATCTGCCTTTTGGACCCTGAAAATGAGCCAATAATGCTAAGAAATCAGTAAAATAATAAAAACCAAAAGTCATAAGCAATATTTTTATTGTTGTTTACTCTGTTAATCCTTTGTTTTGCTTTCAGTTTTTCAAAGAAATCTGCTGTAATATTAATAAAAAAACTTTCAGTCTTGGAGATGGATTTCAGTTTCTGCTGCTCATGATCCCAGTAAACCCAAACACACTCTGGGCTTGCCAATCCACCATCCTTTCAAGCTTTAAACCAGAACAATAACAGCCTCCAGGATGTAGTCAAAGATAAAGAAAAAAAAATCACAAGAAAGACCAGTTTGCTGAAAAAGACTGCAACAGTGACCTGCAGAGTTCTGAAACAATGCACAAAGGACTGATCAGACGAAGATAAACCGCTATCAGCGCTTTAAAAACATGAATGCATGAAAAGAAGATCTTGATGCCAAGCATACCACACCATCTGTGAAACATGGTGGCATGAGCATATCATTCTGCTTTCTGATCATGTAACCAGAAAATTATGAAATGTTCAAAGCAAATACTCACATCAAGACAAACTGTGAAGAAAATGTAGGAGCTAAAAACTTCAACTTCTTTATATACTTGTTAACAGTATGTGTGCTTGTCTGGTCTGATTAATATTTTACTTGTCATACATGTGTGCACTCACCAAGACCAATTCCAATTCAGATTCTGAACATGTATTTTACTTATTTAATTATTGAGGATAAAACATCACACCTTTATTACTTACAAACTGTACTGGATTGGTACAACTTCAAAATAATGACAGTAAAAATACATTAGGAAACAAAACAGTAGTTGCTGAAACACTAACCGGTGGTCCAGGAGGGCCAACCGGCCCATCAGCTCCCATTTCTCCTTGAAGCCCCTGCACATATGAGCAAATTGACACTCCTATTATTGGGAGTCCTTGGTACAAAGCATAGCTTAAGGTGGAAGAATGCATTCCAAATGCAGAACTCTGAAAACCAGCAGACTGTACCTCTAATCCTGGAAGTCCTGGAGGACCTCTGATTCCTGGCAAACCCTCTAGTCCCTGGCCAGGAACATCAAACCAACAGCATCAGGGACAATTCAGGCAAGTTATAGAGGATAAGCTCCGTTTCTCCTAGGCTTACCATCTCTCCTAGAGGTCCTGGCTTGCCGAGGTCACCTTTCAGTCCCTCTGTTCCTGGTAAGCCTTTAGGGCCTGGCAAGCCTTCAGGGCCTCCAGGACCCACAGCGCCCTAAAACAGGTGCAGTATTAGATTGTTAAAGAGAAGAGTTTCAGAATGTGATCACTGTTTGTGGAAATTACTGGGATGCCAGTAAAATACTATCATCCCTACAATGTAATCTGCCTAGCAGCAGTTTCTTCTTAACTGGCCAAAATCGGCATGTTTGTTGTTTATCAAACGTTAATTAATATGCATTCGATTATCTGAATCACAAAATTCACTTTTATGAAGAAATAAACACATCAACTGCAGGAACATCAAACCAGGTGGAGCTTGCCTTTTATTGGCTACTGTTGAAGGGGGTTAAACTTATACATGACACCTGTTGTGTTTGAGAGGCTAATTTATGTTTTTTACATCTTTTTTTAAAATAGAAAAAGAACATCTTATTATCTTTACAACTATGACTGGACTACACCACTAATTGTTTACACAGAGAGATTGTTTACAGAGGGTAGCAGAATGCAAGATGGATTCCTGCCAACACTGTATAATATGATAGTCTTTAATTACTATTCAAAGAATATTTTCAAAGAATATTCAAAGAATATTTTTATTCCATAAGAATATTTTTAGTAGGTCTGATAAACCCACAATCTCTGGTCACCATAATCTCCCACAAATATCCTTACGATGCCCATTACAGAGAGAACCAATGTACTGACCTTGGGTCCAGGTTTGCCCATTTCGCCCTTTAATC
The DNA here is from genome assembly GCA_021613375.1 of Megaleporinus macrocephalus. Taxonomy (NCBI): domain Eukaryota; kingdom Metazoa; phylum Chordata; class Actinopteri; order Characiformes; family Anostomidae; genus Megaleporinus; species Megaleporinus macrocephalus. The sequence goes on along the minus strand of CM038725.1, from coordinate 17,727,636 downwards.
CTTTTTGTCCAGTTCCCCCCTTTTTACAAAAGAGAAGTAGTGTAAATCAAACAGGTCTCCTGTAAAGGCAAATCACTTTAATAGAAGTGAACTAATGAATAACGAAAAAAGGTATCTAAGGTATCGCAAGCATATGTGTTGCCCAGAGACTCCTGAACGGTTAGGGCCCACAACATATCAATGGATCAAAAGATTAAGCTGCACTTGAAATACTGTGAAGACTATAACAAGTAAATGAGCCTGTCAGATTACAATATTTTACAATCAATTTGTGACAGTCCTGGCTAATCTCAATATTCATGTAAACAGAAAGAGACTGTTATGGTGTTTTTAAAGAAATTGACTGATTTTAGCAAATGTTAATGGAGGTCTGTCACCCAAAAACCTTTAGGGTGATATAGACTTTTATTATAGGCTTGTAGCTCCACTGCAATACTCCACAATATTGCAAAGCATATCAGTTGTGCAACCTTAACACATGAAGGTTATTTACCAGTTCACCTGGTTCTCCAGTGAAACCTGTCAGCCCACTAAAGCCAGAATCCCCCTGTAACACAAAACCACAAAGCTGAATCAGATAATGTAAGATTTATATTTTAGCAGCAACTGAAAACAGGGGTGAAAAAACATGAAATACCTTTGCCCCTGGTGGCCCATCTGCCCCAAGCCCTCCTCGTGGTCCTATCAAACCCTGTGTTTAATTAAACATACTTATTTCACACCTCTAATGACATATATGCAAATTAAAAGAACATACTGGACTAAAAAGTTCCATACTGTGTAAAAGGCAATATGGGTAATATGACAGTACCTCTAGCCCCATCAGGCCTGGTGGGCCAATCTTCCCCATCAGCCCATTCTGACCCTGGAAATAATGAGTGCAAACAGTATAAAGTTTTTTTTAAAATTGGTAACATACATAAAAAATATTACAAAAGTACAAAAAAATAAGAACTCACAAGCAGTCCAGCGTAGCCCTTATCGCCTTTTGGCCCCTTTCCTCCTCGGGCCCCAAAGAACCCTGTGGGCCCCAAACGCCCAGAGACACCCTGCAGGCCAGTGTCACCCTAGAAATAGACTACACTTTTTCAAATCTGTAAACCACATAATCTGACTGAACTAATAAAAAAGCACTATAAAAATTTTGATGTACCTTCTGTCCTTTTGGGCCTCGATCTCCAGTACTGCCTACAAGACCTGCAGCTCCCTACAACAGGGTACAATGTCTAATTAGAAATTCTAGACATGACCTACTCTAATTCCAAGTAAACAAGTCTTTATGGCTGCTTATTCAAACTAATGCAGCTTAGGCCTGACTAACTATTTACCTAACTACCCCCAAACATACACAGCAGTTATGGAATTAATCCTTCTTTTGTTTGATTCTCATTTTAACAGTGACCATGATAAGACAGCTACCTCTTTGCCTCTTGGTCCTGGTTCCCCCTGCATCCCTGGAGAGCCTTGTTGGCCCAGTTCTCCAGGAGGTCCAATCGATCCAAGCTTTCCAACTGGTCCTGCTGAACCCTACAATACAAATCACAGATCAATGTGACAGAAGTGTGGATGACAGAAGAACATGAATGATTGCTCACTCTACATAACATATTAGAATCCAGGATGTTTGTAGATTAGGGTCACATATATGAACCACAATTAAGATAACAATGTCTTTTCTCTGATTCACTTACATGATCCCCTTTTCTCCCAGGTGGTCCTTCTAGCCCACGTGAACCAGGATAACCCTTGAGACAGGAGACAAAAGACATTTCATCTATATCATCATTTTCTGAGATCTACTGCAATGCTGTTTTTTACTGCATTCTATAATATGAGATGTAAATATAGTACACATAGGTTAGAGCAGGGTTGTTTTTTTCAGAAAGGATCAGATTGGATTATATCAAAATACCTGAAAATATTATAATTTTTAAATGTCTAGTTTTCAAAATATAAAAAATACAACCATGTAGAACAATGAATTGAACAAGCTATGACATATGCTACCAGTTATGACATGTGCATATCAGCATATAGAATACAGGCTTATAGAATAGAATAGAATAGAATAGAATAGAATAGAATAGAATAGAATAGAATAGAATAGAACAGAGGATTATCAATGTATGAAAGATGCACAAGGCTTTTTTTATTGTTGGAGTGTTCAATCAGAACAAGTTCGACCAGTTAATGCTTATAACAAATTTCTTACTTGATTATTCAAAGTAACAACAAAAGGGTATTAATGTATTAAGCATATTCAAATATTACTTTATTAAAAATAGAATTTCACACCTGGGTAGACCTGGGTAAACTGCAGTTGCTCTTATTTTAATGTCCTCGCTTTGTCTATTTATATTAAAAGCATTACAGTATTTTAACAAATGAGGCACATGTGTTCATATGTGTACTATTATTTGGTACATAGTGTACTATGGCTTCAGTCTTTACTAAAAGTTAGTCAATTAATAGTCAGAGAAAAGCTCTCAAACATTAGCTAATTCGATACCACAAGACAGTGTTTGACTCTAGAATTTTACACTACTACTGCCACCATCAGGTGAAAGGTAAAACTGTAGCATATTGGCTGGCAGGTCACTTATTGCACACTGTATGACAGAAGCCACAGACCAACTTATATGTTCCAGTGGGCTGCAACTGGTGCTGAGACTGGATTTTGGAGATCCCTGCTCTGGAGTATCTAAGAAGACATTTGTTACATATGCTATAGCAAGAGATATGAGCAAGCCCTTGTTTTTGTTATACTTGACTAACCTGTGGTCCATCTAATCCAGTAAGACCCAGGTCACCAGGAGGTCCTGGAACTCCCTGTGGGGAAAGTATAACACTGTTTTCTAGTAATACAGAATATTACCATTTTTCCCTCATCACTACAGATACAAACTGCACTGCAAAGTATGTTCTTTATAAACAACATTAGCCTTTTTAATGATACTCATTAAAAACCACTTCTACCTGATCCCCTTTTTCTCCAGACAGGCCCGCCATTCCATCAATTCCTCGTGTGCCCTGAAAAATAGAATGATGGCAGTTATTAGAATTGTATTATATATTGTTGATATCATAGACATTAGTAACCTAATCACTGGCACAATATTGTGTTTTGCTGTTGTGCTAGATTAATATCATTCAAGGTTCTATAGGTATAATTAGTAAAATGAGTAGTACCCACTCACTGGCAATCCAGTGGGCCCATCTTTGCCACGTGGCCCCTGAGGTCCTGGACTGCCAGGAGGGCCTGGTTTTCCTGGCACACCCACAATGCCCGTCATGCCTGGTGAACCCTGAGAATACAGACGTATTAAGCTCAACTCTAGTGCCCCTGTGTGGTCATAAAGTTATAGCACTGACAACCACAACTCTGCTAATGTTAAACAGTGTTATATTTGTTTTATCAACAAAAGCAAAACAAATAAAAAAAACATACATCCATATATAAGAAATGTGTGAGGTTACACGTATTCTAGGATTTTTTTTTAGGTTCTTTCAGCTGAATATCTTTCTTCTGCACCTGTAAAATATGGTTATTCAGGACAAATAATAATTTCCATATCTTTCCCTGCACTTAGCAATAGAACGGAAAGCCTAATGAAGGGCAGGTGACTCAGCTGTGTTTAAGGTCAACAGGTTTTCTGTACTTTTCTAGGAAAATTATTGTCATGGTAACTAATCATATGCTTCGCACAGAGCTCCCTTTCAGATGATGAGAGAGAGGAAACAATGGGATCTACTCACAGGTGGTCCTTGAACGCCAGCTGGTCCTATCTCACCTTGGCGACCCTAAGCAGAAAGTAAATAAATAACAAAGCACATTAGTGATTAGAAACCTTCTGCGGAGGTTGCACGGCTGTTTATAGGTTTGTTCTGTTTAATAACAAACAATGTCAGATAGACGTAGCACACCTGAGGTCCAGGTAGACCTCTCTCACCCGATGGACCAGGCAGGCCCTAAAAAAATCCACAGAACAAAATTGCTGCAGTTAATCATATGAACCTTGTTAGTTCTAACCCAGATCTAAAGAATGGCCACCAATTCAGCTTACAGGTGGTCCCCGCTCCCCACGCTTGCCGATGGGTCCTCTTACACCAGGTTCACCCTAAATACATATTAAGCACAATTACCCAGCAAGTAAGGTCACGGCACACATGCACCATAGTACTGCATTAAACCTGTGAAATTATTATCATCATTCAGGAGATTAAAGTTTTTTTCTCACCCTTTCTCCTATATGGCCGGGCCTTCCCTGCAGGCCTCTAGCCCCTGCATAACCCTGAGTGAGACAATGACAGAATGTGATTAACAGAAGTTAACAATTATATTGCCGCTACTAGAGATGCACTGATTTTTAAATGTATACATATGTTAATGCCAATACATTAACATTTAAAGCCCCACATCCCAAAAAGTTGGGATAGTATGAAAAATAAAATTTAAATTAAATTAAAATGGCAAATTCCTACATTATGAAAACAATATATTTCATATTTTGTCTAGTTAACATTTGTTAATATACAGCCATTCCTGCATTTCATGGTATGGGGGTCAGTGCATCAGTGCCTTTGTCAAAGGTCATTTGCTTTTTTGTGACTGCAGCAATAACCACATGCTGCCCATATTACAAATAACAGCGGAAGAAGAGGGTGCAGGAACTAGTCTGGCCTGTCTGCAGTCCTGACCTGTCCCCAGTGGAAAACGTGTGGGGGATTTTCTTTTAACCTCACCATTAGCCGTAAATTCCTCTTGTAATAACTTTTATGCAGGCCTGATGCAGTAATGGATGTACAGTTTGAGTCAAAAGTCTCAGGACACTCTTTTATTTCAGAAATGAAAGGGAAAATGACATCTGAATACCCCAGCAAGGGTGAGCAGGCCTCTGGGTGTGTCTGAAATGGTCCACGTGTTAACTAGTTCCCTGGTCACTACATAGCCTGTTCTATGCAGAACACTATATAGGGAAGCAGTGAGGGAGACAGTAGAAGGAATTTGGACGACAAACTTAAAAAGAAACCGCTATGCATTGTGGGATGTCAACCTGTAAGTAGTGTACATCCATGGTCCACTAGTTTTACGGTGCATTGTGGGTAACAATATAGTGAACTATGTAGGGAATTGTCAACTGAGAATCCGGACAACACTACAAAATGCCCGACACCCTGAACACTAAACGGTAACTAGGGTGCGATTTGAGATAGCCTCTCTTTTAGGCTATATCCCGAACATGGCCGCCATGCTGAACTGAGATCTGAAGGCACCAGGGACAGCACACAGTGCATGTTGTTCAGCTTTGGTTGCAGCTTTCTGTGTTGATAACATTTGAACCACAAGAGATATTGCAAATTGAGTTCTGAGAAAATTCTGGTTTTCTGTGATATGCTACATAACCACCTTCCCGTTGGTAAAACGTGCCCTGGATCCAATAAGAAGGCTTTCAAGATGTTCACCCATTATTTGCTGGGGTATTCAGACATGTCATTTTCCCTTTCGTTTCTGAAATAAAAGGGTGTCCTGAGACTTTTTGTATATTAACAAAATGAAGTTGACCAGACAAAACATTAAATATTTTGCTTTCCATACTGTACATTTTCTAATTAGTGGTTGTATAAAATGAAGAAAGTAGTACTAATATTGCATAATGGATTAGCTTTAAAGACATTTATATTTAGTGTTTTAAATGATTCACGGTTTGGTCATACAGTCTTATTCAAAGAGTCATCAACTTAAAGGCTCTTCAACGATTAAAAGGGGTCAATCCTACGGCTTAAAAACAACCCTTTTTGGGCACCACAGACCAGAGAGTCATCATTAGATTACTCCAGCACCAGTGTATCAGTACATTCAGATCACTGCAGCAACAAAATTAACAGATTTTATGGGATTACTTACATACATCCCCACAGGCCCCTGCAGACCCCTCAGTCCTGGTTTTCCAGATAAACCCTGACAAAGACAGAATTCAGAGTCAATTTACACTAGATAGTAATTTTTAATATTATTAATATACATTGAATGGTCCCTCAATTAGAAATACTGATCCTTTTGGTAGATATTGTACATCATCAGACTCAGCTGTAATAAAGGCAAAAGGAGGTCTTTGACGTTTGCATAAGATATTATATGGTAGCTGTTTCCAATAAAATGGTCAATGAGTATAGTTATATTAAGGGTGTAACTCTGTATAACAAGACGGAGCAGTATTGACATAGCATACTGTTATTTATCACATGCATACAGTATAGGTCGCCGGATGCCATGTGGAGTGTGACTGCTCTGTGCTGTATTATTCATAATTACACACGTAGTGGACCTGCAGCAGAAACTTACCCTCTCTCCTTGAGGACCTGGGCTGCCATCCTGAGCAGGTAACCCAGGTAGGCCCTAAATTAAACACAAGAATGGATTTTATTTTTCTGTTTTGTGTGCCTGGCTGACAAAACGACCAATTATATATATTATATATTATATAAACAAACAAACAAATAAATAAATATATAAAAAGTAATGATAAATACAAATTTACTAATTGTGTATGATCGGTGAAAATTAACTAATGAAAATCAGACATTGCTTTTGAATTGTGATTCAACAGAATCATTTTGAAAACAAACTAATGCAACTGACCTAGACAAAAATGATGGTATCCTGATGGTTAATATTTTATTTCACAACTTTTTGAGGCAATCACTGTAATCAAGCAGCTCTGTAAATCTCAGTGAGACTTCTGCACCTGTCCACAGGTATTTTGGCTCCACTCCTCATGAGCAAACTGCTCCAGCTGTCTCAGGTGTGAAGGGTGCTTCTCCAGACTTTTCAGCTGTTTCAGCTCCTTCCACAGATGTTCAACAGGAGTTAGATTAAGGCTAATAGGAGGCCACTTCAGAATAGTCCACTGCTTTGCTCTTAGCCATTCTTAGATGTTTTTAGGTGTGTGTTTTGGGTCATTATCCTGTTGGAGGACCCATGACCTGTGAATGGGACCAAGCTTTCTAACACTGGGCAGGACATTTCGCTCCAGAATGTCTCGATAGTCTTGAGATTTCATTGTACCCTGCACAGATTTCAAGACACCCTGTTCCAGATGCAGCTAAGCAGCCCCACAATATTACTGAGCCTCCTCCATGTTTCACAGTAGGCACGATATTCTTTTCTTTGTATGCTTTATTTTTGCATCTGTGAACATAGAGCTGATGTGACTTGCCAGAAAGCTCCGGTTTTGTCTCATCTGTGCAAAGGACATTGTCCCAGAAGCTTTGTGACTTGTCAAGGTGCATTTTGGTAAATTGTATGATTTTATGATTTGCTTTCAACGGTGGTTTCCTCCTCGGCCATCTTTCAACAGCGACAGATGGTGCACTCTGACACTGATGTACCTTGACCGTGGAGTTCACCTCTAATCTCTTTTAGGGCTCTTTGGTTACCATTCGTATTATCAGTCTCTACTATATGTCATCATTGTTCCTCTTGCGGCTACGTCCAGGGAAGTTGTCTACAGCCTTGTAGACTTTAAACTTCTCAATAATATGCGCAACTGTAGTAACAGGAACATCATGATCTTACAGCCTTTACCTTTAACATGTGTGTGTATAATTTTCTTTCTGATCTCCTGACATAACTCCCTCCATTGCTTTCTGTGCTCCATGTTCAGTGATACCAAATAGCAAAGCGACTACTCTTCACTCTTTAAATAGGCAGACTGACTGATTCAGGTTTGAAGACACCTGTGGTACTATTCACAGGATAAACCTTATTTTAACACGTCCACATGGTTAAATTATTTTCAATCTCTTGTAGGGGTACCATCATTGTAGTCCAGGCCAGTTTCATACGTTTTTATTATTATTATTATTATTATTATTATTATTATTACTTAAATCACAGTTCAAAAGCAATGTCTGATTGTCACAAGTTGATTTTCAGTATTTTTTATTTATTTATTATTATTTATTACTGGATATCCAGGTTCAGTTTGAAGGAATTATCTTTATTGCTAATAGTGAATTATCTTGACATGCTGATGATTTTTTCTTTTACTAATAACTCAAACCGTTAAGATTTGCATGTTTAAAAATACTTAAAAAATGTGTGACTACACGTGTTTTTTGCACACTTCACATACTTTCCTATATAGGAGAGTAATCAGTCACAAGCTTGTTTTTTGATTATTTTAATTCTCTTTGTCTTCTTCCTCTAAATCTATTTTATGATGTTATACTTACTGGTGATCCAGGGGGTCCTCTTCGTCCTGGCTCTCCCGCTAAACCCCTGAAACCCTAGAATAGCCACAAATTGCATAATATATTTCACACTATATAAATGTCACAGACTGCATTACACCACCCATCCAGTGCCAGTACAGTGGACCTCAAAAGTACCTGGATACTTTAACTGTTCAACCACAGGTGAACTTTAATGAAGCTCTACTTCATAAACGCACAAGCAAAACTGTCTGAAACACCCCGGGCCCTTTGCCAAAGAGATAATTATATTCCTGGAATAGCCCGTTTTAAAGAATGCCAATCTGTTTTGTCCAAGTACAATCAACTTCATAAGTGTGGCACGCCTTAGTGATACATCGCATAACAACAACTCTCTCATATAACAATCAACACCCAGCATTCCTCTTAACCAGAGGTCACTTGTTTCTCGTCAAGCACTTAACCCTGGCTTCTGATTGAGTTCCCATAGTTCTCTGGATGTTTAAGGCCTTGTTAAGTTTAACAGTCTCTGATCTTGTCACCTCTCTCTGACATTTATGTGCCTGTATAATGTGTTACTCCAGTTCCCCAAAGTTGACCCAAAGTTTAAGTGCCCTGGTCACTTTATTCTGAATTCTGTCGCAGAACACACTCTACAAAAAAAAATCACATATAAACCGTGAGGAGCTTTTGCAGACTGACAACTTGAGCAGAAGAAGAGGAGGAGATAATTATGGACGGTGTTAGGAGTGGAAACCTCAGCACTTCATTACAGAAGTTTAACACTTAATCACAATACATGGATAGACCAAATAAAGTAGCACTTATTGAGGTTCAATTCTTCCTAATCAGCCCACATTAGATTAGCAACCCTTACCACAACCAGTAAAGAGATACATTGTATTTCTAAACTAAACTATTTATATAGTTACGGTGGTAAGGGGTACCTGTGGTCTATTTTCATCTGTTTTTTAGCAAACTTCAGTGACAACGTGTACGGAATGATACATATGCCAGTGAATGTGATTGTTCTGTCCTACTGCAAAGCCTGTGATCACTGTCTGGTTTAGCTTACTGCCCTCTTTTCTGATTGGTTAACAGGGCTGTGTATTGGCAAGAACCTGGCGATACAATACATATCGTGATACACCGGTCACTATTCAATATACTGTGATACGGCAAGCAAAGTGATATACTATTATTTTTCAAATCCTACCATTAAAACACACCACTATATGAAGAGGTTTGCCTATACTTACAATAGCATTGCACCCTTGTGCTGCTTGTTAAGGTTGGAGTGGAGCTGAAAATAAATTACAATACTGCCAGTTTCAGGTTTAAACCCAACACACACTGATTTACTTTCTGTCAGGAATCTGTGTATCGATACTGTGTTTTTAAGAATCAATACAGTATCACTAAACATAATATCCCGATATTCAATATTTAGATATTTTTTTACACCCCTATTGGTTACCTCGTGGCACAGGACAAGGGAGCTTTTCCAATGAAGTAAAAAAAATTCAAATGCATGGCAAAGAAACCCACTCTATGACTGAACAAGCACAGCCTGTGCAATCCGTGTTCTGCTACAGGATATACTACAGTCAAAGGAGAAATACGCTTCACAGGTTAAATGCAGCCTAAAGGTTCTCTTACTACAACAATCATCCTACAACTACAACCCCCTTTCTTTTAATGAGTGGTTTTACTAGCGTTTAGGAGGTTCAAAGAAATTAACAAGGTTAACAGGTATTCACAGTTTATGCACTAATCTTGTAACCACAAAAACACTCACACTTGGTCCTTTATCTCCTGCGTTTCCAACTGAGCCAGGAACACCCTACAAAACCACATACAGAGAAAACGCTAACTGAGACACATCTTTTAAGGTAATCCAGCAGGAAATATGTACACATGATGACTTTTGTTAGGGCCCATATCATGAAATGAAGTTTCAAATGTACCATTTCCTCTCCAGTACATTTAGAGACGCTAAACAGCAAAAAGCAGTTTGTTTTTTAAATGATGTCACAACCATGAACATAGTTCCATTTGGCACAGCAGTTCAGCCCACCCATTCCCAATGAGGTGATAAAGGGTGCTGTTACTGTGGACAGTTGCAGTTATTGTAGCAAAAGATGTTGATAAAACATTGTGCTGTCCATGTCTATCAGAAAGCAAATAACTTATTGTCCAAATGGTCTGAAAGGTGTGGTTAAGGTTTATTTCTTCCCACCAACGCTAAGGATTCCAGTCCAAGAGTTCAGGGTTTTCAGACCAGACTTGGCTTGTAACTGACTCACTTACATTTAGCAGGCTGGAAAATGAATTCTCCAGAAGGAGGCGCCATTACCATGTGATGCTTCATAAGCGCAATCTCATCAATGTTTCTTTGTAGAATGTGTATCAAGAAAAAAGTGTATCAGGTACCAGAAAAAACATAGAATATGGGCCCTTTTTTTCTCCAAGAACCAAGAAAAAGATTTCTGATCATACAAATATAAATCATGGTAGACCAGCAGAAAAAGAGCTTGAGTATGGTTGAATATTGATAATTTATAAAATGGGAACCTGTGTACCAGGCTTTCCTTCTGCTCCCTCTGTCCCTGGTGGGCCCCTCAAACCCTGCCAACAGAGACACACATACACACCATATACCAGAAAATACCACCAAAACTTCTGAAGACACATTTTGATGTACCATAAAATCAATTTAGGGACTTACCGGTAGTCCATGAATACCAGGCGGCCCGTGTTGGCCTGCTCGGCCCTGTAGGTGGAGTTCGTTGAGATGCTTAATTCATTTTCACATTTAACTTTCCCAAACCGCCACACTTCTGACCATTCTTCATACTTTCTTTGAAAAGAAAACTGGAACTGTGTCTTACTCTTTGTCCTTTGGGTCCAGTCAGGCCACTGCGCCCAGGGTCACCTCTGCTTCCCTTGTGTTCACAAACAGAACCAAAACCGAAATGAAAAAAGGTGCACAGATATAAAAGGATGTATACAGACATTGTTCACGAGCACATCTTGTTACGTCATTGTTTTCTGAGACACTCTCTCTGTGAGCATGTACATGTTAAATGTAAAGCACTTTTCCATATGACGCTCGTCTGCCATGGTGCCACCTGAAAGTCATAAACTACTCCAACCTTTTGACCCTCCTTTCCAATCGTTCCCTGGAGACCCACTTCACCGTCTTCACCCTGATGGTAGAACGAGAACGGAACGAGAAAGATGAAAAAGCTCACATAGTTCACTAGGAATGTTTTTCTGCTCACCACTTTCTTAAAGCCCTAATCAGAAAGTGCATGAAGTGTTTCCTGATCACTGCAGTATCTTGAAATCACAATGATCATGAGGGCTGTGGTTAGAAAAAACTGCTGCTGCTGTAAAGCCTCTGTGGTTCTACTGCCAACTGCTGCTGCTGTAAAGCCTCTGTGGTTCTACTGCCAACTGCTGTCATGTTCTGTGTTGATTCCTTGGTATTTTTTAACTCCTCAGACTGCTGGCATTTGTACATGGGTCTACACTTCAATACACGTGCTGATAAACATAAAAGCTAGCCAATATGACTGACATTTATCCATCCATCCATTATCTGCCACCACTCCGCTAATCGAGGTCACGGTGGGGCTGGAGCCAATCCCAGCGTCATCGGGCAAAGGTGGGGTTCACCATGGACAGTTCGCCAGTCTATCGCATGGTCAACATTCACTCACACTTACGGGCAATTTACAGTGACCAATCAACCTGACTGCATGCCTTTGGACATGTGGGAGGAAACCGGAGTACCCGGAGGAAACCCACTCAAGCACAGGGAGAACATGCAAACTCCACACTGAACGGCCCGGACCGGGAATCGAACTCGGAGGCAACAGTGCTAACCACTACACCACCGTACCATTTATCTGTATGCTAATTCCCTTGCATGCCATTTTATCTGTTGTTTGTTTGTTTCTTCGTATGCACGTCAGATAATAAGTTGGATAATAATTTTAGTTTTGAACGAGTGGTTGAGCTAGTAGGTGTGTTGGGTGGAGAGCTGTCAATCAAGCTGCCCATTAGACACGCCCACACTGTTGTAAGATGGGTCTGATCAGTGTTTTTAAGATATGTTTTATATTATAATGGGACATTCAATACAAAACACACCTTTAGCATCATACAAACATCTTACAAAGCATCTTATTTTACTCTGTGTTCCCAGAGACTTTAAGACTTAAGAAAATAGGCAGCTCAGGCCTGACAGTCAGATTTAGTAATCCCAAGCAGACGACTGGTGACTGCTCCAGTCAATAAAGCACTGTGATTCATATTACTAGAGCTGGCTACGTTTTTGACCACATAAAATGAAGCATAAAACTTTCAGTCTGGCCCTAAATAGATACACATCTGTCTACAAAACCAGCTCTTATCCTTTCACAACAACATATAATAAAAAACATAAACCATGTTGCTTACTAGTGGACTGAATTAACAAATCGTACCTGGATACCTGAAGGTCCTGGTTGACCTCTCACCCCAGGTAAACCAACAAGGCCAGACAGACCTCCTTCACCCTGAGGACCCATAATTCCTGGTGCTCCAGGTGGCCCCTAATCACAACAACACAGGGAGATGAATCTGGACACAACATGTGATTTTAGGTTTTCATGTTTGAGATCGCTAAATCATAAATCATTACTTTTTCTCCTTTGGGTCCAGGTTCTCCTCTCTCTCCATCCAGACCCCGACTGCCCTAGATGATTAACATCAGTTAGGAGGACACGACGTAACAGACATGGAAATGTGCACAATAGTCATTTTTTTAGAAACCTCAATCATAGATGTCTTACTGTGTTGCCTGGAAATCCCTTCAGACCTGAATTTCCTGTAATGCCCTGTTAAGAAAAACATCAATGGACAGATACTAAACACAAATACAAGTGCATTGTTTACACTGAAATAAAGCTTAAGAGTTATTTCTTTGATTTTAGCAACACTATTTAAATGTAATGACACACATCATTTCACATTTAACTGATGTTACAAATGACAAATACGTGGTAAAAATACATGTTTTTTTTTCAAAACAAGACACAACAATAAGCATCAAATTTAAATCTCAATTATAATAGCTCAGTTTGGACTTATGGACAAAGAATTTGGTACCTCAGTTACATGTGATGTAACAAGTACAGTGTAATACCAAACAACACCATGCTTTTGTTACTGCTGGTGATATCTGCAACTTTTAGGGCTTTATGTAAGATTCTGTTTCATTTCTAAATTCCAAAACCTCTTTATCACATTTACTTCACAGTGGGTGTGAATATCATATGAAAATATTCTGGAAAACTTTTGGATGAACTATTCTAATGACCTCACCATACAGTACTGTGCAAAAATCAGAGAACCCAACATTGTTGAATGTGTTTGTGATTATTTGGATTGTTGAGAAGCAGAAATTGTAACCTAATGCTAACACTGGACAGATTTCTTCTAAAAATGGATAAAAGCAAAGGGAGGACACAGTAAATAAAAATAGTACACTAAAATGAAATAAGCATGTTTTTTTCTGACACACCAGTTTTGACTGGAAATGAGAGAAATGAAGGGTGGGCTCTGACTTTTGCACAGTACTATATGTCTAAGGCAGGGACAACATTATCATTCAGTGCATGCAGGTGCAGAGCTGTCTCAGAGGAAACAGTGTGAACCGTGCTGGCATTTCCAAAACATGTTTCTGTTTCTATTTTTATGGCATTTCAACAGAAGTCATGCTTTCAGTGTGAGGTGGGCAGCTGACATGGCCAGGTGAAATGTTAATGATAAATGTTTGCCGTATTAAAGCCAGAATGACCCTCAAATGCACCACCACATGGATGTTCCTAATGTGCTAGTTTACTGCTTTTCCATCAAACAGTAATTGTTACTGCAGCATTGTGCTCATCAGTCTGGGAACACGGCGGTCCTCTTTATGAGTAATCTCCAGCTAATGCTGTTGTTGGTTAGTCTGATGAATTAAACATGCAGTGTCTAAGCCAGCTACTTAACAAAAAACAGCTTTCTTACCATTGGCCCTTCAATGCCTTGTAGTCCTCTGTTACCCACCGGACCCTCCTTTCCCTAAAAGCAGAAGCAAAACATGCTCAAAACTATAGTATACTGAAGTGCTGTTGTCAGCACTTAGTTGGTTTAAAACCAACACTATAATGTATTTTACTTAGAACAAAACATTGTTGTAGTTATATACATTAAAAGGTAATGTAAACAACATATAAATTATATAAAAGTAATATATATTTTAGAAAATGTACATTCACAAGGTATTACAACTTACTATGTCACCTTTAAGACCCTGTGGACCATCCTTTCCTTGAAGTCCCTAGAGAAAAAAGTGACTGAGTGAACTAAGGGTGGTTCAAATAATGAGTATTTGTTTATTACACTGGTAGTGTTTATTATAAATAGTATGCAAAAGCTGTGTCTTTAAATTGTTAATAAATGACAAAATGTTTACAAGATCAGGCAATAGAAAAAAATGCTCATCGCAGAATTAAAATTAAAATTTAAATAAAATAAGAGACTAGAACACAACCGTATGCAAATATTTGGGCAACTCCTGCTCAAACTACACGTTTTGTTGATTTTCTAAGAAAGAATAAGTGAACACATCCTCTGCAGAGAGCACACTTCTATTTGCTTTAAAACAGTTTTAAAAATAATAATAATACCGAAAATGAAGCCTGTGCAAAAGTTATGGCACATTTTTGTCTTTATTATATTTTTTTAAAAAAAAGAAAATACACTTAAATCAGTTTTGTACTGCATTTTTTACCTTCTGCATTGTGAATGATACATGGCAAACGCCTCGCTTATGATCTATCCTAAAATAAAAATTTGGCCCATCCAAAACGTAGGGCCTGGCGCTACTACTACACCTGCAGTAATCAATGTACTACATATTACAGTTTGATTCTGAAATATAAATATTGATCCTAAGGGTGAATTTGAGAGCAGGTATATTTAAATTTACGCTGAAGTATCAACAACTATTCAAAGCTCATAATATGCTGCTCATGCCAGCATGATTTTTGACAAATTTTATTAGTATTCAGTGTAATGCATACACCAACCTGTACTGTAGCTGGTACGGTCATAAAGTAAAGTTACATATGGTGCAGCTCAAGCTTTAAGAGAGAGTGTGATAGTGGCTATGTGTATTGTTTAGCCAAGCCAGAAGGGAGAGGTATAGTGTCTGTAGGGTGGATTTTCAACACCACTTCTGATTTAATAAGATCCCAATAGACAGCAGTTTAAATGATGTATTATAGACAGTCCCAGCCAAACGTCCACAGGAATGAAATAACTGTGCGCAAGTATGACTGAAGATGCTGGAAATTGTTAATAACACAAACACACACACATAACTATTCCACCATGCTTTGAGGAACTAAATGCTACTATATAGCAAATCTTTTATTCCTAATTTCAGTTTATGGACTTGCTAGGGGTCACAAAGGACTGGACAAGAAACAGTGGACTTCACTATAAGAGAATACTCTCTCTATGGTCAGGAGTGAATTCAGCTGACAATTGTTTATGATTCATGTACGTGTTCATTATTTACCTGCGGACCTGGCAGACCAGGTTGTCCTCTGATTCCTACCATACCAGCAGGACCCTGAGAGAAGCACACAGAGGAGTGAATCAGTATTCCAAACAGAAATGATACCTACAGATTTTGATGAAATATATAAATATATATCTATCTAAATACAGATGAAACTGACCTGAGGGCCTTTTCGTCCTGCTGGGCCAACAGGTCCGACATCACCCTGTAAGGATCGATGAGTTAATTGATTTCAAAAATATGAGCGAAACATAATGTATTTTGACTTTTACTTCAGAAATTAGTTTCAGTGGTTTCATTCATTAAAAATATGTCGTCGTCATATAAAAACTCTGTAATAATAAATTAATGTAAGGTATGTGATATGCATGTTATTCTCAAAAAAATTTATTCTATGTAGGTTTGGATTATTTCTATTGGTCCATTTATCATCAAATGCTGCACAAATAAATAATCACATTTATTTTTTATTTTTGTTTCACAGTTTGTGTGCCTTACAGAAGACTATAAGTAAAACCTTATAAAGATTAAATCACTGCTCTCTTAACGAAATTAATAGTTTTATTACAGACAGTTACCCTAAAATAATCTCATTATAAAAAAAAAACAATCTCTTTACACTATACACAATACACTATATGGCCAAAAGCACATGGACACCTGACCATCACAGCCACGTGACAAAAACACCAATCCAAGCCATGGATGATAACATTCTACTGACGATGTTAGTTTGTGGAGATTGCAAGACTATCTTCTTGAGTCTAGGCTACCTGTGAGCAATGGGTGTGGCTGATACACCTGAACTAAACAATTAGGAATGGTGTCCCCATACTTTTGGCCACACAGTATATTGCTGATATGATGAACTAGCACCAAACAAGCAAACAAGCAGTTGCACCTTGTTGTCAAAATACATCTTACTTACATCTGAGCCATTAACCCCTTGTGCCCCAACCATCCCGGTGACACCTGGAGCTCCCTGAGAATGAAGACACACAGTCGGCAAGAGCAGCACTCATTCAGCATTTGTATCTTCTAAAGCCAGGTAACATTGTGATGGAGATGATTATCAAAATAACTCACCACTTCTCCTGGAGGACCACGTTTCCCATCATGCCCTGGATCCCCCTGGTAAAAAAACCAATCATGTTCCTACTGGTCATGAAGGAATAAGGACCTTTATAAATAATAAACAATACACTTACCTTAGTTCCTGGCAGTCCAGGAATCCCCTCAAGCCCTCTTACACCAACAGGGCCCTGATTAGAGGAAAACAGAGATGTAACATATACAGAAAAAACAGTTCAAACACAAAAATTAAGAGTGATTAATGGGACTGCATTGTATAACTGAACAACAGAACACAAATATGTAGCATTATCACAAATTACATCTCAGCTGTGATGTTGTTTGGGAGAACCACAGAATTTGAGCACAAAAATGAGAGTGATTAATGGGACAGCATGGTATAACTGAGCAACACAATACAACAGGGAACGTTATCGCAAATTACATCACAGCTGTGATATGTTCAAGTATGTACCAAAGGCAAGTGCCATAGATGGACATAGTGATGATATAATTCGAAGCACATTGAACATAGAGCGCTCTATTGCTTGTTCTATCAACTATAGTTTTTAATATATGCTTTTTCTTTCTCACAAAACGAGTATTTCCTTTACAAGTGGTGTGGCACGTAGGGTTAAGCAACCATTGGTTTTACTTAGCAACAAGATATCATCAAAGTGCTACGGATACTTGACCCCCTGCTATTCAACTTACTGGAGGACCAATAGGGCCAGTGAACCCATCATCTCCTTTTGGGCCCTAATAGACAGAAAAAGCACATGATTCACACCAAAGAACACCATGCAATTATAAGAAGTCAACAGCTCGTCCTTATCAGGTCACTGCAGGTAAGTGGTCTGCTGTTTTCTATAGAATGAAAGAAAATGTGCATTGTGAGGTCTCTTTCAGTCCACAAGGTGGCAGTATACACCTATGTTTCTTTTTGTCATTAATACAGTTATAGATATTTTATAGCGTGGCATGGAATGCTTAGATGAGCTAACCTTCTGTCCAGGCTCCCCTCTGTCCCCACTGGCCCCTGTCGTGCCAGGGAACCCCTAAAGTGGACACAACAACAGATAAATAATGAAGAACCATGAGAACATGAAACATTAGCAATTATATATATATGAGAATGCTTGTGGAAGAATGCATTAACACATGGTGTGCCAAATTAGTGCACCTGATCTCCTTTGTCTCCAGTGGGTGCAGATTCTCCTTTAAAACCACGAGGACCCTAAGATAACGATCAAATGCGTACATAAATTTGCATAGAATTTTCTTGTTCGTGCATATTGTATGTAGTATGCAATGTACAATAACTTGCTCATCTAATTGCTATAGATGTTTAAGGTATGGGTGGTGCCTCACTTGCAGGCCGGGTATTCCTGGAGGGCCTGGTTCTCCATTCATTCCGCTCTCTCCATCTCGTCCTGGTCGTCCTGCACGGCCTCTAACCCCCTTAGGTCCGAGGTCACCCTGTCAGACAAGGGCTGTGTTTATGAAATATCTACACTTTTTGCAGAAAAGCTCTAATAGTGTTCCTCTGGCTATGCTCCACATTACGCCAAGATCGATTTAAAGGACCCATACCATGGAAAATCAGATTTTCTTTTTTTTAATGCAGTTTGCAAAGACTGTTTAAAGAGAACTTTTAAAGTGTACCATTTAATCACCAGGTCATATATGAGTCCTTGTATAGAAACATAGCTGTAATATAATTACATTGAAAACAGCCAGTTTTGCAATTGTTGTTTTAGTGATGCCACAAAAGCCAACATATTTATTTATTTCTATGTGTTTAGCCTGTTAGCAGGTTTATCATTCATGCTGAGGTTATAAGTGTTTCAGCCTAGACTGCTTTATGAAAGCACAATACAAGAAATGTAGTCACACATCATTCTCACAGGCTCAATATCAGAGTCTGACTGCTTAATAAAACAGGTGAGTCATTCTCAGTGGTGCACTTCAGTGACACTGGTGTGGTGGTGACATATTAGTGAATGCTGTGCTGGTACAAGTGGATCAGACACAGCAGTGCTGCTGGACTTTTAAACACTATGTCCACTCACTGTTCACTCTATTAGGCACTCTCAACTTGTTGGTCCATCGTGTAGATATGACAGAAATAACAGCTCATCGATAGTTTCTATTGGTCATTTTCTAGTCCTTAATATAATATAATATAATATAATATAATATAATATACCATCATGCCAGTGTCACTGCAGTGCTGATGATGTTCCACCACCCAAATCATACTTGCTCTCTGGTGGTCCTGGGAGGGTCCTGACCAGGGTAAAAGAAGGCTAACAAAATATGCTAAGCATAAGATGGACTACAGTCTGTAATTGTAGAACTACAAAGTGCTCCTATATGGCGGTGATAAAACGTACAATGAGTTTGGATACAAGCCTCTTAACCACATCCAGTATTTCTCATGTATATAACACATTGTGTAATGGTACTGAAGTTATGTAACACTGTGTTACATGCTTTTATATCTAGTACATCTAAGACATTCTGGTCATTCTATTTCTGTCTATCCATATATGGTCAGTATCCTGTATCATCTGTGCTTTGTTGCTTTGTTGTTGGCATCTGAACAAACTCTTATGTGTCAGAGCCTATATAATCACGACTATGTCAGTGAATCTCTGGGGCAGTTTATCTGTGGTACTGCATGCAGAAGAAATATAAACTAACTGTCAGACATCTGTCTCTCTGGTTTTTACGGTATTCATATAACAAACATATTATATTGCATATTATATAGTAGATGACAACATCAGTCTAAACAAAGCAAGATAGGTAATAAAAACACGACAGATTACCATGTCACCTTGGCGTCCTGGAGGTCCCTGTTCTCCTGGGTCTCCAGATTTCCCCTGTGTGACAGACACATTAAACAATTACTATACGCAATGCAGAAGAACTATAGAATGATAGACCAGTTATGTTATTAACATTCGCCAACTATTCATGCACTGTTCTTCAGTCATGAAGTGGTTAAACAGACTCCTCAAATATGACTGGTTCTAGGAACCTACAATACCTGCTAGGGCAGCATCATATCAGTAAAATCAAAAATACATTTGAAGACCTTTCATGTGATGTAGTGATGGAAATGACTGCAATACCCACAGTAAAATACATAGAAAAATAGTACAATAATTGATCCGTGATTCGACTCTATAGTGATATTTAAAGTTATGCAGAGTTGCAATTTTGCATTTGCACATTGTACCACAATGTATTAATTTACAGACTAGTCCTCTGAAAGAATGCTTTCTAAGTGTTTAAATTTTTGTTTATCTCATTTTATTGAAACAAAAAAACTGTGAAGTAAACAAATAAACGTTCAACATGTTCAACATTCAACTTTTCCTTACGTTTACATATTGTCATTATCAAAACAAATCTATAAATAATAAAAAAATAACCTAATAGGTGAAAGCAAAAATGTTGTTAAACTTCAGTGTGAATTAATACAACAAGTCATTTTTGACCATTTCTGCTCTATTATTTTAAATTTTAACATAATGTAACGGCTACTGGGCAAATCAAATCACAAACATGGGCATTCACAATATGCAAATATTTATATTTACTTCTGATGTGGACTGCATCCTACAAAACCACTTGCAAATATAGTATTAGTATATTATAGAAGTGCTTCTTTTTTCTGTTTCTTCTTGAGAGGGGGATCGAACCCTGTTTTCCTGTGTGTGGGTGAATAAAAGATTCTGGTTCTGAGTTTTGTAGATGTTCCCACTGTGTGGAAAGTTTATGATGAACGAATCAAAAATGTCTTTGAATAATATCTCTTTACATTAACTTATATTAAAAATGAAGAATGCTTCTGTCCTCTACTGTAAAGCTACCATCTTGTTTTTTTATTTTAACAGTGCTGTATTACTCTTGTTACTACTGTTACTACTAAAAGTATATTGGTGAAATATCAATACTTGGGCCTCTCTTAAACCTAAACTACTACACTCTCCACTAGTGATAGAAGATCGTTTGCCTTGATTTATCAAAACACCCACAGAAGCTCATCTGAAACATCTGTGGTTGGTCCAGATGCTCACAGCACGCAATGAAACTTTAATGATTTGTCAGAGCACTGGCATCTAACAGCCATCTGCAATATCAGTACTGCCAAAGTCCATATCAATATAAAAGACACCTTTGTGTGTATGGCGGATGTTTTATTGAATGTGTTTTCTTTGTATGTGTGTGTGTGTGTGTGTACACTCACAGGTGGTCCGGGTCTTCCCATCTCTCCCATTGGTCCAGGAGGCCCAATCTCACTCTGTGAATAGACACTCAGGATTATTTTTTAATGAAAAATCCCATAAAGTGTAACAAGACAGACATGAATTATAAAAATTCTATGCTTTAGTACTTACAGGCCAGCCTGCTGCCAGCAAGTGATAGTACGATGTTCTCTGCAAAACAGATTTCAACAGATGTAATGAAGATGTTTGACGAGCAATGTACAAGAGAGTTCCCATGTGCTAGTTCAGTCTTAACCTTTTTGAGCCAACAAAAATGTAGGCGGTGACCCCTCTCTTCATACACTAGGAACTTTATGATTCACTACAGCCACCTTCTTCACATTTGTCATTGTAGGAAAAATGTAATATAATATTGTTATAGCAAACAAAAAAGTGAAAATAGTATATATCTGCAGGGATGTTTTATACACCCCCAAGCTTTAGTCTTAGACGTTGACTGCTTATTGATTCAATTTATTCAAATTACTTAGACTCCTTAGTCCATAGAATCTTACTCTACATCTCAGATGTCCTGTTTTGGCAATAACACATCCTTTCAGGCCCACACTGTTGAGTCGTCTTCCAACATTAAAAGGAGAGAAAGATTTTTTCAGATCAAAGGAAAGTAGTATTCTAAATTAGATCTATTCTAGATCTCAGGTACTGACAGGTACTACTCCTAGACATAGACTTAAGCTGTTTATTCTGTTTTTGAAATTTGTTGTCCCGTGAAACAGCATTAATAACATCTCATCCTACTGTTATCTGAATAAGATTTGAAAAGTGTAAGATCTCACGGTTTACTATATGGTCCAACTCTATATCACAGATCTCTTTCAGCAGTCCGTCAGTGTAGGGGGAAGCCATGCTTTTCTCATTACTGATACTGATGTTAATCTCCTATTTAGAAATCAGTGATCCCTCATTAACACTCAATTGAGACTAGCTTTATTTCTTTGAGACAATTATAAAGAGCTGTGTATCTCAAAGAAACCTACTAAACATGGAGGATTCATCCATTTCCGCTTTTTCTTCTATTTTGTGATAAACAATAAGTTTAAGACTCCACATAAAGTTCTTATCCAACAGAGGTGTTCTAGTAATGTATTCTACTCATCTACCTATCAGGCTCTAGCTGTTATGTTATTAGTCCAGCGTAATAACTCTTTGTTGGGGGCAGTTGTGGGATGGAGGTCAGGGAACCAGCCTTGTGACCGGAAGGTCGCTGGTTCGATCCCATGAAGAGACAGGCCACAACTTAAGTGCCCATTGAGCAAGGCACCTGACTGCCCCTGTGGTAGGGCTGCTCACCGCTCTGGGCAAGTGTGTGTGTGTGTGTGTGTGTGTGTTTCACTGCATGGATGGGTTAAATGCAGAGATCTTGAATTCCCTCTGGGATCAATAAAGTATCTATCCGTCTAATCTTTTACTATGCATGTTAACTCAGCTTCTTATTACCACTTCCTCCTCGATAAAGTCCTAATTATTATGTTGACGCCAGGACCATTTTCTGATAAGGACATTCAACAGCTTCTTGTTCGAATTCTTCCATTCCACCTTAAATGGTGCTGCGGTTACATCCTGACACCAAATGCACTGTAATAACTGCTGCACCATTTAAGGTGTAACTGGAAAATTCAAGCTGGTGAATAAGATGGTTTTTATGCTTTGGTTGTTAGGAGCCCTGTTTTCTCTGTATCTTTGAATTTTTTTGAACTTTAGTTTTTTCATGTATTTTATGTATTTTTTATGCAAATGTATATTATCTTAAATCTTATCTCTCAAGAAATACATTCACCATTTTAGATGCAGGCTGGAAAGAAATATAAGGCAGCTGATGTGAGTTTAGGTAATTGCTTATATTAATGTTAGTATAGAATATCTTATTTCTGGAAATTAAATAAACGAAGGGATGGTCTCTGACTCTGGACAGTACTGTATATAAAGGTTGCTACAGTATGAACTCAGACTGGCCACCATGCAGCACTGGATTTTCCAGAAAAGTTGAGCTCTTGCCCAACTGTGGTTACATCTAGGAGTGTTTACTCAAGGGTATATTTTACATACAACTTATTGGAGCGCTCTTTGCTTTAATGTATATATCAGGCTAAATGAGCAGAGCAAACAGGAGAGGCCCCCTTGCTATTCAGATGGGAGATAACGGTCAGAGGACAGTGCAGGCTGTCTTTCCACAGTGTGGTCTGAGGAAGCGGACCCACTGCCTTGCACACAGAGACATACACAGTCCATCGGCCTGCTTATTAAACCGCCTGGGCCGCCCCCTGCGCCAAAAAACGTTTGTCTTGGCTCGAATTCAATTAGGCCGCAGGGCGCTGGTGGCCCAGTGAAGGTGAGCTTCAGACAGGCTAGGGGAGCCGGACCTCACCCAGCTGACCCCAAGGGCCTAAGAGGAGGTCTACACATCTGTCAAAGCCCACAGGGTCCCCTCAACACTACGGCCTTTGAGAGAACGCTCTGGGCAATAGAAGAAGCGCCATCAGGGCAAATAAAACCTATTACATTGATGCAGAGAGTAGCGCGCGGGGTCTGTTTACTGTGCTCCAAAGACAAATCAGCTTTAATTGCTGCCGAGCATTCGGTGCAGCGACCTGCCGCAAATGCCACCCGGCATTAGCTGTCTAAACAGAACACACACATACACACACACACAGACAGGATGCATTACGCAAGTCAGCCCTGAAATAGATTTCAGAACAAGCCAAGTGTGGCCTCACAAAGCCTATTCCATAAAACCTTGAGACGTTCCAGCTAGACTCTAAAGAACCAGGGACGGTGCTTTTACTGGTAAAGCTTTTTTGTGTTCTCAGAGCTTAAAGCAAAAGCCTGTCTTATATAAAAGTGACCTCATACTGGGAGGGGTTAGCATTGGCAATTACACTTAGCACATCTGCCAAACGCAGATGTATAATTTCCATAACATATACTGACATTTGGGTTTTTTCCCCAAAAATTATAGCATAAATATATTGTTTCTACACCAGCCTCGACTTCCAAACTCAAGTTTTGTCTATAATCACCTCATTGTTATGTAAGCAATCAACTCCAATCAAATCAAAACAAATCCCTTGCTCTGCATGTGTCAATCTACTGTCCATGGCTAACATTGTTGTGTTTCACGAAGCCAATTCATCATGGACGGTTCTGCCAAGTGAAGATGAGAAATAGCAAGACATTTTTCTGACTGCTAAATCGTTGCCATCAGACCTCACTGCCAGTAGGTTTCTGGCCTAGGAAATGTAGGCAGTTGCCCAGAGTGGTACAGAAACTTTTATAAACCCTTGACTTACTTCAGAGTTGCCTTGTCTGCTTATTTTAAGTGATTTCATACTTATTTTTCCTATAAAGTTATAGAAATATACATATACACACCCACACATGCACACATCATATATACATAGCCTCTCTCTTTCAGCCATCTTTCTTTTAGTCACTTCTTTCCATAGACCTGATTGCTTGCTTTTCTTATGAGCTCTGGCAACAGTGACTGACCTACCCATCTTCTACCCACAAATCCACTCTTTGCTGGACAAGCTCTGGAGAACATTAGCATGAGAAGCTGCGTCAGTTATCCACATCAAACCACCACTTTAGTGTTTGTATAGTTTGCATAGTTATAGTTCGGTTGCTAGGCTACTGAACTCGATGACGTATGCATTGTAAATCACAATGACACTATGGTATCTTTAAAAGCACACATGCTGATCGGAGCTACACTAAGTTTCCTGACTTTCAAACGCAGAAAAGATAAACATTTGAATTAATGTGTACAAGTTATTTGCTACATTCATTCATGTTGGGTTCATTTAAAACTTGGCCAGCGCTCTGTAAAGCTTTTGTGGGCAGCTCATGGACAGGTCACTCCACCTTCATGTTCATGAGCAGCCCTTTTACTGTTCTATCCTCTATTCTTACACCACTGGTTGGTTACCCCTGACCATTAAGGAGTCTCTCCCTGTACAGGTCAGTATAATATATAATAAAACAACTTTAACTCTTTAACACGTGTGTTGCAAAGCACAGTGCTTAGAGACTGCATGCTTTTATCATTTATAAATAGAGAACACTATAGAGTAATTAAAACAACATTGTAGCATGTGAACTTGATCTTAAGAGATGGGTAATCACTTGTCAGGATTTACAAACAGCACTACCTGTGTTAATTATAAGGTCAGCACTATCTAAGAAGGTAGAAGATCAAGAGATGTTCTGTTATGTTCTTTTCTATAATGTTAAGCATTTGTAATGTAAGCGTTTGCACCAACATGTATTGCTTGCTAGTTAACAGTTGATAAATTTACACAACCTACTGTCTGCCATCTAGCTAAACTCTGCCTGTGAAACTTTGTCAGCTACAAAAAAGTATAATCCAAATAAGGAGGATACTTGCCTGATCCAACCTAACATCATTCTAAAACTTAGCTATGGTCACACAGCCTGCTGTCTATAATTCAACCGGACGTCTGTGAAAAAGCATTATCATCTACAAAAAAGCTCCTGGTGTCCTTGTATGACCTCAGTTTGGGAGCCACGTATGAGCCAAGGACACCACTGAGCTACTTCAGAGTTACTCTGGCATAGGAGACCTGGCCATGTCCATATAACACATTCACAATCCAAAAATGTACAACTGTTTCCAGTTACGAGCAGGTCAGGTCTGCGGTCCGAGTTAAAGTTCAAATTTACAGTCAGTAATAGAGGACTGCAGTGTCCAGTGGGGATGCAGCCATGGCTGACTCATTCTGCTGCATTGGCCACCGGGCAGTGGCTTCGTGTGTAATGTGGAACAGAGGAACGTGCACTCCTGACTTTTTCACTCTAGGGGTTTAATCCATCCATCCATTATCTGCCGCTTAATCCCACTAGTCACGGGGGGGCTGGAGCCAGTCCCAGCGTCATCAGGCGAAGGCGGGGAACACCATGGACAGTTTGCCAGTCCATAGCCAACACTCACTCACACCTACAGGCAATTTAGAGTGACCAATCAACCTAACCTGCATGTGTTTGGACTGTGGGAGAAAACCGGGTACCCAGAGGAAACCCACTCAAGCTGGGGAAGAACATGCAAAGTCCACACAGAACGACCAAGACCAGGAATCGAACCCAGATCGTCTTGCTGTGAGGCGACAGTGCTAAACACTACACCACGGTGCCGCCTATAGGGGTTTAATGTGTAATCTTATCTTGGCTAATCTGTGACTTTCTAACATTAGACAGACTTTGCTGCCATGACCCTCCTAGGCTATTTAGTTTACCATGCAATGAGTGAAGTGAGACCTACCCTGAATGCAGCCCAGTCCTCCAGCGTGTTCCTCCACAGGTAGAATGTCGGTAATCCTGCTGGGCCTGGAGGCCCTGGCACGCCCTGGGGTCCATCTCGCCCTCTTTCACCTTGAGAACCCTTCAGAATTGCAAAAATGTTAAATGTGAAAGTAGAAGTAACTGCTAAGCTACTACCATTCACCCCTACGTCCCAATTAAATGCACTCTATGTTGTTTTTTGTTTATTTAGTTTCTGGTATGTTTGTGATTTGTTTTGAATTTTCTCTGATGGCCTGAAAGTGTTTATATTTTTCATTAAGAACTGCCGAGACTTTGCATCACAATAGCAGAGTTTAACTGGGCCGTGAGCCAGGACACTTTACTGTGGTAACAGGGTTTAATTGGACATGAGCTGAGAGACGCTTCACTGCGTGAGCTGGAAACTTTGTACCAAAACAGCAAAGTCTGACCGGGCCGTGAACTGGTGACATGGACAGTGATTGTGGAGTTGGACTAGAACGCGAGCCAGAAACTTTGCACTGTGACAGCAGAGTTGAACTATTCTGCGGGCCAGGGACAATGATGGAGTTTAACAAAGATACAAGATGAGGGCTTTGCACCATGATAGCATAGTGTGCTTAGGCCACAAGCTAGGGTGTTTACAACTTGTTTGTGCAGCTTGTGTAGGCTGTAAGCCGGTGACTTTGCATCACTGCAGTGAAATGTGTAAAAGATGCACCATGACAGTCTAGGCCAGGGGTCACTAATAGGCGGGCCGCAGTCGGGATCCAGACCCAGACGTTGTCCAATACGGTTGACATTATTGGCTTTGGTAATTTGAATGTCATATAAAAACACTTGGTTTACAGCCATCAGAGTAGAACAAGAATCATCCAGCGTTAGTTTTAGCATATATAAACGTCTGTCCTCACCCTATCCCCCTTAAATCCAATGTATCCTCTGGTCCCAGCACAACCCTATAGGAACAATGACAGACATCAGAACATCAGTTTGGTAGCAGTCATACAATTACACAAACTGAACTGAAAAGACAAACCATATAAATACTAACACGCAAACCCCCCACAAGGAGAAAGTGAGGTCACTAAATTCTGATGACACAATCTCAGTAATGTTTTTAGAAGACTGGTTTACATGTTCAAGAGGATTCTATAACCACTGGCAACATAAGCCTACATGACGAACCTGTCACTCTTTTGGTTTAGAGGCAGAAAGATGTCTTTCATAAATATTCATTATAAGGTCTATAATTTAGCGAATGGCATATGTAATCATCTGTGGCTACATCTTTTGGCCTGTTGAGACGAAAGCATCAGGACTGAATTTCTCAGAATTCCTTTTATAGAGCGAATGCACAAAGATTAAAAGCCTTGGATCAAAAAAAAAAACCTGTCCTCCAAACCAAAATATTACCGAAAAAGACAGACTTAGATATCAAATGAAATCAAAAAGTCAAAACATACTAAAAATAATGTCAGCATAGCAATTAGACATGGTTGAGAGACGTAAGTGCCTTGTACATGTAACATGAGGACAAACGAAGGCTGTTTTACTAGTTTCCAGCCTGAACTGGACGGGTGGGTGGTGCACTGACAGACGGGCAAATCACGGCTAATATAAATCCCCAAAGAGATAATAAATATTTCACATACCACGTACATCAACCCACTGCGGAACTGAATGGTTGCTTGTTTGCAGCCTGCCGTACTTTACAGCACAGCTCAAACTGCAGCCAGATACTTTATTAATAAAAGTCTAGCCTCAGTCCAGCGTACGACTTTAATGGCATGAGGGGCACCCACTTTGAGTACTGTTTACAGAAAGACCACATTTAATAATATTGAACTGTATATATTTACAAAACTACATTTTATTAAAAAGTATCTGGACACTTTAACCAATAACCAATAGGTTGTTTTGGTTACTTCATAAAATGTACTATTATGCTATTATATAACATTTAACACTATAATAT